>JAVGWX010000006.1:39573245-40173245 GCA_036924085.1 Ariolimax columbianus
TGGATGGATGGATGGATGGATGGATGGATGGATGGATGGATGGATGGATGGATGGATGGATGGATGGATGGATGGATGGATGGATGGATGGATGGATGGATGGATGGATGGATGGATGGATGGATGGATGGATGGATGGATGGATGGATGGATGGATGGATGGATGGATGGATGGATGGATGGATGGATGGATGGATGGATGGATATTTTGACAACATGGGAGAGAGAAAGATATATATTTATAACGCTCCTTACAAGTAAACCGAACACAGACGTTCCACAAAACAAAACACAAAGAAGCTATATACCACAAGATCTACTAGTAATACAATAAAGCAGGTGCTGTGTATATCAGAAGCGGTTTAACAAAGACACACGCACAGAAACATGACATAATATCTTCTCCCATCGAATAAACGTCAAAAATACAACGTTGTATAGAGAATATCAAAATAATTTAAGTCGAGACATCCCATTTTACTGAGTGTTCTCTGCCTCGCTGACTGGCCTGTACATAATTCGTCCACTATATAACTACAGGTAGTATAAACATATTGCTCTGATTGTTCTCTGTCGCATCTTCATTGTATATAATTGCGAGTTGTTTATACGGGGCATCTTTATGTTGTTATCATTCACGTGATGTCTCTATGTGCAGCTGGGTCCTTGACTATCCGTGAAAGAAAGTCGTAGTGTCGTGGTTATTATTTTAATTTTGTATTTTTATTTTACGTGTTTATCTCACTAGTTTCTGCTAGCAGAGGCTCGGCTATTCCACACCAGACGGTAGTCAATTAGGATATATTTAAGACGCATATATGAGTGCTTGGATGCGTGTGTGTATTTATTTGTACCTAACCTAGCGTTTCTGTGATGTTCCTCCCGTTGTTCCTCGCCATTTGATGATCCTCTCGTTGTCCTACGTAGATAGTTGGTTGCTATTTTCATTTTTTCTTCTTCTCCTTGGTTTACCCTGTCGGGTTTCTAGGCAAAATATGCACAAATGTTTTCCTGGGACCATTTTGGGAATGAGTATATTTATTTTCTTTCATAATTGATCCGAACCCCATTAATTTATTTTTTCATTATTTATATATACATATATTCTTTCCTTTAAATATAAAATCATTATATATTTACAAAACATTGCGAACTTGAGCTGCTTTATGTGTGCCTTTCGGTCCAAAACTTTCGTTTTCAGCAGCCATTTTGTTCAGGTTACCATTCCTAGTGTTTTGTTTTGCCCAACCTGCCGACGTCTTGGAAACAACAGCGGCCTTTGTGAGAGAAATCAGGACCTTGATATCAGGATGAACAATGAAGAAGAGTAGGATGATGATAAACTACGAAGAAGAAGATAAACGGCCACGAATAAGAAGAAGAATACGATGAATGAAGAAGAAGATGAACCAAGAAGAGGAAGAAGGAGACGAAGAAGAAGATGAACGAAGAAGTGGAAGATGACCGAAAAGAGGACAAAGAAGAACGTGAAGAAGAAAGACAAAAAAGAAGATCAAAAAGGAAGATGGACGACGACGAAGAAAAAGAAGAGGAAAAAGAAGATGAACAAGCTGAACGAAAAAGAATAAGAAGATAACGGCGACAACGAAGACAAAAGAGAAGAAGATGAGGAGACATCATTGAGACGGACTCGCTGTGCTACAGAAACAATAAATATGCACATACAAACTTTGACAAACACTGCTTCGTATTTTTTATTTATGTATAAAACAAGGGTGAAGGTCGTCACGAATTTGAATTCCGCCAGGGATGAAATGATGGACTCGAGCCTTTCTCGACCCTGTTATCCGTCAGGTCACAGTCACAAATTATATTAAGTCTCCTGGAAGCCCTGTGTGATAATGATTAAACTACAGATTAAAGTAGGCAATTGTAATGATTAGTATCAGTATAATAATCCATAAATATTGTCAACTAATTATGTTTCATTCAATATAAATCATACAATTATTCGGCAATCTTTTAAGTAGTCTTCATCATCATCATTTACCAATCTGTTTCCACCTTTCCAAAACTAGTAATACGTCAAAAGCACATGAACCCCACTCCTCAGCCTAGGCCTCCAATTTGTAAAAAATCTTCGCACTATCCACACGTACATAACTGCAGTGAGGTAAAGCCTGTTTGCTAAGGGATCCAGTTTACTGTTGCGATGTCTGGTGTGTGCGGTTAGCATTCCTTCCAAATTGAAACCCCACCTACCACTGCTTGTCTATCTTGTGCCTCCTGTGTGTAGCCGGGTCAAAGCTCTCCCACACTTTATTAGGCGATAAGACTTGTGAAGTATATATCTCTTTGTGAAGGCATTCAGCCGTTCCGCACTGGACGTTCCTGGGATTTCATTCCTCGTTCGTTCCAATTACTTCTTATGATTATCTTTCTTCTTCTTCTTCTTCTTCTTCTTCTTCTTCTTCTTCCTCTGCTTCTTCGTTCCTTTGCTTGCTTCTTTTTTTTCTTATTCTCTTTCTTCTTCTTCTTCTTCTTCTTCTTCTTCTTCTTCTTCGCTTCTTCTGCTGCTTTTTTCTTCTTTCTTCTTCCTCTTCTTCTTTCTTCGGCATATTTTTCTTCTTATGCTTCTTCAAGTTTTTCTTTTTCTTATTCTTCTTCTTCAGTCTTCTTCTTCTTCTTCTTCTGCATCTTCTTCTTCTTATTTTCTTCTTCCTCTTCTCCTCTTCTTCTTACCTTTATTCTGCTAATATTTATTCTTCCTCATTTTCTATCTCCTCCACTCTGTCGTCTTATTTCTCCTGTTTTTCTTCTTCTCCTCTCGTTCTCATAATTCTGTTCTTCTTCATACGCTGTCAGACAACTTGAATTTGTTCAAAGAAAGCAGAGGTCATCCTGAGGCTATCGACACTGCCATAGAGCTTGTCTAGTGTTGCCACTGGTGATGGCCACATGTGCTTTCTCTGGTCCAGTTTTGCAGCAGATGTTCAGGGGTCATTTACCGTGTACCACAGGTGCATTCGTCAGTAGCACCTATCTTCAGTTTATTGAATAGATGGTACCCCAGTCTGTTGAGGTCTGTGCGGAGTCTGAAGACCACCACCTGCTCTCTTCTGTTCAACTGGTAATAAGATAATTCTGTTACATCCTTAATAAACGTTGGGCCAGCTGTGTTAATGTCTGCACTCCGAAAACTTACACAAGAACACTCTGTCTACTCTTTCTAGTGATGGTTTCCTAACTTAGCTTAATTTAACTTAGCTAAACTTAACTTAACATCTTTATACTGGTTTAGAAGACTCAGCAGAGTCTGTATACAACCAGTTTCTTTTACATTTCCTTGCTCAAAAAACAATGTGCATCCAATATATTCTTAAATGCATTAATTGACCCCGCCTTCACTTTTTCCTGCGGCAACGCATTCCAAGCATTCACCACTCTCTGACTAAAAAAAAATATTTCCTAATATCTAATTTGGACCTTTCTGTAGCAATTTCTTTTACATGATTAGGTTGCTTAACCACATACACAACCCTCATTATTCGTCTTTTACGACGTCCAAGAGGGTACAGTACTCATATAACCGCATACACAACCCTCATTATTCGTCTTTTACCACGTCCAAGAGGGTACAGTACTCATATAACCGCATACACAACCCTCTTTATTCGTCTTTTACCACGTCCAAGAGGATACAGTACTCCTATAACCGCATACACAACCCTCATTATTCGTCTTTTACGGCGTCCAGGAGGGTACAGTACTCATTTCCTCTCCTCCGTAGTAAGAAGTTCATCATCTTGTTTCGAAAAAAAATTGTTTCTTTAAATATTTACTCATTACATTTTTCAACCATAATATCACGTGTCGCGTTGGTCAAGAACCTATATCCTACTCACTCGGTCACCTACAACTCAACGAAGTCCTTATATGGTCATATTATGTCTGGGATCAAGTTGCTGAGCAGTACATTAGCTGCAGTGGTTAGCGACCCATAGCTGACTGCTAGCGTCAGGGCCAGCGAACCATAGCTGCCAAGACCCTTCTACACCTCCATGCGGTGATCCTGGATAACAGGCTGCAGCATGGCAGACTGGCTAAGGAGAAGGGATCGAAGAGGGAATGCTAACCCGGTACTCAAAAAACGTTTGCTGAAGTCGGTTGTGTTGGATCGAAAGGTGCAAATATCGCAGGCAAGCTGTAAACTACGACACAACGCATTCCGTTCTCTGCAGTACATTTTGCTACTTATGCAGTTTCGGGGTTTGGTAGTGGGAGATTGAGAACGAACGAAGAAGAAGAAGATATTATGTCCTCTTCTTCTTCTGCGTTCGTTCTCAAACTCCCGCTACCAAGCCCCGAAAAAGGCTTTGCGAGCAGCAGGATGTAGTCCGGAGAACGGAATGCGTTGTGTCGCTAGTTTACAGCTTGACTGTGATATTTGCACCTTTCGGTCCAACACATCCGTCCTCGGCGACTATAGTATGTATAAAATTCATCACCATTCCCTGTTTTGCTCAAATGTGAAGCACATGTAGCCGATTACGATTAAAGAAAGTGTGACTCAGAGCTCCAACAGTCACTCAACTTTCCGTTTTAGTGTGAAGTGTGTGCATCAGCAGGTAGCATGGAACCGTGTTTTAACAGTGGCTAATTATAATATAAATGTTTTTACACGATTATTTCAGAGTCAGGCACTTTGTCCTGCCACCTGATCTTGAGCAGCCTATGCAGACAGCTCAAGTGAAAATGTTTGAGCTTTCATGCATGTCTGCTATACGCTGTCCATGTCTCACAGGCATGCAGCAGAGTGGATAATTCAACAACACGATACACTTTTATCTTGGGGGTGACACTGATGCATTGTCGGTTCCAGACATTTGATTGGAGCCTCCAAAATGCAAATCTCTCCTTAGCCATCATGTTATTGACTTCACTGTCGATATCCACTTATACCACTCGAATGAACGTATAATATTAATCAGCGTAAAATACTCTTATACAAATATATATTTTAAACTAACTTTTTAACTTTCACTGTGAGATTCTTAGTTTAGTTTAGTAGAAGGATCACCGTTATTGCAGACAGTTTAATCCGCAAATGCTCTGTTGGTGTGTTGTTCTGTGATATTTTTGTCCTCGTTCACTTCAACTGGAGTATAGAACCACCACTCCAGTTGGACTTCCTTCAGTACGTCTATGCCAAAGCACTATACCTGCTTTTCTAGTGGTAGTTTTTGTAACAATTTACATGATGAGGTTGCAATTCCTATTAAAGAGGTGACATTTTTAAGTTGGTGGCCAGCCACCTTTTAGATGAGGACACTGCAGTTGATGTACCTGTGATGAACAGGTCGCAAAGCTTTTGGATGATGCACGGTCCAGCAAAGAGGGGCTCCTGACCAAACAGAACAGTGTGTACAACCACCGAGCTATGGAAACTACCCGTGTGTATACGTTTCACAATTTACTGAGAATTACGAAGCACCTTTAACCACGTGCAAGGGGCGTGTACTGTGCTATTCTTTCCTTCCCTACTAGAGAGCTCTGGGATCAACTCAGGGAAATGGGGACCTTCTAAATAAAATACGAAGTACATAAACTATGTCGCGGCCATGAGAACATACTACTCCAATGATATAGATAACAACACGTTTCCCCTGCTGTCAGGGCTCACTTCTCCGTGATTTATATTTGTTTATGTCCGGGTGTCCCTAAGTGTGCCTGTATTGTTCACGGTGTAATTAACGGCTGTAGCTTGGCCTATCTTTGATAACAGCTGTGAGTCATAATGCATGTGTTACCATGTTAGAAACTGGCGGGCGGCTAAGTTCCTTAGACCCTGTGGGTCCTCACACACAGAGACTAATTCCGCTTGCCCGCTTTCCCTCATGAGTGAATATTAGGTTTTATGTGGGGAATGTTAGGTTTCAAATTATGAATGTTGGGTTTAAAGTTGTGAATTTTAGGTTTGAAGTGAGGAATCTTAGCTTTAACGTGGCGAATGTTAGGTTTAGAGTGGAGGATGTTAGGTTTAAAGTGGGGAATGTTAGGTTTCAGGTTTGGAATGTTAGATTTCAGGTTAGGAATGTTAGGTTTCAGGTTGGGAATGTTAGGTTTCAGGTTGGGAATGTTAGGTTTCAGGTTGGGAATGTTAGGTTTCAGGTTGGGAATGTTAGGTTTCAGGTTGGGAATGTTAGGTTTCAGGTTGGGAATGTTAGGTTTCAGGTTGGGAATGTTAGGTTTAAGGTTGGGAATGTTAGGTTTCAGGTTGGGAATGTTAGGTTTCAGGTTGGGAATGTTAGGTTTCAGGTTGGAAATGTTAGGTTTCAGGTTGGGAATGTTAGGTTTCAGGTTGGGAATGTTAGGTTTCAGGTTGGGAGAGTTAGATTTAATGTTGGGAATGTTAGGTTTCAGGTTGGGAATGTTGGGTTTAAGGTTGAGAATGTTAATTTTCCGGTTGGGAATGTTAGGTTTCAGGTTGGGAATGTTAGGTTTAATGTGGGGGATGTTGGGTTTAAGGTTGGGAATGTTAGGTTTCAGGTTGGGAGAGTTAGATTTAATATTGGAAATGTTAGGTTTCAGGTTGGGAATGTTGGGTTTAAGGTTGAGAATGTTAATTTTCCGGTTGGGAATGTTAGGTTTCAGGTTGGGAATGTTAGGTTTAATGTGGGGGATGTTGGGTTTAAGGTTGGGAATGTTAGGTTTCAGGTTGAGAGAGTTAGATTTAATGTTGGGAATGTTAGGTTTCAGGTTAGTCATGTTAGGTTTCAGGTTGGGAATGTTAGGTTTAAGCATGTTTCACCTGGCCCTGCCTTCAGTATGTTTCTCCTGATCCTGTCTTCAAGTAAATTTCACCTGACCCTGCCTTCCGTATATTTCACTTGACCCTGCCTTCAGCATGTTTCACCTGACCCTGCCTTCACCATGTTTCACCTGACCCTTCCTTCAGCATGTTTAACCTGACCCTTCCGTCGGTCTTAGCTCTATGCCTTGACAGGAAAAGGAAATTCTATCAATAAAATTTCCTGATGCACGGATTAATAAATGGACCACGACAATAAAGTTGTGGCGGTATACGAATGTGATCGTAGCATCAAACGCTTGAACGGCCCTCACCACAAAAGTGTACAATACATTCTTAGTGTGCTTCGTCAGTTCTTATTTAAGTAAATTGTCACATGTGTTTGAAAGTATTTTATATGTGCTTAATGCTTGTCGCCGTGCGAAGTGGTTAAGCCGTCGGCCTCGTGATCAGGTGGTGTGGGTTCCACTCCGGACTCCGCCGTCTTTTTTAACGGGTGCTTAATGCAGATGCCCGTGCATCTCGTAGTTGCCCCCTAGTCGTCTTGTCATTGACTTGCCACTGGAGTTGGGTGGCACGAGACGAGAGAGTGAGGATAAAAAGTAGCGCAGTTCATCCTTACTAAAATTAATTATGCCATCATGGTCTAGAATGGACGGCGGCCTTTGCCTAAATGCATGTCGCAAAGTGGCGTCGACCGAGGGTTGTAATGAGGTTGGTAGCTTCATCATGTAAAATCTGTTGCTGTAAGATCACACTGCAAGTGACTGAAATCGGGCTTTCTGCTAGCTGTTACGGTAAACCAAATGCAAAGTTAGACCTATGATTCAACAAATGGCTGAAATCACTCGAAGGTCGGGTCATTCTGTCTTGACTTAAATTGACTGCTGCTACTACTACTACTGTAACATCTACTACTACCACTACTATTATTGCTGCTGCTAGTTCTACTACTACTACCACTACTGTTGTTACTACTACTACTACTACTACTACTACTACCACTACTACTAATACTAATACTATAACTACTTCTGCTGCTACTACTACTAGTACTACTACTACTACTTCTACCACTACTAATACTACTACTTCTACTCTGCTTTTACCACTACTTTTACTACTGATACTGCTAGTACTACTACTACCACTACATCTACTGCTACTGCTCTACTGCTGGTCCTGCAACTACTACTACTACTACTACTACTACACTACTACTTCTACTACTCATACTGAAACATCTACTACTAATACCACTACCACTACTACTATTGCTGCTGCTGCAACTACTACTACTACCACTATTGCTGTTGCTACTACTACTGCTGCTGCTATTACTACTACTACTACTACTACTATTATTACTACTACTATTACTACTACTATTACTAATATTACTACTACTACAACTACCAACAATCCCACTAACGCAGTGCTAGCTGTAGTTAAGATCATTTATATACAAGGAAACATTGGAAAATTAGAGAGCATGTGTTGTCAGCAAAGTATGTTTGTTAGGGCCAACGATCGCGGAGACAAGAACTTTTCTGAATTGACGAAGTATACAACGAGCAACAGAAGAAACAATGGAGTGATAAGAAACCCAGATTCGAACTTCGGACATCCAGTTGACGACAGCGCCTTGCCACAAGAGATGAGACAGGGTCGATAAATATGTCTGGATCAAACTGGGCCTGTGTGCCGTAGACGCAAGTGATGAATGACAAAAGATTGTTTCGGTTGGGACTTCCTTTGGGACGTCCGGCTGTATCCTAACCCATCTCCCTCTCTCTCTCTCTATCTACCACTCTCGCTCTTTCTATCACTCTCTGACTCTCGCTCTTTCTCGTGGCAAGATGTGCTCAGCGTCATCTAGAGGTCCGTATTTCCATTCCACTTTGGTTGATCCTCTGTTCACTTTCAAACATACGCATTTCTATGCACGAGTTCCCACAGACATTTCAATTACTTACTGGATCTTCGAGGATAAAAACGTTAAGGAAGGTTTCCCTAACGCATGGATCTTCAGCAAATGGCGAATTCCCGACACAGGAAGGAATTTGTGGGGTTTCATGTGAGGAATTTTACTTCAGTTGTGACTGTTAAGTAATTAGCTATGTTTTTTTTTTTTTTTTTTTTTTGTAACTGCTTTTTATGTGCTTTTAAATTTTATAAAAATAATCAAATTAAAATCATTTGTACTAATAGAAAACAACATATTTACAATAGTATATGCAAGTTATTTCGAATTCAGTTTTCAGCCTGACAGGTGTGGTAATGAGAAGAGGGCATTCTGACTGAAAAGAGTAAATGAAGCAAAATTAGTTGGATATCCAAAGCTCTAAATATTGTTGGTTTGCGTGCAATAGTTATTGCTGTTTGATCTTTAGAACGTTTATAATTCTTGTTCTGTCCATGGGATATTGCTTCTAGAACTTACATTGAAGCTATGAAGACTACGAGGGATGTCGTCCTGTGTGGATGACTGACTAACCATGGCTAACTGTAGGGCGGACAGTAGTTGAAACATGAAAGTTTTGTCATTTAGTCGACGGTTTCTCAAGGGGGTTTCTCCAGAAGCCAGCAGGTCTGTATCTGGAGTTGGCTGTGGACTAACCTACCATGTCAGTTCAGTTCATCCTGTGACCTCTTGAGATCGCTGGGGCACCCTAGCTGACCCATCCACAAGCCTGCGCAATACCTCTATTTCTGTGGTTGTTTTTTGTGCTTTCTCGAGTCCTAGGTTAGTCCATTCATGGATTTTGTCTTCTGATCGTTTCATCGGACGTCCTGGCCCTCGCTTGCTCTGTACTGTGCCCTGTAGTATGGTATTTGCAAGTCCATTGGACCTCGAGACGGGAACATACCAAGTCAGCTTTCGCCTTTTGATTGTTATGAGGAGATCGTCGTACAGTCCACTTGCATTCTCGATTCTACTTTGTACTTCATTTTTTGTGATAGATCTTTGAAGGAGATATTTAGTAGTCTTCTAAAACATCTCATCTCCATGGCCTGGACTCTTCTCTGGTGGTCGGCTGTAATAGTCCATGTTTCGCAGGCCTAGAGAAATATCGAAAGAACCGGTGAACACATTAGTCTGACATTTATGGCGAGGGAGAGTCATTTATCTTTCCATATATGTTGCAGTCGTGCACGCGTTGCTATTCTTTGTGCTATTCTGGCCAGGACCTCTGATTTTTTTATCCATCATCACTGATTATTGAGCCCATATATTTGAAAGAATTCTTTTAGGTAGAAATCGCGTGAATCGAGGTCTTGGATATAAGGTGGATGTGGCAATACCTCCCAGTCGAGTTGCTGCAGATTAGTGCACATAGTGCGGTGAACCGTATGAGGACGAGCGTTATCTTACAAGAGCAGGACGCCCTTTGTGATCAAACCATGCCATTTTTGTCCGTACACGGTTATGCACATCACTCAAAATGCATATGTACTGTTCACTGTTTATAGTTGTACACACACACACACACACACACACACATACAATAGTAGACTAAATATACATGTTTTAAACAGAAGAATAAAAAAACAATAGTTAACAAGAATTTAAATGCGTGACACAAGTTGAGGGCCAGACATTAAACAAGTAAAAATAAATGTTACGCAATAGATATAAATTCTTTGAGCAAACAGTTCTACACAGGTAAGGTATAACAAACACACACACACACAATATGTTTCTTGATCAAGTACAAATACATGTTTTATTGTGCCATCTAAATTCAAAATTTCCTACCTGCAACCCTTCAGCCATCAAACTTTGTTCATGGTCCATTAGCCATACTTAATGAAACTCTTGTTTTTTTGACCTAACCTGTCTAAATACTTCCGTTAGGCCATTACCCTGAATATATACAACCGTTGGTCTTATATCCTAACTTTATGCGACCATTAGTCCATTAACCTAACTTTCTTCGCCCGTCGGTCCATTAACCTGAATTAATACGACGCTTGGTCTTTAAGCTAATTGTATACGACCTTTGGTCCGTTAACCTAATTTAACTGAATGCAACTCTTGGTCTTATAACTTTATGTGACCCTTACTCTATTAACCTAACTTTATGCGACCCTTAATTCATTAACCTAACTTTATGCGACCCTTACTTAGTTCATTAACCTAACTTTATGCGACCCTTAGTCCATTAACCTAACTTCATGTGACCCTACGTTCATTAACCTAAGTTTATTCTACCCTAAGTCTATTAACCTAACTTTATGCGACCCTTAGTCCATTAACCTAACTTCATGTGACCCTACGTTCATTAACCTAAGTTTATTCTACCCTAAGTCTATTAATCTAACTTTATGCGACCCTTAGTTCATTAATCTAACTTTATGCGACCCTTGGCTCATTAACCTAACTTTATGCGACTCTTAGCCCATTTACTTAACTTTATGCGACCCTTAGTTCATTAACCTAACTTTATGCGACCCTTAGTTCATTAACCTAACTTTATGCGACCCTTAGTTCATTAACCTTAACTTTTTGCGACCCTTAGTTCATTAACCTAACTTTATGCGACCCTTAGTTCATTAACCTAACTTTATGCGACTCTTAGTCCATTTACTTAACTTTATACGACCCTTAGTTCATTAACCTAACTTTATGCGACTCTTAGTCCATTTACTTAACTTTATGCGACCCTTAGTTCATTAACCTAACTTTATACGACTCTTAGTCCATTTACTTAACTTTATGCGACCCTTAGTTCATTAACCTAACTTTATGCGACTCTTAGTCCATTTACTTAACTTTATGCGACCCTTAGTTCATTAACCTAACTTTATGCGACCCTTAGTTCATTAACCTAACTTTATGCGACTCTTAGTCCATTTAATTAACTTTATGCGACCCTTAGTTCATTAACCTAACTTTATGCGACTCTTAGTCCATTTACTTAACTTTATGCAACCCTTGGTTCATTAAATTAGTTTTATGCAAAACATGAAGCGCACAGGGAATACCAGAGGGACACACCATCTCCGGCAGCAAAAGCTGCCTTCAATACTGCTCGCAAAGCTGTCCAGACCAGGCTTAGAGAGATGCAAGACTCCTGGCTCAGCAAAAGAGCTGACGAAATTGAGATGTTCGCCGAGCATCATGACACCAAACGGTTTTACGAGGCACTGAAAGCTCTCTACGGCCCGCAGCCCTCTAGTAATACTCCAGTTCGCAGTGCGGATGGCGTACTGCTAACAGATAAGGTTCAGATTCTAGACAGATGGGCAGACCACTTCTGCAAAATACTAAACCACCCATCGTCCATAAATGAAGAGGCCATCCGGCGAATGCCGCAGGTGGAACTGAACCTGGTATTGGATGAAGTCATTACTGAGGAGGAAGTCGACAGGGCAATCAGTTCACTATCTATAGGAAAAGCTCCAGGAGCTGATGCAATACCAGCAGAGGTATATAAGACAGATGGCCCATCCCTCACCAGAAGGATCACTGAACTCTTCTGTCACATGTGGGCTGAAGGTAAAATTCCGCAGGAGCTAAAGGACGCCTCAATCGTTCACCTGTACAAAAGAAAAGACAACCGTCAGGAATGCGACAATCGTCGTGGAATATCGCTACTCTCCGTAGCAGGCAAGATCCTAGCGCGCTTACTGCTAAACAGGCTCAACAAACACCTTGAACAAAGCCACCACCTCCCAGAAAGCAAATGTGGATTCAGAGCCGGAAGAGGAACAGTGGACATGATTTTTGCCGCTCGCCAAGTACAAGAGAAGTGTCGAGAACAAAATCAGGCCTTGTACACCACATTTATTGATTTGACAAAGGCATTTGATACAGTAAACAGTGGAGGGCTGGGGATGATAATGTCTAAGTTTGGCTGCACCAACAAGTTCATAACAATGGTGAAACAGCTACACGAAGGCATGTGTGCTCGTGTACTGGACAGCGGTGCAATCTCTAAAACGTTTCTAGTATCAAACGGAGAAAAACAAGGATGTGTACTCGCCCCGACTTTGTTCAGCATGATGTTCACGGCCACGATGACAGACGCCTTCAGATCATTGGAGCTTGGAATACCCATAAAGTACCGCACAGATGGCAAGTTACTCAATTCCAGAAGAATGAAGGCCAAAACCAAAGTGGCTGGCGACATAATCAGGGAACTTGGATTTGCTGACGACTGCGCTCTAATGAGCAACTCAGAACTGAACATGCAGGTTGGAATGGACCAGTTCTCTGCCGCATGCGAAAATTTTGGCCTGACCATAAATGCAAAAAAAACAGAGGTCATGTACCAACCAGCTCCAGGCATGCCGTACACAAAACCAGAAACTACAGTCAGCGGGCAGACGTTGAATGCCGTAGACAAATTCACATATCTGGCAGCACGCTGTCGAGATCTGTCAGCCTAGACGATGAGGTGCAAGCAGAATAGCAAAGGCCAGCACAGCCTTTGATAGAATGCGCTCGATGGTCTGGGAACGTCGTGGCATCAGCGTCAAGACCAAACTCAAAGTCTACCGTACAACCATCATTCCAACCCTACTATGCGCTTGCGAAAGCTGGACTGTATACTCTGGACATGCAAGGAGGTTAAACCACTTCCACACAGGTTGCCTGAGGCGGATATTCCACACCCGATGGCAAGATCGTGTCACTGACATCGAGGTTCTCTCGAGGGCTAACATGCCCAGCATACATGCACTGCTAGAAAAAGCACGACTAGGATGTGCGGACACCTCGTCCGTATGTCAGACGAGCGGCTCCCAAAGAAGCTTCTCTACGGCGGGCTGAGAGAGGGATGGCGTGAGAGAGGGCGCCCAAAGAAACGTTTTTTAAGACGGTCTGAAGGACTCACTATAAAGTTGCCAGATAGACATCGACACCTGGGAATGTGTTGCGCAAAACAGATCTGACTGGAGAAGCGCAGTCAAATCGGGTGTAGCTGCCGGTGAAGATGACCGTGTTGTGAAAGCCCAGAACAGACGCGATACGCGGAAATCCCGAGCAGCGGGAACACCATCCCCTTCTACAAACCTCGTGTGCCCGATATGTAGCAGATGTTTTCGTGCTCGCATTGGCCTGTTCAGCCACATGCGCACCCACACCCAACAGGGAAATCTGTGACAAGGATGATGTCGGCGGTCCTCATCGACAACGATGGACAGCTATTATGCGAACGTTGAACCATTAACCTAGCTTAATGCAACAGATGATCCATTGACCTAACTTTATGCGACCGTTGATTCATGTACTTGACTTTATATTTCCCTGAGTCTATTAACTTGACTTTATTAATTCCTTTGTCTATTAACTTTAGTTCATTCAGCTGTTAGTCCATTAACTTTAGTTCATTCAGCTGTTAGTCCATTAACTTTAGTTCATTCAGCTGTTAGTCAATTAACTTTAGTTCATTCAGCTGTTAGTCTATTAACTTTAGTTCAATCAGCTGTTAGTCCATTTACTTTAGTTCAATCAGCGCTTAGGTCAATCACTTTAGCTCATTCGGCTGTTAGGCCATTAACTTTAGTTCATTCAGCGCTTCGTCCATTAACTTCAGTTCACTCAGCGCTTCGTCCATTAACCTTAGATGACCCAGGCCGTGTTACATTACTTTAGTTCCTTCTGTCTTTGGATCATAACTTCACTTCATGCAGTCCGTGTCAAATTGACTTCATTTATGGCTGGGCGCATCACCTTGATTTCACGCCGATTGTTGTTTGTTCAGTCACTTCCATTCACGAAGTCATCAGGGCCGCACGAGATTGAGACGCCTGGTCTAGAAGCGATGCCAGCATACTAAAATAATTGTCCTAGTTGCACTGCCAGAAACTATAGATGGCCATGGATGAGCCGTGTATGTGTAACTATATATATATATATATATATATATATATGGATGACTTGCGTCGGGGAACGTGGAAGGGTATTTTAATGGTCTCCATGTTACTTGAGCGTGTCGTCCTGTCTGCTTAGCATCACAGCCATATCGCGTGAATGCACGTGTACATCACTCAAGTGATACAGGGGTTGAAACAACTAGAACCAATGTAGTCTTTTCAACAGCAAAAAAAGGCAAAGGCTGCTGTCCATCGTAGACGACGATGGCATAATTTATTTGCTAGCTCTAGGTTTAGTAAGGATTAACTGCGCTACTTTTTATCCTCACCCTCTCGTCTCGAGCTGTCCGACCCCATTGGCAAGTCAAAGACAATACGACTAGGGGGCGACTACGAGATGCAGGGGACTCCGCATCATGCACCCCTGAAAAAGACGGCGGATTCCGGAGTCGAACCCACACCACCTGATCACGAAGCCGACGGCTTAACCACTTCGCCACGGAATATAGTCTTTTAAGTATGTTGTATATGGTAGCTAATGTGGGATGTGCAAGGCTAGTCTTGTCACCATGTAAAACCATTGCTGCCAAAAATATGGCGAGTCTGCGGCCTCGCTAAGGATTAAAATAAAATGTAACAAATATTTATGGGTATGGTTAAACGAAAACAGAAGAAACCTACGCTACGACAAAAAGGTTTTCGTTGGGACAGCGAACAACAAATAAATAGCTAGCGACTCATAGAAGAATGGATGAATACTTTAAATAGAGATATGAACCTTGACCGTGGGAAAAACAAAGGAGAAGGGTATTGAAGAATTTGAAATGTGGGTATTCAGAAAACTTGGACGAGTTTTTTGGAGAAGATAGAAAAACAAATAGTGAAGTTCTTAAACAATTCAAGAGGGAGAAGATACTTATGAAGGAAATAAACGGCAGGAAAATAAAATATGTTGGTCATGTCAAGCGAAATGCCAGTTTGCTGAAAGTTATATTGGAGGGAAGAGTAAAGGGCAAGAGAGATAGGGGGAGGCAGAGGTGCAGATGGATAGACAACATCAAGATGTGGTCAGGACACAGTTTGATTGAGTGTACAGATGGACAGACAGACTCAAGATATGGTCGGTA
The DNA here is from genome assembly GCA_036924085.1 of Ariolimax columbianus. Taxonomy (NCBI): domain Eukaryota; kingdom Metazoa; phylum Mollusca; class Gastropoda; order Stylommatophora; family Arionidae; genus Ariolimax; species Ariolimax columbianus. The sequence goes on from JAVGWX010000006.1 coordinate 39,588,969, forward strand.
CACAGTTTGACTTAGTGTACACATGGACACACATCATCAAAATTTGGCCAGGACATAGTTTGACTGAGTGTACACATGGACAGACAGCATCAAGATTTGGTTAGGACACAGTTTGACTGAGTGTACAAATAGACAGACATCATCAAGATGTGGTCGGTACACAGTTTGACCGAGTGTACAAATGGACAGACAGCATCAAGATGTGGTCGGTACACAGTTTGAGCGACTGTACAAGTGGACATAACATCAAGATGTGGTCGGTACACAGTTTGACTGACTTGCGCAGGACAGAGACCGCTGGGGATCCATTACCGTCAATCTCTGATCAGGAGACGTAACTAGATGAGGATGATGATGGGGAGAATTAACACATAAAGGAGTTTTAGAAAGTACTTAGCTGTACAGACATAAAGGAGTTTTAGAAAGTACTTAGCTGTACAGACATAAAGGAGTTTTAGAAAGTACTTAGCTGTACAGACATAAAGGAGTTTTAGAAAGTACTTAGCTGTACAGACATAAAGGAGTTTTACAAAGTACTTAGCTGTACAGACATAAAGGAGTTTTAGAAAGTACTTAGCTGTACAGACATAAAGGAGTTTTAGAAAGTACTTAGCTGTACAGACATAAAGGAGTTTTACAAAGTACTTAGCTGTACAGACATAAAGGAGTTTTAGAAAGTACTTAGCTGTACAGACATAAAGGAGTTTAACAAAGTACTTAACTGTACAGAAATAAAGGAGTTTTACAAAGTACTTCGCTGTACATACATAAAGGAGTTTTACAAAGTACTTAGCTGTACAGACATAAAGGCGTTTTACAATGTACTTAGCTGTACAGACATAAAGGAGTTTTACAAAGTACTTAGTTGTACAGACATAGAGGAGTTTTACAAAGTACTTAGCTGTACATACATACAGGAGTTTTACAAAGTACTTAGCTGTACAGACATAAAGGAGTTTTAGAAAGTACTTAGCTGTACAGACATAAAGGAGTTTTACAAAGTATTTGGCTGTACAGACATAAAGGAGTTTTACAAAGTACTTAGCTGTACAGACATAAAAAAGTTTTACAAAGTACTTAGCTGTACAGACATAAAAGAGTTTTACAAAGTACTTAGCTGTACAGACATAAAGGAGTTTTACAAAGTACTTAACTGTACAGAAATAAAGGAGTTTTACAAAGTACTTCGCTGTACATACATACAGGAGTTTTACAAAGTACTTAGCTGCACAGACATAAAGGAGTTTTACAAAGTACTTAGCTGTACAGACATAAAGGAGTTTTACAAAGTACTTAGCTGTACAGACATAAAAACGTTTTACAAAGTACTTAGCTGTACAGCCTATGGACAAGTTAAGGGCCAGACAGAAAGTGGCAGAAACAAGCCATCCGGCCGTTGTCACTTCCGCTCGCCTGCTTCTCCCGCTTGTTATCTGGTTTATGACGTACCCACAGGGGAGTAGAGCCGTGTCGATATTTTATAGGCTATCCAGCTAAGTACCGTTGTTGAGTAACTACATCAGCTCGCTTGTACAGCCTATTTTAAAGAGAATAACATCGTATTTATCGATGTTTTCAAGTCCTGTCTCCACATCAAAGGTTAGCTGCAAAGGACCTCCAACATTCCCTGCCTTTTACCTGGATGGCACACTCGGACAGACTGTTGCCAGTCCATCTTTTAACATTGTCTTCCCACTTATTGCACTATCCTCGTCTTGCCTGCCAACCGTCCACCTTTCCGTCTAGCATTGCTGTCAGCATTCTGTCGTGCCTCTTCGTGTGTCCAAAACATTTTATTTGCCTAATTGTTATCTCGTTCATTAATTCACTTATCATTCCAAATCTCTTCACGTCCTCTTTATTTGTTTGCTTTTCCTTCAATAAGATGCATCCCGTCCTTATGTATACCCACATTTCAAAGGCCTCTACTTTATCCACAATATACTATTATGGTATTTAAACTAGCATCTTAATGTCTATTGCCAGGTAGCCGAAGCATATCGGATATCCGCATTAGATACTAGTATGACATACGAAGAGTCAAAACGGCTTATTAGAGCTAGATACATGACCAAATGGGAAACCGAACATACTGGCTACACAAAAAACGATGCCTATTACCAGTTGAACAGAAGAGAGCAGGTCGTGGTCTTCAGACTTCGCACTGGCCACAATAGACTGAGGTATCACCTATTCAACAAATTGAAGATAGGTGGCACTGACGAATGCCCGTGTGGTACCGGAAAAATGACCGCTGAGCATTTGCTGCAAAACTGCCCGACATACGAGGATCAGAGAGAGCAGATGTGGCCATCACCAGTGGCGACACTAGACAAGCACTATGACAGTGTCGACAGCCTCAGGATGACCGCTGCTTTTTTCGAAAAAATAATGGTTGCTGTCTGACTGCGTACGATGAAGAAGAAGAAGACGAAGGATATCCGCATTAGGTATTTTAAACTTCCAGCGTACTAGGCATGCGGGAATGTACAAATAATTTGGCTAGATTTTTAACTTGAACTTTGATTTTTGTCCGGGCAGCGGCCGATAAGCCTTCCGTTTTCGATTTCTAACTGAGAATTTTGAACGTGCTCGACACTGCACACGGGAGTCCGATCTCACTACCCAGAGATCATGGGAATTTTTACCAGAATATCCACGTGAAAAAATCCGTCTCCACCGCGATTCGAAAACGCGACCTCCGGCCTAGACGGACTCCTTACCTCGAGACCACTGAGCATCTATATACTAGTACGAAGTTTCATGTCGTATATTTCTAGTCCGTAAAAACATGCAAAGATATTTGTAATGAGCATTTATATACGCAATAACCTTTGTTTCAAACTTATCCAGGAAGAGGGTTAAAAGATCATTAAAGGACAAAATAATTTAAAAACATTAAGCCCATTCATACAAAGGTTCATATACAAATAATGATCGAACACGTAATTATTAAGAGAAACATTTATCTTCTCATTGATCCTTTTGCTTTGAGTTCAATTATTCATACGCATAATTGTGTGGCCACCCACGTGATGTGGCTGATATTCCTGTAGTACAAACGAGACTAGAGAGCTAAACTGCGATAATTGGAGCCAAAAAAATAGTGGGATTTAATTATGTAATGGCATTCGTAGAGAGCGAGAATTTGGTGTTTATAGATAATATAATTATATAGCTGCTATATCGAAGTCATCTCTGGCACTGTCTCTCTTAAACCGTATGTTTTTATATGCTACTAAATAGCTGGAATACTGTGTAATGTTATATAATACATCACTGGGGAGGGTGACTAACGTCTGGTCAGGCAAAATATACTGATCAGACAGGCCAGGCAAAACAAAAGTGGCCAAGACCCCCACCTCGGCTTTCTAGTAGCCCTCCCTGGAAACAGGCTGTTGTCATGAAACGCAGATGAAGCCAAGCATAGCACAACCGCCTAGATGACCGTGGAACACCTTCATCAGCACACTCGGGATGCGCAGAAAGCTACAGCAACCCGCTACTTAACGTCATTTTTAGGGCGCACACAAGAGTGCTCTCCCCATTGTGGGCATTACATAGAAAATCACTTCATACTAGCAGAAGAGACTTGTACCGATTTCAGAGCTGAAGCAAGAGCTGTGTATGCAGCAACTCAGATTCTTAATTCTTATCAGCCAAAACATAAATACAAGGAAAACGGTCATTTTAACAGATCCATGAGTGTACTCCAAGCGATATCAGGTCACAAACAAGATATACTCTCACAATAAATAAAATACAACTTAAGATTGCTGTCTAAAAAAAACAGATTTAGTCATATAATGGCTTCCGGTCCACTGTGAGATCCCTGGAAACGAGAAAGCAGATGAGCTCGCAAAAGCCGGAAGCAGATTCCCCATCCACAGAGCTATAAAGAACAAAGACACTCATTAAACGATCCATGAGGACAGAATGGAGAGAACAGCACAAAGAATACAAGCCAGAAAAGGACAGCATAGACAAACTTGGTAGAGATGAGCAGACGAAGATCTTCAGACTCAGAACGGGTCATTGTAGACTCAAGGCCCACTTCCACAGAAAGGGTCTCAGAGACACTGCCACGTGCGATTGAGGAGCATCCAAGAAAACACCAGAACATATTCTGCAAGAATGCCCTACCTATGCAGACTAAAGAGAGGCAGTCTGGCCTAGGGAAGCGACCATGCTCTAAAAGTGTAGGGGACCGGCGAAGACCTTAAACGCAGTCTCCTTCGTGATCTCACCGGACTAGAAGCATAGCATCAGTTGATCGTGAACCTCACCGGACTAGAAGCATAGCATCAGTTGATCGTCAACCTCACCGGACGAGAAGCCTAGCATCAGTTGATCGTGAACCTCACCGGACTAGAAGCCTAGCATCAGTTGATCGTGAACCTCACCGAACTAGAAGCCTAGCGTCAGTTGATCGTGAACCTCACCGAACTAGAAGCATAGAATCAGTTGATCGTGAATCTCACCGGACTAGAAGCATAGAATCAGTTGATCGTGAACCTCACCGGACTAGAAGCATAGAATCAGTTGATCGTGAACCTCACCGGACTAGAAAGATATCATCAGTTGATCGTGAACCTCACCAAACTAGAAGCATAGCATCAGTTGATCGTGAACCTCACCGTACTAGCAGCATAGCATCAGTTGATCGTGAACCTCACCGAACTAGAAGCATAGCATCAGTTGATCGTGAACCTCACCGAACTAGAAGCATAGCATCAGTTGATCGATGAAGAAGAAGAAGAGTGTGGGCATTCGCAAACAACAACAACAATACATCACTGAATTTCCGGTGAACTTATAAGTGTTCTGTCTGCTTTAAGAAATGACAAAATATGTGGATATTGAAGGGATGTATAGAATCGTCCCTGTAGCTCGCTGATTGTACACAGTCCTACTTAATACCTCGACTGACACTTTCATTTCCTGAAACATGTATGTGGGTAAACCATCGTTTGCAGTGAAATTGTCTGTCAAGAGCTGATTTATCCTTTTTATTATATCCAACATGTCCATATCCAATGCCCAAACTATGTGTGATTTAGAAGTCAGTGTCAGCTTGTTAATAGTCATAACCTAAACAAAGCACGATCGACACCAGTTTGAGCTCGAGAATCGTTTAATCCTCCTTATGGAATGCCTTTCAACCGAATGGTTTAAGTACATTCAAAACATTTGTGGAAGCCGCCCTGTAAATTCCTCTCCTCCGCTCTCTCTTTTTCTTTCTATCTATATATCTATCTATCTATATCCATATCTATCTATCTATCTATCTATCTATCTATCTATCTATCTATCTATCTATCTATCTATCTATCTATCTATCTATCTATCTATCTATCTATCTATCTATCTATCGATCTATCTATATATTTCTCTATCTATCTATCTATCTATCTATCTATATATATATATATATATATATATATATATATATATATATATATATATATCTGTCTGCCTGCCTGTCTGTGTCTGTCTGTCTGCCTGCCTGCCTGCCTGTCTGTGTCTATCTATATATCTATCTATCTAAATATTCATTTATATATCTATCCATCTCTTCCAATTTTCTATTTTCCTTTTTTTCCATATATTTCTCACTCTGTCTCTGTTTCCAAGAATCGACGTCACTGCGCTCTGGGCATACCCACAGGTGCTCAATCTATCTCAGCAAATGGTGCAGGGTTTGCATGTTGACTATGTTTATGACTGTGTTTATACATTCATGTTTGTACCCTCAGATATGTATGCAGGTATATATGCAGGGGGCTCAGTGGTCTCGAGGTAAGGTTTCCTCCTCGAGTGCCGGAGGTCGCGGGTTCGAATCACGGTGGAGACCGGGATTTTTTCACGTGTATTTTCTGGCAAAAATGCCCCTGATCTCTGAGTAGTGAGATCGGACTCCCGTTGTCAGTGTCGAGCACGTTAAAAATACATTGGCAGTTGGAAATCGAAAAGAGTAGGTTTAAGGGTCGCTGCCCGTACACCCTTTCTAGTTAAAACCTACCCAAATTATTTGTGTCTTTCCTCAGGCCTAGTAAGCAGCAGGAAGTTGTCAAATATCTACTACATATAGCCGAAGCATTCAGCTACCTGGCAATAGACATTAATATGCCTGTTTGAATACCTGGATTCCCCATGGAGGCAAACATCGCCCTCAAAGCCGCCACGGCGAAATACAAACACACTCTTAAGCAAACAGCAAGAGAAAGCTGGAAAAATAAAACGGAAAGCCTAAACCTGGACAAAGACGGGAACAAGCTATGGAAGCTAGTCAGAGCCATGAACGACGAAACCCCGTCAAATAAACATATTACCATCAAGCAGGGCGAGAACTTGATCACAGGTAAGAAAGCCGCAAACGCCTTTGTCGATCACTATGCCAGAGCAAACCACATCGAGGTCCCTGCAGATAAGCATACAGACATTAGCGAAGAGCTAAAGGGGCACGATAACATGAATACGGCACCTGAAGAGCACATGATGGCCAAATTAACAATGCGCGAAATGGAAGAGGCTATGAAAACATTACAGAAAAGGAAATCTCCCGGAAAAGACGGGATAACAAACGAAATGCTGATGGGGCTGGGCCAAACAGCGAAGAGGAAACTGCTATCGGTCCTGAACCAAAGCTGGAAAAGGGGAATTGTACCCCAGGCATGGAAAGACGCAATACTTGTACCAGTACCAAAAACAGGAAAGGATAAAACAGATCCAAATGGATACAGGCCCATCAGCCTACTGAGCTGTGTCGGCAAGCTGATGGAACGGATGATAAACACCAGACTGATGTGGCATCTGGAAGAAAAACCAATACTAATTCCACAGCAAGCCGGCTTTAGACAGCACAGATCCACTGAGGACCAGGTCATCCTCATAGCCCAGGAGATAGAAGATGCCTACCAGGCACAGAAACACACAGTAGCTGTTTGGGTGGATCTGGAAAAGGCATTTGACAAAGTCTGGAAGGACGGACTTAGAGTCAAGCTAAGAAGAAGTGATGTTTGTGGGAAAATGTACAAATGGATCAACCACTACCTCAAACAAAGAACGGCCAGAGTCCAAGTACAAGGGCAGATGAGCAAAAAGGTGACACTCGAGCAGGGAGTACCCCAAGGGGGAGTACTGTCACCCACACTCTTCCGGGTATATATAAACGATATTACAGAGAATATACCAAGAAGAGTCCATAGCTCAATGTTTGCAGACGATCTGGCTATGTGGACCTCTGAAAAGAATCTCACCATAGCAAGAAATCGGATGCAGACGGCCCTAACATCGCTGGAAGAGTGGGCGAACTCATGGCTGGTCAAAATAAACGAGGGGAAAACCACATGCACAATATTCTCGCTCTCATTAAAACCCCAAAATACCAAATTAAGTCTAAATGGCAAATTCCTTCAGCCAAACGACAACCCAACCTATCTGGGAGTCACATTTGATCGGCGCGTGACATGGAAAAGTCAGATTGAGAGAAACCGAATGAAAGCCAGAGAAAGAATGGCAATCATGAGGAAACTTGCTGACACAAGCTGGGGAGCAGACGAAGGCATACTAAAGAAACTGTACACTGGAAGAGTGAGACCAGTTCTCGAGTATGGCATTGCGGCATGGACAACAGCAGCGAAGGCGAACTTCGATAAAGTTAGCAAACTTCAAAACCAAGCCATGAGAATTATAACAGGAGGCATGAAGTCAACGCCAATTGTAGAACTTGAAAAGATTACAAAACTGCAATCCATGACCTATAGAAGAGACTGCAGAGCCCAGCTGCAGTCAGAGAAACTCCGAAGACTGACCGACCATCCAATGCACCAGAGACTAAACAATTTGGGAAATGGGAAACTAAAGCGGAGAAACTTTGCAGAAATAGCCAAAGCAAAGATGCACGAAGATCCCATAAACGCACTAACAACACCAAAACCCATCACTACTGTACGAAAACCTACCTGGAGGCAGGATATATTTCCAGAGGTGGTAGAAAATATACCAGGTATTGCAAACAAAAACTGCCAGACTGAAAAAAAAAGAAGAGAGATACTACCCTAAGCTTCATAACGAAAAGCTACCCAAGCATGGACTGGACCCATGCATACACCGACGGTTCTGTAACAAATACTACACAGAACGGAGGGGCAGGAGCATTCCTGAACCTACCAAATGGCAGGAAAATAACACTGTCATTCGCTACTGGTAAGTACACAAGCAATTTCAGAGCGGAGGCAGAGGCACTGAGGGCGGCAGTGGAAGAAATGGCGACACACAGTGAAAATGAAAGCCATATAGTCCTGCTTACAGATGCTCTCGCCGTAGTCACAGCGCTAAAAAGCCAGAAAAATACTGAGCTTAATGACTTAAGAGCAGCACTCTGCAAACTGTGCCAGCAGTCCGCACCAAAAAGGGTAGTGGTACAGTGGGTCCCATCACACTGCAACATCCAAGGCAACGAGGAGGCAGACAGACTGGCAAAAGAAGGTGCAAGACTACCACAAACAGATACTAGTATGACGTACGAAGAGTCAAAACGGCTTATCAAAGCCAGATACATGACCAAATGGGAAACCGAACATACTGGTTACACCAAAAACGATGCCTATTACCAGTTGAACCGAAGAGAGCAGGTCATTGTCTTCAGACTTCGCACTGGCCACAATAGACTGAGGTACCACCTATTCAACAAATTGAAGATAGGTGGTACCGACGAATGGCCGTGCGGTACTGGTAAAATGACCGCTGAACATCTGCTGCAGAACTGCCCGACATACGAGGATCAGAGAGAGCAGATGTGGCCATCACCAGTGGAACTGCAAGACAAGCTCTATGGCAGTGGCGACAGCCTCAGGATGACCGCCGCTTTTTTCGAAAAAATAATGGTTACTGTCTGACTGCGTACGAAGAAGAAGAAGAAGAAGAAGAAGAAGAATACCTGGATTCCAAGTATATATGCATCAATATGTCTGTTTTGTATGTGTATGTTCCAGTCTCTCGATGTATGTGTGTGAGCATATGTTAGTGCGTGTCTTCAGTGTCATGTACCTATGTGTAATTGCGGATATGTATATTTGCATGTGTGTACGCATTTTGTATTATATGCTTTTGTGTTAATTTTCTTCCTCTTCTGCGTTCGTCCAGACAATGATGTGTTGTTACGTTGTGTCGTAGTTTACAGTAAAGATGTGATATATGTGCCTTTAGGACCAACACATCCGGCTTCCGTGCGACATTTTTGGGACCTGCTTTGCCGTCCCTCTTCAATCTCCTTTATCTTAGGCAGACTGTATGGATGAAGCTTGTTACAATGGCAGCCACTGGACTGTATGGATGAAGCTTGTTACAAGGGCAGCCACTGGAAGGTGGAATGGGATCTGTTAGATAAAGTTTACTGATCCTGACATAGCCAGCAATCTTCGCCATCTTCTTTACCCTTTCATCCTGAAATGGACGATGTGAACTTGTGTCGAAGTTTACAGCGAGTCTGCGATATTTGCGGCGTTCGGTCCGCCACATCCAATGGGGGCCCGCATTCTTGGACTGAGTTTCCGATCCCTTTTCTCTTAGTCAGACTATGCTATTGCATTCTGTCTCCAAGATCGCCACTTGCAGGCAGAATAAAGTCTTGGTAAGCTCTGTTTCTCTGACCATGATGCAAGCACCCATCTATTGGTCGCTAACTGCTGTCGGTTCATTCACTGTGTCCGATCGTATTCACCTCGTAGTTATCCATGCGTCGGTTGCTGCTGTAAGCTCACGCGCTACTGACACTTGGCCTCGCTTTTTATTTCATTGAATAAATCACCGCAAAGCTGAAAAAAGCTTCCTAAATCCTCTGCATTATTGTCGTGTGCGCTCCACTCCCCCCGGAAACCGGAAACAACCTTACTTCTACTATTCAAGCATAGAAGCCACACTCTTGATTTATTGCTGTTCATTAAATATCCGTCTATATTTCTCAACGGCATCATCTTGAACTATATTATCATTTATCAGTTGCTTATTCTGAAATCCTGCTTTCTCCTTGCGCCACTGGTCGCATTCCCTACTGTGTTGATATAAAAACACATTTATATATAAAATAAAATTACAATATTGAACGTGTGTGGCGTAGTGAATCGGTCAGCAACACAGACAACAACCTAGACGTGTTTGTTTTAAGATTTTCTTATTTGTTTTAAGGCGTTAAATGACCACAAAGCACAACGCAATCAGAACGAGAGAGAAGCAATATTATACACACAAACCCCGGTTTACGACGCTTGGTTGATACATTGTAATTTATAATCTTTCTTGACGTTTTCAGCGTATTCTTTTGCTCTTAGACGCTTACCTGTCAATCTGTTACCAATTTCCAACCTGGATAATCTGATAAGAGTCTATCGTTATGTTATGTATCGTTGTACTTCCATCGTAATGTATACTAATATATACATGTTCGTGTTGTTGTTGTTGTACTTATTATTTGAAGTTGCTCCTGAATTTAATTCTTGTCGACGTTTTTTTGAGTGGGTTAAAGATTCTCTTCTTCCATGCCGAGGTGTTCTTGGGACGGTGCACTGGGGTCCTCATGGCTGTAGTGCAGTGCGAGGCCACTCAGTAATCTCAACAGTGTGGAAACTAAAGTGTTGTTGTTGAATGCCCACAATGAGTAGGTTTCCTCTTTTGTGTGCCATAAAAACGACGTTAAGTGGCGGGTTGTCAGCTCTCCTCACATCCCGAACATGCTGATGAAGGTGGACAGGGGTCCTCCAGGCGGTTGTGCTATGCTTGGCTTCATCTGCGTCAAACCTCTCCTTGTTAGCCAGACTGTTGTCCTCGACAACAGTCCGTTTCCAGGACGACCAACCAGGAGGTCAGGTGAGGGTCTTGGCCAGTATATTTCTCCTGACCCTGTCTAACATTGTCTGATCAATGTGTTTTCCATGACCAGACATTAGCCTCATCGTCCCCGGAAATTACTGCCTCACCTCGTTGGTGAGTCTGATGTTACACATCCTGTTTCCAGAAGCACGAACGTGGTGGGGGTCTTCATCAGTTCGTTTCACCTGACCCTAATAACTCTTGACTCCCACCTTGTTCAGTTCGTTTCACCTGACCCTAACAACTCTTCCCTCTCGACTTGATCAGTTCGTTTCACCTGACCATAAGAACTCTTCCCTCCCACCTTGATCAGTACGTTTCACCTGACCCTCAGAACTCTTCCCTCCCATCTTGATCAGTATGTTTCACCTAACCATGATCACTCTTCCTTCCAACATTGATCAGTATGTTTCACCTGACCCTAAAATTCTTCCCTCCCACCTTGATCAGTACGTTTCACCTTACCCTCAGAACTCTTCCCTCCCATCTTGATCAGTATGTTCCACCTGACCATGATCACTCTTCCCTCCCACTTTGATCAGTATGTTTCACCTAACCCTGATTACTCTTCACTCCCTCTTTGATCATTACGTTTCACCTGACCCTCAGAACTCTTCCCTCCCACCTTGATCAGTACGTTTTAAATGACCCTGAACACGCTTCCTTCCCACCTTGATCAGTACGTTTCACCTGACCCTAAAAACTCTTCCCTCCCACATTGATCAGTAGGTTTCACCTGACCCTAAGAATACTTCCCTCCCATCTTGATAGTACGACTCACCTGACCCTGATAACTCTTTCCTCCCACCTTTATCAGTACGTTTCACCTGACCCTGATCACTCTTCCCTCCCACCTTGATCAGTACGTTTCACCTGACCCTCAGAACTCTTCCCTCCCACCTTGATAAGTACGTTTCAAATGACCCTGAACACGCTTCCTTTCCACCTTGATCAGTACGTTTCACCTGACCCTAAGAACTCTTCCTTCCCACCTTGATCAGTACGTTTCACCTGACTCCAAGAACACTTCTCTCCCACCTTGATCAGTACGTTTCACCTGACCCCGATCACTCTTCCCTCCCACCTTGATCAGTACGTTTCACCTGACCCCAAGAACACTTCTCTCCCACCTTGATCAGTACGTTTCACCTGACCCTGATCACTCTTCCCTCCCACATTGATCAGTGTGTTCCACCTGACCCTGATCACTCTTCCCACCCACATTGATCAGTGTGTTCCACCTGACCCTGATCACTCTTCCCTCCCACATTGATCAGTGTGTTCCACCTGACCCTGATCACTCTTCCTGCCCACCTTGATCAGTATGTTCCACCTGACCCTGATCACTCTTCCCTCCCACCTTGATCAGTATGTTTCACCTGACCCTGATCACTCCCCCCCCCCCCACATTGATCAGTATGTTTCACCTGACCCTGATCACTCTTCCCTTTCACCTTGATCAGTATGTTTCACCTGACCCCAAGAACACTTCTCTCCCACCTTGATCAGTACGTTTCACCTGACCCTGATCACTCTTCCCTCCCACATTGATCAGTGTGTTCCACCTGACCCTGATCACTCATCCCTCCCACATTGATCAGTGTGTTCCACCTGACCCTGATCACTCTTCCCTCCCACATTGATCAGTGTGTTCCACCTGACCCTGATCACTCTTCCTTCCCACCTTGATCAGAACGTTTCACCTGACCCTGATCACTCTTCCCTCCCACCTTGATCAGTACGTTTCACCTGACCCTCAGAACTCTTCCCTCCCACCTTGATTAGTACGTTTCAAATGACCCTGAACACGCTTCCTTTCCACCTTGATCAATACGTTTCACTTGACCCTAAGAACTCTTCCCTCCCGCCTTGATCAGTACGTTTCACCTGACTCCAAGAACACTTCTCTCCCACCTTGATCAGTACGTTTCACCTGACCCCGATCACTCTTCCCTCCCACCTTGATCAGTACGTTTCACCTGACCCCAAGAACACTTCTCTCCCACCTTGATCAGTACGTTTCACCTGACCCTGATCACTCTTCCCTCCCACATTGATCAGTGTGTTCCACCTGACCCTGATCACTCTTCCCACCCACATTGATCAGTGTGTTCCACCTGACCCTGATCACTTTTCCCTCCCACATTGATCAGTGTGTTACACCTGACCCTGATCACTCTACCTGCCCACCTTGATCAGTATGTTCCACCTGACCTTGATCACTCTTCCCTCCCACCTTGATCAGTATGTTTCACCTGACCCTGATCACTCCCCCCCCCCCCCCCCCACATTGATCAGTTTGTTTCACCTGACCCTGATCACTCTTCCCTTCCACCTTGATCAGTACGTTTCACCTGACCCCAAGAACACTTCTCTCCCACCTTGATCAGTACGTTTCACCTGACCCTGATCACTCTTCCCTCCCACATTGATCAGTGTGTTCCACCTCACCCTGATCACTCATCCCTCCCACATTGATCAGTGTGTTCCACCTGACCCTGATCACTCTTCCCTCCCACATTGATCAGTGTGTTCCACCTGACCCTGATCACTCTTCCTTCCCACCTTGATCAGTATGTTTCACCTGACCCTGATTACTCTTCCCTCCCATCTTGATCAGTACGTTTCACCTGACCCTCAGAACTCTTCCCTCCCACCTTGATCAGTACGTTTCACCTGACCCTGATCACTCTTCCTTCCCACCTTGATCAGTATGTTTCACCTGACCCTGATTACTCTTCCCTCCCACTTTGATCAGTACGTTTTACCTGACCCTCAGAACTCTTCCCTCCCACCTTGATCAGTACGTTTCACCTGACCCTGATCACTCCTCCTTCCCACCTTGATCAGTACGTTTCACCTGACCCTGATCACTCTTCCCTCCCACATTGATCAGTACGTTTCACCTGACCCTAAGAACATTTCCCTCCCACCTTGATCAGTACGTTTCGCCTGACCCTGATCACTCTTCCCCCCATACCTTGATCAGTATGTTTCACCTGAACCTGATCACTCTTCCCTCCCACCTTGATCAGTACGTTTCACCTGACCCTGATCACTCTTCGCTCCCACCTTGATCAGTACGTTTCGCCTGACCCTGATCATTCTTCCCCCCATACCTTGATCAGTATGTTTCACCTTAACCTGATCACTCTTCCCTCCCACCTTGATCAGTACGTTTCACCTGACCCTGATCACTCTTCGCTCCCACCTTGATCAGTACGTTTCACCTGACCCTGATCACTCTTCGCTCCCACCTTGATCAGTACGTTTCACCTGACCCTGATCACTCTTCCCCCCATACCTTGATCAGTATGTTTCACCTGAACCTGATCACTCTTCCCTCCCACCTTGATCAGTACGTTTCACCTGACCCTGATCACTCTTCGCTCCCACCTTGATCAGTACGTTTCACCTGACCCTGATCACTCTTCCATTCCCACCTTGATCAGTACGTTTCACCTGACCCTGATCACTCTTTGCTCCCACCTTGATCAGTACGTTTCACCTGACCCTGATCACTCTTCCCCCCATACCTTGATCAGTATGTTTCACCTGAACCTGATCACTCTTCCCTCCCACCTTGATCAGTACGTTTCACCTGACCCTGATGACTCTTCGCTCCCACCTTGATCAGTACGTTTCACCTGACCCTGATCACTCTTCCCTCCCACCTTGATCAGTACGTTTCACCTGACCCTGATCACTCTTCCCTCCCACCTTGATCAGTATGTTTCACCTGACCCTGATCACTCTTCCCTCCCACCTTGATCAGTACGTTTCACCTGACCCTGATCACTCTTCCCTCCCACCTTGATCAGTATGTTTCACCTGACCCTGATCACTCTTCCCTCCCACCTTGATCAGTACGGTTCACCTGACCCTGATCACTCTTCCCTCCCACCTTGATCAGTACGGTTCACCTGACCCTGATCACTCTTCCCTCCCACCTTGATCAGTACGGTTCACCTGACCCTGATCACTCTTGTCTTCTACACACGTTATTCTTGCACCAGTAGGAGAGACAAAGCGAAGTGTTGGTTTTGCTGCGATCTTCCCGTTTCTCAAAGGGAATTCCTGAATTCTTGTATATTGAAGTTCACCCGTTAATACTACTGACCCGGTCGCAGTTCACTCACCATCTCTCTCCCTCTGTCTCACTCCCACTCTCTCCGTCTCTCTGCTTCTCAGTCTCCCTCTCTATCCAGCTGAACTGTCACACCTTTTCAGCGTTCTCTCTCTCGCCTGCGTTCCTTTCTCTCCTCCCTCACTGCCCTTCTCTCTTCCTTTCACTACTAACTCTCTCACTCAATCTGAATCCCGTACTCACTTTTCGTCTCCTACCCTGTCTCCGCTCATCCTGCACCTTTTCTCCCCTGCCCTCTCTCACTACCGTCTTCCATTACTCCACCTCTCCATTGTAGCTCTCGCTCTCCTTCTGGTCCTTTCTTCCCCACACCTTAAAATCTGTCCTCCTCTCTCCCTTTTTCTTTCTGTCATTCTATTTTGTCCTCCCTTTTACTCAATGTCCCGCTCCCCATCCTTATATTTTCATCTCTCCTCTGTTAGCCTCTCTTACTCTTTACCTCTCACTCTTTCTCTCTCTCTGTCATTCCCTCTCCTGCCATTTCCCTCACTTCCCCTTCTCTCCCTGTGTTCTCCTCTCTCTTTCCCCTCTCGCTCACCCTGCGCTGTTCTCTTCATTCCTCAATATGAATCTGCACCTCTCCATCTTTCCCCGCCCCTTTCTCAATCTCCTCCTATTCTCTCCTCTCCCCTTATCTTCTTTCCTCTGCCCCTGTCCCTCTGTCTCCCTCTATTCCTCAGCGAATAGTTCTATCTTCATTGATTTCCTTATCTCCTACCTACTCTCTTTCCTTATTTTTCTATTTTCCTCAACTTACCTTCTGTTCCACTCTTTCTCTCCCTCTCTCTCCCCCGCACTACCTCATTCTACCCCCTGTCTCCTGCTTCCTCTCTCTCACTTTTCTCCGCTATTGTTTCCCTCGTTATCCCTTTCCATGTCTCTTCCGCTATCTCTTCTAACCTCATTTCTACTCTCTACCGCTCTCCCTTTAACTCTTCTTTCCCTATCTCCTTTCCCTATCTTTCCCCCTCCGTCTTCCATTTCTCTTGCTGTCTTTCCCTTTCCTCCCTGTCTCCCTTCCCTTTTGTTCCCGCACTCTGCATCTCTCTCTTCCCTCTTGCTTCCTCTCCTTCTCCTTCTCTTGTTACCCTCTCTTTCTCTTCCGCCTATTTCTCCGTCTCTTCCCTCTTTGCCCCAGCCTCTGCCACTCCCCCCCCCCCACCCATATCCCTGCCTCTGCCACTCGCTCTTAACCCTTCCTTCCTCCTTCCTTCTCATTCCCGTACCACCATCCCCCTCCCCCTATCTACCTTTCCGTTCCTCGCCTCCTCTCTCTCACCTTATCTCCGCTCTTCCCACCACCTCTCTCCCAATCTCTCTTTCTCTCCTCTTCTCTCACTTTCTTTCTGCCGCTTCCCTCTTTCTCCTCTCTTTCTCCCTCTCACCCATTTTCTCCTTCCTTCTCCTGTCCCACCACCACTCTCCCCCTATCACCCTTTGCCTTTCTATCCTCTCTCTCACTTCCTCTCTGTCGCGACTCTCTCTCGCTTTTCCTCTCTCCGTCTCTCGTTTTTTCACTCTCTCCCCCTCTCACCCACTCTCTCCCCCCTCTCATCCACTCTCTTTCCCCTCCTCCACTCTCTCTCCCCCTCCCCCACTCTCTCTTCCCCTCTCACCCACTCTCTCTCCCCTTCTCACCCACTCTCTCACCCACTCTTTCTCCCCCTCTCACCCACTCTCTCTCACCCACTCTCTCTCCCTCTCGCTCACTCTCTCTCCCTCTCACCCACTCTCTTTCCCTCTCACCCACTCTCTTTCCCTCTCACCCACCTCTCACCCACTCTCTCCCCCTCTCACCCACTCTCTCTCCCTCTCACCCACTCTCTTTCCCTCTCACCCACCTCTCCCCCTCTCACCCACTCTCTCTCCCCCTCTCACCCACTCTCTCTTCCCCTCTCACCCACACTCTCTCACCCACTCTCTCTCCCCCTCTCACCCATTCTCTCTCACCCACTCTCTCTCCCTCTCACCCACTCTCTTTCCCTCTCACCCACCTCTCACCCACTCTCTCTCCCCCTCTCACCCATTCTCTCTCACCCACTCTCTCTTCCTCTCACCCACTCTCTCTCCCTCTCACCCACTCTCTTTCCCTCTCACCCATCTCTCACCCACTCTCTCTCCCCCTCTCACCCACTCTCTCTCCCTCTCACCCACTGTCTCACCCACTCTCTCTCCCTCTCACCCACTTTCTCTCCCCCTCTCACCCGCACTCTCCCCCCTTCTCACCCACTCTCTCTCTCTCTCTCTCTCTCTCGTTCACTTTGAAACTGATATCAAAAGCTGAAAGACACAGAACACACGAACAAATAATGGGGACAAGACATCTTAAATTAGCACTGTTACACATTAGCAGAATGATTGCGTGCTTCCATCGTTCCCGGGCACAGCATCCTCTAGTGTGCCAGGTTCGTGTGTACATATCGTTATCCGGCTCTCTTGAAACCAACCATAGTCAGATCTTGATAGGAGCCCCTCTTCATGTCATAATCTGAAACTGGCAATTCTGTGTGGGAAGAATCGATCTGGTTAGCCTCCCAGGGACGGAAACTATTACTTTAGTAGCCTATCTTCATTAAGCCTGCGTCCTGTTGGCTGACCATTGGCAGGTGGCGAATCATTCATTGATTATTGCAAGATCTTATTCGCTGACCGCTGGTAGAGACAAGGTTTTCGGCTGATTTGGAATATCTAATTTTCTGACAAAAACAATATCATACACTGACCACTAACAGAGATGATCGTATTCACTGACAGAGATGGTCGTGTATTCACTGACCACTAACAGAGATGATCTCATTTACTGACAGAGATGGTCGTATTCACTGATCACTGACAGAGAGGATCTCATTCACTGAACATTGACAGAGATGATCCCCATTCAGTGACCACTGACAGAGATGGTCGTGTATTCACTGACCATTGGCAGAGATGATCTCCATTCACTGACCACTGACAGAGATGGTCGTGTATTCACTGACCATTGACAGAGATGATCTCCATTCACTGGCCACTGACAGATGATCTCATTCACTGGCCACTGACAGAGATGATCTCATTCACTGGCCACTGACAGAGATGATCTCATTCACTGGCCACTGACAGATATGATCTCATTCACTGGCCACTGACATAGATGATCTCATTCATTGGCCACTGACAGAGGTGATCTCATTTACTAACCACTGACAGAGGTGATCTCATTCACTGACCACTGACAGAGATGGTCTCATTCACTGGCCACTGACAGAGATGATCTCATTCACTGGCCACTGACAGAGGTGATCTCATTTACTAACCACTGACAGAGATGATCTTATTCACTGACCACTGACAGAGATGATCTTATTCACTGACCACTGACAGAGATGATCTCTTTCACTGGCCACTGACAGAGATGATCTCATTCACTGGCCACTGACAGAGATGATCTCATTCATTGGCCACTGACAGAGATGATCTCATTCACTGGCCACTGACAAAGATGATCTCATTCACTGGCCACTGACAGAGATGATCTCATTTACTGACCACTGACAGAGATGATCTCATTCACTGGCCACTGACAGAGATGATCTCATTCACTGGCCACTGACAGAGATGATCTCCTTCACTGGCCACTGACAAAGATGATCTCATTCACTGGCCACTGACAGATGTAATCTCATTCACTGACCACTGACAGAGATTATCTCTTTTACTGACCACTGACAGAGGTGATCTTATTCACTGGCCACTGACAGAGATGATCTCATTCACTGACCAATGACACAAACATCAAATGGAAAACGCTAGATCGTAACAACAGAAATGAAATGTCTGCGAAAAATAGTTGGCGTAACAAGGAGAGACATGATCAGAAATGATGACACCATGAGACTCGTGGGAACAACACCAGTATTGGCCTACATTAAAATACAGCAACGAAATTGGTATGGCGACGTAACAAGGCAACCACCACACATCACCTCCAGACAAGCAATGCTATTTAGATACAACAGATTCTAAGCCAAAGGTCGACCACGAAAAAAAGGTGGCTTAGGGAAATATCTCACGCAGGACATGCTACTGTGCATGAGGTGCACAGGCGGGCTCGTTCTAGAGATCTCTTCATAACCTGACGCTGAACGGCATAAAAGAATTACCGAAAAGAAAAAAAAGAAAGACTGTTCACTTTACTTGCCATTATTTTTTCTCTTCTTCTTCTTCGTCGTCGTCGTACGCTGTCAAACGTCAACTTGAATTTGTTCGAAGAAAGCAGCTGTCATCCTGAGGCTGTCGACACTGACATAGAGCCTGTCTAGTATTGGCACTGGTGATGGCCACATGTGCTTTCTCTGGTCCTCGTATGTCGGGCAATTTTGCAGCAGATGTTCAGCGGTCATTTTATCTGTACCACAGGTGCATTCGTTAGTAGCACCTTATCTTCAGTTTATTCAATAGATGGTACCTCAGTCTGTTGTTGCCTGTGCGGAGTCTTAAGACCACCACCTGCTCTCTTCTCTTCAACTGGTAATAAGCGTCATTTTTGTGTGTGTAGCCAGTATGCTCTATTTCCCATTTGTCCATGTATCTGGTGGCCCTAATAAACCTTTTCCTATTATGTGAGAGATATATTGTGGGGAGAAAAATTCCCTAAAGACTAACACAGTTACAACGGACATGTGTGATAACAGGTCATATTTTCAGGCGGATTAATCCTTCTTTTCCATTTCCTTTGCGACAGCAAACATTGTCATATCCTTGTGGTCGCTTATCCTCGATGCCGCGATGTCTCGAATTTGAAAATCATACGTTCGCCTGGCTTTCATCACATCGTAAATGTGTTAGTAATACCAGGCCGTTGCGCGCGTAATTCCCCTGAATATTGCAACCAGGACGAGCTTCTGACAGGTATTATATCTTATTTGATGGCTAAAACACGGGGGGGGGGGGGGGGGTTGCGGCGCAAATGCATGTTACGACAAGCAGATAAAGTGTCCACAGCAGATAATACCGTGTGCTGAGAACGCACGCAAAATATGCCGTTACTATTTACAAAAATGATTTGCAATTGCGTGCATTGTGTTATCTGGATGTTGATAGCACTTTATTATTCGCGTTTATTTCTGGACAAAGACTGACAACGTGTAGTAATAGCAGAATATCTGGGCTTCAGAATTGACAAAAATGGCGAATGCTTGAAAGAAATCAGAAGAAGATTAGCTATGGCAATGCAGAGACTGAACAGGCTGAAGAAATTATGGCAGAGCACCAACAAAATGATAAAAGTAACAGTCTTGAGAGCCTGTGTTTTTCCTGTAGCAGCTTATGGCTGTGAATCATGAACGATTATCAAAACTTCCAGACAAAGAATCGAATCCTTCGAGTCAAAATGTTACAGAAAGATCCTCAGAATACCCTGGACAGAGAAAAGGACAAAAGGCAAGAGTTGAGCATAGAGGAGAACTGGTTTATCAATTCCATTATGGCTAGAAAATGCAAATACGTTGGTCACATCAAGAGACACAGCAGTCTTGAGAGAACACTGATGGAAGGTATAGTGCCAGGCAAAAGAGGAAGGGGTAGACCAAAAAGACGATGGCACCAAGATATCCAGGAATGCCTGGGTATGACTGTGGCGGAGGCTGGAGTTTTGGCAAGGGAACGAGTTTCTTTCAGACAGACTGTGATGGGAGCGACGTTCTATAAAGGACATGCTACAAGATGAGTAACAGCACAGTGAAACGAATTCCTGAAACGTTTTGTTCATTTAAGATGTATTTTTAATATTGTCTTTATTTTCGCGTACATAACAGTGCAGTGTATTCATTCGCAGTTTGCGCGGGAGAGTTTGTTTTTGTTTAGCTTGGCGGACAGTTTTTACTTCAAGGCTACTGTGTTCGTCCTCCGTTTAAAATTAGTTTTGTTTAGTGGGTTCTGAGTGGGACAAAGTGAGTCATGAAATGAACACATTGTGTCTTGAAAGGAACAAAGTGAGTCATGACATGGACAAAGTGAGACCTGATAGGGAAAAAGTGAGACCTGGAAGGAAAAAAAGTGAGTCCTGAAAGGGACAAAGTAATTACTAAATTGGCAAAGAATCCTGAAGTACTGAAAGTAACAAACATTGTACTAAAAATGACAATGGGGAAATGTCGGGGAATTTTTGCTAACGAGCTGCATCGTTTCAAAGGATTGGGCCAATTGAAGGAACGGACACATGACAATGAAATCACTACATGCAGTATAAACATACACACACACACGCATTATCTATCCAGTGGCGTATACTTCCTGATATAACCTAAATCATTGACGTCGCAGGAGTAGACAGAATTGCCATGGAACCACCACTAGACTGCCTTAGGGACACCAGCTCCGGATTTTTCCTCAGGGTTTACACCCGAAGCCTTTTCTGTGAACAGGTATCCCACAAGGCAGTGGGTGAACAGTTTTTAGGATAACAGTTTTTACGCCTATTAAACTCTAATGCCTAAACGGTCAATTTACGGACCGTTTGATCGGTTATTGGTGACTTTATGACACTAAATGATGAACTATGCTATTTTTGTGGGTAAGTTTGGTAACTACTGTTACAAAAAAACTATAATTACATTATGTTATTCTCCATTTCGAGAAACCGTAAAAAACGAATCCGCCGTCTTGGTATCGTAACAGATTGTGTCTGAGGTTGAAAGCCACGTATCTTCGTCAAAGGGAAAGACAACAACGTTACAAGCACGCTTCAGTCATACAGCTGTAAACGGGAACATAGATTACTGCCAGGGAAGGAATGGCTGCCTTGTGAAAGCTCTTAACAACTTCATCATCGACAGCAATGTCTGTTATAGGATGCGATTTTTGTATCATCCCGAGCACCGTAATGGAAGAACGTTCATTTCTCGCTGCAAAAGTACCGTGTTCAATACTATTTGTCCATGCAACACGCTCCAGCTAACTAACATGTAAAAGGATACATGACTTACAGTTAGGAAAGGAGAAGTATCGAGGAAGGAATCTAACCACTCCACCTCATTGAAACCTTTTACATAGTACTGAAATATGGTGGTGAATCATGGACAATCAAGTGGATTTATCTTTGGAAGCAATGGAGATGTGGTTCTACAGAAGGGTGCTGTGGAACCCATGAACAGCAAGGAAGACGAATGACACAGTACTAGAAGAGGCACAAAGACAAGTCTTTGCAAGCATCAGAACAAGGCAGTCATACTTATTCGTGCTATGAGAATCGACGTCTTGGGGCACATTGTGACAACGAGACAGATAGCAGGAAAGAGGACAGCCTGAGGAAATGGCATGGGCGACAATCAACAACAGAGTTGGTAAACGACACACGTGATAGAAGCGGCTGGAGGTCCATGATCGCCAACCGGCAGGGCACCTGATGATGATGCATTATATGATGGAGTCTTGATACATCATCGCCGATAGCAGTGTTTCCTATTATACTACCTTGACTTCCTTCAATCATACTAGCCTGTTGCCCAAATGGTTTCTGTCAGGGCTCTCTGTGTGATGGACGAATATAGGCGCCTGTCACGCTGATGTCCTGTCTTATAAAGCGATTAACAGTGCTCAATAATCCATCTAGGTTAGAATACTCTCCAACTCATGACCTCTCATATGCATTGGTTACTAATATTTACCAATCGTACTTAGTTCATTTAATACGTAGTACTGACATTTACAAAACCATGATGGAATTTCCTACATTATTGGCCTGTTTGGTCTGAAATTGTGTAGTCACTGACATCATCATAAGATTAGTTAGCCCGGGACTTTGATCATGTCACACCATTGTCCTGTTCCCAACAGATCTCGTCAACTCAGTATAAGTCTGCAACCCAATGTTCTTGCACGCCTGTGTGATGTAATTGTTTCTTTGGCATTCCCTTCTTATGTCCCCTGAATTCATGAGCAAAATGGCGTGGGCCGGATTACACACGTTAAGGGGTCGGAATTTGACCTTGGGCTATAGATTTAGCAACACAAGTGTAATCCAAAAAGATAGTTTAGTTGTATTACCACTTTTACATGTGGTTGTTGATTGCAGGTGAGTCAGGTCCAGAATGCGACACTGTGATTGTTCCCAGACGTCATTCGCTATTCTTGTTTGTGACTGCCATTTCAGACATAAATGCATATACGAACGTGCGTATGTACTCACACTCACACCTGTTAGTTGTCCATGGCACGCGATGATGATGACATAATCAGACGGGTTTTGTCTTAATCATGTAGATTTCCCTGTATGTGGATTAAAGAGAGGAAGGAACTACGCTAGTCATCAACATCACTGTCTATTCCTGAGCTACCTTTAAGAATGACAAGACAACCAGTCCAGACGACTGGAGGTAATTCATGATGCAGGTAATCTGGTCTTACCTCCCTAGAGACTAGGGGTCGCTTGAAACTTGCAGGATTCGATCGCCCACCATTTCCATTCATCGCTTTGAGAGGCGAATGGCTTACTTGTCGACGACAGCGACCCATCATTATATCAACGCAGCAAGATGAGTACCCTGGACGAAGTTTAAACGACCACTGGTCTCAAGCGAGATAATACCAAAGTGCCTGACCGTTTTGCCACTGATTTAAGGTAGTCCGGGACGAGAGAGTGAAGTTGATGACCAGCGCCGGGACTCTTTCACTATAATCCAAATACAGCACACGTTACATCATCAAGGCTAAATCATCCAGTTGTATCGCAATCATTGATTGCGAAGGAAAAATTACTTACCGTAGCGTAGCGTACTTACCAGCTGTCGTCCTTCCTTCTGACTATAGAGCCAGCCTAGAGGTGCTTGACGATACTGCCATGCTGTGGGATATGTGTGTGTCTCTGTGTCAGGTCGACTGGCTTCTATTGCAACGATAATAAACCCATTGTTTTCTTCTATGCATATCGTAAGAGGCGTCTAAAGAAGGTTGTGCATATGGCTAGACATCTCCTCAAGTAAACAACCATTACTATGAAACCACATTGCAATTGGCTGAAATTAGGTTTCCATGTTAGCGTTTAGGGTAAGCCAAAAAACAATGCTGTGCATATACTTAAAATATATAGAGCGATAGAGAGTGTGTGTGTGTGTGTGTGTGTGCGTGCGTGCGTGCGTGCAAGGTTTTTAAAAAAAAAAAAATATATATATATATATACATACATAAACACACACACACACACACACACACACATACATACCTGTTTAACGAAGGACGTGAGTTAACGGAAGATCTTCCGAGACCAGGTCAGACGCATATTGTTGCGTTAACTCACGTCCTTCTTTAAACATCGTTGGCCAGTTCTTCACTGTTGTCTTCGACACACTTTTGTCACCATACACTGCATTCATTCTGCGATGAATGTCAACTGGTCGACATCTTTTAGCTGTTAAAAACGGAATCACCGCCCCGCTTATCAACTCATCACACCAGCCATATTTTCAACGGTCTGCCGAAGTAACTATGAGTCTGACGATAATGACATTTTACAAACTTGGCGGTTGGTATATGCTGTTTACATCAGAAGGGACGTCATCATGCGCATTGAACGTATGTTCACTTGTTGCAGTGAGGTCCGGTTTCATTTGAACACGCCTCGTACATACATATATATATATATTATATATATATTTCTTGGCAGTATATATAAGTCGTTATCCAAAACACCATGAATTAATATGTGCCTTGTGTTTCAGAAGCTAGCTGTGCCGTGTACGCTCGGGCTATAAAGGATTATTCAAACGTGTACGATCCTGGAAGTCTGGCATTTCGAGAGGGAGATATCATTACGGTAAGATCAACGTGTGCTGTCTGTATGCACTTTTACCCCGTTCGCTACCACATGTCTTGCTGTCTATATGTGTGTCTATAATCTATCGATAATTACGAAAATACTAACAAGATTACAAAGGGAATATCAGTAATATACGTTGTTCGGGTTGACCTTTCCTTTTAACTAAGATACGTAACATCCAAACAGAGACCTAGTCTTTTAGGTTACGTGTGAATACGTGTCTGTTTATTTGTGCTGCCAGTAATGCCTCCGTAGTCGTGTTTCCATTTCTTTCAATTGTTCCAAGCCTGTGAGATTTAGCGTGCTAGGAAACACTTCTTCATCAGTGTTATTTTAGTCTTTCTAAACATACCAGTTATATTATGTAATTTAACAAATGTAATTCTAAACGCACTTATATAAATCAAAACATTGTTTTCTACTCACATTCCTAGAATTTCTGTCGAACGTGAATAGAAATTCACGAAGCACGAAAGCAGGAAACACAAGTGATATATATATATATACCGGACTTGACAAAGGCGCTCGTTTGTGACCAGTAAAAAAATCGGTTTTTAGTTGTTAATTACATTCTTAATCGTTACTAGATAATGACTCTCGCACTATTATTCATGTTATTACGGTTCGAATAGATTGTACATAAGCTAGTTTATGATGGTGAATCTAAATGGACCTCCACTGCCACAATTTAAACCTACTATAGCCATCGATAAATGGTACTTCGGTGCTAACTATCAATAATGTTCAAGGGCACACACCATGTCTCTGAGAGAAGTGCATGTTTTCTTGAGATGAAATAGACTAATACCGTATAAGTAATACAAAATGTTTTGGTTTGGTACGTATTGTTATATAGAATTAAAGGTGAATTTGTGTCTAGTATAAATTTAACTTAACCTAATTTAACGTCTTTATACTTGTTTAGAAGATTCTACAGAGTCTGTATACAACCAGTTTCATTTACATCACCTTGCTCTGAAAGCTATTGGCATCCAATTTATTATTAAATGCATTAACTGTCCCTGCCTCCACTACCTCCTCTGGCAATGCATTCCAAGCATTCACCACTCTCTGACTAAAAAAATATTTCGTAATATCTAATCTGGACCTCTCTTTAGTCAACTTGTAGCTATGCCCTCTTGTTGTTGTGGGTGGCTGTATTTTTTTAAAAACTTGTTATAGTCTAATTTATCCATTCCTCTGATCATCTTATAAACCTGTATTAAGTCACCACTAATTCTTCTCTCTTCTAGACACTCTAGGCCGGTTTTTCTGAGTCTTTCCTCATAACTGTAATTCTGGAATCCCACTATCAGTTTTGTCGCTCTTTTTTTTTGTATTCTTTCCAGCATGAGAAGCACTCCACACCTGTACACAGTACTCCAATCTGTGTCTAACTAATGCTTTATACAGTTTGACTATCACTTCCTTGCTCCTTTGTTTAATATTTCTTTTTATCATACCTAACATTGCAATTGCCTTTTTCACTGCTACCTTAATTTGCTCACTCACCTTACCTATATGATCTATTATAACCCCTAGGTCCCTTTCCTTATCTATATTTCTAATATTGTTCTCTTTCATTCTGTAATTATGTTCTATATTGGATCTACCCATGTGCATGACTGTACATTTATCTACATTAAACTCAATTTTGCCAGATTACAGACCATTCTCGAATTTTATCTAAATCTGACCTCAATATATCCATTTCTGCTTTAGATGACACTACTGCATAGTTTTGTATCATCAGCAAATTTTGCAATCTTGAATCCCATATCAATGTCCAAATCATGTATATATATCAAGAACAAAATTGGTCCCAAAACCGAGCCCCGTGGCACTCATTTGCTAACATACACTGCATGACTGTAGTCCGACCATGCTGACTTGTTAAATATTTTACTGACTGGTTAGCCACCCTAAAATGT
Source organism: Ariolimax columbianus (assembly GCA_036924085.1). Taxonomy (NCBI): domain Eukaryota; kingdom Metazoa; phylum Mollusca; class Gastropoda; order Stylommatophora; family Arionidae; genus Ariolimax; species Ariolimax columbianus. The sequence continues at coordinate 39,615,709 of JAVGWX010000006.1, forward strand.
GTCATGTCCTGTGTGTCTCTGTGTATATATATATATATATATATATATATATATATATATATATATATATGTATATATATATATTAATATATATATATATATATATATATATATAAATATACACGCACGCACGCACGCACACACACATATTTTTGAGTAGCCTGGAATGAATAATACCAGAGCATTGTGGACGAGGCGAATGCTTGTGTAGATGGATGCAATTTCGAAAACCAGGTGTAACCGTGGCTGGTTGTGATGTCTATATTATGATAGTAAATATTGTACGTGATTGTATACAGTGATGGACATTTTTAGACACAGTGTGCATAAATAAATAATATAAAACTGTCGTACAACGTCATTCCCATCATGGGGTAGTTGAGGGTCTTCTAGGCTGAGAAGTACATGTCGCTTCATCCCAGCCGTCGCCACGTCGTGTGCTTGCTATGTTTATTTATTTCATCCCCAATAGAAAAACAACATTGCCCTACCGGGGATTCGATTCGATACCCTCCTTTTCGTTACCCTCCTTTTCGATACCCCCCTTTTCGATACTCTCCTTTTCGATACTCTCCTTTTCGATACTCTCCTTTTCGATACCCTCCTTTTCGATACCCTCCTTTTCGACACCCTCCTTTTCGATACCCCCCTTTTCGATACCGTCCTTTTCGATACCCTCCTTTTCGATACCCTCCTTTTCGATACCCTCCTTTTCGATACCCCCCTTTTCGATACCCTCCTTTTCGATACCCTCCTTTTCGATACCCTCCTTTTCGACACCCTCCTTTTCGACACCCTCCTTTTCGATACCCTCCTTTTCGACACCCTCCTTGTCAGCAGGCATCGAAGCTATTAGGCCACACACTTCTCACTATATATATACACATGACTTGATATATTGGTGCCGTCCCCTTCTTTGTCTACCTCTGCCTCTATTGCGCAGCACCATACCTAGTATATATGTTAAAGTGGTTAGTGCACTGGTTTCCAAGTCAGGCGATCAAAGTTCAATCCCCATTTGGTGCAGGATTTTTTCAGATCGCAAACCGGCACCAGTGGTTGACCCAGCCATAGAAACTGTGTACCAGAACAAATCTGGAAAGTAAGGACGGCCGGCGTGATGCTTACCACATCATCCACTGTGTGCCGTGGGTCACCAAATGATATGGGCCTAACACCATATTTAGCATACGCCACATGGCGTGAAACGGGATCTTTACTTTACTTTTTTTTTCAATATTAAAGAGCAAGCTTAGCATTTGTTCTTGTTGAATGTCCACATTGAAGTTAATTGACTCTGTTGTGCCCCCTGAAAAGGACGTTTAGTGACCGTTTGTTTAGCATTGCTCACATCCTGAGCCTGCTGGTGAAGGTGAACCCAGGTCCTCTAAGCGGCTGTGCTTCACTTTGCGTCATCTGCATGACGCTCAGTACTACAGGAATCACGTCGATACTTACCTCGTTAGCCAGATTGCCTTGAAAACTGCCCGTATCCAGGGAGGACTACTGGAAAGTCGAGTTATTGGTCTTGGCTATATTAGTATTTCGTATGTAAAATAACCTCTCTTGTATTACTGGGACCAGAAAGGGAAGCAAAGAAGAGTAGCACTGTAACCTGCAAAACCAATTGAAAGAAGTGATTTCCTATAGAAAATATAAGCCAGAAGACGAACTTCGTGTAACTGTTTAGGTGTCATTTAATTAAAATAATTGTTAGTATTCACGGTCAAACAGGCGGGCACACACACGAAGGATTCACATACCCCAGTGATCCTGTGGAGATAGGATTCTGGGCACGGGTCTAACGGATTCAATATGTAGACGCCTCGCCCCTGACTTGGGTGAAACTCGTTAGGATTATCAGATGATCTCCAGCTGTGACCGCTGTCTGCTTAGTTTCTTGTTGCCGGGAGAGACTTAACCGACCTATTACGAGCGCCTGCTAACCACCTGTTAGGCGTGTTCTCCTTTCAGCACCATAACCCAGTTACCAACCGTGACTAGACTCGAGAATGTAATCCTAGAATGGAAGTGTTTCATCCGCTTGTCTCGCTGCACCGCGTGAACTAAGCGTTGGCTTCTGGGCTTAAATAAAGCCCTTAAGGATTAGCCTTTCCAGCAGGCGTGGGCAGCCTAATTTGTTGAGCGGAGTTTGCCTGTCCTGTTTCAGGACACACTACTTACATAATATGCTTACCTTGTGTAACTCATAACTTTAACAAATATTTTTAAACAGTTAATGTATAGGACAAGTATATATTATATAATAGATTACGTTATGTGATGTTATATTACATTACATTGCATTCATGCATGCATAATAATATAATAGTTGTCCATCACAAGTGATGAAGACCACTCTCTTTGTTCAGCCGTGTGGACAGTCGTATCTCTTGCTGTGTCGGCTGAAATGGGTGACTTGCGCGGTGATTTGGATTAAAGTGAGGAAGAAACTGCGCCTTTTGTCAACCTCGCTCACAGAGCCTAAGCTACCTTTTGCCAGTGGCAAGACATTCATCGAGACGACTGGAGATAGCATAGGATGCAGATTTTGCCTCAGGGTTACCACCGAATCCTTTCCGTAAACATGTAACCCGCAGGGTAGAAAGGTGGGATGGCATCTAACGCAGTTTGTCGTGCCTTTTCGATAACCACAAGAGGTCGTATGGACAACACTCAGCGTGTGAGTGAGTCTGGCATCTCTCCCCAGCTGTATTCAGCTCATCATAGTAGTATCTAAAATTCCCACACGCCAAATTCGTGAAGGTGAACCGGCAGAACTAACCCGTGAAATACGACACATGTATAAGCGTAGTGCCATTTAGCCGGCGTCCAGACCACGATAAACGGATGGAAGATATCACAAAAAAAGAACGAAATAACAAGTCCAGACGGAAAACACCACGTTTCCGTGAACACAAGTGTAAGTCGTCGACTAGTGTGAATTCCAGGCAAATCCGTGGTCTGGCGGCATCCATAATGATCCAAAACTCGCAGCCAGTTATGGTAAACATACACACATACATAGACGCATACGCTTTCCAGGCACTCCTTAACATCTTAGTGCCATCGCCTTCTTGGTCTGCCTCTGTCCCTTGTGCCCGGGTATCACACCTTCCACTACCGGTCTCTAAAGAATGTTGTGTCTTTTGATGTGGCTAAAGTATTTCAATTGTCTGCTCATGATACAATTTGAACCAATTCTCTTCTGTCCAACTCTTGTGGAATGCCTGAATTCATCCTTTTTTCGGTCCATGATATTCTGGAGACTTTTCCATAACATTTTGACTCGAATTACTTCTCTCTTTGAGGTTTGGATAACTGTTCACGTTTCGTAGCCGTATGCTGTCACAGGTACAAGATCAAGAGCTAAGATACGCAGACGACACAGTGAAACTATCAAACGGTGCAGACGGGTTATAACAGCTATTTGCATCCGTAAACAGATTCTGCTAAGATCATAATCTCTTGGTAAACAGGAACAAGTCATGCACCCAATTACTAATAGATCTACTGACACGTATCGACAGTAGGGATCGAACTTCGTAACTTTTTTCGTGAGAAATGGACGTTCTCTTCCCTGCTTTTCGGATCTCTAACGTTCATCAAAAGAAAGTGTTTAGTATAAAATAATTACAAAATATAAAATCTATCATTGAATTGTTTATTGCCGTTGGTGAAATTGTATCAGGGTGCCAAACATCCAATCCCATCGATAAAATACATCCCATAATTGGCATAGCATCACCCGAGAACCAAAGAGGAAAGTATCGCAGCAGAAATTGAACGAGAAAAACAGGAGCACGATCCAAGACACCCAATGTCTGGATATCAGGTACAGAACACAACACTCAAATCTAAACACGCTTCCTAAAATCAACAGAGCCGGTACAGGCAAACCCTGAAATCAGCCCTATCGAGAGATGGCACGAATTAATGCAGACCCCAGAGATCGAACTTTGGGAGAAACCTGCGCACCCATCCCCCGCGTCTCCCTCCCCTCCGGACATCATCTACCATAAATAACATGGAAGTCACTAAACAAACTACGAACTATTGTATCACGGCGCAAGAGGAATATGAAACGATGGGGATATACAGACGATGACACACGTGAATGTGGCGCGATACAGGACCCAGACCACCTGATGACCTGCCCCAACCTCCAGGAAACATGTAATAGGTGCGACATGCTGGAGGTAAATGAAAAGCCAATCCATGTCGCTGGATACTGGATGCGTACTGTATAACGTGGAGCCGCGTAGCGCAGTGGTTAGCGCGCTGTATTCGCATCTGAGTGGTCCTGGGTTCATTCCCCAGTTGAGGTTGTAGTGTTCTTTCAGAGCGCAATGGCTCCCGGGTCGACCCAGCCTTAAATGGGTACCGGTTCAGTCCGGGAAGTAAAAGCGGCGAGGGAGAGGGGATGGCTACCGCTCTTTGAAATGTGAGATCGCTAACACCTCACACCCCTACGGCAGTAATGCTGTGGGTTACTTTACTGTCTAACGTGGTTCTTGGATACGTAAAGTAAGTAATGGTGAGATCCCCCAGATTTATGTGGCTGTGGAGAATTCATTACGCTTGTTTGTGCAGTCACAGCGCATTATACAGGCGTAACTTTTTGTTATTTCAGCACACACACACAAAACAACTTTATCAAGGTTTTGAACACATCCTCGCTGGTCAAATACCAACATTCAAACCGCTTGAAAATCCGTTCCTCAAACATTGTTCACTATTTGAAATACTTTATTCACATTAGCTGAGAGCTACATGAGACAATGGCGTCGACACAAAGTTGCCTGCCTATACGTGAAGTTAGAGTGTATTTGTACCAGTGTCTAACTCCCACTATTGGCAGCTTTCAGTGGCAGCTGCAAAAAATGAGGAAGCAGTTAGACTACATCGAGTTAGGAGAAGTAAAAAACTAGACTGAAGATAGAGCAGTGAATAGAGAAATACGTACATCCACCCTCGCTTATTCGTCAAATTAGGACGCTATGCTTTGGCTTAGAGCAAGGCTACAATATCTCCACCTTTCTTATTCTTCTTCGGTCGTTCTCAAACTCCCGCTACTAAGCCCTGAAAATAGCTTTGCAAGTAGCAGGATATTATTCGGGGAACGGAAACTGTGCTCAACTTTAGCAGGCATTTGTGGGTACCGAGTAAGCGTTCTCTCTTCGATCTTGTCTGCTTACTCAGTCTGCTCTGTTACAGGTTTTTATCCAGGATCACCCTGTGGAGGTGTAGAAGGGTCTTGGCATCTCTGGTTCGCTGGCATTGACACTAGCAGTCAGCTATGGGTCGCTGACAGCTGCAGCTCATGTGCTGCTTAGCATCTTGATCCCTCTGCACCTTTCAACCCGACACATCCGGTTTCGGTAAATTTGCATTTATTATTTGTTGGTGACAACTTTGCCTTCCAACTGTGATGTCTATTCTCTTAACTAGACTAAATTAGGGTAGCCTGTTTCCGGGGCTGCCGCTTGTAGGCGAAATAGGGTCTTGGCCAGTCCTTGGTGTGGTAGAATGTGGGACTGTAGATATGATTATTTTAGAGCGAATGGCAGAGAATTCCAAAACTAGCCAACGGGCCAGCATTTTTAATTATTTTACAAAGAGTCCGTAAGTGTGAGAACTCTTGAGTCGCGACCCATTTTGCGTTTATTTAGAAATCCAAAATTTGAGAGAATTGTACACACAGAAATATAGACCATGTGTTTTTGGAGCCCGAAAGGGCAGTGTGGAAGTTGATAAATGCAGCCGTTCTCAAACTCCATAGCAGTCCTGGTGGATAGACACCCTTTAGTTCTCTCGCTTATTTCACATGACACCTTGAAGATCTATGGCACTGTTTTTGACTCTTGACTTCGTATCTGAGAATAATCATCAATTTTACTAATTATTCTATTTTATTTTATCTATATCAAATAAAATGTACATACAAATCGATTTTGGTACAAATAATATAATACACGGGTAGCGATATTCTGTCATTTGATTTATCCATCATTTCGTGCATAATGCACGGATGTTACTCTTTGAAACTAGTAATCTAGGTTGATTTTCCTTTAATCTTATAAACAGCTTCTTCTAATTAGTAACAGACTTCTATTGAACTGTGTATATTTGGTCTGCTCACAGTATTTATTATTGGACTCGGTTTTTAATATTGGTTCTATTGCTGGTTTTCAAAACTTCTGGCTTCTTCTCTCAAGATCTGGTCTCTGTTGTAGGATTGGTTTACAATAGTGGTTCTTGTGATCTGGTTTCAACCTTGATATCTGGTCTCAGCTTTCTGACTTTGGTTTTTTTTTTTTTTTTTTTTTTTTTTTGGCGTTCGCCTTATTTATCTATTCCCCAAGGCGTGTGTGCGTTACACTGTGGTTTTTATTTTGCGCCTGTCGGCCCAGTGCATCCGACTTCAGCATGCATTTTATGTAAGGGTCTGCTTCCTCCTGCATTTTCTAAGGGTTTGCTTCCCCGGGGTAACGGCCGGTGCTGTGATGGGGATCGAACCCAGCACCTTCTGGTTGTGAGCCGTGCCACTTAACCACTAGGCCACGCCGTCCCCTGACTTTGGTTTAAATAAACTCCCTCTTCTTCTACTTCTTTCGTTCTCAGTCGTCTGCTACCAAGTCCTGAAAATGGCTTTGCGAGTAGCAGGATGTAGTACGGAGAACGAAATGCGTCGTGTTGTTGTTTATACTTGTCTGCAATATTTGCACCATTTCGGTCCGACACATTCTACTTCAGCAGGTATTTTTAAGTACCGGGTTGCCTTCTCCCTTCGATCACTTCTTTTTAGCCAGTCTGCTCAATCGTAACCTGTTATCCAGGATCACGGCGTGGAGGTTCGCAGGCCCTGACGTTAAATATACGAGAAATGTTCTTGATACTTGGTCTCAGCTCTCCGAATCTGGTTTCCGTATATTTTTATCTGATCTCTGCTCTAGGACTCTGTATTTCAAATATGTTCTTGATATCCCATCTCTACTCTCAATATATTTTCTTGAAATATCTCTGCTCTAGGACTCTGGTTTAATTATATGTTAATGTTTTTGATCTATGGTCTCTGCTTCCCTCTGTCAGTCATATTTATATACATATATATACATATATATATATATATATATATATATATATATATATATATATATATATATATATATATATATATATGCATAAAGAGAGAGAGAGAGATACTTAGACTTAGACATGTTTGTTTTTTTTGGTTTTTTTTTGGGGGGGACTATAGGAGTCAAATATTAATAGATTAACTGGTCGCACTGGAAAAGGTCGTGAACATAACCTCAGCAGTCTCTCTCTCTTTCACCTTTTATCACCCAGGTGTGCATAGGCGATCAGCCGAACCTCGCCAACCAGCTCTGTCCTGTACAATCTTTACTACTCCCTTCCAGCTTTTTCCTGTTTTTTACTTTCATCTCCAGATCTCGTTTCTATGTATTCTGTGTTCTGCCTATGCCTCTCCTTACCTGGAGGTTCCATGAAAGGGATTTTCTGGAGATACTGGCGTGGGGCTTTCTTAATGTATGACCCATCCATCTCCACTTTCTTCCTAATATTTCCTGTTCCAATTTACCTTGTCCCGCTCTCTCCCACAGTCTGTCGTTTGTAACTTTATCAAACCATTTTATACCAAGAATCTTTCTCATGCATCTGTTTACAAAACCTTGCAGTCTCCTGTCATTGCCTTTGGTCATCCTCCATGTTTCTGCTCTATACAGCAAGACTGGCTTCACATTGGAATTGAGAATCCTTATTTTTGTCTTCTTTCTTATTTCCTCGGAGTTCCCTTCAGCAGTCCAGGTTTCTGGAAAGTTGGTTAAATTATGTGAAATAGAAGACTACTCATACAATTCATGTTAAGTTACATAAAAGCTAGACAAATCAAAAGGAAACCGGGCCCTAACATAACCAAAGGATGTCGATAAATGGGCATGGGGCCGGCTGCGTGTATCTCGGGCAATTTTGTATTCCATAAATCTTCAACAAATATGAGTCGGTCGGTCACATTTGCACAAGATACACAGAAGTGAATATTTGTTGAAGACCTATTCTCCCCAGGGAACTAACAAGTTTCCATTGAATGATAAATTGATTGTCAATAACCACGAATGAACGAAGTGTTGCCTGACTAGAAGTAGGCAAAATTACCACAACGAAATTTTAAAAAAAATGACTGAAGACACACATTGTACGTATTTACTTGGTAGGTAGCTTAGCCGTACGCGATTAACTGGAACTTGGAAAAACCTCGTCTCTGACTGCACCTTGATAATGTGCCAAGATGAGGGCAGACTACGCTATCTTACACAGCCAGTCTTGTGTGAAGTGTAGTCGCTAAAGGAACTTACGGCTCGAGCTTGGAGCTTGCCGTTTACACTGTGTTGGATTCGTGTTGAGGTTAGTGTGTGTATGTTCGCCTTGTGTTTCGCTATATCGTCAGGATTTTTCACTGCAGTTCTTTTGGAAGTCGTTGTTTATAGTTTGGTTTGTATATTTGCATTGCAGTTTGTGTATACTTATTTTATTCCCAAATATTAAAGTAAACGTTTGTCCCATAGTAGTTAAAAATTACTATTGTCGGGGAAGGGGAATGAATTTGACAATTGAAGTTATAAACTTCATTCCCCGACAGTTGTCTTACTTAACTACTGTGGGACAAACCTTAACTTAGTATACTTAAGTCTCTAACAAACCCATTCCCCCACAGTAGTGTAACTACTATGGGACAAACCTTGACTTAGTATACTGAAGTCTCTAACAACTTCATTTCCCGACAGTAGTGTAACTACTATGGGACAAACCTTGACTTAGTATACTGAAGTCTGTAACAACTTCATTCCCCGACAGTTGTGTAACTTAATTACTATGGGACAAACCTTTGCTTAATATACTGAAGTCTCAAACAACTTCGTTTCCCGACAGTTGTGTAACTACTATGGGACAAACCTTGACTTAGTATACTGAAGTCTCAAACAACTTCATTTCCCGACAGTAGTGTAACTACTATGGGCCAAACCTTCACTTAGTAAAGATCTACTGAAATCTCAATTAGAGACTTCAATATAGATCTACTCACTACTGAGGTACAGCTTGTATGAGGTAGGTTAGTTCCTTTCATCTACCATCTACGCCTTTTACTTCCCTAGTGGTAAGTCAGGTACACATTTACAACTGGGTCAACTAGATCGAGACGGTTATGGTAATTGAACCCTGTACATTTGCAGTGAACAACCAGTGCTCTACTACTGCGCTAGTCGCTAACATACATATTACAGCTGACAGAAAGGGGAGCCACGAGATGCAACTTGTCTGGCATGTCGTAATAATTGTTGTTTATTAGTGTTGTAACCTTTTATCGGCGAAGGTGGGCTACTTTCAACCACAGACAACTGTCGTATAGTTCGCCTAACTATGTCTTGTTCATATGTAATTAAAAGGAAGTAGGTGGCGAAGTGGTTAGTGTCACGACTCACAACCTCAAACAGCAATATCGTACCCGTCTGAAAAAAAACAAGCCACTTAAAAAGCATGCTGAAGTTGGAAGCACTCATCAGTTAAGGCGAAAACATAGTACACCACACTCCAATTTAGCACCAAAAAACGAGCTCAAATCATTTTTGTTATTTGACGGCTGCGAAAATTAAATGAGTTAAAAATATAATAATGGCGTCACAGTCGACCATGATAACGGCTGTTTAATGTATAGTAAAGTAAAGTATAGTAAAGTAAAGTAAAGTAAAGTATAGTAAAGTAAAGTATAGTCAAGTAAAGTAAAGTAAAGTAAAGTATAGTAAAGTATAGTATAGTAAAGTAAAGTAAAGTATAGTAAAGTAAAGTAAAGTAAAGTATAGTATAGTATAGTAAAGTAAAGTAAAGTATTGTAAAGTATAGTAAAGTAAAGTAACCCATAGTATTACTGCCGTAGGGGTGTGAGGTGTTAGCGATCTCACATTTCAAAGGCTGGGCTATATGAGGGCGGTAGCCATCTCCTCTCTCTCGCCGCTTTTACTTCCCGGACTGAACCGGTACCCATTTAAGGCTGGGTCGACCCGGGTGCCATTGCGGTCTGAAAGAACACTACAGCCTCAACTGGGGAATGAACCCAGGAAAACTCAGATGCGAAGCCAGCGCGCTAACTACTGCGCTACAACTGAAAATAATACAAGATCCATGTTCATTTTGCATTTGATTGGGGGACACACAATTATTGCTGATAATATTCAAACTTTTAATAAAGTGAGGTTTGTTAAGTCTTAGTCTTAGTTAACCTGTATATTTACAGGGACATAAGCCACTGTGTAGGTCCCAGTTAACCTGTACTTTTACAGGGACATAAGCCACTGTGTAGGTCCCGTCTCTGGTCTGAGCTAGGTGTAGCCATGAGGAGGATTTCCTGCTTGTCGGGCTAGGCTCGAGCAGCTTATTACTCCACCATTGAGGTGGGTAAACTTATGTGCGTATCCCTCTTAATAGACTCAAACACTAGAGCAAAGTAGACCCGAAGCCTGTTAAGCGCCATTTATGCTGCTCTTAACAAACCACCTAATCATGGACGATGTTATGCCATGTTATACAGTTAGTCGCCTATTACGACATGTTCTCTGTGGGGCAGTGGTGCTATTCTTGTCCTTGTCATACACATATACCCCGGCAAACCACTTGGGTTTGTTAAATAACCCTAGAATAATGTATAGGCGTGTTCAAATGAAACCGGACCAAACTGCAACAAGTGAACATGTGTACGATGACGTCAATGTTGGTCTCAACAGCACATACCGACCGTCAAGTTTGCAAAATTTCATTTTTCTCCGACTCATAGTTTCCTCAGCAGACCGTTGAAAACATGAATCAGTCCACTTGATTAGCGAGCGGTGATTCAGTTTCTAACAGCTGAAGGACGTCGACCAGTTTACATTCATCGCAGAATGCAGGCATTGAAATGGTAACAAAAGTGTGTCGAATACAACAGTGAAGAACTGGACAACGATGTTTAAAGAAGGACGTGAGTTAACGAAAGATCTTCCGAGACCAGGTCACGCGCATATTGTTGTGTTAACTCTCATCCTTCTATAAACATCCTTTTCCAGTTCTTCACTGTTTTCTTCGAGACACTTTTGTCACCATACACTGCCTGCATTCTGCGATGAATGTCAACTGGTCAACATCCTTCAGCTGTTAGAAACCGAGTCACTGCTCGCTGATCAACTCTGGATAAATTCCGTATCACACCCGTCATGTTTTCAACGGTCTGCCGAGAAAACTATGAGTCGAAGGATACTGACATTTTGCAAACTTGACGGTTGGTATGTGCTGTTTATGCCAGAATTGACGTCATCATGCGTATCGCACTTATGTTCACTTGTTGCAGTTTTATCCGGTTTCATTTGAACACGCCTCTTATTTAAAGCAATAATTTGTTTCTCCCCAACTCAAACTGAGAAATGAACGTGGCTCATACCTTAAATTGAGTAGCTAGACCTCATATCGTTGTACGCCAAAACGCTTCGTCAATGGAACGTAGTTTCACACAAAGCATTGCCTGCTTTTAGAGAGTTCGTGTTGGTTATGACTACAGTGAGTACGGTTTATTCTTTTGTACGCGCATTGAAAAGAGTGGCGGGTTGTACTAGCTTTCCTCGTATCCATAACGTGCCGATGAGGGTGGACCGGGGTCAATCAGGCGGTTGTGCTGTGCTTGGCTCTATCTGCGTGGTGGCGCTCACTATTACGGGGACCACGTCTATTCCCACCTCGTTAGCCAGACTGAAACAGTCTGTTTCCAGGGAGAACTGCGCAGAGAGAAGATGGAGTTTCCCAAAAGATGCGCTGATCCACACTGTCTGAACTTGTTGAATGCCCATAACGGGTATATCTACCCTTTTGTGCTCCCGAAGTGGTTAAGCCGTCGGTCTCGTGATCAGGTGGTGTGGGTTCGACTCCGGACTCCGCCGTCTTTTTCACGGGTGCTTGATGCGGAGTCCTCTGCATCTCGTAATCGCCCCCTAGTCGTCTTGTCCTTGACTTGCCACTGGGGACGGGCGGCATGAGACGAGAGAGTGAGGATAAAAAGTAGCGCAGTTAATCCTTACTAAAAATAGCGCAAGGAAAATAAATTATGCAAGTGAACATACGTATGATGTCATGATGACGTCATTTCTCTTGTAAACAGTACATACCAATCGTAAAGTTTGCAAAATTTCACTATCCTCCGACTCATAGTATCCTCAACAGACCGTTAAAAATATGGCGGGTGTGAAACGGAATCCGTCCAGAGTTGATCATCGAGCGGTGATTCGGATTCAAATAGGTCCAAGCCTACGGGCATGGTTGCATTGTGCAGGTCCAAACTTTTGCGTGACCTGGGTGTAGCCGGTCGGAGAATTTCCTGCATAGCGGGCGAGGCTCGAGCAGCTTATTACTCCGCTGCGTTGGGACAAGGTCCTGCGGATGGAGGTTAATCGATGTGCAAGTCCATCTTAATAGACTTAAAGACTAGAGCAAAGTAGACACGCAGTCTGTTAGGCACCATCTACGCTGCTCTTAACAAACAACATAACTATAGCCGATGTTACGCCACATCAAACAGTCGCCTCTTTCGACATGCTCTCTGCGGGCCATTGGTGCTATTATTGTTCTTGTCATGCGCAAACCCCGGCGGGCCACATTAATGAAAGTATGTAGCTTTATTGTTGTTCTCCATGTTTCAGAGCCATACAATAGATCTGACTTTAACATTGGGCTTAAAGATGTTATATGTGTGATGATTGCCATAACTTCCGCAATGAACTGAAAACTCCTCTCTCCCTCTGTATTTTTATCGTGATATCTTTATCTGTATCTCCTAAGTTGGAGGTACCTGGATTATGAAAAGGAAACAATCAGTGTCAATCCTAGAACGGATGTACCAAACTTCGAATTCTAGATAACGTTGGCAACGAGTCAGACATTTTGCGAGTCTTTCTGTTAAGCCCCCCCCCCCCCCCCTCTATTAGAGCAAGGGTGGCCGAGTGATCTAAATACCGGCCCCTTTGTCCAAGGTGACACAGGCTCAAAACTCCGGTAAGGCATGGTTTTCTCGTTGTCAGGGTGAAATAAATACCTAGCCTGTAGACTGTGTCGCAACTGCAGGAGCAAGGGGTAAAGGTCAGTCCCATGGCAACAATTGCTGTCGGGCATAAAGATAACTCTTGATTTAACCAGCCACAGCCTATGCGATATGGGTCGGCCAGTTCCCTTCCTTGCTGTAACCATCCTTACCGAATTAATACGTCAGGTAGCCATTTACCCATTTAAGGGAGCCACGTAGAGCAGTGGTTAGCGAGCTGGCTTCGCATCTGAGTGGTCCTGGATTCATTCTCCAGTTGAGGCGGAAATGTTTTTTTTCAGACCGCAACGGATCCCGGGTCGACCCAGCCTTAAATGGGTACCGGTTCAGTCCGGAAAGTAAAAGCGGCAAAGGAGAGGAGATGGCTACCGCCCTCTTATAGCCGAGCCTTTGAAATGGGAGATCGCTAACACCTCACACCCCTACGGCAGTAATGCTATGGGTTACTTTACTTTACCTTTTTTTTAACCCATTTGCAGCTGTGTCGACTGGAGGAGCAGTCGTACTAGGCAGGGACCAAATTGTGTGTTCTGTCCGTGAATTAAAATCCTGGCAGGATATAATCCCAGTCTAGCAAACCAGCTTACTGTCGACCAGACTACACACTCCATCAAAGGGAACTTTATTTTTCAAAATTCTTACCTCGCTCCTCCCATGCCCCCTAATGGACACAGATGGGATTTTCAATGTCGCATTTATAGGTATTTCTCTTCGCTGTTCAAACGGTAGTCTGTGAATCGATAAATTAGACTATAACAAGTTTTTTTAAAATACAGCCACCTACAATAACACGAGGGCATAGCTACAAGCTGATTAAAGAGAGGTCCAGGTTAGATATTAGGAAATATTTTTTTAGTCAGAGAGTGGTGTCTGCTTGGAATGCATTGCCAGGGGAGGTGGTGGAGGCAGGGACAGTTAATGCGTTTAAGAATAAACTGGATGCGCATAGATTTTAGAGCAAGGTGATGTAAATGTAACTGGTTGTATACAGACTCTGCAGGGTCTTCTAAACCAGTATAAAGACGTTAAGTTAAGTTAAGTGATTTATCTAAATTGCAAAATGATCACATTTAACCGGTCACTTTGTCTGTCAACGACCACGACCCCACACACAAAGCGATGAATAAGGAGAAGACACCAATGTTTATTTCGATAGAGCATTTTAGTCACTGGAAACGAACATAATCCAGGTGAAGACATGTTTGTAGTATATAGGAACCAGGTGAAACATTTAGGAGCCAGGAGGCGACGGCGTGGCCTAGTGGTTAAGTGGCACGGCTCACAACCCGAAGGTGCTGGGTTCGATCCCCATCACAGCACCGGCCGTTACCCCGGGGAAGCAAACTCTTAGAAAATGCAGGAGGAAGCAGACCCTTACATAAAATGCATGCTGAAGTCGGATGCCCTGAGCCGACAGGCGCAAAATAAAAACACAGTGCCACGCACACCGCCTTGGGGATAAGAAAAATAAGGCGGAACACACAAAAAAAAAATTAGGAGTCAGGAACCCTGTCCAGGTGCTATGCAAAGTGCCGGGTGAAGAGTTCCTTTAGGGTTGTGCAACATGCCGGAGGGTATCTGTGAACTATTATGAAAATATGAAACGTTTCTACCATCTCTTACTAAAAGATATGTTTATTCAGTTTATTTCAAGATACCAAACATTTTTGCTTCCATATTCTTCATTCGGGTGGTCAATGGAGCCAACTGTACATTATTGGCGCTGACATAACAAATCATGATTCTTGGAAATATATTTTAATGGCCCCGTGAAACCCTCTAACTATCTTTGAATTCTGAACGGAAATGCTGGGGAAAAACGAGATACATAGCTTGCAACTTTCTATTCCTGTGCTCTGATTGAAAGTAAGCCAATTGAGATCCCTCCAACATGATTCCTTACATTTTCTTTTTTCTGGAAGAGGACACGTTGGAGATTATTCATTGTCTGATGTGTGCATTTCAGTTCTACTTGGCGCCCGCTCATGCTTTATTCACAATCATGCTCTCAAGCCATTGTTCAACAAAAATTGTTTATTTTGTTCATCTTGTGGTGTAAACAAGTTTTTCAAACTTGCATGTTTTCACTGCTCTTCTCTAGTATCTGTTTTGTCGTTGTTCACTTCATGTGTCTGATGTTCAATATATCCTTATATCATATCGCCATTCTCTGGTTGATCAGTCCTACGACTGGTTGTCAGGTTGTCTGAGTATGTCTCTCCATTTGGCCCTAACCTATAGTTGATCAGTCTAAAACGGGTTATAAGGCTGTCTGAGCATGTCTCTCCTTTTGACCTTATCTTCTGGTTGATCAGTCCTGAGACTGGTTGTAAGGTTTGCCTGAGCATGTCTTTCAACTTGACCATATCCTCTGGTTGATCAGTATAAAACTGGCTGTAAGGCTGTCTGAACATGTCTCTCCATTTGTGCCTATCCTCTACAGCTTTAGTAATGTTCGCGTAGGTTGGTAATTGAATATATATGCATGTCTGAGGTGTAAGTGTGAGTCTTAGTCGCGTCTCCTCTTTTCCCTGGATCGTGCCCTCTAATACCTTCTGTAGAAGACTTTCATGTTGCATATTGTGTCCCAGCCAACTCAATCTTTTTTGTATCATTATCAATATGTATCCTTGTGCACCTTACCTGAGTGAGGACATTGTCATTGGAATGTCTTTCCTTCCAACCCACCCGTTCCATTCTACGGGAGCATCCCATTTTTCATTCTGTGCTAGAGTCCATGTTTCAGTCCCATACAATGCAATTGGCAATGAGTAGTAACCATTATTTTCCTCGGTTCTATCCAGATATTTCTTGAGGTTAGCAAGCGATATGTATGATTTAATTATTTGTTAGTTTAGGAACCCGCATCAACTTCAATGTTATGATTGTGTCATCAGATTCATCTAATCTGGGTTTTCTGCAACAATGTGCACAAATTAATGTGTGTATAATATAAGAGTTATGGTTGTTGAATAATGTAGAGAAAGTCTATGTTGTAATTATAAATTATGTTTGTCATTGCTTTTCGAGGACCACAAGGTAACTCGGTGAGTTCATAGAAAATAGACGCAATCTATAAATGGGGGCTGGCGTTTGCTGATGATGTGGCCCTGTTTACTAAATCATAGGAATATCTAAAGACCTATTTTCACATCTGAAAAGGTTGGCTTGGTAAGAGAGAGAGAGGTGACCTTTTACAGTTGAAAGACAAACACTATGGCGGAGAAGAGTAAATACAAACACATTACACTAGGGGAACAACTTCTGAAAGATGTCAAATACATTGGCCCTGTAATAGACCCGAATGAAGATATCAAAGAAGAGTTGTTTACTCGAACAACATCAACTGGCAACATGCTATACATAGAGGGGTTCTAGATAACAGAGACATAGGTTAGAAAAACTACGATGGTCGTGTACCGCTCCACGTATGTACATATTCTGAATTAAGGACGTGAATCATGGACAATGAGACAGATCAGAACGCCAGGTTCAAGTAATAATAAGGGAAAATGTTAGCAGTCAGATAAGAATCTTCGCGGGATCTACGCAGATCGTGCTCTATCGTCCACACCTTCCGTGAAGACCAATTCGATGAGTGGAAATCATCATGGAGATCGAGGTATCATCATTACAGAACATCCATCCTAGGATAGCCCTTATGAAAAGAATCTCGATCTCGTGTCCAATATCCAGCCTGCTCTAGCATCATGTCCAAGTATTCTTTGACATCTTGGTGCCATCGAGTTCTTGGCCTGCTATGTCTGTCCTGCCCGGCACCATACCTTCCATTACCGTTCTCTGAAGACTGTTGTGTCTTGATCTCCTTGTGAGGGCAGTAATCGTCTCTGTCAACCCTTGCTTCTGAAGGTGCAGAAGAACTGTAGTATGAATGGATAGTGGACATACAGAACTCGAGATTATAGGAACGTGTGTGGATCTACTGTCCTTGGTCATGCGGGAGTTTGCGGGAATGAAAGAGCTGATACCCTGGCCTGAGGTGTACCCGCTTCAGGGACATTGGCAATTGTTATCAGGACCATTTTGAATTTGATCAACGACAACCGTTTTAGTAAAGACACTGCCGTCGATAAACCAGCATTGCACAAATTGATTTTAAAATCATACATATATCCTGCAGAGACGGATGCCTGAGAGAACGGAGAAGGGAGTAGGTACAACCATACGGTGTCTGGAAAAAAGAAGAATTCGAGGTGACTTATTACAGGTTTATAAAATGATCACATGAAAGGTTAAATTAGACTATAACAAGTTGTTGTTTTTTTTTCAAAATACAACCCCCAACGAGAACAAGAAGGCACAGATACAAATTAAGTAAAGAAATATCCAGATTTGATATTAGGAAATATTTTTTTTTATTCAGGGGGTGGTGAATGCTTGGAATGTATTGCCCCAGGAGGTAGTGGAGGCAGGGACAGTTAATACATTTAAGAATAGAGTTGAGGGAGCAGTCTGGCACTCTTTCAGGGAAATCTATAAACCCCAATGTAAAATAGGAGCGGCTAAGTAAGTAAGTAAATATGACTTTTCTCACCTGTATCTCTATCATTAGTCAGATATCGACTGTTTTCTTAGTACTGTCCTCTAACTTATGAACCCATTTGCGAACATCGAGGTAAAAGTAGTTGAGCAGCCCTGGCTTCTAATTTACAGTGAATTTACGATTAACGTGGGTAATCAATGGCCGACCGCCGCCCAACCAAGGTAGTAAGACGCCCTAATCTAACCGAAGAGACTGCTTGAAACGGGAATGCCAGGCCTCAAGGATGCAAAACTTTTAACGAAGATACATACTTACTTACTTTCAGCGCACAAGCACCGCGTTGTATAGTAACGAAGATGAAGTCTACTGATTAATCGAGTATGTTGATCGATTCTATCACGGGATATGATCAAAGCCAGCAGTATTGAAGGTCTGTGTATTGTTTTTTGCTTTCTTTTTCAGAGGGGGTGGGGGGGGGTGTTTATGTGTGTATAGGTAGGGGATGTGTGGGTAGGGGTTTGTGTGTGTGTTTGTAGGAGTAAGGACATGTGTGTGTGTTAATAGGTAATTTATGTTTGTGGCGGTGGAGGTTTGCGTGTGTGATGATATCCCTCTCTGTCTGTATATGGGTAGGGACGTGTGTGTGTGTGGGTAGGCGCTTGTGTGTGTGTGTGGGTAGGCGTGTGTATGTGGGTAGGCGTGTGTGTATGTGGGTAGGCGTGTGTGTGTGTGTGTGTGTTTAGGTGCACGCGCGCATTTTTAAAACTCCGCTGGCAAGTGGAACTCTCAGCATTCTGGAATAAAAAAATAGGATTTGCGTGTTCCGATTCTCCACAGGGATGAAGAAATATCATGATATTGCTTGGAAGCAAGAAATGTAGCAGAGATGCATGTAAAGGTAGCCACCCACTCGCACCCTTCACCACCAGATAGCAGATACTGCTGTCAAGAATAAAGTGTTAGAGACTTCATTGTACATCTTAGTTCTTAGTTGACCTGTGCTTCTACAGGGGTAGATGTCCCTGTGCCGGTCTCA
The DNA here is from genome assembly GCA_036924085.1 of Ariolimax columbianus. Taxonomy (NCBI): domain Eukaryota; kingdom Metazoa; phylum Mollusca; class Gastropoda; order Stylommatophora; family Arionidae; genus Ariolimax; species Ariolimax columbianus. The sequence continues at coordinate 39,634,384 of JAVGWX010000006.1, forward strand.
GCTCTGGTACGAGCTGGATGTAACCGGGATAATGGTTTCCTGCTTAGCGGACTAGGCTCGAGCAGCCTAATACTGCCCTGCGATGGGACAAGCGCTTGCGGAGGGCGGTTAACCGATGTACGAGTTCATCTTAATAGACTCATACACTAGAGCAAAGTAGACTCGCAGCCTGTTAGGCGCCAGCTATGCTGCTCTAAATAAACCACATAACCGCGGCGGTGTTATTCCACGTGACACAGTTAGTCACCCCTTACGATAGGCAGTGTGGCAGTGGTACTATTCTTGTCCTTGTCATACACAAAGACCCCGGCAGACCACTCGGGCAATCGTCATTGTAGTAAGGTCAGGTCGTCCCGTAACCGGTGAGGTAGTTGGGGCACACATGAAGACATCCTCACAACACCACGCCACCCTTCTCTATCAGCTGCCGCTGCATGTGCCTCTTCTGGTCGGAGATTTGTCCATTCTTTTATATTGTCCTTCCATCTCTTTTTGGGACGACCTCTTCGTCGTCTGCCTTGCACCTTTCCGTGGAGGATTGTATTTGCAAGACCATTTGATCTCGATATGTGACCGTACCAAGCGAATTTCCTTCTTTTGACAGTTGCCAAGAGGTCTTCAAAAGGCCCCATTGCTGTTGTAATTCTATCTCGTATTTCCTTATTTGTAACTCGATCTTTGTACGAGACGTTTAAAAGTCTTCGGAAACATCATTGTACTACGCCTCCGATTTATAATGAGGCGGGATAGCCATTTTCCTTCCTCGCTGCCTTTCCTCCCCTAACCATTTACCAATGTACCAATTTGCTGCTAGGTCGACAAGAGTGCGTGGGTTTGCGGGGATCAGACCCTATATCTCTGCCGCGGAGAAGCGATCGCTCTACTAATGTGTTTATAGCAATAGAATGTCATATAACGGTAGGCGTTCACCAACAGATGTCACCGGTGCTAAATTCGGATTAGATGCCCACATAACAACATAAACACAGGTTTTTGGCAACGGACCAACAACGTCTACACATGGAGATTAATGTGATAGCCTGGATATGGATAAGCCACGTCTGCGGCTGTATCTTCTCCCTCTCTTTCTTTCTGCTCATTCTCTTTCTTGGTTTCTTTCTTTCCTGTACTTTTAGCTGTCAGTGTTTGTCTCCATTTTTTGCTTCTAATATCTATGTTGTTGTTGTTGTTGTTGATGGTGTTGTTGTTCTTACTGTTGTTGTTGTTGTTGAATGCCCACAATAGGTAGATTTACCTTTTTGTGCACTCTGAAAAGGACGTTAAGTAGCGGTTTGTTGTAGCTTTCCTGACTTCCCGAGCGTGCTGATGAAGGTAGGTCGAAGTCCTTCAGGCTGTTTGTGCTGTTCTTGGCTTCATCTGCGTGTCGCTCAATTACTACAGGGATCACGTCAATTCCTCACCTTGTTAGCCAGAATGCCATAAACAGCCTGTTTCCATAGAGGTCAACGAGGGCGCCAAGGTGAGGAACTTGGCCAGTATATTTTGCCTGATCCTGACTAACATGTCTGATCAGTATATTTTGTCTGATCCTGACTAACATGTCTGATCAGTATATTTTGCCTGACTTTGACTAACATGCCTGGTCAGTATGTTGTGCCTGACCCTGACTAACATGCCTGGTCAGTATGTTGTGCCTGACCCTGACTAGCATGCCTGGTCAGTATGTTGTGCCTGACCCTGACTAACATGTCTGGTCAGTATGTTGTGCCTGATCCTGACTAACATGCCTGGTCAGTATGTTGTGCCTGACCCTGACTAACATGCCCGGTCAGTATCTTGTGCCTGACCCTGACTAACATGCCTGGTCAGTATGTTGTGCCTGGCCTTGACTAACATGTCTGGTCAGTATGTTGTGCCTGACCTTGACTAACATGTCTGGTCAGTATGTTGTGCCTGACCAGACGTTAGTCTTGCTTCTCTCTAATCTCTCGTCTGTGCCTCTCGCTCTCTCACTCCCTCTCTCCCTCTCTCTCCCCTCTCTCTCACTATATCCACATTTCTTTATTTGTTCTTCCTATTATCTAGAGGATTTCATGGCGAAGTTGTTAAGCCGTCGGCCTCGTGATCAGCTGGTGTGGGTTCGACTCAGGTCTCCGCCGTCGTTTTCACGGGTGCTTGATGCGGGTGCCCCTGCATTTCGTAGTCGCCCCCTAGTCGTCTTGTCATTGACTTGCCACCGGGGTCGGACGGCTCGAGACAAGAGAGTGAGGATAAAACGTAGCGCAAAGTAGGTAAAAATCCTTACTAAAAATAGCGCTATCAAAATAAATTATGCCATCATCGTCTACGATGGACGGCTGCCTTTGCCTTTGCTTTGCCTTCCTGTTATCTCCATATCTTCTTCTCCTTTGGCGTTCGTCCTTAGAAGAACGTTGTAATGTAGTTTATAGCGGGGCTGCAATATCGTCGTTTTTTGGGACCACGATTGCGTTCCCTCTACAGTCCCTATTCTCATAATCAGAATGCACTAGTGCAGGCTGTTTCAGGGACGTTACTTGATGGCAGAAGGGTCTTGGTCACCTATAACTCGATGACGATGCTATCTGTGAGTCCATGGCTGACGTCAGCATTATTCTGCATATTCGGCCCCAGATCTGCCATCATCATCTAGTTTGTTGTATTTCCTTAGATATATCAGCCTGTAGGTGTCTGCATCCCTTGTTATATGAATAAATATATATTCTTGATTTTAGTAACCAACATCATCAGACACGGGTCATTCCCGTAAGTGTTCCGTTCTCGTCCAAGCAGCCAGCCAAGTTTATATATACTCAGAGTCCCAGTCAGGTGTTGATTTCGTGTTCTTCGGATCCTTCCAGACAGAACACACTTTCTCCCCTCTCCCCTAATCACTCGCAAATCTGCAATCCTCTGTACATATGCATTTTCGCGACCCTCTATCTCTTCATCATTCTGTAGACTGCCCATGACTGACCTTATCAACTCAACCCTGTCACTCGTCATCACCGCGTCGTTCATCATGGCTCGTCCCTCCACTGCATCCGCCCTTTCGTTGCCCCAGACGCCTACATGTCCCGGGCAGCAGATCCATGTGACACATTTTACACCGGAGTTGTTCAAAAGAGAGGTCCACTTACTTCTTAGCATGCACCTTTCTATCTTACTGAGCGTGCCCTGCAAGGCTGACAGTATCACTGCGTGTGTCACCGGTTGTGTCACCAACCAAGTCAGGGCCGCTGTGACAGTGGAGTAGACAGCTCATTTCTCCACCAGCTCCCTGCCATTTTGGTAGGCTACGAAACCCAAACCTCACTTGTTTGTATCTATGTTCGCAGAGCCATCAGTGTACATGATTTTGTCTTGTGGTCCTGAGTATTGCTGGATCAACTCATGTATTGAAGCTTATGTCCTCACTCCTAAGACTGGTTGCAAGGTTGTCTGAGCATGTGTGTCCTTCTTCTTCTTCATCGTACGCTGTTTACAGCGATATACGTTGCACTGTTTTATTTTGTTAAGCCTGTGGCTCAGTGCATCCGATTTCAACAGGCATGTGTGTCCATTTGACCCTAGTCTCTACATACCAAAGACGTAAATTTGAGACGGTCACCCAACTTCTCTTCTCTCCTGTGCCCTCTAGTATCTTGTGAAGAAGACTTATTCGTTCTTGTGTCATTTCCAATATTTGTTTCTGTGCACTTACCTCAGGGAGGACATTATCATTGGATCTTTCTGTCCAACTCGTTTGTTCCATTCTTCATTAGCACGACATTTCAGACGCTTCCGAGCTTCTTATATCCTTCTCTGATAGAGCCCGTATTTAAGTCTCATACAGTGTGATAAGAAAGCCGCGTAGCGCAGTGGTTAGCGCGCTGGCTTCGCATGTGAGTGGTCCTGGGTTCATTCCCCATTCATGACCACAATGGCTCCCGGGTCGACCCAGCCTTAAATGGGTACCGGTTCAGTCCGGGAAGTAAAAGCGGCGAGGGAGAGGAGATGGCTCCCGCCCTCATATAACCGAGCCTTTGAAATGTGAGATCGCTAACACCTCACACCCCTACCTCAGTTATGTTAACTTCTGTACTCGTTGGATTATTTCTCCATTGATGACCATATGTTTTGCCTAAGTGATTGGCTGTTACCATAGTCTTTGTCTTCAATGTGTTTATTTGCATTGCAAACTCTTTGGCAATGGTGTTTATACATATATATATATATATATATATATATATATATATATATATATATATATATATATATATATATATATATATATACAGGGCGTGACAAATTTTAAGGTGGCTCACCAGTCAGTCAAATATACCGCCAGTCAGCACGGTTGGACTAAAGTCATGCAAATTATGCTAACAAATTTTAACTAGACACAAATTCACCTTTATGTCTTCATAACAATACGTACAAAACCCCAAAAATGCGTATTACTTACACAGTATTAGTCTATTTCTTCTTAAGAAACAATGCACCTCTGTCGGATGCATGGCGTTTGTATCCTTGAACATTCTTGGTAATTTTAGCACTGAAGTACCATCGATGACTAGTAAATTTAAATTGTGACATTAGAGATCCATTTAGATTCACCATCATAAACTAGCTTATGTACAATATATTCGAATTGTAAAATCATTAATAATTGTGCGAGAATTGTCATGTATTAACGATTACAAAAGTAATTAACGATTAAAAACAGATTTTTTTTTTCACCCGTCAAGCAAAAATGTTTACTCGAGCAGACGAGCGCTTTTGTCAAAGCCTGTATATATATATATATATATATAAAGCAATTGCTCTTTGGCACTTTTCTCACTCTTACATAAATTATTTACTCCAGGGCCCTTCAACATGTTATACTTGGCGACCCTTGCATAAATTGTTCATACCGCCCACTTAAATTTAAATTGAAGAAAATTTGGCGATCGTCCACTGAGTCTGAATGTTTTGGATATTTTAAATACATTATCATCATAATATGGCATGTCCATTACAGATCGTTGCTCACATGACAACCCTTGTAAAAGAAACTCGATCTCTTGCCAAATCTCCAACCTGCTCTAGAGTAATGACCAAGCATTCCTTAACATCTTGGTACAATCGCCTTCAAAATCTGTTTCTGTGTCACTTGCCCGAAACCTAACCATCTATTACCATTCTCTGAAGACCGTTGTGTCTTTTGATGTGGCCAACGTATTTCCATTTTTTGTTTGTTTTTCTTCATGATGAAATTTATGAACCACTTATCCACTATGCCCAAATTTTGTTGAATGTTTCCGTTCTTCTTTTTCGGTCCATGATATTCTGAGTACCCCTTAATAACATTTCGATACGAAAGAAAAGATTTTCCTCCTTGATGTTTGGGTAACTGTCTATATTTCACAACCACATATTGCCACGGGTAAAACAACATTTTTACTTTTGTTGATTTGCTAGTATTTTGCCATAGTTTTCTCAAGATGTGTAGACTCTGCTTTGCCATAATAATAATAATAATGTTTTCAAAATATATTTATTCTGCTATCGCCCACCTGAAAGCTGAAATCGTCCACTAGCCTGGCGCTAGCACCCAGGTTGAAGAGTACTGATCTACTCTCTCTCTCTCTCCCTCTCCCTCTCCCACTCTCTCTCTAAGCTCTTTCTTTCTCTCTCTTATATTCCTCTCACGACGTTTGTTATTATCATCTTCTCTCTCTCTCTCTCCTTCTCTCTCTCCCTCTCTCTCTCCCTCTCCCTCTCTCTCCGAGCTCTTTATTTCTCTCTCTTATATTCCTCTCACGACGTTTGTTATTATCATCTTCTCTCTCTCATCTCTCTCTCTCCCTCTCTCTCTGATCTCTTTATTTCTCTCTCTTATATTCCTCTCACGATGTTTGTTATTATCATCTTCACTCTCTCTCTCTCCCTCTCCCTCTCCCTCTCTCTCTCTCTCTGATCTCTTTATTTCTCTCTCTTATATTCCTCTCACGACGTTTGTTATTATTATCCTCTCTCTCTCCTTCTCTCTCTCCCTCTCTCTCTCTCCCTCTCCCTCTCTCTCTAAGCTCTTTATTTCTCTCTCTTATATTCCTCTCACGACGTTTGTTATTATCATCTTCTCTCTCTCTCTCTCTCCCTCTTCCTCTCCCTCTCTCTCTCTAAGCTCTTTATTTCTCTCTCTTATATTCCTCTCACGACGTTTGTTATTATCATCTTCTCTCTCTCACTCCTTCTCCCTCTCCTTTTCTTTCTTCCTCTCTCCCTCTACCTCTCTCCCTCTCCCTCTCTCTCGCTCTCTGTCCGTTTACCACCCCCTTGTAATGAAGCCCGCATCGTTACACTCCAGCTGGGACCTGTAGTTTCAAACGGTTCTGATAATGCAACTCGAAATATAAACATCACTTTGGTCCACATCTTTTTTTTAAAATTTTAGATTAGTTTATTTTTAAGCTCTGGTTCACTTCGTGTTTGTAAAGGTCACGGTGTATAACTGTGTATGTGGAAACGAGTCAGCGAGGTCATTACATCAGCGTGTTCCTGTAGATAAAGGCCACGATCGCCTCACTCATGCCCTAGCAGGGAATGGTGTTGAGAATCAAGAGTTTATGTATCGTTCGAGGTCACAGTGTTTGCGCTAGATGGTGGACCAGTTCCCTTCTCTGCTGCCTTATCCTTCTTAAATGTCGTAAACATGTTCCGAAGTGGAACATCCGGAAGAAGGGTGAAAAGGTGAAAGACAGCATAAACGAGACCTGTCGTAAAACGGGGGTGGGGGAATGTTACTCGGATTACGAAAGCGGCGAAAGACAAATACATACCACGACACTGGGCTATAACCCGATAGAAGATGAGACGACAAAAGAAGAAAAAGAAGTTGTCGTAATCCACTCGTACTCAGTTCATTTAACTATTAACGACATTTCTTTCGTGTCAGGTTGCAGTGGCTCTTCTTACATTCTGAAGGTGGACGGGTGTCCTCCTTACTGTAGTACAGGGGGAAGCTTTACAGTAAGCTCACCATTATTGGGATTGAAGTGTCAATCGCCCACCTCGCTGGTCAGGCTGCCCCTGTTTGTAGGGGTCCTACGAAAACGTGAGTGGCGGTTCTCGCTTAGCATGCTTCAGCTGACCCTAATGTTACTTGCAGTTACATAACTCTCACTTTAACAAATTAGCGAGAACTGCATGAGGTTCAGACAAAATTCTCAAATTGTACACAAGAAATGTTAAACCAGCTTAAGAATACGCTATGATAGTCTGAGCATCAGCAACAAAATCCAACTTTGAAGAAAAAAGTCACAAATTCCTCTTCGTACGCGGTCAGCCATCAACTTGAATTTGTGGTCATCCTGAGACTGTCGACACTGCCATAGAGCTGGTCTAGTGTTGGCACCGAGGATGTCCATATGTGCTTTCTCTGGTCCTCGTATGTCGGGCAATTATGCAGCATATGTTCAGGGGTCATTTTCCCAGTACACAAGTGCATTCGTCAGTAGCACCTATCTTCAGTTTATTGAATTGATGGTACCTCAGTCTGTTGTGGCCTGTGCGGAGTCTGAAGACCATCACCTGCTCTCTTCTGTTCAACTGGCAATAAACAGCTCTTTTTTATGTAGACAGTGTGATGTTTCCCATTTGTCCATGTATCTGGCCCTAATAAACCTTTTGGACTCTTCGTAGGTCACACTAGAATCTGGTTGTGGTAATCTTCCACCTTCTTTTGCCAGACTGTCTGCCTCCTCGTTGCCTTGAATGTTACAGTGGGATGGAATCCACTGTACCACGACACATTTGGGTGTGGACTGCTGGCATAGTTGACAGAGTACTGATCTTAGGTCATTTAGTTCTATATTATTCTGGCTCTTTAGTGCTGTAACCACGGACATGACATGTACAAAACTATATGGCTTTCATTGCTTTGGCCTGGCAGCATAGCGCACACTGCAGTTTTCAATGCCTATGCTTCTGTTCTGAAATTACTTCAGAATTTTTCTGTTACCAATGACAACGTTATCTTTCTATACCGTTTGTTAGGCTCAGAAGTACCCCTCCCACTATATTCTTTATTGCGTTTCTTCCAGACCCATCAGTGCATGCATAGGTCCAGCCAGTGCTTAGGTAGTTCTTCTCTATGTATCGTTTTGTTGTGTATGTGCGTTCGCCTTATTTCTCTATTCCCCAAGGTGATGTGCGTTGCACTATGTTTGTATTTTGCGCCTATCTACCCAGTGCATTAGACTTCGGCATGCATTGTATGTAAGGGTCTGCTTCCTCCTGCATTTTCTAAGGGTTTGCTTCCCCGGGGTAACGACTGGTGCTGTGATTGGGGAGCGAACCCAGTACCTTTGGTTTGTGAGCCGTATCACATAACCACTAGTCTACGCCGCCATCTCTCAATGTATCTCAAGGTTATCTCTTCTTTCCTTTTCTTGTATCTGATCGTCATCATGTAGCATGTTTTTTATAGAACGTCGCTCCTATCACAGTCTGTCTGAAAGAAACTATTTCCCTTGCCAAAACTCCAGCCTCCGCCACAGTCATACCCAGGCATGTCTGGATATCTTGATACCATCGTTTTCTTGGTCTACCTCTGCCTCTTTTGCCTGGCACCATACCTTCCATCACTGTTCTCTCAAGACCGTTGTGTCACTATATGTGGCCAAAGTATTTACATTTTCTGACCATAATGGAATTGATAAACCAGTTCTCCTCTATGCCTCAACTCTTGCCGAATGTCTACATTTGTCTTTTTCTCTGTCCAGGGCATTCTGGGAATCTTTATGTACCATTTTGACTCGAAGGATTCGACTCTTTGTGTGAAAGTTTTGGTAATCGTCCATGATTCACAGCCATAAGTTGCCACATGAAAAATACAGGCTCTCAGGACTTTTACTTTTGTCGTATTGTTGGTGCTCTTCCATAATTTCTTCAGGCAGTTCAGTCTCTTTATATACCTGGTATATTTCATATGGTCAAAATTCAAAAACCAGGCAGAAAGAATTATTAGCTGTGAAATCAACACAGTTTAAAGAAATGACAAAAATAACCAAACTACAATGCATGACTGACAGAAGCGATTACAGAATACTACATCTGGCAGAAAAGTTCAAACGATTCCCAAATCATTTAATGTATAAAAGATTGGCACTTTGTGGCCGAAGCAGACTTCAGAGAAGTGGCTTTGCTAAAACAAAAAAGCCAAATCACTCGTCCAACCCATACCATACCTCGGACAAATAAAGCAAAGCCAACCCATGCCATACCTCGGACAAATAAAGAAAAGCCACTAGCCCAACTCATGCCATACCTCAGAAAAATAAAGCAAGGCCACTAGCCCAACCCATGTCATACCTCGGACAAATGAAGAAAAGCCACTAGCCCAACCCATGCCATACCTCGGACAAATAAAGAAAAGCCACTAGCCCAACCCATACCATACCTCGGACAAATAAAGAAAAGCCACTAGCCCAACCCATGCCATACCTCGGACAAATAAAGCAAAGCCACTAATCACAAGAAGCATATTTCCGCCATGAAAAAGAACACGATTCCCAGAGCTGATAGACAACATACCAGAAGTGATGGAAAAAAAAAGGTATCCAAGAGCGACTAGTGATAAAGAATATAGCAGTAGAATATTTTGAAGAGACACACCTCTCCCCCAGAATTGACTTGCATATACACAGATGGATCAGCAATGAGATGTATGAAAAAGGTGGAGGCATTTACAAAAAAATATATATCGACAGGAAATCCATATCTCGGTGGACTGAGGAAAATTCACAATCGTCTTTAGCACTGGGGCACTGGGAACAGCTGAGCAATAGCTATCATTGAAAGCAAGAGTCATGTCAGAGACAATTTAGTTTTCCTTACAGATTCCCTGTCAGCCATAATGGCCCTCGGAAACCATAGCAACAATTAATTGGACAGCCTGTCTGAAGCGATCTTGAATACAAGTTACATTGATCTTCTGCGTCATGTTTGTTCTCAATCTCTCGCCGCCAAGCCCTGAACAGGGCTTTGCAAAGTAGGAGGATGTAGCCCAAGGAATGGACTGCGTTGTGTCGCTAGTTTACGGCTTGACTGCAATATTTTCACCTTTTGGTCTGACACATCCGTCTTCGGCAGAAAAGACAATGATAAAAGTTAAAAATAACACCCAGAATCTGACAAGAAGGGACCAAGAGACAATACGAGGAAAACAAACAAACATATTATGTAAGTATGTCGGCTCCATGAGAAGACTACATGGCCCTCTTCAAATGAACTACTAGATAAACTGTATGGCGATGAGAGAAGCATGAGAAGGGAGATAAACACAAATACATTCCAATGATGACAAAAAGACACCTGATAAATAGTATTTGTATACCAAGTCACTGCTACCAGTGTCAGACATGGACATTCAACAAGGCACAGGAAAGAAGAATCATGGTATGCGAGATGAGATGTTTTAGAAAAGCTGTCGGGGTCACAAAACTGGACCGACTACGAAACGAAGTAATCAGACAAGGTGGTTGCAACACGTGCACGGAATACATGGACAAACAGAGAATAAAATGGTTCGGACACTTGACAAGAATGCAACCATAGTTACCAGCTGTTCGTATCTACAATACAAGTAATAGTCAAGTTATATAAATCATTAGTGATACCTAAATTAGAGTATTGTGTTCAGGGGTAGAGTCCATATAATAGTGGGATATAAGCATGCTGGGAAGGGTACAAAGAAGAGCTACAAAATTGATCGCGGGATTTCAGAATTACAGTTAAGAGGAAAGTAACAAAACTTGTCTTCAGTGTCTAGAACAAAGAAGAATTCAAGGTCACTTAATACAAGTGTATATTTTAATAAATGGAAAGGATAAATTAGACTATGCCAAGTTTTTCAAAGTACAACCGGCTACAAGAACAAGAGGGCACAACTACAAATTGTTTAACCGGTCTAGATTAGATATTAGGAAATATTTTGTTAGTCAGAGAGCGGTGAATGCTTGAAATGCATTGCCGCAGGATGTAATAGAAGCAGAGTCAGTTAGTGTATTCCTCATGCGGTACTGGGAAAATGACCGCTGAACATCTGCTGCAAAACTGCCCGACATACGAGGATCAGAGAAAGCAGATGTGGCCATCACCAGTGGCAACACTAGACAAGCTCTATGGCAGTGTCGACAGCCTCAGGATAATCGCTGTTTTTTTTCGAAAAAATAAAGGTTGACGTCTGACAGCGTACGAAGAAGAAGAAGAAGAAGTTAATGCATTCAAAAATAGATTGGATGGTCACAGTATTTTCAGTATCCGTGGAATGAAATAAACTGGTTGTATACAGACTCGGTAGAGCCTTCTAAACCAGTATAATCAGTTAAGTTAAGGTAATACCGAACATCAAGGTTGCAGAGCAAGGGTCAGACCACGATAAGGATGGATAGATTGTGTCAGTGAGGCACTGAAGAAACATTGAATGACAAAACATCGACGACAATGCTGTCAGAGGACAGAAAACAACACCTCCCCACGACGTCCAACGACACAAGTGGATAGAAGATGACCAAAGATGCGGTTATTTGAGAGCGAACGACGAAGAAGCAGATTGTAAGGCGCTTTCAATTGTTATGATGATCGGACATTCTAGAGGGCTAGAGAATTCATTTACTGAAAAAACAGTCACCAGGTAAAGGAAAAAGAGGAGGCAGATAAAAATGTAAATGTTTTTTTGGAGAGTGGAGTTTAGCTGTGAAGGCGGGCATTATCGTTACAAATAACTTAGATTTTCGTGCAGTCGCCGAGCAAGTTAGATTGTCCCGTGATTTTTTTTTTTTTTTAAACCATAAACAAACCTTATTATGGTTCAAACCCGTTGTCTTCAGACGGGGAGCCGGGTATCCCTACTGCTGGGTCTCACGTCAATCGATGTGACCGTTAAAGGTGAAGGTCGTCACATGTTTTCGTGGATATAGGGTTGCGACTTAACTTAACGTCTATATACTGGTTTAGAAGACTGCAGAGTATGTATGCAACCAGTTCCTTTTACATTCACTTGATCTAAAAATAACTATGCGCATTCAATCTATTCTTGAATGCATTAATTCACCCTGCACCCACTATTTCCTGTGACATGCATTCCAAGCATTCATCACTCTCCAACTAAAAAAAATATTGCCTGTTATCTAATCTGGACCTTTCTGTAATTAATGTGTGTCTATGTCATCTTGTTCTTGTAGGCAGCTGTATTTTGAGGGGAAAAAACTTATTACAGTCAAATGTATCATTTTCCTTATCTTATCAACCTGTATTAAATCACCTCGAATTCTTCTCTTTTCTAGATTATGTAGGCCGGTTTGTCTGAGTCTTTCCTCATAACTATAATTCTGGAATTACACTATCAGTTTTGTCGCTCTTCTATGTGTCCTTTCCAGCATGTTTATATCCCCTCTACGATAAGTTATACATTTGGACTATCACATCCTTGCTCCTATGTTTAATATTTCCTTTTTGTCATACCTAACATTGCATTTGCCTTTTTCACAGCTACCTGGACTTGCTCACTGACATTCCCCTGTCTGATCGATTATAGGGGAGGGGGCGGGGGTGTATGTGAGGAAAACCAGAATCCTTATATACTGTCTTGTCACTGTAAGCTAGGTACCCGTTCACAGCCCGGTGAACTGGAGAGTGTCGAGACCGGAGAAGTACTGTGTACCCATCCAAATTCAACAAGGCTTTAGCACCTCTTCACTGGGAAAGTGGACTTATCTCTGCCTCAGCTGGCTGGAAGCGAGGCGAGGGGAGGGGGCGGGGGGGAAGAGTTTACCTGAACCTCGTCTTCTGTCTCATCCAGCTTCCTATCTATCTATCTATCTATCTATCTATCTATCTATCTATCTATCTATCTATCTATATCTATCTATCTATCTATCTGTACTCCTTCCACGTGAAATACGGCGCATACGTCAGAAACACGTTATTTCCAGTTTGAACAGTGTGACGTCACTGTTTTTTAGATCTTGTATGGCGATGAGGCTCATAGTTGAGCCATGGCCACGGTTGAGCCCTCTTAGATAATTGTTCTTCTGAGTGTCTCATTTGGGTCTCCTTCTTTTTCTAACGACCTTTGGTGTCCATTCGAGTGCTTGCAATGGAAGACGGTTGTTGTTTATTCTTTTTTTCGGATGATGGTCAACACGTATAGTTGGTTTGTCTCTGTTCTTGTCGAGTCATTATTTGCGAACTAGTCCTAGCGTATATTCAATAATTTTCTTAGTCATATATTTTCAAAGACATTTAGTTTGTTTTCCAGCGACGCTTTTGTTGTCTTCCAGCTTTCACATCCATATGTCAGGACTGATATTACGATTGCGTTGAATAGTCAATAGGTTTGGTATGTTTGCTCAGTGTTGTTGATTTCCACATATCGGTGAGCTGGTTAAAGCGCACGAGGCCAAAGTAATTATAGTGGAAATTTCTTTCTTGGCATCTCCATCTGTGTCATTTTGCTTCCGTGGTATGTGAAGTGTTGAACGTTTTGTAGAGATTTGACCTGTAGCTTGAAATCAACCGCTGTGGTTGTAGAACCCATGACTTTCGTCTTTGAGGCGTTTACTTGAAGTCCTATCTGTTCTGACAATTTGCTTCCTGCTAGGGATTAAATCTCGAAACTATAAGCGGCGTTATGGGGAAGAACTGGATACACCCCTTCTAGGTGACTACGGCTTGGACATGAGATGTTAAGATACATTGTGATTATTATGTTAAGCGTAAAGTCCCAGACAGCAGACCGAACAGTGAAACCGTCCCATTTTCTTTAAAAAGGGAGATCAAACTTATGTCACATTCACGCTCACTTCTTGTGGAATTACTTCCCTGTCACTCGTTATTCATGGTCGAAGATGGAACACAGTGCATTACCTGACAGCATTTCATAGTTGGTTGAAGCTTGCATCAGGGTCTGCGAACCAGAGCTGCCCAAAACCCTACTCTCCTTCTTAAATCGGCGGCTCTGGAAACAGGCTGAACTAGTGTAGTCTGGCTAATAGAAGATGGATCGCAGTGGAAAGGCAGACCGTGTTACCCCCCCCCCCCTTCCCCAAAAAAGGCATCTGAAATCGGATGCATCAGATCGAAAGGCGCAGATATCGCAGTCTCTCAGTAATCCACGAAACGTGTTTTTAAGACGAACGCAGGAGAAGAACAAGAACAAGATTCGTTATTCAAGCGTTTTTTTTATTCCTAAACCACAAGTTATTCGCCCGCGTATCTCTGTAATCACTGAGTGGATCCTTGGGCCCATTACGCTGGAGTAAATAATAGAGCCTCTGCCACTCCGTGTATGTAGTAAACTAATAAGCAACCATCACTGTAAAAGCACGCATTGCCTTGACGCAGGCTTCTTAAAGAAGGCCAACATTAGTCATAGCTCTATACTCCGGCTGGAGCGAAGAAAGGACAAAACAGACATATTACTTTTTCATATATTGACTATAGGTTACAGATCTATCATTCCAACCAATTAGACTACTCCACGCTCTCATTTACATGATGTTCAATGTCAAAGTGTATATCATTTAAACCACAATATTTTTTTAAAGAACCAAATTATTAATATTTTTGGCTCTGCTGGCCCAGAGACAAATTTCAGAAAATTGTAAGTAGGCCTAATTAAATAACAAGTAAGACACACGTTTTCACAAATTTATTGTACAAAATGTGACGTAATAATATTATTAGTAATAATAATAGTAATAATAGTAGTGATCAGTCGGGGTGTTTGTGTATGACAAGGACAAGAATAGCACCACTGCCTCACAGAGAGCATGTCTGTCGTAAGAGGCGCCTAACTGTAACATGACATAACACTGGTCATGGTTAGGTGATTTGTTTGGAGCAGCATAGATGGCGCCTAACAATCTGCGGGTCTACTTTTCTATAGTGTTTGAGTCTATTGAGATGGACTCGCACATCGGTTAACCACACTCCGTAAGCGCTTGTCCCAACGTAGCAGAGTATTCTTATTGTTAAGCTGCTTGAGCCTAGCAGGAAACCCTTTTCCCGGCTACATCCAGCTAATACCAGAGCTTGGGACCTACACAAAGGCAGATGCAACTGTAGAAGTACTGGTCGACTAGGAACTAAGAATAGAAATAGTAATCATAATTTATAATAATAGTAATAATAGTAGTAGCAATAATAATTTATAATAGTAATAATAATAATAATAGCTGTCCATCGTTGTCGATGAGGACCGCCGACATCATCCTTGTCACAGATTTCCTTGTTGGGTGTGGGTGCGCATGTGGCTGAACAGGCCAATGCGAGCACGAAAACATCTGCTACATATCGGGCACACGAGATTTGTAGAAGGGGATGGTCTTCCCGCTGCTATCAGGCAACTTTTTAGATCATTGGAGCTTGGAATACCCATAATTTATAATAGTAGTAATAGTAATAATAATTTATAATAGTAATAGTAGTAATACCAATTTATAAGAAAAATAGTAATAGTAGTAATAAAAAGTTATAATAATAATAGTAGTCATAATAATTTATTCTAATAATAGTATTAATAGTTAGACTACATTTGTTTCAAATACAGCTCTACTAATGAGAAGATTGGGACTACTTTTTTCCAAAATAGATATTTCACAAAATCTTGTTTCAAAGTTAGTATTATCGCTTTCATCAAAATTGATTGCGATCAATGACAATATCTATCCGTCATTATCGTGGTCTGCCTCTTGCTTTGCAACTCTGAGGTCTGGTATTATAGATACGAGCAGCTGGTAACTGTTGTTGCATTCTTGCCAAGCAATTGATGCGCATCTATTAATCATCGTGCAAATGTTAAGCTCCACACACAGACTTTCTCGCCCCAACTCGGCATTCGACCGTTCTATTATAGTGCAACTTTGATTATTTGAAAATGTATAATCCAGTCTTAGCTTGCGGGTCGTAAAAAAGAGACAGCGGAACCTATTTGACCCGTGGATCGTAAATTGTGGACCTCTTATCTAGTCGTTTTGTTACATAAACACATCTCTTGCAATGACGCGTTTGTTGCTCAAATAAGGACATTGTGAGAATTTTGTTCCGAACGTTGACCTCTCGGGAGTATATTGTGTCGGGTTATCAATGAGTATGTGGCAGTTCATTAACTTTCTATGTGTGTCTGTCTCCCTCTCACTCTTTATGCCTGTCCCCCTCCTCCCTCTCCCCCACCCCTCCTGATTACTGTTTTATCAGTATGTTTTGTCTGACCCCGACTAACATGTCTAATCAAGTATGTTTTGCCTGACCCTGACTAACATGTCTGATCAGAATGTTTTGCCTGGCCTTAACTAACATGTCTAATCAGTATGTTTTGCCTGACCCTATCTAAAATGTATGATCAGTATGTTTTGCCTGACTCTAACTAACATGTCTGATCAGTATGTTTTGCCTGACCCTAACATGTCTGATCAGTATGTTTTGCCTGACCCTAACTAACATGTCTGATCAGTATGTTTTGCCTGACCCTAACATGTCTGATCAGTATGTTTTGCCTGACTCTAACTAACATGTCTGATCAGCATGTTTTGCCTGACTCTAACTAACATGTCTAATCAGTATGCTTTGCCTGACCCTAACATGTCTGATCAGTATGTTTTGCCTGACCCTAACTAACATGTCTGATCAGTATGTTTTGCCTGACCCTAACATGTCTGATCAGTATGTTTTGCCTGACCCTAACTAACATGTCTGATCAGTATGTTTTGCCTGACCCTAACATGTCTGATCAGTATGTTTTGCCTGACTCTAACTAACATGTCTGATCAGTATGTTTTGCCTGACTCTAACTAACATGTCTGATCAGTATGTTTTGCCTGACCCTAACATGTCTGATCAGTATGTTTTGCCTGACCCTAACTAACATGTCTGATCAGTATGTTTTGCCTGACCCTAACATGTCTGATCAGTATGTTTTGCCTGACCCTAACTAACATGTCTGATCAGTATGTTTTGCCTGACCCTAACGTGTCTGATCAGTATGTTTTGCCTGACTCTAACTAACATGTCTGATCAGTATGTTTTGCCTGACCCTAACATGTCTGATCAGTATATTTTGCCTGAACCTGACTAACATTTAGGATCAGTATGTTTTGCCTGACCCTAACTAACATGTCTGATCAGTATGTTTTGCCTGACCCTAACATGTCTGATCAGTATGTTTTGCCTGACCCTAACTAACATGTCTGATCAGTATGTTTTGCCTGACCCTAACATGTCTGATCAGTATGTTTTGCCTGACTCTAACTAACATGTCTGATCAGTATGTTTTGCCTGACCCTAACATGTCTGATCAGTTTATTTTGCCTGAACCTGACTAACATTTAGGATCAGTATGTTTTGCCTGACCAGACGTTAGTCGTCCATGTCATGTCAACCTGTAGAAGTGATGTCCCCAATCGCTCTTCTCCCTTCTCTCTCAATCTATTTCTCTATCAAGCTTTGTTTCACACACAAAATATTCCATTTAACAGTCCGCATGTACAATCAAACGTTTAACAATCTCTCCATTTCTTCCTCCGCCCCTCTCTCTTCTCTCTCTTTCTCTCTCTCTCTCTCCCTATCTCTCTCTCTATATATATATATATATATATATATATATATATTAACCAATTGTATCCTAATATTCCTAAACAACGGAAAATAAAAAGTACGCGTTTAAGCAACAAGCCATTGATTTATATTACATCATTGTCAAAAATAATATTCATTACCAACTTGTGGGTCACACAAAAAAACAACCCATCCGGCCACATATACCCAAATGCTGTCCATTTACTGTACTAAATATGTGTACGCCATGCCATCCTATATCTCTATCTCTCCATTTCTTTGATAGCATGTCTTCGATCTGCCCCATCACCACTTTGTTCTGTCGGCCTTAATTTCTAGGAAAGTGTCTAAGGAATTTTGACTTCGTTTTATGTCAGTTAATTTATTGTTATCAATTAATACACGCTACGACCTTGTGTGTGGGCCGTCCTCTCCAGCTCTGCCAACTTCAAATCCTGGTTTCCGTTATGGTTTGTTTCTAGCTCTCGGCTTCGTTTGTCTGTTGGAATGTCTCTGCTTCATTTGACCTTGGGATTCCTGAACAGAGACTGTCTTGTAATGATGTCAGCTTTGTTTCCTTAATATGTGTCTAATCAACCACCTACTCTTTCTCGTGACGTCATTTCTTCCATCGTCCCATTTTAATATCGTTATACTGCATGTGGTCATTTATTAAAGTCCTTTCCAGTTATTGTTTTTGCTATTTTTGTGTGTTATAGAGCCATGCATTTAGAACATTAGAGTTTAAGATTTTCATTTCTCTGTTCAACTTGATATCTTTTAATTTGCATACATTTCCCAAAGAAGTGAAATCTTTTCTGGTATTACGTATTCGTATCCTGATGTCTTGCTCTGTATAACCTATTTATCTATATTACTCATCATCATCATGTAGTATGTCCTTTGCAGAACGTCGCTCTCATGGCAGCCTGTCTGTAGGAAAGTATCTTTCGCCAGTCTTCTGGCCTGCCCCAATGTCAAATCCAGCGTCTCCTTGATGTCCTGAGTCCATCGTCTTCTCGGTCGGCCCCTACCTCGTCTTCCAGTGACCATGCCTTCCATAACTACTCTCTTCAGTCCGTTGTGTCGTTTGACGTGTCCAAAAAACGTCAGTTTTTCGAGTCATTTATGAGCCAATTCTCCTCTACATTCAGGTCTTGCCGGATGGATTTCTTTCTTTCTTTGTCCACGGGATTTTCAGAACTCTTCTGCAGCACTTCGTTTAAATAGCACCGATCTTCGCTCTAATTGCTTTTCTAATTATCCATGTTTCACATCCATAGGATGCCACAGCAAAAATGCATGTTCTTAGGATCTTTAGTTTTAGTTCTTTGTTTATATTATGTCATAGATTCTGAATACTCCTTATCTTCTGCATTGCCATAGTCGTCTTCTTACTTAATTTTGTACAGTCTCCATCGTTGTTCAGTATTGATCCCAGACATTCAAAATGTGAAACATTTGCAATCTCTTCGCCAGCTATCTCGATTTTAGGTTGGAGTTTTGACTTATCAGTTGTCATTGTTTTATGTGTATTCAGGTAGAGATTCTATATCTATATTACTTCCCAGATATATTAACGGTACCTCATCTTGCAGGAATGATTGTCAATGTGATTTGCATGTAATCTCATAATCTATGTTGTTTCTCTGTGTATTATGTTTCAGTCTTTGTGATCCTCCATCAAGTATGCTTGTTTGATTGTGTGTTTCTTAATGGTTCTGGGACAGAAAAGGCTTGTAATCTTCATCCTTTTTAAATAATGTTCTGGGACTCTCATTAGTGTCTGTGCAACTTCCAATGTATTTTTCTGAGCTGTCAAATGCTTGTTTCGAATCTTGTTGTTGTTTTATGTTCATAATGAGTAAGTTTACCATTTTTTGCGCCCTGATAAGGACGTTAAGTGGTTGTAGTAGCTTTCCTCACACCCCGAGCGTGCTGATTACGGTGAACCGCAGTCCCCCAGTCGGTTGTGCTATGCTTGGCTTCATCTTCGTGGCGCTCATTACTACGGGGATCACATTGATCCACATTTCGCCAGCCTTTTCGACGAGACAGCCTGTTTCTAGGAAATGCTATATGGAAGAGAGATTATGGTATTGGTCAGTGTATTGACCCTGGCACGACATCCTGGTCAGTATGTTTAGCCTGACTGGACTAGCGTCTCAGTTCCCCTTTTCGTAGTCTGATATAACGTGATGAGTTCCACTCCACACTTTGTTCAACTATTCTGCTCAATGTCTGCTATCTGGTCTGCTCAGGATATGGAAAGGAATGATGACCTATAGGAAAGGAGTCAGCAACATCCACTGGAACAATATATCAAGAAAAGAAAATGGGGCTGACAAGGACATGCACTGCGGAAGACACCGTCCACTATATCCAGACAGGCTCTTACATAGAACCCTCAAGGAGAGACAGAGAGAAAGAGAGAGAGAGAGAAAGAGAGAGAGAGAGAGAGAGAGACAGAGAGAGAGAGAGAGACAGAGAGAGAGAGAGACAGAGAGAGAGACAGAGAGAGAGAGAGGTCGACCCAAAAATACATGGAGAAGAGATTGTGAGAAGAAGCCAAGCTTAAATGATTACATTTGCAGAGAAGTAGAAAGAGCAGTCCAGGACAGTGAAAGCTGGCAGGAAGTCGTCAATGGTCTGTGCACCGAGAGGAGAGACGGGCTTTCATTGATTGATTGATTTATTTATTAATTGATTGATTGATTAATAGATTGATTGAATTATTTAGTCCGCCCATGATATTTTTTATAGAAAGTATGTCTGTCCTTCGCTCAGCTGTTTGTCTACAGCCTATTTTAATCTCTCAAATATCATCAGCTTTTTCCCTGGTACTGATAATAGCAATGTTCATCTATTATATGCATACTTGCAGATTTCACATCTTTTGACTACATATTCTTCCTCCCATTATATGCATACTTGCAGATTTCACATCTTTTGACTACATATTCTTCCTCCCATTATATGCATACTTGCAGATTTCACATCTTTTGACTGCATATTCTTCCTCCCATTATATGCATACTTGCAGATTTCACATCTTTTGACTACATATTCTTCCTTCCCTTAAATGCATACTTGCAGATTTCACATCTTTTGACTGCATATTCTTCCTCCCATTATATGCATACTTGCAGATTTCACATCTTTTGACTGCATATTCTTCCTCCCATTATATGCATACTTGCAGATTTCACATCTTTTGACTGCATATTCTTCCTCCCATTATATGCATACTTGCAGATTTCACATCTTTTGACTACATATTCTTCCTTCCCTTAAATGCATACTTGCAGATTTCACATCTTTTGACTACATATTCTTCCTTCCCTTAAATGCATACTTGCAGATTTCACATCTTTTGACTGCATATTCTTCCTCCCATTATATGCATACTTGCAGATTTCACATCTTTTGACTACATATTCTTCCTTCCCTTAAATGCATACTTGCAGATTTCACATCTTTTGACTGCATATTCTTCCTCCCATTATATGCATACTTGCAGATTTCACATCTTTTGACTACATATTCTTCCTTCCCTTAAATGCATACTTGCAGATTTCACATCTTTTCACTACGTATTCTTCCTTCCGTTATGCTGGTAAATCTGATCTTTCATGAGCTTTAGCTGGTAATTTGTGTAATATATCTATTGAAGTGCCAGTGTATGTTTTGATTGCTTCTGCTGATATACGATCTGGGCCAGTGGCTTTACCATCTCTCAGTTACATTATAGTTGCATTAATTTCTTCTTTGCTTGGTTTGTCGCAATTAAAGTGCAGTTCCGTTTCCTTCCACTGTCTTTCTATGGAATATTATGGTATTCGTCTATTTTAAAGTTCTTTAAAATGTTCTGCTCATTTCGTAATCTGGTCATTTCCGTTGCTAAAATTCCGTTCTTTATTTTTAATAATTTTATTTACTTGCTTATAGTTCAGAAAGCATTCCTTTGAAAGACAAATATAACAGCATATAGCTGCTATCTTGCAGGTAGGCTAGGGATAGCCAAGCGCAAACGAAGAAAGGCCAAAAAATGCATGCTGAATAATAATAATAGCTATCCATCGCAATCGATTATACCAACAGCAATCAGACATGTTGTACTGCACCTCACCAGGGCGTTCGGAGGTGGCTGTATAGTCCAATTCTGGAACGGAAAATTCTTCCACATACGTAGCATGTCATAATTGGACATGTGAATGTCAGTTGTTTTGTCTTTACGCAAAGTGCGTTTTTTGTTTGTTTTTTTTTTTTTTTTGGTTTTTTCATTGCTTCAATGGTCCGGCGCTCCTCAGCAAAGGAGGTGCCTCTGACGGTGGTTCTACACCATGTCTTGCGGTCCTGTGCGAGACATTCCCATTCGTTTACATCGATGCTGAAGCGTGTCAGCGATAGTTTGAGGGTCTTTGAAACGCCTCTTTTGGCCACCGGCTTGACGCAGGCCATCTTTCAGCTCACCATACATTAGTTGTTTTGGGATGCGGTTGTCTGGCATGCGCACGACGTGGCCGACACACCTGATCTGTGTCTTCTCCAACAGTGCGTGGATGCTCGGCATTTTGCCTTCATAAGGATCTCGGTGTCTGGTATCCTGTCCTGCCACTTTATTTTGAACAATCTACGGAGGGACCTTGTATGGAAGTGGTTATTTTTCCTAGCATGCCTCCTGTATACAGTCCACGTCTCACTGACATACAGAAGCGTAAGGTGCACTACAGCTCGGTAGACTTTAAGTTTCGTATCAAGCCTAAGACCCCTCCGATTCCAGACATTGTTACGCAGCCTGCCAAAGGCAACACTGGCCTTGGAGATTCTGTTACTGAATAGTTTCAGTGTTACAAGTAGTTTCCCTGGAAAGAGTGCTACCAAGGTACGTGAAGCTGTTTTCTGATTCGATGCGCTCGTTCTTCACTCTGATATCTGGGTCGCGATATGCGTCACTCGGGCCAGGCTGAAACTGCACTCTTTCTGGGTTTTTTAAAAATTAATTGTAAAACCGAACATGTCGCAGCCTGCTGAGAACTTGTCCACATATGTTTGTATGTCTCTTTCGGTGCTGGCAGCGAGGGCACAGTCATCAGCAAAAAGCAAGTTCGAGATGGCTGTGTCCTTTACCATGCTATGTGCTCGCAGTCGCCTGAGATTGGAGAGTTTTCCGTCAGTCCTGTATTTTATTTCCACTCCGTTTTGGTTACAAGTTAGGGAGCCGCGTAGCGCAGTGGGTAGCGCTCTGGCTTCGCATCTAGTGGTCCTTAGTTCATTCCCCAGTTGAGGCGGTGGTGTTTTTTCAGACCGCAGTTGCTTCCTGGTCGACCCAGTGGCTCCCTGGTCGACCCAGTGGCTCCCTGGTCGACCCAGCCTTAAATGGGTACCGGTTCAGTCCGTGAAGTAAAAGCGGCGAGGAAGAGGAGATGGCTACCGCCCTCATATAGCCGAGCCTTTGAAATGTGAGATCCCTAACACCTAACACCACTACGGTAGTAATGCTATGGGTTACTTTACTTACTTTGGTTACAACCCTGATAGCACGTTGAATACGAAATCTCAGGCGCCCCTGCCTCCAGAACATAGTCGAACTCAACCCGCCTCATAAAGACGGCCATAGACCTGACCCTCTTGAAGCCGTTGACGTTAACTTCAGCTGACGAACGTGAAAGATGAATATATAAACATGTCGGCACTCCTCAATACCCCAAGGACCCCAAATGGGGTCTCAGACCCCAGTGTTGCGCATCACTGCACTAGATAATAGCACTTACACCTTTCTGCTATCATTCTGCAAGAGAGTACTTCTGTCCCCAAATGACCCGAGCAATTATTTTCACAGAGCACCCCCCAGGGAAAACGATGGGGGACGTTGGAGCGCGCTGTTATTCCTGGCACTGGTATTGTTTAGACTGTCTAATGGTGTTTTCATCGTTGGTGCATCTTTATTGTTCTGCTGGTTCGTACATTTGTTATCGGACGCTCTTGTTGAATTCTTCGAAGGTGATGGTGCGTATTGTTTTGCGAAGTGGGGGATCAGTTAAAAATAAACAAGGTTAGAGATTTTTTGGTAAAGAATGTGAAGTTTGGAATCTGTCTAACACGACTGTTGCGATTCTTAGAGTGCATAATTAGGGTTTTGTTGTTTGTGGAGCTATTCTGGGGTTATGTTGTTTGTGGAGCTATTCTGGGTTTCTGTTGTTTGTGGAGCTATTCTGGGTTTCTGGTGTTTGTGGAGCTATTCTGGGGTTCTGTTGTTTGTGGAACTATTCTGGGGTTATGTTGAATGTAGAGCTATTCTGGGGTTTTGTTGTTTGTGGAGCTATTCTGGGGTTTTGTTGTTTGTGGAGCTATTCTGGGGTTTTGTTGTTTGTGGAGCTATTCTGGGGTTATGTTGTTTGCGGAGCCGTTCTGTGATTATGTTGTTAAGCTATTCTGAGGCTATGATGTTTGTGAAGCTAATCTGAGGTTATGTTGTTTGTGGAGCTATTCTGTGTTTATGTTTGTGGAGCTGTTCTGAGGTTATGTTGTTTGTGAAGCTATTCTGGGGTTATGTTGAATGTGGAGCTATTCTGGGTTTCTGTTGTAAAGCTATTATGAGGCTATGTCGTTTGTGAAGCTATTTTGAGGTTATGTTGTTTGTGAAGCTATTCTGAGTTTATGTTGTTTGTGAAGCTATTCTGGTGTTATGTTGTTTGTGAAGCTATTCTGAGTGCTTTATTTTGGATTAACTGTTTTCTTGTAGCGGGCTTTCCAGAGGCACCTGGTCCCAACATACAGCACAGATAATTAGCTGACTGCAGCCAGCGAGTTATAGCTGGCTGCCTTCATCAGGATCAGGGAATCTGTACTAACTAAGACCTTATTCCGCCTAGCGATATGGGTTTCGTTCCCAAGATGGTGCGTGATTTTTTTTTTCTGCTTGAAAAGTGGCTCCGGTTTCGACCTAGCCTCAAATATTAAATACCAGAATAATATAGGAATGTAAAGACGTCATGTGTGATGCTGTCTACGTTCTCTATAGTGTACCATTGGTCAAGATAATATGGGCGTAACACCCTAGTATCAATATGTCCGTTTACCCAAACAGTATCTTGTTATTATATGTATATCAAACTGTCCACTTATGGGTCCAGCTTCTTCATTGGAAAGAAAAGAGTCGGACAGCTGTCCAAAAGTATACATGTCGAAAAGGTCATGTTTTTACTGAATACCACAGACTCGATAGAGATATTGAGACGAAAGTGCAGAGGACAAACGCTGTCACTTACCAGATATCTCCACTTCTAAGACACTGAGATTTCCCTCCAAGCAAAAAAGTAAGCGATAGATAGGATCTTCATTCCAATCATGTGCTACCCATGCCAGTCATGGGCTTTGAAATGTCTCAGAAACGAAAGTTAGCCACTTGCTAAATGCGGTGTCTACGAAAGGTCCCCATCAACATCAGAAGAGATAGAATCACAAATTTTAGTATTTTTGAAGGTTGGAACAATTCCCTGCCTATAGTATATCGAGCAACAGAGAATGAATTGGTTTCAACACATTGTGAAAATGCAAGCAGACCACATTGTCCATTCAACTTTCTACAGGAAGAAGAACGAGAGGCAGACCGAGGAAAAGGTGAATTGACAGTGTAAACGAGATCTGCTGTGAAATGGGGAAACAGGAACGGATAAATTAGATTATAACAAGTTGTTTTTTTCCAAATACAACCATCCACAAGAACAAGAGGGCATAGCGGCAAATTAACTAAAGAGATGTCCAGAATAGATATTAGGAAATATTTTTTTAGTCAGAGTGGTGAATGCTTGGAATGAATTGCCACAGGAGGTAGTGGAGGCAAGGACAATTAATGTATTTAAGAATAAATTGGATGTGCATTGCTTTTAGAGCAAGGTAATGTAAATGAAACTGGATGTACAGACTCTGCAGAGTCTTCTAAACCAGTATAAAGACGTTAAGTTAAGACGTTAAGCTATGTCACTCGGACCACAAAAGAGGCGAAAGACAGATGCATACCACAACACTGGGCTACAACCCAGTAGATAATGAAACGACAAAAGAAGAAGAAGAAAAGATCATTCAGAATTAGTTATTCATGGGCAGGGCCTCCGCATCTTGTAAAACATGTTCATATAAACACAATCACGACAAGATTGTATATATGATGTGGTATAGTCTCCCTGCAAGTAGTCCAGCTACAGTGGTGTCGCTATGTTCCTACTGGACCTAAAACATGAAGGATAATTTAATTTATCAGTGACACATGTTATCTTCTTCTTATTATTATTCTTGTTCTCCTTCTTCGTCTTATTCTTCACCAACTTTCGTCCTGAAAACGTCTTCGTCTTATTCTTCATCAACTTTCGTCCTGAAAAGTTCTTCGTCTTATTCTTCACCAACTTTCGTCCTGAAAACTTCTTCGTCTTATTCTTCACCAACTTTCGTCCTGAAAACTTCTTCGTCTTATTCTTCATCAACTTTCGTCCTGAACAGTTCTTTGTCTTATTTTTCATCAACTTTCGTCCTGAAAACTTCTTCGTCTTATTCTTCACCAACTTTCGTCCTGAAAACTTCTTCGTCTTATTCTTCACCAACTTTCGTCCTGAAAACTTCTTCGTCTTATTCTTCACCAACTTTCGTCCTGAAAACTTCTTCGTCTTATTCTTCACCAACTTTCGTCCTGAAAACTTCTTCGTCTTATTCTTCATCAAATTTCATCCTGAAAAACTTCTTCGTCTTATTCTTCATCAACTTTCGTCCTGAAAAGAACGATGTGACGCTGTGTCGTAGTTTACAGCGAGGATACCTATCTGTCCCTTTTGGCCCGGCACATCCGTTTTCAGCACGACATTTTTGAGACCGGGTTTGTCGTCCCTCTCCTATTTGTTCTTTTAGACAAACTACACAAGTGTACCCTGGTTCAAGATTGACCAGTTGGAGGCGGAGTAGGAGGTTTGTCAGCTGTGGTTCGGTCAGCCTGATGCAATCAGTTAGCTATGAGTCGCTAGGTGGTGTTAGCTCATTCACAGAACTATATCTTCGGCCCGTCGAAGTCCATTATTTTAAATATATACGAGGGCAAGTACTCAAAAGAGATCACAAATGCCTAATTTGTTTTTCTCATCTAACTTAGATACGAACTTGGTTTCAAACGCTGAGCAATCCTCGACCCACAGCTGATTGCTAGCGTCAGGGCCAGCGAACCAGACCTGTCGAGAACCTTTTATGCCTCCATGCGGTGATCCTGGATAACATGCTGCAACATAACAGACAGGCTAAGAAGTAGGGCTCGAAGAGGGACGACTAACTCGGGACTCAAAAAGAAATACAATGCGTAGATGGGTTGACTTGAAATTGTGTCACAGAAGAGAAGTTTAAAATAATAACGTCACGCGACAACAATTGCACCTCCTGACGTCAGTTAATACAGGAAGGATCACGTGAGATTACCCGATCCTGTTGTTGGTGTGAATGCCCACAATGAGTAAGTGTACTATTTTTGTGCGGGGAGGAAGCCTAACGGCTGGTCAGGCAACACACACTGATCAAACATGTTAGTCAAGTTCAGGCAACACACACTGATCAAACATGTTAGTCTAGGTCAGGCAACACATACTGATCAAACATGTTAGTCAGGCAAAACATACTGATCAAACATGTTAGTCAGGCAAAACATACTGATCAAACATGTTAGTCAAGTTCAGGCAACACATACTGATCAAACATGTTAGTCAGGCAAAACATACTGATCAAACATGTTAGTCAAGTTCAGGCAACACATACTGATCAAACATGTTAGTCAGGCAAAACATTCTGATCAAACATGTTAGTCAAGTTCAGGCAACACATACTGATCAAACATGTTAGTCAGGCAAAACATACGGATCAAACATGTTAGTCAAGTTCAGGCAACACATACTGATCAAACATGTTAGTCAGGCAACACATACTGATCAAACATGTTAGTCAGGCAAAACATACTGATAAAACATGTTAGTCAAGGTCAGGCAAAACATACTGATCAAACATGTTAGTCAGGCAACACATACTGATCAAACATGTTAGTCAGGCAACACATACCGATAAAACATGTTAGTCAAGGTCAGGCAACACATACTGATCAAACATGTTAGTCAGGGTCAAGCAAAACATACTGATCAAACATGTTAGTCAAGGTCAGGCAAAACATACTGATCAAACATGTCAGTCATGGTCAGGCAAAACATACTGATCAAACAGGTTAGTCAGGGTCAGGCAAAACATACTGATCAAACATGTTAGTCAGGATCAGGCAGAACATACTGATCAAACATGTTAGTCAGGCAAAACATACTGATCAAACATGTTAGTCAGGCAACACATACTGATCAAACATGTTAGTCAGGCAACACATACTGATCAAACATGTTAGTCAGGCAAAACATACTGATCAAACATGTTAGTCAGAGTCAGGCAAAACATACTGATCAAACATGTTAGTCAGGTAAAACATACTGATCAAACTTGTTAGTCAGGTAAAACATACTGATCAGACATGTTAGTCAAGGTCAGGCAAAACATACTGATCAAACATGTTAGTCAAGGTCAGGCAACACATACTGATCAAATATGTTAGTCAGGTAAAACATACTGATCAAACATGTTAGTCAAAGTCAGGCAACACATACTGATCAAACATGTTAGTCAAGTAAAACATACTGATCAGACATGTTAGTCAAGGTCAGGAAAAACATACTGATCAAAGATGTTAGTCAGGAAAAACATACTGATCAAAGATGTTAGTCAGGTAAAACATACTGATCAAACATGTTAGTCACGGTCAGGTAAAACATACTGATCAAACATGTTAGTCAAGGTCAGGCAACACATACTGATCAAACATGTTAGTCAGGCAAAACGTACTGATCAAACATGTTAGTCAGGGTCAGGCAAAACATACTGATTAAACATGTTAGTCAGGTAAAACATACTGATCAAAGATGTTACTCAGGTAAAACATACTGATCAAACATGTTAGTCAGGGTCAGGCAAAACATACTGATCAAACATGTTAGTCAGGGTAAAGCAAAACATACTGATCAAACATGTTAGTCAGGGTCAAGCAAAACGTACTGATCAAACATGTTAGTCAAGGTCAAGCAAAACGTACTGATCAAACATGTTAGTCAAGGTCACGTAAAACATACTGATCAAACATGTTAGTCAAGGTCAGGTAAAACATACAAAAGACCCTCACCATGGCTTCCCCGTAGCGCTCACTGGAGACAGGCTGTTTTCATGGCAACCTGACTAGCGAGGTGAGGAATCTACGTGATCCCCATAGTAGTGTTCGACACGCAGATGAAGCCAAGAATATCAGAACCGCCTGGAGCACCCTGGTCCACCTTCATCAGCGCGCTCGGGATGTGAGAAAAGCTACGGCAATTCTACAAACAGAAACGTTTTTTGTGCATCCTGAAAAGGACGTTAAGTGGCGGGTTGGAGTAGCTTCCGTCCCATCCAAAGCATGCTGATGAAGGTGGACCGTGGTCCTCCGTGCGGTTGTGCTATGTGTGGCGCCATTTGTTTGTTGTTCACTACTACGGAGAACACTTCGACCCCCATACCCCTACCCTCGTTAGCCAGGAAGGACAACCTTTTCAGGGAAGAACCGCAAGAAAGTCAAGGTGGGGTTTTTTGGTCAGTTGGGCAAGCTCTTACTAGAATTTTCTTTAAAACGTTCTGGCTAACTCGACCAGATGCAATCCCAAGTGTTGGAAAACACTCTTCCTTAAAGTGCTATTTAATCTGCTTTCGTCACGTATCTGCTTGGGACAGGCACGGGGAAGTCCAATGCACCAGAAACAATTCGCAAATAACAGCCGACAAGACAAACACAAGAAGAACATAAATCTAGGTAAATCGGTAGCAATCTTCCAATACCGTGTAAATTACGTTCGTTTAACGTGACTTTCCACAGTTTTGGCGTGGAGAGAAAGTGGGAGATTGGATCAAAGATAGTGTTGACAATGCTTTTAGCGTGTACGCCCCTGACGTGTCTCCTGACACTCCCAAACTTTCGTTTGCTGTTTCAAAGGCTGGCGTGGATGGGCATTTCAGTAGACGTTAGTGTTGACGGCTGTGAAAGTGATGACATCCGTACTTCGAAAACAGTCTTGGTGACCTTCGGGTGGATACAAATGCCCATATCTCGATTAACAATCCACAGATTATGGATTCTTTGTTGTTATTGTTGTTTGCGAATGCCCACAATGAGTAGGTTACTCTTTTGTGCGCCCTGACAAGGACGTTAAGTGGCGGTTTGCAGTAGCTTTCCTCACATCCCGAGCTTGCTGATGAAGGTGGACCGAGGTCCTCCAGGCGGTTGGGCTATGTATGGCTTCATCTACGTGTCACTCACTACCTCGGGGATCACGTCGATCTCTCACCTCGTTAGTCAGGCTGACATGAAAAGAGCCCGTTTCCAGGGAGGGCTACTAGGACGCCGAGGTGCGGGTCTTGGCCAATATGTTTTGCCTGACTTTGACTAACATGTTTGATCAGCATATTTTGCCTGACCAGACGTTAGTTTTCCTCTCCTATGGATTCTTTTAAATCAGTGTTCTTAATCTTTTTATACCTGGGGCCCACTTTTACAACATTCATGACCGTACATTTTCCTTACCACCCACCTTCCTTACCACCCACTTTTCTTACAGCCCATTTTCCTTACCACCCACCTTCCTTACAGCCCATTTTCCTTACCATCCACCTTCCTTATAGTCCATTTTCCTTACCACCCATTTTCCTAACAGCCCATTTTCCTTACCGCCCACTTTCCTTACCACCCACTTTCCTTACCGCCCACTTTCCTTACAGCCCACTTTCGTTACCGCCTACTTTCCTTACCGCCCACCTTCCTTACAGCCCACCTTCCTTACATCCCACCTTCCTTACAGCCCATTTTCCTCACTACCCACCTTCCTTACAGCCCACTTTCCTTACATCCCACTAAAATCTAAATTGAAGAAACTCCGCGATCGTCAACTGAGTCTGTCTGTTTTTGATGTTCATAAATCATCGTGAAGCATGTCCTTTGTAGAACGTCGCTCCCATCACAGCCAGTCTGAAAGAAATTCAATCGCTTATCAAATCCCCAGCCTGCTCCATAATAATGCCCAAGTATTCCTTGACATCTTGGTACCATCACCTTCTTGGTCTGCCTCTGAGACCCGGCACAATACCTTTCATTACCGTTCTCTCGGGACCGTTGTGTCTTTTGAATTTATGAACCAGTTCTCCGCTTTGCCCAACTCTTGTCTAATGTCTGTATCCTTACTTTTCTCCGTATTCTTCCTATTTTCCGTATTCTTACTTTTTCCGGTCCATCCTATTCGGAAGCCCTTACTGTAACATGTCGACTCGAAGATCTCGATTCTCTTTCTTGAGGTTTTTTGTAACTGTTCATGTTTCACAGCCGTATGCTACCACTGGAAAAAACACAGGTCTCAACATTGTCACTTTTCTAAGTTTGCTGGTATTCTGCCATAGTTTCCTCAGATTGTGTTTTAAATATAATATGTCATTATTCTCCTGCCGCCAACCTGAAAGTTGCCCACTAGTGCCCGGTAGCGTCCAGGTTGAAGAGCACGGTTTTAAATCAAGCAAAAATTCAGCAAAGAACACGACAAGGCAGATGTGTACAACCAGCGAGCTACTTTCAACCTCGCAATTTGCTGAGACTGGTCACATATTGTTTTGGCCACAGTGCATCGATATTAGTTATTGGTAGTTGTTGTTATTGTTAGGTTGTTGTTTGAAGCTAATGGTTAACCAAAGTTCATTACTCCTCTCGGTGCACGACCACATCTCGCCAGCATCCACGGTCAAGGGCTACTCTTTCTGTCTCTCTCCAGGTATAACCATTTATTCTTTCTGTCTCTCTCCAGGTATAACCATTTATTCTTTCTGTCTCTCTCCAGGTATAACCATTTATTCTTTCTGTCTCTCTCCAGGTATAACCATTTATTCTTTCTGTGTCTCTCCAGGTATAACCATTTATTCTTTCTGTGTCTCTCCATGTATAACCATTTATTCTTTCTGTGTCTCTCCAGGTATAACCATTTATTATTTCTGTCTCTCTCCAGGTATAACCATTTATTCTTTCTGTGTCTCTCCATGTATAACCATTTATTCTTTCTGCCACTCTCCAGGTAAAACCATTTATTCTTTCTGCCTCTCTCAAACATAACCATTTATCCTTTCTGCCTCTCCCTAGGTATAACCATTTATTCCTTCTGCCTCTCTCCAGGTATAACCATTTATTCTTTCTGCCTCTCTCCAGATAAAACCATTTATTCCTTCTGCCTCTCTCCAGGTATAACTATTTATTCGTAGTGCTCTCTCACATTCTCTTCTGGTGTATTTTTAAGTCTGCCCCTCTTTCTCTTCTTTAGAGATGTCAACGTGAGAGCCTGCCTAGCTATGTTGTACGGTGCCATCTACAACGTATGTCCTGTTCAGCCCCATTTTCTTCATTATGTGTTGCTCCAGTGGCTATTGTTGGCTACTTTTACATATCTCTTAACCAAGTGCGGACATTTTATACCAAACAACCTTTGTAGGCGTTTGTTGGCGAAGAACTTCGGTCTTTGATATATCGCCTTGTGCTTTCTCTACCTTTCGGCCACATCGAACAGCATCAATTTGACATTGGCGTTGAATATTCTAGCTTTGGTGTGAATCATGATTTCTCTGTATTATCATACGTCGTTTAGTGTCATGAATGTCACACTTTACATTCCAATTCTAGTCTTTACATAAGTCCTAACGTCGAGTATTAAGCTGCTCGAGCCTAACCCGCTAAGCAGGAAATCTTTCTCCCGGCTACACTCAGCTCATACCAGCGCTGGGACCTGCACGTAGGCACCTGCTACTGTAGAAGTACAGTAAGAACATCTGCATATCTTCTTCTTCTTCTTCGTACGCTGTCAGATGTCAACTTGAATTTGTTCGAAGAAAGCAGCTGTCATACTGAGGCTGTCGACACTGCCATAGAGCTTGTCTAGTGTTGGCATTGGTGATGGCCACATGTGCTTTCTCTGGTTCTCGTATGTCGAGCAATTTTGCAGCAGAGAACATCTGCATATGATGAAGTGGAGCTCAAGTTCACAAAATATATAGACAGAATGCCCGAATACTATTTTGTTGTTTTGTTGTTTTTTGTGTTGTTGTTTTTTTTGGGTTTTTTTCTTTGCGTTTGCCTTATTTCTCTAATCCACAAGGCAGTGTGCGTTGCACTGTGGTTTTTTATTTTACGCCTGTCGGCCCAGTGCATCCGACTTCAGCATGCATTTGACTTCAGCATGCATTTTATGTAAGGGTCTGCTTCCTCCTGCATTTTCTAAGGGTTTTCTTCCCCGGGCTAACGACCGGTGCTGTGATGGGAATCGAACCCAGCACCTCCCGGGTTGTGAGCCGTGTCATTTAACCACTAGCCCACGCCATCCTCGCCGAATACTATGAGAAAAACCCCATCAGCATAACACATGTATGTGCTTGCCACTCGGAGAACAGAGAAGCAAGAAGACAACCTCATATTAAATGGCACTGACAGGTACTTGAACATAGCGATACACCCAAGCATGCAGGCATTGTAATCGACCTCATATTATCTTACAAAGCACACTGCAATGCAGTAAAACAAAAAGTCAGTGCAAGGGACAATATAATTCGCAAGCTGACAAACATTGTATGGGGAGCATCTCCAACGGTTTTTTACACATCAGCTCTTGCAATATGTCTCTCAGTGGCAGAATATGCAGCATGAGTGTGGAATGAATCGACGCACACGAAACGGGTCGACATAGCAGTAAATGAGACATGCCGAATTGTGACAGGGTGCCTTAAACCGACGCCAGCGGAAAAGGTCGACGCAATCGCTGTTATTGCACCTCTGGATAATGGAAGTTGTTTCATACCTGAATTTGAAAGACAAAAGCAGTTCGGGTACACCCTCTTTTTTGGACATACACTAGAAAGAATATGACTTAAATCGAGGAAACGTTTTCTACGGAATGTAACCCTGCAGAACAGAACCCAGAGATAACGCATAGAAAAGTGGCACCAAAAGAACGTTGAAGGTTGGATAGAGATATAGGAAGAAATTGGACCAGGACAGGATTTGCCATTTGCTAGGTGGATATCTCTGAACAGGTTAAAAAGACGTGGGTCCAGATGTGGGTCTAATCTGAGTAAGTGGGATATGCTGATGATGGCGAATGTAGGGCCATTCGGGACCTGGAACACATAATTATGCCAATATACAGGCATACTGTACAGTAGGAGAAGGGATGGTGACATATGAAAGGCAATGACGCTTGCAGGTTTTGGGGGCAAAGACTATGTTAGGTTACCGGACACAGAAATTTAGTTAGTATGTATCCTGACGTAACAATTGTACCGCCAAAATAGGTCAAGGTCCCCACCTCTTCCAACGGCTCCAGCGTGTTTGGTTTTCTGTTGATAGTGTTGAGTTTAAGTAGCTTGGTTTTCTTCAGTCCCAACTTGGCCGATTGTTCTTTCACCCGATCAAGTTCGTCTTGCATGTGGCTATAACTGTCTGATAAGGAAGCCACTCGCATTTCTTTAATTTTAACGCTTATTATTTTTTTTTTGGTAGTAGTCTGCAGTGGCCTTTTTTTACGTTCCGGTGTCTATTTAAGGATGATCCCGGTTCAACTGGCTGTAGTGCAATGGGAGACTCCTCAGTAATATCACCAATATAAATATTACAGGTATTATCAGACCGCAAGGAATCAACCTGTTTAGATGATCACTAAGAGGAAGTCAGGTGGGGGTATTGCCCAGTACGTTTAACATAATCCTGTTACTCTTCGCTCACAGTATAGGGTCAAGATGCCGAGCAGCGCATGAGCTGCAGCGGTCAGCTACCCATAACTGATTGCTAGCGTCAGGACCAGCGAACTAAAGCTTCCATGATCCTTCTACATCTCCACACCTTTGATCCTGTACAACAGGTTGCAACAGTGCAGGCTGTCTAAGGAGAAAGGATCGAAGATAGAAGGTTTACTCGGTACTAAAAAAATGCTTGCTGTCGAAGACGACGGTGTCGGACAGATAAGGTGCACATATCGCAGTCAAGCTGTAAATTAGCAATACAACGCATTCAGTTCTCGTAACTACAACCTGTTACAAAGCCTTGTTCGCGGCTTGATAGCGGGAGATTGAGAATGAACGCAGAGAAAGAAGGAAAAAACTAACAGTAATGGTAGTAATGCGGACTGCTCGTCCCTCAAGCTACACATTCTAGTCGGGCAATGAAGATTATACTGATGAAAATCCCTTTAGCTGTGAGCTGGTGAGCTTGACAGATACCAGACAAAAGCACACCCCTACCCTTTACGACGCTGATTAATTTTTGCAAAGATTTTCGCAACTTTATATTTCCCAATGGTAGTTGACTTTCAAAACTTGCAACTTTTCTGTTTGTTGATCAATAAATACGATTTTCTTGTGTATAGAGTCACAATTGAATAATGAACTTTTTGGGGTTGTTGTTTTTGTTGTGTTTTTGTTAGTTTCTGAGATACAAGAAGATGGTGAAAATTTATTGGGAAAAAAAATATTTGCGTAGTGGCTCCGATAGAAATCCAAGGGAACCACAGCAACGTACGGATAATGTGTTTATAATATCGACACAACTGTTAGTTTCCAGTTCAAACGTAGTTCTTACATCTAACCAATTAAAATAAACAGATCTAAACAATAAAAATCTTTCCCAACAACCTGTTTCATCTTTCTAAAAAAATCGGCTTGTTCCAATCCGCGTAATAAGAAGTTATATCGTCTTAAATCCATATGTAATCTAACATACAAATACTATTACCGGCACAAAAAACATGTGTAGATGGACGTGACGTATTCAGCATTTTAAAAATGGCTATTGGTAGGGTCTTCGTCCAAAAGAAGGGGCACAAAATGTCGATTTTCAATTTGTAGACCGGGTGTGTCAAAATTGGTTTGACCTTGGCGCGCTGACGGAGTCTGTTGTCTTTGAGGCACCATGATATCGAAGAGGAGGGTATGGACTCATCTTTCAAGTATTCCCGAATGGAGGCAGTCGTGTGTGTCGGTGTCCCATGATCGTCACGACCTACTAGGGACGTGCCAGTCACATCTGAATCGCCCATCTTATCATATCAGCTCAAAGCTAATGAATACACGTCTGGCATTCCCCGCCATCTGTGAGATCGTCACAAAGGGACAGATGTGCAATGTCCGCGTAAATATCTTCGTCATCCATGGGAACAATTGATAGAAAACAAAGAGGCGACAATAATGCATTTAACCAATGGAATGTGGTTGGATTGGCGCAAACCAGGGCAAATATTATTGATTGGTTGATTGATTTGTTTATTGAGAATGGTGCTAAAAATGTTAGGAACAAATAGGAAAACAAATAGGAAAACAAATAGTGAAAGTCCGCAACAGTTTCATATACAAGATAATTGGTTTATAGAAGTTAAGATATTTCAACCCTGTGAACACGCCGGTCTAGAACGGCTGTTAGTGGAAGAAACGGTTTGAAAACAACTCGATATCAACATTAGAGACCTGTACCAATTTCAGAGCTGAACCAACAGCTGTATATGCAGCATCTAGGATTCTTATAGGCCAAGACCAGCACAAAGACTACAAGCTAGAAAATAACAGCATAAACAGACTTGCCAGAGATTGGCGGACAAAGATCTTCAGACTCAGAACGGAACAGTGCAGACTCAGAACGGAACAGTGCAGACTCAGAGCGGATCAGTATAGACTAAGAACGGATCAGTGCAGAGTCAGAACGGAACAGTGCAGACTCAGAACGGAACAGTGTAGACTCAAGGCCCACCTCCACAGATTGGATTTCAGAGACACCGCCATCTCCGATTGTTGAGCACCCTAGGAAACAACAGAACATATTTTTTTTTCTTTTACGTGTTTGCCTCACTAGTTTCTACTGGCGGAGGCGCGCCTTTTCCACGCCAGACCGTAGTCAATTGGGTGATATTAAGACGCATAAACCAGTGCTTGGATGTATTAGTGCGTCTGTATGTACCTATACTAGATTTGTACGCTCTCAGAAGTCAGCCCAACCAAAGTGCAATGGAAGGGCCTCACGCTGAAGGCTCGTGTGAAAGTTGTGCAAGAGTGTGATTGTTGGACAGACGAAAATGAGTGTGTGGAAAGAAGAGAATGGAGGTATGATCTTCCGTCCAGAATATATCCTACAGGACTGCCCAACTTATACAGGCCCTAGAGACGCAGTCTGGCTCTGGGGAGCGACAATGCTCGAAAAGCTGTGGGGGACCGGCAAAGACCTGAAATGCACATTTTCCTTCCTTCTTGAACCGGGCTAGAAACATAGCATCAGTTGATCGAGGAAGAAGAGCAAGAAGAAGAAAGAAGGGCCCGGTGTCCGGGAAGACAGTGACCCAGAAGAAGATTGAATCAATGTATTACTGACAATGTTAAGATATTCTTCTATGACGCAGATCGACATGCCCTAAAGGGCGATGAGATCAATGCTGCTGTTGCAGAGACTACGTTTTCGAATGAATGTATCACATGATGATGATGCCATGCCTTAGCTGTTATTCCCACTCGTCAACAATCCTTGCGTACACGTACACCGCACTTTGTAACTACTCAACACAACAGATAGGCATCGTTCTTCTCTTGAGAGCTGCAACTTTATAATTAGTAATAGCTAAGAATAGCATATCGTCATGTCTATTTGAATGTGTTATTAATCATGTCAAGTTGTCTGTCTGTCAACCTAGGGCGGGGGGGGGGGGGAGGAGGGGGTGCACAGGTAGTAGAAATGTTCAATTTCTCTCGCTCTTTTTATTGTCAGTCAGTTTCACTTTCTCTACTTGCGTCTTTCTCTTCGTTTCACTTTATATTCCTTTCTCCCCTTTTCACGTGTTTTCTTTATCTCTATCTTCTACTGTCTCTTTCCTTTACAACCGTATCCATCTTTTTGCTTCCCTCACTTTCTTTATTTGTTTCTCACTCTTTCATATTTTCTCTTGAACTTCCATTTTTTTCTGTCCTTTACCTCGCATCTTTCTCTTTGTTATCCTCCACCTCGTTTTTCTTCCATTTTCATGTATCTCTTTCATCGTCTCTTCTATACCAATTATTACATTTTTCTTTGTCCGACATTCTTTCGGTTTCCTGTTCGCCCTTTATTTATTTTCATATATCTTTCCATCCTGATTATCTCTTATTTAGTTTCTCAATTACTTCTTATATTTAATTTTTCTCTCTTTCTGTATCTCATTCGTTTAGTTTCTTTTCTTATCACACCTTTTCCCCAATCCATATTTCTCCCTATCTGTATGTGTATGTCAATCTTTTCCGTGTTCAGCTCTTCTCTGTCCTCCTTTTTCAAACTCTCTTCCACCACTCTTTGTCTCTCCCATTCACTTTCTCAATTCTCAAATTAGTTTCTTTTCTTTTTGTATTTCTCTTTCTTTCAGCACGCTTTTACTTCTTAGTCTCTCCCGCCTGTTTATCTTAACTTGTATCATTATTTCTCCCTGCTTCTCACATGTCGCTCTATCAACGTAGTTCTCCCTATCTTTCTATGCACTACGTTTCTATCCATCTTTCTGTGTTGTCCTCTTTATTTAAACACATATTTCGTTCATCCTTCTTCTATGTTAATCTATTCTTCCTTTTTGCTTTCCATATGTATTATGTTTTACTCTTGTATTCAGACGTGTGATCGATTCGGGTTGACAGCTGTGCTTATGTGGATTCACTTTATTCTTTCTCTGTAAATCATTATCTTTATCTCGGTCAATTCTCTCTAGCTTCCTCATTCCCTGACTTTCACGTGTTCTACTATTGTATTCCCCCTTTCTGTATCTTTTATTCAGTTTCTCTATCGCTGACTTTCATTTGGCGACGGCCAATGCGACCACCATCTGCTGATGGTCACCTGTAACCCCACCTGGGTTGACCCCAAGGTGCAATGTCCAATGCTAATTCACGCGTCGACGAGAAATACTTCAATGCTGTCATTGGAAACCCAGGTGCAGCGGACCTCCTTCCAGATGACCAGGAGACAGCATAGCATGGACCGTCACAAAGAACACCACATGCGAGGCCCCCAAATCAATCACCTTACCAAGGGCCCAAATCAATCACCTTCCCAAGGGCCCCAAAACATTATCAATGGCTCCACGATACCTTTATGACATCATACTCCGAAGGAACTGGGCCAGGCTTCGCAATGACCACGCCAAACTACGACGCCTAATTCCGCCCAACGGCCAGGGCAGACAAGGATCACTTCTCCAACGAAATTGCTGACGAGGTTGAAGCTAGTCTCAGATCACATGACATTAGACCCTCTAATCAAGCTATTAAACTCCTTTGTCCTGAAGGCAATCGGAGCGAGAAGGAAACAATAGTTTATTAATAAGTCCGTCGCGTCACTAAACTCGCCATACCAGGAGGTAACGAACATGTAGAAGGAGCGTTACATGCATGTTCTTAACCACTCACCGGCAACGACATGCCCTGGTCTGACCCTAGAATCTCCGGATCCTCTCCTGAACACGGGAACCAACCTTTCCTTTCCTCACCTTCCCCCTCTCTCCCTACCCACCGCACTGTAGCTGAAGTCATTGCCGCTATCCGGAAACTTAGAGATGAAAATGCGGTAGGCCCGGGATCAAATCCCAAGAAGCTGTTAACATACGCTGTCGACCTGATCAGCTCTGCCCTCCTCACTGATTCCAGCAGGTATGGAGGTACGGACACGCGCCGGCCGACTGAGGCGATGAGAGCGTCGTGTCCTTGTACAAAGACAGATGAAGGCCTAAACACAGGTGAAGGCCCAAACACAGGTGACGGCCCAAAGACAGGTGACGGCCCAAACACAGGTGAAGGCCCAAACACAGGTGACGGCCCAAAGACACTGCTTTAGTTACCGGGGAAGGAATTTGTCTACGTGCTACTGGCTAGACTCTAGCCGCTCGTGAGCACACAACGTCGACCATATCATTATGACTCTACCGCTAACTGTTCTGCGCTTCATTGCCGAACTGCATAGCTCTTTCCATCGGCCCACGGACGTGGACATACAGTTCTCTTTTGTCTCAGTAGATCGGTCGGCTGAATGGATAGCTCTCCGGGGAATATATGCCCAGCCCATTGTTAAATTTGATTCAAGAGCTGCTCAAGGACACCGGCCCCAGAATTCAACTGGGTGGCTCTCTCTCCGACAGATTCCCCACGACTTCTGGTGTCGGGCAGGGCTGTGTTCTTGCCCCTGACCTATTCTGTCCGGCCGTGGACCGGCTTCTTGACCGCCTCAGCGCGTACCGAGAAAGTTTTGCTATCAACCAGCCAATCTTCAATGATCTCAGCTCTTGGACGACAGTGTTGTGTTCGACACAGACTACCCTGCGCTGCAGCGATCCTCAGAAATCGTAGGCAGAGAAACTCCCTTCTGGGCCTGTCTATATCATGGGCCAAATACAGGGTTCAGATCCTCATTTCTATCACGGCACAATCCAGGGTATTGAAACTTTAGGCTAAAATACAACATAGGATTTGCTGTCTCAAAAATCAGATTAGTCCTACAGGGAATTCCGGCCTACTGTCGGATCCCTAGAAACGAGAAAGCAGATGAGCTGGCAAAAGCGGGAAGTGGAGGTATGCAGACTCCCCATCCACAGAGCTATAAAGAATCAAAGACACTCATCAAACGATCCACGAGAACAGCATGGAGAGACCAGCACAAAGAATACAAGCCAGAAAATGACAGCATAAACAAATTTGGCAGTGATGGACAGACGAAGATCTTAGGTTTCAGATCGGAGCATTGTAGGCTCAATGTCCACCTTCACAGAATGGGTCTCAGAGACACTGAAACATGTGATTGTGAAGCACCCAAGCAAACACCAGAACATATTCTACAGGACTGCTCTACTTATCCAGACCAAAGAGAGGCAGTCTGGCCTGGGGAAGCGACCATGCTCGAAAAGCTGTGGGGGACCGGCAAAGACCTAAAACGCACACTCCTTCGCGAACCTCACCGGACTAGGCGCATAGCATCAGTTGATCGACAAAGATGAAGAAACTGAAGGGCACAGGACATATGGCGCCAAAGAATGCACCTACCTCGGCAGCATTATCTCACCTGATGGACCCAGTCAGTGAACCCGATATGCCAAGACGGATCGGACTAGCTGCATCAGGTATGCACCACCTCCGACGTGTATGAAGTAACGGCAAGATTTCCCTTAAACATCTACCAGTCTTGCATAGTTCCAGTCCTGCTGTACGCCTGCAAAACATGGACATTACTCAAACATAACATATCAAGTCTAGAGGCCTTACACATGCACAACCAACGGCGTATTGTAGGCATAAGATGGCATGACTACACCCCCCCCCCTTTCCACCCCCACCACGTGGAGGTTTCTGCAGAAATAGGCCTCTATCTAATTTCCCAAACACTGGACTGCCACCGGGTATTGGTTTGTTTTGTTCGGTCACTTCAAACGGCTGGACCAGGAAACCCCGGTCCACAAGATACTTCACAGATTATTCATCAGGACCAAACGACTTCCCTGGACCGGCTGGAGGCGCAGAAGAGGCCATCCCCGTCCAGTATGAGGCCAGCAGCCTCCTCCTCCGCTCTGGACCAGGGCTGGAGCCGTGCAGCAGCAGTGGGTCACATATGCGGGCCAGTTGACGCAACGGGCCTCAGACGCATAAGTGAAATTATTGGTACTTGTGTCTTAATTCACCCCAAACAAAAATAAAACATTTTTAGGACCGAAATTGAAACGAAGTGAAACTTGGCGTTTCTAACCCTAAACCTATCCCTTCGAAAAACTAAAAATTACAATCTTTTCTACACTTCTATCTTTATCTAAGTCTGTACTTGTTTATTTAAAATACAATTATATTGACCGGTCTCTCTCCACCCTCCCCCGCACCCCGAAATGGAATGTTACCTATAATGGGAACCCAGGGAACTCTGTTTGAGGTGAATTAAGACGCAAGGTCCAAAATGTTATTATCTTTCCTTCTCTTGTTATCTCTCTAACTCTCTATTCTTCTTCCCTATTTCTCTCTCTCTCTCTCTCTCTCTCTCTCTCTCGTAATTTCTATATATCTACAGATATAGTCCGCTCTAATACTTCAAAAA
Organism: Ariolimax columbianus; assembly: GCA_036924085.1. Lineage (NCBI taxonomy): Eukaryota > Metazoa > Mollusca > Gastropoda > Stylommatophora > Arionidae > Ariolimax > Ariolimax columbianus. The sequence goes on from JAVGWX010000006.1 coordinate 39,676,172, forward strand.
AACCACGTATCTTCACATGTCCAAATCGGCGTACGTAATGAGGGAACGACTGGATTAGCGTGACCACGTGATACACTCCATCTGCTACAAATCACATCAGAACTATCGTAAGCGCCTGCTTCCTTCCTGCCCTCCTGGTCCATCTTTTTTGTATATCCGTTTATAAACGCGGATGAATAATCTTAAGCTACAGGAAACCTAAATATAACAATAATGTCGTGGGAATTTTGGTTTCGGTAAATTATAAGTAGGAAGTGAATGTTATGCTGAATCTATGCATCTGGATCCGTGCGAGTGGTAACGCTGTTATGTTACACTACACGCAGATTTTTTTTAAAAGGCGAGACATGGATGTGGGCTGTCCCCCTGGCCTGTACAGCGAACATATCTTGCGATCCAAAGAGGCGATGCCAGGAATAGAAATATGTGGACAGAATATAAACAACTCGCGTTGCGCTGATGATACTGTGTTGATAGCATATAATGAGTCAGAATAACAAAAAACGGTCAACATGGTAGTGCTTCAAAGAAAAAATAAAGGCTCAGCTTCAATCAAAAGAACTCAGTAGTAATGGTAGTAACTAAGCAGCACAACTCAACCAAATGCTGTGTTATGTTGAACGAGACGAAACTAAGACAAGTTACGTATTTTTCTTTCCAATTATGCCGTTTAAATTCGAAGTCGTCCGCCATGCGCTAAGTGCTTTGCGTCGGTCATTGTGAATCCGTGTCATTACATATTCATTTTAGTGCCCTTTGTCCACCTGCTTGGCGACCACACTCTTATCATGTAGCCAGATCTGCCAGCGGTGTAAGACATCAATGAAAGATGATTAGGGTGCATTTTCATGAAGTTAACAGACCAACGTATTTGTGTCTGGAAGTGTATTCTACACAAGACATAGTGCCGACCATAGATCTTCTTCTTCTTCTTTTGTTCACTTTAAAATATTGCCTATATCTGCAATGTTGTCTCTTGTATAAACTTCACTGTCTTTTGTAGTTCACATACAGGTCCATAAAGTTTCTCTTCCAGCGTTGTTTCTATGAGCCAGTGAGATTTTCTCTGTATATTATATTCGGAGCAGTTTTGTAGTATGTGCTCTGCTGTCTGGGGTGCCTGTCCGCATGTACACATGGCTGAGTTGCCAATCTTCATTTTTGTGTACATGTGGCTGCGGAGTCGGTTGTGTCCTGTTCTAAAGCGCAACACAACAGTTTGCTCTTGTCTGTTCATGTTATGGTAATCGTCTGGTGTTACTGTTGGTGGCTTTCTGATTGATTTGATCATCCTTATCTTCTGTTGGTATGTAACTGGCACATCTGGCTGCTCGTCTGCAGCACCCTCCTTTGCCAGTCGATCTGTTCTCTCGTTTCCTGGTACTCCACAATGGACCATACATCGAATGTCGTCGTTCCGCATTCTGTTTCTCCTGGTAACAGCGATGACCTTGCTCAAAAACTTCATTTCACACGTCGAAATTCTTCTCACGCGACCTAGACAGAAGCTATGTTTGGCACTGGTAGCAGAGTCAGCATGAATATACTGTTTATCAGCTGGTAGCACAGAGTCAGCATGAATATACTGTTTATCAGCTGGTAGCACAGAGTCAGCATGAATATACTGTTTATCAGCTGGTAGCACAGAGTCAGCATGAATATACTGTTTATCAGCTGGTAGCACAGAGTCAGCATGAATATACTGTTTATCAGATGGTAGCACAGAGTCAGCATGAATATACTGTTTATCAGATGGTAGCACAGAGTCAGCATGAATATACTGTTTATCAGCTGCTGCTCTGTTGCCAAACTAATATCCGTGTGCCTAAGTAGTGATGACGGCTGATAAGTTACCGTAGATGCGTTCTGACACATTGTCTTGATTTTCTTGTCGAGCCGAGAAAATATTGCCCAAATACTTGAACTCCTGACCCTGTTGACGGGCAATACCATTTATACTTATGTCGATTGACCCAGTTCTAGTTTTGTTTTGTTTTTTTGCGTTCGCCTTATTTCTCTAATCCCACAAGGCGGTGTGCGTTGCATTGTGGTTTTTATTGTGCGCCTGTCGGCCCAGTGCATCCTACTTCAGCATACATTTTATGTAAGGGTCTGCTTTCTCCTGCATTTTCTAAGGGTTTGCTTCCCCGGGGTAACGGCCGGTGCTGTGATGGGGATCGAACCCAGCACCTTCTGGTTGTGAGCAGTGTCACTTAACCACTAGCCCACGCCGTCCCCAGTTGTTCTACTGATCCTCATAGTTTCTATTTTCTCCTCGCTAATTCGTAAATTGTATTTAGCACAGGTTGTCGCAAGAGCGTTCATGTGATTTTGCAGTTAATTTTCATCATCGTCTTCAATTTGAAGGGCAGGACTATAATATATTTATTGATAAAACAGTGTATACAGTATCTCTGCAAGTCATCATCATCATCGTGTAGCATGTTCTTTATAGAACGTCGCTCCCATCACAGTATGTCTGGAAAAAAACTTTCCCTTTCCCAAAACCCCAACCTCTGCCACATTCATAACATGCATTTCGGGATTTCTTGGAGTTCAACCCTGACTAGGACACGCATCTGCTGGTGGAAGAGGCAGAAGATCGACCAGGTCGACAACGACTCTGAAGGTAGAAGCTGGAAACGTCTGGTATCGGGCTAAGGGTGCACCAGAGACCATAGCTGGTAAGCGACCAGAACAACGTTCAGAAAGCAATGGCAAACTAATGGACGTAAAACGCCAAGAAACCTATGATAGTATCTCCAACCAAAGAAAAAAGAGTATATTAATGACAGATTCGACAGCAAAATAGACGTTAGGTCAGACACAACAAAAACATATGACGACCCTAATGGTGACATAGTAAAAGATAAGGGAGGTTACGAAGAGATTATCAAACTTGTTACTGTCTTACAGAAAGATCGGAATCGGTTTGAGGCTTTTCACGTTCTCAACTAGTGACGTATCGTTTGTGTGCGTTGGTAAGATATAGTCACCAACACAGAGGTCTCCCATAAGAGCTTCATGTATGGTCTGGCTGCAGAAGACGAACATGCTGCAACTAAATGAACCTTGAAATGTCAGTAAGACACTACCAGAGAACATATACTTCAAAGCTGTATGCTCACGCAGAAAAAAAGAGAACAATACTGAACTCGCAAGATAGATGGGAGACAAAAAGTTGTACGGAGATTTTTTAAAACAGCCTAACAAACAAGTGCCCATTGTAAGAGAAACCGGGACTTTGATCTGATGATGAACAAAGAAGAAGGAACAAAGAAGATATCGCACAGTCAACTCTAAATGCAGAATACGGCAGACAAACTACACATAATCTACTCAGAACAAAAACACTTCAAATTAAATACGACCAACTACACACGACTCATACCAAACTGAGAGAAACACCTTTGGATGAGATAGAGAGCTTCGCATCCCTAGGGAGTATCATGAACAAGACAGGTGGTGCAGATTAGAATGTAAAAGCCAGGATACAAAAGGCAAGATTTGCCTTTGTCCTCTTGAAAACCATATGGACCTAAAAAGAACTATCAAAATGCGAACAATTCGAAATATCTGCAACTCTAAACTCGTATGAAGCCGGGTATTTTATGTGAAGCGGATATATGGTTGATGACCAAACTTAATATTAAGAGATTTCACGGCTTTATAAACAAATTCCTGACATAGATTACTGGGCATTTGTGGTTTAAGAAGTTTACAAGTTGTAGCATAGGGGCGCAAACGGGACAAGGACAGGTGGGACAGGTAATCTTTGTAAGAAGATGATGTTGGATAGGTAACACATTGTGAAGGCCCCTAGCCAGTATCGCTACCCTGTTTTTGCCACGGAACACCCAGGGGAAAAGAGGGAAGGCCAACGAACAACGGAGAAGAGATCTAGAGGAGGATGCAGGAAAAACAAGGGGATGCTGGAAATAGGTGGAAATAATTGGGCAAGACAGGTCTGTTTGGAGATGGTTGGTTGATGGCATATGCACTACAGTTGATAAGGACGAAGAAGAAATAGAGTAAGAGAAGAAAAGAAGCAGAAAAAGAGATGAAGAGAGACAAGGAAAGAGGAGGAGAAACAAGGAGAAGAAGAAAAAGAGGAGAAAGAAGAGAAGATAAAGAAGAAGTAAGTGGAGAGAAAGAATAGCAGAAGAAGACGAGAATGTAGAAGAGAATAAGAAAAAGAGTTAACAAGAAGAATAGAAAAAAGACGATGATATAAGAAAAGAAAGGAAAACAACCCAAGAAAAGACAAGAAAAAATGAAGTTACAAAAAGAGTGACGAAGAAAAGAAAATGAGAAGAAAAAGAAGAGAATAAAAAAGATAAGAAAAAGGGAGACGATGAAAAGAACAAGAGAACAAGAAAAACTAAAGAAGAACTTAATAGGAAGAAGAAGAACTTAATAATAAGGAGAAGAAGAAGAACTTAATAGGAAGAAGAAGAAGAAAATAATAAGGAGAAGAAGAAGAACTTAATAGGAAGAAGAAGAACTTATTAATAAGGAGAAGAAGAAGAACTTAATAGGAAGAAGAAGAACTTAATAAGGAGAAAGAAGAAGAAGAACTTAATAAGGAGAAAGAAGAAGAACTTAATGAGAAGAAAGTAGAAGAACTAAATAAGGAGAAAGAAGAAGAAGAAATTAATAAGGAGAAAGAAGAAGAAGAACTTAATGAGAAGAAAGTAGAAGAACTAAATAAGGAGAAAGAAGAAGAAGAAATTAATAAGAAGAAAGAAGAAGAACTTAATAAGGAGAAAGAAGAAGAAGAAAGAAGAAGAAGAACTAAATAAGAAGAAAGAAGAAGAGGAACTTAAGAAGAAGAACTTAATAAGAAAACGAAGAACTTAATAAGAAGAAAGAAGACGAAGAGGAACTTAATAAGAAGAAAGAAGAAAAAGAGGCACTTAATAAGAAGAAAGAAGACGAAGAGGAACTTAATAAGAAGAAAGAAGAAAAAGAGGCACTTAATAAGAAGAAAGAAGATGATAGCACCAAGATATCCAGGAATGACTGTGACGGAGGCTGGATCAAAGCGACGTTCTATACAGGACATGCTACCTGATGACATCATGAAACACTTGTTTACATATTTAACCATTTTTGTCAAGCCCTATATATATATCAGTGTCACCTTCTTACTCTTTTATCTTTTTATCCATCTTGTCTTCTTCTCTTACTCTTTCTCTCCATATGTATCCCATATCGTTTTACTCGTTTACTTGTCAGCTAGTTTATGTCTCTTTATCTTTATGTTTCTCTCTTTTAAATATTTTCCAAAATCATATTATCCAAGTGGCTTTTGAGTCAATCTTTCCATCTATATTTCTACCATTCATCCTCTTAACCTCTCCGTTTCTCCCGTTTCTCTTATCATCATCTTTCATATATGTATTAATATGTGTGTGTGTGTGTGCGTGCGTGTATATATATAGATATATATATATTTGTTTTCTTATTTTTATATCTGTTTCCGAATTTCCTACTTTCTCTATATTGTTGCCAAGACATGAATGTGTCGTTAGTTACTATAAAATCTTCTTTTTTTTTTCTCGATACATTTTTGGTTCCAATTTCTGTGACCTCTCTCATGAATGAAGTATACTTATTTTATGAATACATCTGATTGCGGTAATGGGAGAGCAGAGCTTTCGTCGTTTCATTCTATATCTAAACTTGTCAAGTTCTAGTGCATTCCATTTGTATTGATGGATGTTGTCTTCAGTAACGCGCAGAAAGAGAAATGCTGAAGAGACTTATTCAAATAAAACTGGATGAACTATTATTAAATGGAACTATTTTAAACCATTTCTGGGGACGGCGTGGCCTAGTGGTTAAGTGGCACGGCTCACAACCAGAAGGTGCTGGGTTCGATCCCCATCACAGCACCGGCCATTACCCCGGGGAAGCAAACCCATAGAAAATGCAGGAGTAAGCACACCCTTACATAAAATGCATGCTGAAGTCGGATGCACTGGGCCGACAGGCGCAAAATAAAAACCACAGTGTAACGCTCACACGCCTTGGGGAATAGATAAATAAGGCGAACGCAACAAAAAAAAAAACAAAAAAAAAAATTTGTGTCTATCCTTAATAATAAACGATCACTTCTGTCTGTGTCTGTGAAGCAAAAGTATGTTGGCTCTGCACGCCAACATCTCGGGCCCAGGTTTCACTAAATATTGCTTCTTTGTGTTTATCTCTCAAAGAGTTTCGTCCTCGTTACAACCAACAAATTATAAAGGAGAAGTTTATACAAATATTGTTGATCTCTTTAATAGTGGAGTCGCGTAGCGTAGTGGTTAGCGCGCTGGCGTCGCATTTGAGTGGTCCTGGGTTCATTCCGCAGTTGAGGCGGTAATGTTTTTTCAAACCGCAACGGCTCCCGGTGTCAATCCAGCCCTAAATGGGTACCGGTTCAGTCCGGGAAGTAAAAGCGGCGAGGGAGAGGAGATGGCTACCGCCGTCATACAGCCGAGCCTTTGAAATGTGAGATCGCTAACACCTCACACCCCTACGGCAGTAATGCTATGGGTTACTTTAGTTTACTTTACCACTTTAATAGTTCAATCCTATTTATTACCAACATGTTACAAAGGAAAGGTTTATACAACTATTCCTGTAAAATAATTTACAAAAGCAATATAAAGAATTATGATTTTGGACATAATTGTTTCCTGTTAAGTTCAAAATGTATGACGTGTAATGGCGTCATAATGCCTGCGCGCAATCGGTACTAGGTCGAAGTGGTGCATTGCAAGAAGATCGTTCTTGTGGGGGAAAGGGGGGAGGGGGGCAGTGTAGTAGATATTTGAAGGAAATGCGTATTTTCGGGGGATGGGCGCTAACAATGAAATACTTAGTTGCTTATCGCAGGTCACGCTTGGCGGTTCAACTAGTAGTTAATAGGGTAAGGAAAATAAAAATATCAGATAAATGGCTTGGCTTGTTCATTCTCAATCTCCCACTACCAAACAATGAAAGGCTTAAGTAGCAGAATGTAGTCCAGAGAACGGAATGCGTTGTGTCGTAGTTTACAGCTTGACTGCGATATTTGCACATTTCGGTCCAACACATCCGATTTCAGCAAGTATTTTTTGAGTACCGGGTTAGCATTCCCTCTTCGGTCCCTTCTCCTTAGCCTGCTGCAGCCTGTTATCCAGGATCAACGCGTGAAGTTGTAGAAGGGTCTTGGCAGCTTTGGTTCGCTGGCCCTGACGCTAGCAGTCAGCTATGAGTCGCTGACCACTGCAGCTCATGCGCTGCTCAGCATATTAATAATCTCATCGCTAGGGGATCGCATTAGTGATCACCACTTCGTTGTCAAGATTGCGGTAATATAGTATGTTTCCAGGTGCACTGTGTAAACGTGAACTTCATGGTCTGCAGGTTGCACACCTAACACGAGTGACTTAGCAACTGGCTGAATCATGTCGGCCGGTCGAACCAGGCCTCTTTTTCCCGCTAGCGACAAGCTCTCATATTTTAATTATTAAATCATATATCATCATCATGTAGCATGTCCTTTATAGAACGTCGCTCCCATCACAGTCTGTCTGAAAGAAACTCTTTCCCTTGCCAAAACTCCCGCCTCCGCCACAGTCATACCCAGGCATTCCTGAATATCTTGGTGCCATCGTCTTCTTGGTCTACCGCTTTCACTTTTGTCTGGTACCATACCTTCCATCGCTGTTCTCTCTAGAGCGTTGTAACTCTTGATGTGACCAACGTATTTGCATTTTCTAGCCAAAATGGAATTGATAAACCAGTTCTCCTCAATGTTCAACTCTTGCCGAATGTCTACATTTGTCTTTTTCTCTGTCCAGGGTATTCTGAGGATCTTTCTGTAACATTTTGACTCGAATTATTCAATTCTTTGTTTGGAAGTTTTGGTAATCGTCCATGATTCGCAGCCATAAGCTGCCACAGGGAAAAAACACAGGCTCTCAAGACTTTTACTTTTATTATTTTGTTGGTACTCTGCCATAATTTATTTATATATAAGCAAAGAAGAACCACGCTAATAATTTTACATGTGATCACCCAAAATTTTAAAATTATAGCCCCCGTATTACTGTCTAGGTTGAAGTGTTGAAGACCATTTAAGTATGCCTCTGTATTTGTATCAGTTGAGAAGGCCAGTTCTATTCTTTGCTGTCTTTCCATCCCTATTAGTAAGCTGAGCACCCCCTTACAGCTAGGATGAATGGGACGTTTCAATAATGGGGAATGAACCCAATACCTTTGTTGAAAGATGCTAGCGCTCTACCGCACTGCCTCTCCATACAACGTGCGCCCTAATATAAAACAAAATACTTTGCTGTGCCCAAAAGAGAATAAACCCGAAATAACAAGCACTACTAGATAACAGTGGTCGGCTATAATGTATTCTGCTTTCCTCAACTTTGCATTTCAGTTCCACAATATCTGTGCTGTTAGTTCAAATTTATTTTCGGCGAAAGTATAATTCACTTGAACCAAAAGTAGTATTTTGGGGTTATATTGGGACGTGTAGACCATTCAAACTCGTATATACTTTACTCTTGAGTAGCGCGACAAAGCTCTGCATAGACCATCAATCGTGTTGCCAGTATGTGTATCGATCCCTTATTAAGTGGTCCCTCTGTATTGTTATCCCTCTTGAGGTGGTTTCAGCCGACATAAAGGGGTTTGTTTGTTATCCCGTGTAAAGAGTTCCGTGTATTTTGTAAATGTTATCTATGTATTTCCGTCCCTCATAAAGTGGCCCGTGTATTATGATAACTCATAATGTGGTTAGTGTATTTCGATCCATCATAACGTGGTTAGTGTATTTCGATCCATCATAAAGTGGTTAGTGTATTTCGATCCATCATAAAGTGGTTAGTGTATTTCGATCCATCATAAAGTGGTTAGTGTATTTCGATCTATCATAATGGGGTTAGTCTATTTCGATCCATCATAATGTGGTTAGTGTATTTCGATCCATCATAATGTGGTTAGTGTATTTCGATCCATCATAATGTGGTTAGTGTATTTCGATCCATCATAAATCCGTCCGTATATTTCGATCCGTCAGAAAGTGGCCCGTTAATTTTAATATTGACACTACCTAAAGTGTCCCGTATGTGTTTTTCGACTCCTCATAAAGTAATGCGCTCTTTTGACCCCTCATAAAATAATCCGTGTCCTTTTTATCCCTAAGAGTAATCCGTGTCTTTTGACCCCTCATAAAGTGGTCTGTGTCTTTTTACCACTCATAAAGTAATCCGTGTCTTTTGACCCCCCTCATAAAGTGGCCCATTTGCGCTTTAAAAATGTCACAACAGTAACACACTGCCTCAATCCGCCTTCTAAATTACCACATACACAATGTGCGTTTGTGGACACCGGTATTGATCACTTATCACTCGCATCAAGTAAAATGGGTTCCTATCCCGATCTTGGCACTCTCCAGCTTACCCAACTGTAAATGGCAGATATGAAATACACGTAAGGAAGACAAGACATAGAAGAAGAGAATTCATAACGTCATCTCAGAAATAGCTCAGACGTAATCCATTGAAAATTCGAACACGTTATCCCCGACGACATGAGACTAACCTTGACCTTACTTCTCCTGCCTCATAGGTTTTGGAGCAGCGTACTGACGGTATATGGCGAGGCTACGTCTGCCACGAGGGCCGGATGGCCAAGACTGGCATGTTCCCGGCAAATAACGTTGTGCTTGTAGACATCAAAGGTGAGTAACTCTTGTTGTTACTTATGTGTAGTATGCTATATTTGTATTATCTCCCGGGAGTTGCTTGCACCGGCCGGCTCAGACTGGGGAACTGCCCTCGCACAGGGTGCTCACATCGCGTCGACCAGACTAATTTGCCGCAGCGCAGAGAACATTACCTGCACGAAAAGGCGGGATTCTTGACGGACCAATCACAGATCCTGTGGCCACGAGTTCCGTAGAGTCTGTCTAGCTCGTTTCGGACTGTAAAATCACATCTAAACACATATGTGACACACACTATCGCCATCTTCGTTTGCGCCGGCCTATTAATAATAATTATTCAGATTCGCTAACGCCTGAATGAGATAGGTATAGCGTTCGCGGTAAAGGTACCGGGTTCTATCCCGGCTATCGACATGCTCCAGTCAACCCATCTGTGAATGGGTACTTGGCAAGATGTTTGGGGGAAAAAGCAGCCCATAAGATAGTTGTTATTTAGTACAATGAACTCATACCTAACCCCCTTACATCATACGGGACTACTTTTTAGATACACTAGTAAGTCAGTAAGTAGGTCACACACTGAAACGCGATTGCTGAAAGCGTAGTTGGTAGTTTCTGAAGGCGTCATTAGGTGACAGTAACATCCAGCTGTGTGTAGCAGAAGCTGGGTGTCGCATGCACGTGCGCAGCTTAGATTTAGAATGGTGGCGTCAGTGCCCACAGAGTGTACAATCAAAGAACGGGCTGTCTGTTTGCTGATTAAATTTTGTTTTCTAGGGGGGGGGGGGGGGTGAGAAGGACTTTCTGCTAAAAACATTCATTAGGAAGTGCTTCTAATTTTCGCGGTGAGTAGTGTTTGCGGAACAAAGATGGATCGATACATTTTCCTCATGGCCGATCGAATACTGCTGATGAAGTCCGATCTGGTTGTACTGTTCAGTTGGCAGAGAAGCATCTGGGGGATATGGTGGGCGGGGGGTAATGATTCGAGTCGACTGACGAGCAACAATAGACATGGATCAACGGGGGGGGGGGGGGTTCTAGCGTATGGTCGGGGCAAAATATACTGATCATACATGTTAGTCAGGGTCAGGCAAAATATCATACATGTTAGTCAGGGTTAGACGAAATATACTGATCAGACATGTTAGTCAGGGTCAGGCAAAATATACTGATCATACATGTTAGGGTCAGGCAAAATATACTGATCATACATGTTAGTCAGGGTCAGGAAAAATATACTAATCATACATGTTAGGATCGGGGTCAGGCAAAATATACTGATCATACATGTTAGTCAGGGTCAGGCAAAATATACTGATCAGACTTGTTAGTCAGGGTCAGGCACAATATACTGATCATACATGTTAGTCAGGGTCAGGCAAATTATACTGATCATACATGTTAGTTAGGGTCAGGCAAAATATACTGATCATACATGTTAGTCAGGGTCAGGCAAAATATACTGATCAGACTTTTTAGTCAGGGTCAGGCAAAATATACTGATCATACATGTTAGTCAGGGTCAGGCAAAATATACTGATCATACATGTTAGTTAGGGTCAGGCAAAATATACTGATCAATGCGCTCACCTTGACCTCCCCTCAGTCCCCCCTGGAAATGGGCTGTTTTCCTGGCAGCACGGATGCACAGTAAGGAGAGGTATCGACGTGATCTTCGTAGAAGTGAGCGACACGCAGATGGCGCCAAGCATAGCACAACCGCCAGGAAGACCCCGGTTCACCCTCATCAGCATACTCGGAATGCGAGGAAGCTACGAAAACCCGTCACTTTACCTCCATTTTAGGGCGCACAAAAGAGTAATCCTACTCAGTGTGTGCATTAAACAACAACAATAACCTCCTGCATGTTTGCCCTTCACCTTTTCTTCCAGTATTGTTTTCAACAAGGTGTAATCTATTTTGATGTAACTAAAATATCTTGACTGTCAGACTGTTAATTCGTTCATCGGTTCTTGTTGTAACCTCTCCAAGACTTCCTTATCTGATTCCATTTCTGTCCATAGATGTACTCGATTCCTCTATATATCAATATTTATATCATGCCATGTGCGAATTGCCAATTTATCGATTGCAATGGCAGCATACTTCTTCTTCTTCTTCTTCTTCGTACGCAGTCAGACAGCAACCATTATGTTTTCGAAAAAAGCAGCGGTCATCCTGAGGCTGTCGACACTGCCATAGAGCTTGTCTAGTGTTGCCACTGGTGATGGCCACATCTGCTCTCTCTGATCCTCGTATGTCGGGCAGTTTTGCAGCAAATGCTGAGCGGTCATTTTGCCGGTACCACACGGGCATTCGTCGGTGCCACATATCTTCAATTTGTTGAATAGGTGGTACCTGAGTCTATTGTGGCCAGTGCGAAGTCTGAAGACCACGACCTGCTCTCTTCTTTCTGTTCAACTGGTAATAGGCATCGTTTTTGGTGTAGCCAGTATGTTCGGTTTCCCATTTGGTCATGTATCTAGCTCTAATAAGCCGTTTTGACTCTTCGTATGTCATACTAGTATCGGGTTGTGGTAGTTTTGCACATTCTTTTGCCAGTCTGTCTGCCTCCTCGTTGCCTTAGATGTTGCAGTGAGATGGGACTCACTGCACCACTACTCTTTTTGGTGCGGCCTGCTGGCATAGTTGACAGAGTACTGCTCTTAAATCATTAAGTTCAGTATTTTTCTGGCTTTTTAGTGCTGTGACTACGGCCAGTGCATCTGTAAGCAGGACTATGTGGCTTTCATTTCTTTTACCTGTCACCATTTCTTCCACTGCCGCCCTCAGTGCCTCTGCCTCCACTTTGAAATTGCTTGTGTATTTTCCAGTAGCGAGTGACAGTGTTATTTTTCTGCAATGGCAGCATTCAACAGGCGATCATTTATTGATTTTAATTGCATAACGTGATAATACATGTATATTGTCTCTGCTACAATCAGTGCAAGGAAGACGACGAAGAGGTCGTACCATAAAGAGATGGGAGGACAATATAAAATAATGAACCCATCTCCGACCAGAGGAGGCACATGCAGCGGCCGCTGACAGAGAGGGATGTCGTGGAGTTGTGGGGATGTCTTCATGTGTGCCCCAACGACCTCACTAGTTACGGCATGATCTGATCTGAGCTGATAATCAGTGCCATTTAGGCAGCACTATCATCTCTTATGTTGTCGTGGACCACAGAAAAACCTGTACAGGTCAGCTCAAGTCATTGACGTTATTAGGTTCCTGTGCCTACTACCCACTCGAGTTTCTCTTGGCCATCCCGTCTGCACCGGTCCAAAGCTAGAATTGTCATTGACAACCACTTCTCTGTTGTCTTGTACAACCACTTTTAGGGACACCGCCTTTATATGTAAAGCCACTTTTAGGTACACCACCTTTACATGTAAAGTCACTTTTAGATACACCACCTTTATATGTTAAGCTACTTTTAGATAAACCACCTTTAGAAGTGCCACCTTTATATGTAAAGCCACTTGTATGTAACCACCTTTATATGCAAAGCCACTTTTAGGTACACCATCTTTATATGTAAAGCCACTTTTAGGTGCACCATCTTTATATGTAAAGCCACTTCTAGATGTGCCACATTTATATGTAAAATTGCATTTTACACCACCTTTATAAGTAAAGCCACTTTTAGATAAACCACCGTTATATGAAAAGCTACTTTAAGATGGGCCGTCCTTATATTTAAAGCCAATTTTAGGTACACGCCTTCATATTTAAAGCCAATTTTAGGTACACCACATTTATATGTAAAGCCACTTTTTAAGTAGAAAATGGAATATGTGCAACCAGTTATGTGTACACCATCGTACGTGTACACCATCGTACGTATACACCTTGCTGAATGTGCTCTACTGTGAATGTCAATCTTCTTCTTCGTCCTCGTTGTGAAATGGACGCTATAACGATTGTGATTTAGTTTCCAACGAGGCTGCGATATCTGCGCCTGTAGGCCCGGCACATCCGACCTCAGCTGACTTTGTTTTGGGGAACTGGCTTAGCCTTCCCACTGCGATCCCTCTTCGATTAACCAGACTGCACTAACGCAGCTTTTTGTCTATGCTGTGATTGCAGATGGAAGACGATTCGCTGAGCCTGATGCCAGCAGATAGCTATGAGCCGCAGGCTGCGCTGCTGTTAGCTCATTGACCATGCTTAATCTCCAACTTTCTTTGTCAGGCAATCATTACAACTTGTTTCAGCTCTATGTGGAGCATACAGATTCAACAAGTACGCGCCAAATAATCAAATATTGGCCAACCCATTTCTGGACACAACTCCACACGAGAGGTCTCTGGAGGAGGGCGTATTACCATGCACTGGACTTCCGTAGATCAAGACATGGTCCGCTGGAGACTAAGCTGGGATCCGCATCTCCGCTGGGGGACGGATAATCAAGATGAAAATTATATCCGTTGAAGTTCTTGGGGCATTCAGTTCTGCAGGATTGGATAGCAAACCGCATGTCCAATCACCCTTAGTTGCCTCTTATGACATGGATGACAATTTACAGTGGTACATTTCTTTGCTACCCGTTTAGGCCCCGTCAACTTGTATATGTATGCTTTATTATGTACATAGTATCATATATGTAAACTATCCTACGGTGTGTACATAATTTTATGTCTATATATATATATTGGCAGACGGTAGGATCGCTGAGAAATTGAGACCAGGTGTCAGAATGCAACGTCAGTAACTTATCAGATGTTACCACTGCCTAGGCATCCCGGCATTAATTTGGCAGCAATGCAACAGCTGAACCATTGTATATTTATGCCGACTCTGTGCTACCAGTGCCAAACATGGCATCTGTCCACGGCGCGTAAGAGCAGATGTTCGACTTGTAGAGTGAAGTGTTTAAAAAAGGTCATCGTTTTACCAGGAAAAACAGATGCGGAACGACGACATTCGCAGTATGGTCAGCACTACGTGTTGTGCTGGATATATTTCCAGGCAGAAAATAAGTTGGTTTGGTTATCTCATGAGAATGCATCCTCATCAATTTCCACTGATGGCTTACAACGCTGGTCGATCTGGCTACAGGGCAAGGGGGCGGCCGCGTGGCAGGTGGATAGATGACATTAGAGTAATTGTGCAGCGACAAGGGCTCACATTGACCGACGCAACGCACTTGGCGCATGACCGACGACGTAAGCTCTCCACGTCGCTCAACGGCACAAATGGAAAGAAAACTATTATATATAGGTGTGTGTGTGGAGGTTGCGTGGTCTAGCGGTGAAGTGCCCGCTTCACAATCCCAACGCACCCGGTTCGAATCACGCTCGTTTCCAGTTTGGCAGACATGAATTATTTTTTTTCGCTCCTTTACATACGGAAACTAAAGGCAACCTGCCGTACTGCACACCTGCCAAGAACCTTATAACAGCCAAATAGGTTGGCCGTTTTAAGAAGCGACGTTCTGCAAAGGACATGATACTTACTTTATATATACATCATTCTATATGTTCAACATCATGTTTACACCGCTCTGTAAATACACCATTTGAGTGTACACTATTCCATATGTATACCGTATTAATGTGTACATGAATCTTTATAGACACTTTCGTGTGTGTACACCACTGTGTTTGTACACTATTCAATATGAACACCATTATATATGTACACGGTCTTAGTTGTATAGCATTCTGTATGTACATGATATGTACACAATAGTATATGTATGATCTGTTATTGCATCGTATGTGTACGCAATGTAAGTACACTTTCGTGTCTGTACATCTTCTTTGTAAATATGCACACCACCACCACTCCCTTTCCTCCCCACAGTAGTAGCGCGACAGCAGCAGCAACTACAGCGACAGCAACCACCACAGCAGCAGAAGCCAGCCCAAATGTACGGCCAGGTTCCCGACTTACTTAACAGAGGTCCATGCTACAGCAGCGGCATCGCCAACGCCAGCCACCACTACGGTGGCAGCGATCGGGGCTCGCTGGAAAGTTCCAGCACCGATGACAGTCAGCCTGTCACCCCTCACAGTTTCCCTTCCACGCCTTCATCGAATTTCCCTCCTCCTCCGTCGTCTATGCTGACCTCTTACCCCCAGAAGGGTCCACTACTGCACAGGGGTGAGTTTGGTCTTTTGTTTCTCAAGTGCTACAACCGTTTCTGCCTAATTTGTGTTTGGCGTTGGTGTGCTTCTGTCTGTGAGAGATGTTGTACACGTGTGCGCTTTTGTCCATGTGTACATGTGTGTGTGCTTGTTTACACCTATTTGTACGACGTGGGTGCTTGTTTTTGTGCGTATTTTTAACGCCTTTGCTGTTGTGATGGTGTCTCTCTGTTCATCTGCTTATGTGTGCTTCTAAATAGTGCACGTGTGTATTCGTTTATTCATGTGTGCGTTTCTGCGTGTGTCTTTGCACTTCGTGTGTGTCTGTTCGTGTGTTTGTGTGTTTCATCCGTTTGCTTTTGTTCGGTGCATGTTTGTGAGTTTACGTTTTTAGTGAGTGTGTGTGTGTATATGCTTCGAAGGAATGTCTGTTTATGCATGAGAGTGTATGAGTGATTTTTTTCGTCTACTTATGCGCATGAGTGTATGTATTTGCGTTTGTGCTCTTTTACGCATGTATGCTTATGCGTGTGAGTGTATGTATTTGTGTACGTTCGACAACGCATCAGTGTCGCCACCAAGGTAAAAAAGTATCATGCTGTAGTATTAACCACTCTGCTGCATGCCTACGGAACATGGACAGTAAATAGGATACATACTCATGTACGGTTCTGGACACTGCTACAGCAGGACCGACAACGTCTTGAGGCCTTTCACCTTGTCAACCAGAGGCGCATCCTCGTGATCGTCTGGTAACGTCTTGAGACCTTCCATCTTGTCAACCAGAGGCGCATCCTCGAATCGTCCGGTAACGTCTTGAGGCCTTCCACCTTGTCAACCAGAGGCGCATCCTCGGATCGTCCGGTAACGTCTTGAGGCCTTCCACCTTGTCAACCAGAGGCGCATCCTCGCGATCGTCTGGCATGACATGTTTTCCAACAGTGAAGTAGTTCGACGTACTCAACTTGCAGGCGTTGCTCGTCTTTCCTGGGAAGTCTTAGCCCGTCTGAGACGCGGCCATCAGACGTGGTCATGGTCATTCGACGCGACAGGCCCTGGTCAGCTAAGCGTACTATTATATTGTTGTTGTATAGCATCCACGCTTGCTATACGTCGTTTTCGCATGAGCGGTCTGTACAGGCTACTCGAGATCAGGTGGCAGGACAAAAAACTGAAGTCTGAAACTCTTAGCAAGTCTAACATGTTGAGCATTCCTACGAGTCTACAGTAAACCCAGGTAAGATTAACGGGACACGATGCTCGCTCAGACAGACGCTCTTCAAGGGCACATAAGAAACGCTATAGACATGCCTTAAATATGTCTCTGAAAACCTTCAACGTATGAGTCATCTCCTGGGGGATGCCTGCACAGGACGGTTCCACCTGGCGCTAGCATCGCACAAGGTGCTCAGATCATAGATCGAGACTACGTGACCGAGGCTCGGAGAAAGCGTGCCTCCGAAAAAACAGGACTTACGATTACGTTACAGCCGTCCCCTCGTATGTGTACGGCAGTGCATACCGTGCCAGGATTGAACTTTATAGTCTTATGAGATTACTTCTCGTAACACCAACTATTATTTGTTATTTTATCTGCACTTTTGTACCCGAGTTTTCACGCACGTGAGTGTTCTAATTCAATCCATCTTTCCGGATTTTCTCTCTTCTCGTACCGGGCTGCAATAGTTTGTATTATATCCCAGAAGAACCCGTAGTGCACTTTGGCAGCTCAGTGAGCTCACCTCTGCGGGGGTCCCTACTTCGTTGACAAGGTTGCTGTAACATTGTCTGTTTGCATGTGCACTGCTTAAACGCCATCAGAGGATGACCTTAGTCTGTATGTTGAATGAACTTTTCGCGAGAAACTTAACAACCTGACTGAATCATGGTAGGACCAGGAGCGAAATATGCCCCCTTTTCCGCTTGAGGCAAGCTCTCTAACTAATTTACCAGTCAAGTGTTAACCATACTGTCAATGAATAAATCAAAACATTGTTATATCCCTACGGAGCATAGCTCTTCAACAAATGCAAGCCACGGCAAATGTTGACCTATCCACACCAGTTGATGGTTTGTGGACTTTCTATAGGATGCGGCAGCCTACCCACCCAAGTCGTCTTTTACAAAATTCCTGGCAGTTTACAGTGCTACAATTCTTTGCTTTCCTTTCGGATCTAGATAACACTCTGTATGTGGTAAACACCAACTCAGTAGGGTTTTATATAAGACTGACAAAAGTGTATCTGTCATGCTATCAAATGGTTTCTTCGCCATTGTAGCTCTCTTAGTGATCTCACATTTTTGTATACCATCCTGCGTCATTAGTTGGCCAAGTTTTAAGTAGCTTGACACTTATCCCAGACTTGTTCCACGTGGATACCAACTTGTAGAATTTCTTTCCTTTTGGTGATCATCATAACTTGGTATTATTTTATATCGATCTCCAGCTCACATTGCGCGGCGCTTGCTGTTTATCTTATCCATTAGGTTCTGTTGATGATCTGTATTCTCTGCCATTAATTCTGAAGAAATATATTCTTAATTTAATTCAGCGTCATAAGTGCCTGGGCAACCCATAGAAGACACTGTAGATGTGGGACTTAATGATAGAGACCTTGTTGTGCAAGGCTAAATGTTGTTTATGATTTGATTTTGACCAATTCCTTTTCTTGATGCCTTCCCTTCCCTAACAGTTAACCATTAACAGCTGGGTCGACTGGATCGTGCCTGTAACGGGAGTTGAACCCCGGACATTTGCCGTCTCTACATTGTGCCTTTTCGCATCATTCTTATCTACATTTCGCTTACTGTCAAGCATATTGCCACCACTAAAGCTGGCCTCTTGCTGAAACTGTAGATATATGTCCCTACAGATTCCCCGTGTCAGCCATGATGTCCATGAGAAACCATAAAAACAGCGAATTGGACAGCACGTTCGATTTCTGGTATCGTCGCATTACGTGTCCGTTAACAGAATCGAGAAATTGTGATTCTGTCAATGCAATTCTTCTTCTTCTTATTATTATTATTATTATTATTATTATTATTATTCTTCTTCTTCTTCTTCTTCTTCTTCTTCTTCTTCTTCTTCTTCTTCTTCTTCTTCTTCTTCTTCTTCTTCTTATTATTATTATTATTATTATTATTATTATTATTATTATTATTATTATTTTTATTTTTATTATTATTATTATTATTATTATTCGACCCTTCTACACCTCCAAACGGTCATCCTGGATAACAGGCTACAGCAGGCAGACTGGCTAAGGAGAAGGGATCGAAGAGGGAATGCTAACCCGGTACTAAAAAAAAGCTTGCTGAAGTCGGATGTGTTGGACCGAAAGGTGCAAATATCGCAGTCAATCTGTAAACTACGACACAACGCATTCCGTTCTCTGGACTACATTCTGCTACTTAAGCCCGTTCATGGTTTGGTAGCGGACGACTGAGAACAAACAAAGCCAAGCCAAACTCCCGCTACCAATGACTTTGTAAGTAGCGGGATGCAGTCCAGAGAACGGAATGCTTTGTCGTATATGCTCTACTGCGATATTTGCACCTTTCGGTCCGACACCAACATGACATTTGTTATACTGGGTTAGCCTTTCCTCTTCGATCTTTTCAGCCAGTCTGCTTCTGTTACAGCCTGTTGTCCAGGATCACTACGGGAATGCGCAGAATTGTCTTGGCAGTTTCTGGGTTCCTGGCGTTGACGTTAGCAGTCTGCATTGGACCACTGACCGCCACAATTCATGCATTGCTCAGCATAATGATACCCCTGGTGCAATGAAAACATACAGTGTAGCCATCTCCACCGTTATGATTCTCTTGTTACCCTGGATGTTGATCGAGGCTGTAGACCGCCATGATTCCAGTATCAGCTCGGGATTACACTACACTGAGAGTGCCCAACTCAGTATTACTGAGCTGTGTTTGTGCCGAACACGGCACTTCTCCAAGAGAAATGAGCCCCTTGCCCGGTGAAACTGACGTATATGAGACTCCTTCCTCTCCAGGCCCCCTTCTTCCTCTCCAGGCCCCATATGTTGGTGGAGACGGTAAGCCTGTTAAGGGCTCTTCAGAATTGTTTTAGCTCGGCACTCGACATTGCACACCGTCAAATACATCACACACCCCTCTGTTGGCTGGAAGGAGCCAAACACATATCTGGTTTCTATCCTGGGTTAGAAGGAACGCCACAGGACACCCAGCACTATTAACTAGAATCCACAAAGGCTAATCGATCAGTGAAGATGATTAATTATCAGAACAGAGCACCCATGAATACCAGCTAGAATAAAAATGTAGTGGATTCCATCACAATGTGAGATACGAGGCGCGTTAAAATTAAACCCGCCCCATTTAAGTTATTACAAGGATATTTGACCACATTAAACGCCATAATGGCCTCGAAAGCGGGGTTTAGGCAGACCTAGGAGAAGATGGATAGAAGGCATCCTGGAGGTCCTGAATATGAAAACGACAGAGGCGGGAGGTCTGGCTAGAGATCGAGTCTTACAGATCGACTGTTGTAAGAGTGACGTTCTGCAAAGGACATGATACGTGATGATATGAAAGGAACAGGTATGGCAGAATTAAACAAAGCAATTGTTATGAAGCAAGCATAGGCGCGCAGGTAGACATGATGACAGACAGAAAGACTAGGCAGAGAGGGAAGAACCAAAACTCAAACTGAAGACAGTGCTGCATGTTAAGACCTAAAGATGGAAATAAAAGTTAGCTATGAAGACAAAGGACACAGGGACCACCCATGCTCTTCATTGTCGGCGTTCGATCGGAAAAGAACGTTGCGGCGCAGTGTTTACAGCGAAGCTACGATACTTGCCCATGCGCAGAACCCGGCACATCCGATTTCAGAAAGCCATTGTTTGGGACCTCGTTTGCATTCGATACCTATTCTTTTAGCCAGGCCGCATGGTTGCAGCCTGTTTCCAGGGCCGACGCTTGTAGATGGAATAGGGTCTTGGTCTGATATGTGTCATTGACTCTGAGGCTAACAACCAGCTATGCGTCGCTGACTCTGATGCAAACAGATAGCTATGTGTCGCTGACCATGATGCAAACAGCCAGCTATGTATCACTGACTCTGGTGCAGCTAGCTAGCTATTTGTCGCTGACTCTGATGCAAACAGCTAGCTATGTGTCGCTGACTCTGGTGCAGCTAGCTAGCTATGTGTCGCTGACTCTGATGCAAACAGATAGCTATGTGTCGCTGACTCTGGTGCAGCTAGCTAGCTATGTGTCGCTGACTCTGATGCAAACAGATAGATATGTGTCGCTGACTCTGATGCAAACAGATAGCTATGTGTCGCTGACTCTGGTGCAGCTAGCTAGCTATGTGTCGCTGACTTTGATGCAAACAGCTAGCTATGTGTCGCTGACTCTGGTGCAGCTAGCTAGCTATGTGTCGCTGACTCTGATGCAAACAGATAGCTATGTGTCGCTGACTCTGATGCAAACAGATAGCTATGTGTCGCTGACTCTGATGCAAACAGATAGATGTGTGTCGCTGTCAGTCGTCAGCTTATTCACAGCTACATCTTCGGACGTTATACAGCACAACAGAACCATATTATTCTTGCCAATAAGAGATTAAGTGACAATATTCAAATTGGGACAGACCACTGCATACAGAAAAATCATTTGTTCAACAGATTCAAAACTGGGCACATAAGCATGTGCCAATGTTGAGAGCACAAACAGACGGTGGGAAATCTTCTCTAGGTCTACCGGTTCCATGAGAGGAGCAAGGGGACAAAAACCTGAAAAGCCTTAGACGGGACCGCAACGTTTATAGGGGAAATAGACGCCATCATTTAGGAGCGAACGAAGAAGAAGAAGACGAACAAGAGGAGGAAGAAGACTGAAACCTATGAAACTCGTATATTTGTGCAGGGTGATCTCTGTGATATCGTGTTTTACATGATGAAGATGCTAGCCACTTCGGCAATTCCTCTTTAGTTAACTTTTACGACATGCGCAGAGCGTTTCGTGTACCTTATTCTTCTACCCGCTTGGTCAATTAAAAGTCTTCTTCTCGCCTATTCAATTTGTCAAGTAATCCTCGCAAATATTAACAAATAGAAACACATAATGCCATAAAACGAATTATTGTATTCATTAGAATTAGTAAGCAGCGTATGATTCCACTCATTGGCGCCGCAAAACCAGCTTAACCGTTTCTTGTGACTCGTACCTAGAAATGATCAATAAGGAGCGCTTCACGGCTGTACCAGCATCCCTTGCCCGTCTATTCGCAGCTCTCTTGTCTGGAACCCGTAAGACGGGATCGTTCTAGTTTCTGGAAGGAAGAATGTATGGAACACCGTATCCTCATTGTTCGTGGTTTAAAGAAAAAGATGTAGGGTTTGGATGCGGCGTGTATTGATAAACCAAGTCGTCTTTAGGAGTAATACATTCTCAACTACTACTACTACTTCTTCTCCTAGCCATCACATTACACATGCTTCTACAACTTCCTCATCTCCTGGCTATCACATTACACATGCTTCTACAACTTCCTCATCTCCTGGCTATCACATGCTTCTACAACTTCCTCATCTCCTGGCTATCACATTACACATGCTTCTACAACTTCCTCATCTCCTGGCTATCACATGCTTCTACAACTTCCTCATCTCCTGGCTATCACATGCTTCTACAACTTCCTCATCTCCTGGCTATCACATTACACATGCTTCTACAACTTCCTCATCTCCTGGCTATCACATGCTTCTACAACTTCCTCATCTCCTGGCTATCACATTACACATGCTTCTACAACTTCCTCATCTCCTGGCTATCACATTACACATGCTTCTACAACTTCCTCATCTCCTGGCTATCACATGCTTCTACAACTTCCTCATCTCCTGGCCATCACATTACACATGCTTCTACAACTTCCTCTCGGGGGGGGGGGGGGGGGGGGGAAAGACTGTCTGATCAGCTTTCTGATTTTTGAAGAAGAAAAGAAACAGACAAAAACAATATCCCCTGTGTGATATATGAGCTTTAAATAGTGTCAATAACGTGTTTTATTGGAATCCATGCTGTTGTTGTTCAAGATGATGATGATGATGCTGTTGCTGTTTTTGTTCTTCTTTTTCTTTCTCGAAATATACTGATGCTGAGTTTATCTTTCTTTGGCGATTGTTCTCGAGTAGTATGGCGGTTAACGAGGTTTTTCTGCCGAAGACATGTGTCGGACCGAAAGGTGCAAATATCGCAGTCAAGCTGTAAACTAGCGACACTACGCATTTCGTTCTCTGAACTACATTCTGCTACTTGCAAAGCCCTATTCAGGGCTTGGTAGCCGGTGATTGAGAACGAACGCAGAAGAAGAAGAAACGAGGTTTTTCTTCCGCAAATAACAGTTTCAGTTGGTTTGGCTAGTAGAGATATCCTCAAAGTATTCTTTCAATCAATTCTTTTAGCGTTATTGTCTTTCCACCTAATGTGTCTCTTATTTGTCTCCTGTCTTCTTGTTATTTTCCTGGCAGTTTTCTGATAGTGTCGTGCAGACTTTTCAAGTTTCCTATCACTGCAGCTTTTTTGGAATCCTTGTTTTCTGATATCATTGCTCATTTATACTGGTATTGCGGATTCTTCCCTAAATTCGGCTGCCTTTTTTAAAGGTCTCAGTACCCCTGTACAGTTTCTCCTCGAATGGAGTCGCCGTTGGCTACATCATTCTCCTCAAATATATGTGTAGTCTTGAAGTAAATGTGCTGTTGTCATGTTTTGCCTGGCCGTAGTGACATATGCCGGTGGTACCAATCTTGAATTTAGTGTACAGCTGGTGTCTCATTTTATTGTGGACAGTTCAGAGACGAAGTTTGATGGTTGGTTAGTTATTGATCCAGCGTCCTATGGGCTCCTGTCCTTTGGCCCAATGCAATATAGTGGTATATGCAAGTGTTTGTAAGCTGTTGTTAAGTTCCGTACAAAGTGTTCTTTTTGTCTGGCCTCGGAGGAAGAAGCTCTTTCCTAACACTGACAAGGGCCGGACATTCAAAAAGATGATGTTCAACAGTTTCATAGGGATGGGTGCACATCCGGCACTCTGGAGTATGTTCTGGTTGGATTCTGTTCAAGTGGCTGTTAAGTTGTACGTGTTGAGTGCGAAGTCGGAAAATTGTGGTTTAGTCTCTCATTTTCAGGAAGTTGATGTTGTCTTTGGGATTTGGAATGGCCATATGTTTGTAGACTTCTCTTCCAGTATTTCCCATTGCCCATCTGTTTAGCCAGGCTTCTTTGTTCGCAGTCTTCAGTAGTTAGCCAGTCTGTCTGCCTTGCCATTGGCAGGTGTATTTGAGTGACCATGGATTCATTGTATAATTATTCTGATTTCATGGGATGTCAGAAGTTGGTTGGCATCTTCGGATGTTTGGGTAAGTTCAGGCTTACAGTGATTACAGTCTTCTAGAGCTTGAATGGCAGATACTGAGTCTGTAAAGATTACGATGCTTTGAGCTTTTGTTGGGAAAGCATCAAATACAGTCCTGAAGTGGTATAGAGCTACTTCCAATGCTGGTATTTCTGCCTCATAATTTGAAAATATCTCCCGAAAGGTATCAAACAGCTCATCAGATGTTCTGTCTGGATACTCTTTGTAGACTCAATATCCTTCTTTAACGGTGGCCTTAAAAGCAGATCCATCAATATAGACATTAATCCATTCTTCAATCGTCAATCGTTCTCTGTTATGCTCTCATAAGACTGAATGGATCAGCACTTCTAATTGTATTATCTGTTAATTTTGTTTGAATTCCTGGCATTTTAGACATGTATGTGGTGGTAAATTTCTTGTTGCTCTCCGTCTTTTTTTGTCTTTTGTCTTTAATTTCACTAACGTGGTGGATGCCTGACTTTTGTTTTATTCTCTGCTTTTGTTGCCATTTTTCTACAAGATTTCTATTGGAGTAGTCTTTGCTCATTCTTTTACTACTCTCATGAACTTCCATAGCAGCCACATCTCTTCGCATCTCAAGGGGTTCTATATTCACATGAATTCCACACACGCAGTGGGCATTGACTTCATTGCTCCACTAATAAGGCGTAGAGCATTGTTCTGCTCTCTGTCCAGGTACTCTACATTAGTCTGTGAGCATGTTGTCAGGAGTGCACTGTTGTATTCTTAAACATAGCGCACATATCCAAGATCCTTTCCTCTCAGAGTGTCTTTGTCTGACGAAGCTTGATAACTTGGTCTTTTCTATACAGTTTGTAGTATCCGTCCTCTGCGTCATGTTTAAGGTGTTCTTTCAGTCCTTTTACGTTGTATCGTTCTTTTGTTATGGATTTTGCTTCTTCGTAGTTGACCAGGTATTCTTCCCATATCAGTGTCGCTTCCTTTTGGCTAGACTGTCGTCCTCCTCGTTGTTTTCTTTGATCTTACAGTGTCATAGTATATGCTGTACCACTGCTTTTTGTAACATATTCGCCAAGGCTGCCCTTAATTCGTTCAGTTCAATGTTCTTATGGGATTGTTTGTGCCGTCATGGCCAAATCTGCATCAGTCAGGCTCACGATTTTATCATGCAATGGTTTTGTGTTCTATCGCCATTTCAATAGCGATCTTAAGAACTTCAGTTTCGGCCCAAAAGATGCTTGAGAACTTGTCTGTGGCTATAGTGTTGGTTACCTTCTGCCCATCCATTTGTCTGATCATCACTCCTGCTGCTCCGTCCCGTGTGACACTTGTAGCTGAGTCATCTGTACAGGTATGTATCTACCTGTCTGCTGGATACTTAGCGTCTGCGTACTCTTCTGTGATAAGTCTTCTCTTCAGGTCTCTCTGTGCTCCTTTTTTAAATGATCCCTTCTATTTTTCCCATTCTTCTTCTTCGATCAACTGCTGATATGCTTATAGCCCCGTGAGGTTCACGAAGGAGACTGCGTTTTAGGTCATCGCAGGTCTTGAGACTGTGTTTTAGGTCATCGCAGGTCTTGAGACTGTGTTTCATGTCATCGCAGGTCTTGAGACTGTGTTTTAGGTCATCGCAGGTCTTGAGACTGTGTTTTAGGTCATCGCAGGTCTTGAGACTGTGTTTTAGGTCATCGCAGGTCTTGAGACTGTGTTTTAGGTCATCGCAGGTCTTGAGACTGTGTTTCAGGTCATCGCAGGTCTTGAGACTGTGTTTTAGGTCATCGCAGGTCTTGAGACTGTGTTTTAGGTCATCGCAGGTCTTGAGACTGTGTTTTAGGTCATCGCAGGTCTTGAGACTGTGTTTTAGGTCATCGCAGGTCTTGAGACTGTGTTTTAGGTCATCGCAGGTCTTGAGACTGTGTTTTAGGTCATCGCAGGTCTTGAGACTGCGTTTTAGGTCATCGCAGGTCTTGAGACTGCGTTTTATGTCATCGCTGGTCTTGAGACTGTGTTTTAGGTCATCGCAGGTCTTGAGACTGTGTTTTAGGTCATCGCAGGTCTTGAGACTGTGTTTTAGGTCATCGCAGGTCTTGAGACTGCGTTTTATGTCATCGCTGGTCTTGAGACTGTGTTTTAGGTCATCGCAGGTCTTGAGACTGTGTTTTAGGTCATCGCAGGTCTTGAGACTGTGTTTTAGGTCATCGCAGGTCTTGAGACTGCGTTTTATGTCATCGCTGGTCTTGAGACTGTGTTTTAGGTCATCGCAGGTCTTGAGACTGTGTTTCATGTTATCGCAGGTCTTCCCCATCTTTTCGAGCAAGGTTGCTCCCCCGGGCCAGACTGCCACTCTTCGGTCTGTAAAAGCGGGGCAGTTCTGCAGGATACGTGGTGTTTGCTTGATGTGCTCTACAATCGCACGTGACGTTGTCTTTTAAGACCCAAGCTGTGGAGGGAGGTGGGCCTTGAGTCTGCAATATAAAGAGTCTGAAGATCCTGTCATTCTCTGGCTTGTATTCTTTGTGCCGGTCTCTCCATTCCGCCATCATGTACCGTTTTTCGAGTGTTTTTGCTTCTTTATAGCTCTGTGGACGGCGAGTCTGTGTGCTGTCAGTTCCGGCTTTTGCGAGCTCATCTTTAAAAGATGGGTCTAGGTCCTTCTGGCTGTAGTGCAATGCGAGGCTCATCCGTAAGGGGAGCACAGAGCTGAACCAAACTCGTTCAACAGACTGTCACGAACCAGCGTGTTTCTAGAGAGAACAGCATGGTAGTCAGGTGGAGTCTTGATCAGTATGTCTCACCTGACTCGGCCTAACATAGTCTGATCATAATATTTTGCCAGACCTGACATTAGTGTCCTCTCTTCGGTCACGATATCAACGTAGCTTCTCTTTTCTGGTTTAATAATAAACAGAATTAGTAATTGACGATCAACCAATGAAATCAGTTCAAAACATTCAGCTCAGTGTGTATCACGTGACTTTATTAATTAAAAATACACATCACATGTTCAATTTGTTTTTATATACATACGTCACATTTTCAGATTGTTTTTTTATATGTATACGTCACATTTTGAATTTGTATATATATATACACACACACACACACTTCACATTTTCAATTTGTTTCTTTTTTTTATATATGTGCGTCACATTTTCAATTTGTTCCTTTATATATATAAATATACGTCACATTTACAATTTGTTCCTTTATTTATATATAAATATGCGTCACATTTTCAAATTTTTTATTTTTATTAACTTGTCCACATATATTGAAGTTTATGTGGCTTAAATTGTCTATAGGATAAGGTAAGTGTCTGATTCGTGTAGTGGTAGAGCACTCGCCATTCAGGGCAGAGGTATATGGCGCTCATTTATAAGTGGATACCTGACCTTCGGTTAGGGAAAGAGTCAGTGAGGAAGGGAAATGCCCACCCCTTTTCAAACAAGCTCTGCTTTAGTACAATGACATACCAGACACTTCATCCCCAACGGCAGTTCCCTATATGGGGCTATTTATTTAGAACATGTTTAAAATAAAGAACTATGAAAGCAAATAATTTTCAAGAAACGATAAAAATGTGTGCTGTTTAAATGGGTTTGAGATTGTCTGTCTGTCTAGCAGTTTACATTATGTTCTGTCCTGTTCTTAGGAATCGACTTCACTGCGCTCCGGGCATACCCATAGGTTCTGAGTCTCTCTCAGTAAATATTGTGGATGCGGATGGTTCCTGCAGATCGTTGGCTGTACACACTTCTCCTCCGTCCTGCCAAGGCTCGAAACTCGTTGGATATCAAAGATCTATGAATTGCTCGTTCGCCTATTGCGGTGTCGTCATCTAACAGGCGGTCATTGATAGACTTCAGAATGTCACTCCTATCTATATCCTATGGCAACAATTGCCGTCGAGGATGAAGAGATCTCTTCATGTGCTAAGCCGCAGCCTTCATGAGGTGGGGTGGTCAGTCCCCTCTCTTGCTGTTTTACTTTCGCCAACTCATACATCAGGTACCCATTGACAGTTTGGAAGAGCGGTCGTTCCAGTCACAAACCATGACCAAGGCTTTGTTTCTGTCGGTCCGTGAATTCGAAACCCGGCACGCTGTAATCCAAGTCTAGCAAACCAGCTCATTGTTGACTAGGCTCCGCGCTTCACATTCATGTCTATAATACTCATAATTTGTGCCTGTGAAGCCAGATCTTTCGCCATGCCAGACCGTTTGTGCCTTCCGAAGCAAAGATTGTAAGTTTTTAAGGATGACTGTGGGACGATAAAGCTAACGTCTGGTCAGGCAAAACACACTGATCTGAGAATGTTACCCAGGGTCAGGTGAAATATACTGACCAAGACCCTCAACTGACCTTCTCGTTGGTTGTCCTGGAAACGGGCTGTTGTCAAGGACAACATTCTGACTAACAAGGTGAGATTCGACGTGATCTCCGTAGTAGTGAGCGACACCCAGATGAAGCCAAGCATTGCACAATCGGCTGGAGGACCCCGGCCCACCTTCATCAGCACGCTTGAGATGTGAGGACAGCTACTGCAACCCGTCACTTAACACCCTTGTCAAGGCATACATAAGACTAACCTAGTCATTGCGGGCATTCTTCTTCTTCTTCTTCTTCTTCATCGTACGCAGTCAGACAGTAACCATTATTTTTTCGAAAAAAGCGGCGGTCATCCTGAGGCTTTCGACACTGCCATGGACCTTGTCTTGTGGTTCCACCGGTGATGGCCACATCTGCTATCTCTGATCCTCGTATGTCGGGCAGTTCTGCAGCAGATGCTCAGCGGTCATTTTCTCGGTACCACACGGGCATTCGTCGGTGCCACCTATCTTCAATTTGTTGAATAGGCGGTACCTCAGTCTATTGTGGCCAGTGCGAAGTCTGAAGACAACGACCTGCTCTCTTCTGTTCAACTGGTAATAGGCATCGTTTTTGGTGTAGCCGGTATGTTCAGTTTCCAATTTGGTCATGTATCTGGCTTTAATAAGCTGTTTTGACTCTTTGTACGTCATACGCGTGCATTCGAAACAAGGATGACTGTACCTGTTAAAGAGCTCACACATATCCATCCCAGTCATGGTTTACATCTCCACTCTCGTACAGTATGTTCTGTTTACAAAATCTATTGGAGCAATGAGGCAATGGTACACCCATTCATCATCATTAGTATCATACTCTGTGTTGCAGTAGGAGCGCTTGGGCCCGCCACAGCACTTAGTCCTCCTTTACTTGGAGGAGTATTCCTATTTTCACAGTTAGGGCACGGGATACACACCGTACTGCTTGCCATTATCGTTTCGAGCGGCGGTTGAGCGGACGGACAGACGATAGATAGACAGAAAGACAGGTAGGTAGGTAGGTAGGTAGATAGATAGATAGATAGATAGATAGATAGATAGATAGATAGATAGATAGATAGATAGATAGATAGATAGATAGATAGATGGATGGATGGATGGATGGATGGATGGATGGATGGATGGATGGACGGACGGACGGACGGACGGACGGACGGACGGACGGACGGACGGATGAATGAATGAATGAATACAGACATATAACATTTTGAAACTCTTTCTTTTACCGCCCAATCTAATTTATTGCACATACATGTATGGAATCAGGGATATATACACGCACGCATACATGTATGCACGCATACATACATACATACATAGAAACACACATACACACACCTACATATACATACAAACACACATATATAAGCGTACATGCGTAGGTACGCACGTACGTACATACATACATACATACATACATACATACATACATACATACATACATACATACAAACGAATAGATAAAATTAAATTAGAGATAGATAGGATAGAGAGAGAAAGAGAGAGGATTCGATCTGACACGCCAATGCGGATAACGTTCAGAGATCTGGTGCTCACTTTCCGCAACTTAAAGAGACATCGTTAAGTGGGCAGGGAAACGTCAGGTCACGAGGTCAATGCCCGTGCCAAATTCAGAAGGAAAATAGACAAGGGAAAGGTCATCACTCTTCCGCTAGGTGTCGGAAGTTGAAGGAGATCAACTGTGGTTAAATCTCAATTTACCGGACTAAATGTGATTTAATCTCCGTTAATGTCAGCTGTTGACATTTTAATTGCACTTAGTCATCAATTTATGGCATTCTATCTTGAAATGATCCGTTTTAAAATTGGTACCACCACACTTGGTGGATAAGCAGTCAGTAGATTTCAACATTTTGTATACGTCCAGCCTTATTGATTATATTTGTGTGTTAAGACGCGTCTTATTAACTCTTTACAGTCCATTATCCATTGCAGTCAAAAGAAGCACCATTTACAGTCAGATGGATCTGATAGATGATGTCGCATAGCAATGATATTTTGTTATTTGGCAAAATTTGATTTATAAACAGAACCTGTATCTTTACATTTTACAAATCATTATTTTAGTTCTAATGTCTTTTGTTTTTGTTAACCATGAAACGCTAAAAATTACTTCCCTTATCTTGGACATTTAAGACGTCAGTTCAGTTCATCCCGTAACCCATCAGTTCGTTGGGGCACACTTGAAGACACTTCAATAAACCTACGCCGTCTGTCTCTGTCCGCTGCCGCCAGTCCTGCATCACCGAGACGAGGGTTTGAACACTCGGTGATTTTGCCTGCCCATCTATTCCTTGTTCGTCTCCGATATCTCTTTCCTGGTACGGAACCACGCAGTATCGAATTTGTAATTTCTTTGGACTTCGTGACATGCCTATACCAAGCCATCTTTCTCCTTTTGATAGCCGTGAACAGATCATCACTAGGTCCAATAGCGTTTTCCACTCTCCGTCGAATTTCTACGTTCGGGACACGATCCTTGTATGTAACATTTAAGATCTTCTAAAGCATCTCATTTCCATTGCATGTATTCTGCTCTGGATATCCGCAGTAGTGATCCAAGTCTCACAAGCATGCAAAAATACTGAGAACACCAATGAGCGCATTAATCTTAACTTTTATGCTGAGGGCGAGCCGCCTATCCTGCCATATGGGTTTCAAACGTGTATGCGCCGCTGTTGTCTGTGCTATTCTGGCAATTATCTCAGGCTGCCAGCCCTCGTCACTCACTGATCAGTGATCCCAGATACTTGAACCGGTGTACAACTTCGAGTTCCTGACCATTTGCTTTTATCACAAATGTAAACCCTCCCGTCTTATTAGTTATCAACTTTGTTTTCTCTGCATTTATCTTTATGTCATACCTCTGCGCCGCTCTGTCTAATCTACTAATCAACTCCCTGAGTTCCGCTTCCGTTAAGACTAACATTGTGTAAATTACGATGACTGTAAAGGGTTATAAGGCTGGACTGTAAAGGGTTAAGACACAAATTTATGCAATTATACTGCACTGTAAATTGTTAATTAGGCCTGAGATGTGCATGATCGGTCGCATCCAAGGACGAAGCATGCATGTGTATAAATAACGTAGTTTGGAATAGTCATTGTCCACTCTCTAGGACATTTGCTGACATAACCAAAGCACCTTATCGTCTGTCTGGGGTGCAGTTATGTAATTTTTGTTCACAGAACAGAACATCAGCTTAAATTGCGTCTTTTTAACTACCAATGTCTACCTTTCTTAGTCATCTATTGGCATGATTGTACTGTCCATTTTGGACAGCCAGAGGAGCGACTAAGCAAGCGGTTTATGCGTTAGTTTTCCTTTTCTTCGTCTTCTTCTTCCCCGTCTCATTCTTCCACGTTCGTCCCTTAACGGACGTTGCTACGTTGTATCGTAGCTTACAGCGAGGCTACGATAGCTGCGCCTTTCAGTCCGATACATTCGGTTTCAGAAGAATGTTGGTACCAGGATTGACTTTCCATCTTCGTCATCTTCTTCTTATTATTTGTGGTTCATTCTCAAACGTCCGCTACCAACCCCGTAAAATGGCTTTGCAAGTGGCAGGATGTTGTCCGGAGAACGGAATGCGTTGAATCATAGTTTACAGCTGGACTGCGATATTTGCAACTTTTCGCCTTACACATCCGACTTCAGCATGTCATTTTTGGGTACCGGATTATCCTTTCCTGTTCAATCTCTCCTCGTTAGCCAGTCTGCCCTGCTGCAGTCTGTATTCTAGGATCAACACATGGGGGCGCAGAATGGTCTTGGCAGCTCTGGTCCCTTATGCTAGCAGTCAGTTTTGGATCACTGGCCGCCACAGCTCATGTACTGCTCGGCTTCTTGGCCCGCCTTCCCTGTTCGATCCCTGTTCTCTTAGCCAGGCTGCATGGTTTTAGTCTGTTTCCATGGCCACCACTTCGGGGCAGACTATGGTCTTGATCAGCTGTCGTTCTCTGACCGTGCTGCGAGCAGCCAGGTATTAGTCTCTTGCTGCTGTCAGCTCATTCACTTCGGCCCCTAATCGGTCTTATGTCTTCATCTTCTTCTTCTTCGTTCATCCTCAGATCAAGGTTCCGGTTAATCTAACAAAGGACACCGTTGTTTGTAAGGCTGTTTCATCTCCATACAGCTTTTGTCTCATCTGTTTAAGCAGCGAGCTGTTTTATTCGCACCTTTCGGTCCAACACTTCCGCCCCTCTCGCCCACCAGACTCCCACGTTCATAACTGCTCTCTCAGTAATCACGCAGTCCATTAGCACGTTGATACACAGTGGACTTGAGATCATTTTTCCCATGACTGGGGTCATTTTTGGTCAGATATTAAAGTCTAGGAATGGCTTTTTCTTTAAACTTTTCCTTGTTTGGGCTCGTTTGATAGTCCTTGGTTCTCCTGCCTTCCTGGGTTGCGAGCTCCATCTGCTCGAGTTTCCTCTCTCATGTGTTCTGGCTTCCTGGACTCTTGAACACCACCCGGCTGCAACCATTCTTAGTCTGGCCCCTCTCCAGTGACCAGTTCGGCAATAGTGGCCCTGCCAGGAACATACGTTCTCGCCGACATAGGTCACTGAGACACGCAAGCCGCCCCCACCTCGACAAGGTGATGGCTTCCTGTGGTGGGGGGGGAGGGGAGGTATCGGTCTTATGGACATTCGTTCAAATTCCTTATGTAAGACATAGGTAGTTTTTCTCTATCGCAGGTAAAATAAAATTGTTTCATGCACAGTGTGTGACGACTGCAGGAGCAAGCAGTCTTTATTCCTCAGTTATAAATACATCGTCTTGGTTGGTCTTAACAATGGGAGTCCACACAGAAGTCACAGTATGTGTATGTTTTTTTAATGTCATTATTTTATAGCACGTTTCATTAGGCGGACAATCCAAAGGAAAATGTGACAACAGGAAAAATCGAGTGTAAGAGAGACTAAGAAAGACAGGGAGCAAAGGTCTTAGGCTGCCTGGCAAACTCAATGGGTGAACAGAGCGTATCTGAAATGGTAAAATAATCAAGGGGCAGATGATTGTGAAAAGAAATAACCATTAACAAAATCAAATGTTGATCCTCGTTTATTGTTTTGTTTCCTCGTGTGACATTGATGCCATTTAATAAATACGTCAGGTACAAATAAATCAAAGTACAAATAAATCAATGTAAACTTCAATCAAGGTAAAAATAAATCAAGGTAAAAATTAATGTGGATAAAAATGAATCTAGGTATACCGGTCCACGAAGACGAACCTTAACGCGATCATGTATGGAAGCAATGAGGGACTCTCTACTAGAGCAATCTTGTATCCAGAGAACTAGAGTTCACTTGTACACATTTTTTTAAGAGATGGCGGACGAGAAGAAGAAGTAGACTGATAAACAAGAAAGATGAAATGTAGTTTTGCAGTCCAATAAGGCATTTTTGCAATGAATGGACATACGAAACTATTGCAAGGTTAAATATGTCATCTCAACTCATCTTTTGGCACTTTGCCATCTTTAACCCTTTCCGTTTTAATCGTCTACATTTATTAGACAGTTTAAGCAGTGATGAAGATCTTTTGGTCATATTGTTGGTTGTTTATTTTTCTTTTTTAACAATTCTAATGAGGATTGCAGAATGAAAATCAACATAGCAAAAGCCGAAGTTATGAATAAGTAAAATAGGTGAACAATTTCACGTACCTGGGTAACATAATCTCAGCAGATGGCAAAGGCGACACCAAATTCTAAAACAAAATAAAAATAAAACAAATCATCGGGCAAATGTCCCCGATATTATTATGTAACCACGTGCTAATAGATACAAAAATAACACTGACCAGCACCATATTCCTGCCCACATTGTGTTATCAGTGGCATAATTGGATATTAACAATCAAAGAAAATAGAAACAACAGAGAAGCAATTCCTGCAGGAAGTTCTTTGAGTAACAAGAATAGGTAGAATCAGAAACGAAGATATTATTAGATAAGTAGGAGAGACAGAAAACCACATGGTTCAGCCACATGACACGTCAAACACCAGATAGAATCCCTCACAAAGCAATGCTATACTGATACAATGGATACAATCCAAGGGCTGACCACTCACAAAGGTAGATAGCAGAAATAACAGAAGCAGTACAGCTTCCAGTGTACGAAGCACATGCTAGGACCAGGTCAAGAAACCTCTCCGAAATATGACGCTGCAGGACAAAAAGCGAAAAAAAGAAGAATTTTTTTTTTTTAATGTACGCCCGAGCAACTATGTTTATATTAAACTAGCAATACCCCTGTCAAAAATCTGCACGCCAATCGAACTGTACAATATGAAAGAAAAGCAGTATATCAATTAAAGGATCTTTCACCGCACCTTCGCCTTTCTCTTATACCTCTTCCAACCTTTCCTTTTTTCAATCATTTCTCCATAACAATACGACTAATTTGGTCTTGACGACGAAATCAAACATTGATGATGCAAAGCAAACAAAAACTTACATGTTAATGTCATTTTCAACGGATAGCTAGCGAGAGGAAGTGACTGTTTATATTTCGGGGTTGCAAGAACGACGTATTCGCTAATAATTAAAGGTCCTGTGGAAGCGTCTGAGCTGACTGCAAGTGGCGTTTCAAACGTCGATTTTCCACAACGCGTTACTATGTGGCGTCCCTACTATGCAGTTTTGATGATTCGTGAAAGATCATGTCAATGTTTCGCAGATAGCGAATTAAAGAATGAGGTTATGTTTACATGTTGAGGTACAAGAACGATGGGTTTGCACATTATTAAAGGTGCAATGAAAGCTACTCAGTGGTCTCGAGGTAAGGTGTCTACCTCGGTTGCCGGAGGTCACGGGTTCGAATCACGGTGAAGAGGAAATTGAAAAGAGTAGGCTAAACGGTCGACAAGTTGACATGCGTCGCAGAATGCAGGTAGTCTATGATGACAAAAGTGTGTCAAAGACAACAGGGAAGAACTGGCCAACGATGTTTAAAGAAGGACGCGAGTTAACGAAAGATCTTTCGAGACCAGGTCAAACGCATATTGTTGAGTCAGAAATGTCATCAGCAAAATTGATGCAGCGATTCGGGTGGACCGTCGCCGAAACTTACATTCGCCACACTTTTGTCACCATATACAGCCTGCATTCTGCTATGAATGTCAACTGATCGACATCCTTCAGCTGTTAGAAACCGAATGACCGCTCACTGATAAACTTTGGTCGGAATTCCGTATCACATCCGCCATATTTTCAATGGTCTGCTCAGTAAACTATGAGTCGGAGGATAATGCAATTTTGCAAACTTGACGGTTGGTATGTGCTCTTTATATAAGAAGTGGCGTCATCATGCGCATCGTACGTATGTCCACTTGTTGCAGTTTTTTCCGGTTTCATTTGAACACGCCTCGTATATTTCATAGTTTAAAATCAAAAGTGATCAAGCTTTTTAATGTCCTGTGGCAGCTAAAATGTGATATCTGTGCGCCTAAATCGTCTAGGAATTACGTTAGCAATTATAACTAACACTCTCTAAGTCTTAAGATTAGGTTGGAATTTTATTAATCGTGATTATAATATAAGACCACTGCGGGACTCCATACTGTGCGTGGGATTTCCAATCATGGCTGACACCGAACTGAATCGTTCTCGGTAGTTGAGGAAGAGGAACAGAGAGAGACAGGGGAAGGACTGGGAGAAAGGCCGTTACAACAAGGGACCAAACCAACACTCTAGTAAATGTACATCATGACAGGATGAACCCATATCATGCATATTAGGTGCAGGCTTAGTTGATCGTATCTAGTCTTTGAGAATCCATGTAAAGTCAGATTTTACGTCAGTCCTGTAACTTAGCAGTAGCTGCAACTATCTAGATGTGAGCTTGCTTCTGGTTTGGAGAAAAAAACATCGAAAGTGGTAGATGTACAAGGGTTGTCGGCGACCTGGCTCCAGTTTTTTCCCGGCCGTAATTACTGTGGTATTGAAGATTTTCACGAGGGATAAAAATACACTGACATTTCTCTGGTTTGGAGAATCCGTTTGCTCTAATGAGGTTTCCGATTTCTGAATGAAACATTTCACACAAAAACAGGTCAGTTGTTTTAATGGAAGACTGTAATTGTGTTTAGATTAATGTCTTGTGGACTTAAAGTCAAGAGATTCGTAACTGCATCTTGACAAAATGTATGCTTTGTTTTAGGGAAATCCTTTTTAAGCGTTTGCATCTTAATCGTACAAGTATATTAGATAGCCTTGTCTGTGTTGTAGTATATCCAACATGTAGGCCTTGTGATCCTGGGTGTTGTTAAATGGCCACAATGAGTAAGTTTGCTCTTGTGTGCACCCTGCAAAGGGCGTTAAGTGATGGGTTGTAGTAGCTTTCTTAACATCCCGAGCGAGCTGATGAAGGTGGACCACGGTCCTCCATGCGCTTGTGCTTTGTTTGGCTTCATCTGCGTGGCGCTCACTACTACAGGGATCACGCAGGTGCACAACTTCGTCAACCAGACTGCCTTGAAAACATCCTGTTTCCAAGGAACGTTACGTGAAAGAGAGGTAATGGTCTTGGTCAGTATATTTTCATAAATTTACATACATAAATGAGACATATCAATATATAAAGGCATAAATCGGGTACTTATCTATCTGATAAATCGTCATATGGCTCCTAATGGGTCGGATACAGAATACCACTCTACTATTAGAAGAGAAAATAACATTATCTGTTGTATCGTAAATATTTTAATGCTTTACATTGGATAGGTAATGTGTAATGAAACTGAAATTCTGGTATTCAATCAGGTAGATCAGCACCTGATGCCAGGTAGCTAAAGATTATTCTTTTGTCCTTCAAGTTCATTTGGTCGGCCTCTTAGAAGTTGCCGCCCCGTGTTGTCCCTGGTTTGCCTTCGGGACTCACATTTGGCTATTAGTAGTAAGTTTTTGGGTGGTTTCTTTCTTGCCACTTACTAGACCCGTGGAAGGTGCGTGCAGCTCTGGGTTATCCAGGTTTTTCTTTGTTCACATTTAGCTGCCAATCACTATAGAGCCTGCACGCAGTGGTGCTGGAAACTCTCACTGTGTGTTGTCTTGCTACAGGACATGTCCTACCATCAGCTCTATAAGATATGTCGGCATTGATGATAGTTAATGGTTGACGTTGGAAAGAAGAGTTAGACCATTATCAGATTTCAAATGGAGTTTGGTATATTATAATCGTATCAATACAATTTAGGCCACTACAAGACTGGTTAACAGAGGCAGCCATCGTGCCAGACATCCAATCCTTTATTCGGAAGGTACAGAAAGGCATGAGTGGATGGCTGCTGGAGAGGCATTACAAATGTAGGGGCTGGTGGGGATCTACTGCTCTGGTCATTCTGGGGATCAGGGCAGCGAAACAGCTGACACCCTGGCTTCACAGACACAAATATGGCGTACATTACATATGGATGCTGCATTGGCATATGACAGCATAAGACTGTCATCTGTCATACGACTTTTTCCCATTGCTGGGGTAGTCGAGGGGTTTTTAGGCTGAGGACTACAGACCGCTTCGCCACTGCTGTCGCCACGTCGTGTGCTGGCTATGTTTATTTATTTCACCCGCAGCAGAAAAAAATATATGGCTTACCGGGGATTTGAACCCTTGCCCTCCTTGTCAGCAGGCAGGCATCGAAACATTTCGGCCACGCGCACCACTATATATGGATAGGAGTGACATTTAGAAGTCTACCCATGACCGCCTGTTAGATGATGTCACTGCAGAAGATGAATCAGCAATTTATAGACCACAGATCTTTGATATCGAACGAGGTTCCAGCGGATTGGGGTGCAAGAGAAGACGAAACAGAAGTGTGTACAACCAAGGAGCTTCAAGAACCATCAGTATCCTCACCATTCGCCATTTCTGAGAGAGACTGAGCAGCTGTGAGTATGCCCGAAGTGCAGTGAAGTCGATTATTAGCAACATGACAGAATCCTGCAGAGTGTGTGGAGTATATTCAGTCATATAGAACCGAGTCACACTCTGTAGATCAGGTGAAGGTCAGTCATATAGAACCGAGTCACACTCTGTAGATCAGGTGAAGGTCAGTCATATAGAACCGAGTCACACTCAGTAGATCAGGTGAAGGTCAGTCATATAGAACCGAGTCATACTCAGTAGATCAGGTGAAGGTCAGTCATATAGAACCGAGTCACACTCTGTAGATCAGGTGAAGGTCAGTCATATAGAACCGAGTCACACTCAGTAGATCAGGTGAAGGTCAGTCATATAGAACCGAGTCACACTCAGTAGATCAGGTGAAGGTCAGTCATATGGCAACAATTGTCGCGGGGATGAAGATAACTCTTCACTTCGTGGACTAAGCCACAGCCTATGTGAGGTGGGCTGGCCATGTACCCATTTACAGCTGAGTCGACTGGTGGAGTGGTCGTACTAGGAACGAACCCCCCCCCCCCCCCCCCCCCCCGAGTTTTGTTTCTGCTTGTCCGTGATTTCGAACTTTGTCGCGGTGTAATCCCAATCTTAGCAAGCCAGCTCAATTGACGACAAGGCTACACGCTCCTCTCGGTAGTTGAGGAGGAGGCAAAGAGCTCAGATCGAGAGAGAGAGAGAGAGAGAGAGAGAGAGAAGGAGAAAGGCCGCTTTATCAAAGGACCAAACCAACACTCTCTTCAATCCAATCCTATTCAGCTTTCTGTGGCACAGAGGTCTTCAGCAAGTACACGCCATGTCTTCCTTGTCTCTATCATCCATTTGAGTTCCGAGCACGTCGGTCCAGCTTCCTTTGTGTTTGTTTCAAATTCTCTTCTTCAGGTGCGTGCGTTTTGTTCTGCCTCTATTTCTCTTGCCCTGGGGATTCCACAACAGAGACTGCCGTGTAATGCTATTAGCTGATTTATATTATGTGTATTGCTATCCAAAGTGAGCGTCTTCTTCTCACCTCATATTCCACCAATATTATATGTCTTGACCTACCGATCAGGTTGGTTTTTTATTTTGTGTTCGCCTTATTTTTATATTCCCCAAGGCGGTGTGCGTTGCACTATGTTTTTATTGTGCGCCTGTTGGCCCATGCATCCGACTTCGGCATGCATTTTATGTAAGGGTCCGCTTTCTCCTGCATTTTCTAAGGGTTTGGGTAACGGCCGGTGCCGTAATTAGGGATCGAACCCAGTGCCTTCAGTGTGTGAGTCGTGTCACTTAACCACTAGCCCACGCGGATCAGTATGTTTCGCCTGACCCTGACTAACATAATCTAATCATTATGTTTCATCTGACCCTGACTAAAATATTATGATCAGTGTGTTTCACCTGACATTGACTAATATAGTCTGAACAGCATGTTTCACCGGACACTGACTAACATAGTCTGATAAGCGTGTTTCATCTTCCCCTGACTAAAATAGTCCAAACTTAAAAAATACTCCTTCCCCTTCTCCTGCCGACCCCTCCTCCTCCGGACCCCCACCCCCTTCTCCTCCCGACCCCCACCCCCTTCTCCTCCCGACCCCCACCTCCTCCTCCTTCTGACCCCGACATCCTTCAACTAATATGTAGATAACCTCAGTATGAACATTCATTAGATGACTATTCAAGTGTGAAATTATATGAAGGACTCGGCAAGTATTTGTTGAAGACGTGTGCTCCGCAGGGAGTAAACATGTTGTTGACATGCAGCACCCATGGTACTTTGGCGATCAATTCCCTTCACATCCATCTATCTGTTCTTTGAGTATCTTATCACTGCATGTGTTTTTTTCATCATCGAGAGCCACGCAAGGCCCTAAATCCCGTTCTGAGTAGGCCAGAATACAACATTCGGGTAATTCTATACATATCGTAAAGGTTAACGAACGAGGATCATTTTCGGCTTAGGACCTCTCACAAAACTAAGTCTATTAAAGACCATAGACCATGAAGATATTGTTCATAGGAGAGACTACTCTGACATCAAGTAACTGCTCCCGTGTATGGTAGGATGGGGGCAAAATAGGGAAACTGCGCCAAAAATATACACGATCAATACGTATGCACTACGATTCGGGCACAGAACACAGGGCAACTGAGCACGTCTAGAAAAAAAATAGAAATTATGCCTTTTTTGTAGCCATGTATGTGGATGTGTGTTTGTTGATCCAAGCAGCTCGTTTTGTGTTTTTTGTTTCTCACTTGTTACGATTATCTAATATAGCAGGTTTGCAGTAGCACTTCTTACATACTGGGGGGTAGTGAAGAATGGAAACGTGAATCCTCGCTGTAGTGCAATGCAAGATTTCTAATCAGGTTCGCAATGTCGATCCTACGTTCGTTGTCCACACTGCTGTAACGCAGCATACTTTCAATTACACGCGCGTCTGTGGTATGAGATCATGGTTAGCATGACCCAGGCGTTAGCCTTTGCACGCAAAGCCGAACATAAACAAGCCTTGCAAGATCGTATAAAGGGGTTTGTCGCTGGCTTCCTGCAAGGATTTCAGCCATGGTGGTAGCCTTATACTCCTACTAAAGCATACAGTCGCCATGTAACTGCAGAGCACGTTAAGTCTGGCTTTCCACTCTTGCGCTGTCTAGAGTCTAGAATCACATTTTCTTTTGATTTCTTCCGTGTTCTTATGGTCAGATTATCGATTATTTTCTATTCCCATCATTGTGTCTTTAAAATTAAATTTATCGGTTACATTTTCTATTTCTCTCCAACTGGGACGTGCCTGGACGTCTTTGGTAATCTCCATTTTATCTTTGTGATCAGTTGTCCGCCCTCAGTTGTTGCTTGTTGAGAAAACACCTCGCTAGTATATTGTACTATATGTGTGTATTCTGGACATTCGCACGTGTAATTAGTCTACTCAAACTCACCTTAGATTCACATGAAATTATATTAATGGTCCGAGGACAGCTTGCAATCATATTAATGACCCGAGGACAGCTTGCAATTATATTAATGGCCCGAGTACAGCTTGCAATTATATTAATGACCCGAGGACAGCTTGCAAACATATTAATGGCCCGAGGACAGCTTGCAATTATATTAATGGCCAGAGGACAGCTTGCAATTATATTAATGACCCGAGGACATCTTGCAATCATATTAATGGCCCGATTACAGCTTGCAATTATATTAATGACCCGAGGACAGCTTGCAAACATATTAATGAATTAACGGCAGTTTGAAATTCCACGAGGGGCTTTTAATAAGAATCAGAACGATGTCAGGATATCCCGGACATGTATTATGTATGGGCTTGGCTGGGCTTGGCTTGGCTTGGCTTGGCTGGGCTTGGCTTGGCTTCGTTCGTTCTGAATCTCCCGCTACCAAACCCTGAAAGGGCTTAAGTAGCAGAATGTAGTCAAGAGAACGGAATGCGTTGTGTCGTAGTTTACAGGTTTACTGCGATATTTGCACCTTTTGGTCTAATACATCCGACTTCAGCAAGCATTTTTTTTAGTACCGGGTTAGCATTCCCTCTTCGATCCTTTCTCCTTAGCCAGCCTGCCCTGCTGCATCCTGTTATCCAGGATCACCGCGTAGAGGTGTAGAAGGGTCTTGGCAGCTTTGGTTCGCTGGCCCTGACGCTAGCAGTCAGCTATAGGTCGCTGACCACTGCAGCTCATGTGTTGCTAAACATCTTGATCCCGTATTATGTATAACAAAGTAGGGTGTATGGGGTGTCAGGGAGGGGTAGTACCTCTAGCGGCGTGCATGTCATGCCATATCTTGGGTAGTTTGTCCATTATTGGTTCTCACCTGGCACTCAATTCTCATTTGTAGCTCCACCTAGCTGCCAGCATGCGGCAGCGGCGATACCCCGGACAACGGGGGTCGGCATGACCGGCTAAACTAAGTGAAGGCAGCCGATGAGTATAATAAGCCCACAGTGATATAGGGCTTGTCTACCTAAACATGTGAAGACTGGATTCGGCGGACTGTACGGAAGACCCTCTGGCTGGTCAACGGGCAGCAAGGCGACCACCAGAAACTTGTTGTGGAGCGTTTGGAGCAAGGCTAGACACAGCAGATCCCTTTTGTCGTCTACTGCATCCGGATTACTGCTCCAGTCGCTTTGATCATATCTTGCCACTTGATCAAATGGAATCCAGACGAGAGAGTGAGGCTGACGCTGCGAAACTCTCACTCACTTAAGTCCAACTCACGCGCAAGTCATATTGTTATATGTCTGCCACCTGGTGGTGGAATGAGCAAGTATCTGTGTATTTCCGCGCTTTTGTTTTTTTTTTTAATGGGGAAAAAATAAATGAAAAAAAACCTTTATTAAAGTTAAGTAAAAATAAAACAATTTTAATGGATAGGTCAGATACCGCACCGAGACGAGAACACAAACAAAATCTACGTTGCGACCAATAGGCCTTCATCAGGGCCAACAAATAACAGCAATTCTGAACTAGTAAATCAACATATAAGGTATAAATGGTCTACTTATCAGATATAGTGTCTGTCTACGTGACTGGTTGCGTCGGAAGCTCGACTGAAAATGAAGGAGTTCGGTCAAATAAGATGGCCAGGAGAGCGTAAGATGTGAGGGGGAATGGGCCGGATAAGCCAGTGGTGGCCAAATATGGAAAAAGCCAAATAGTGATCCAGGTGGGAGAACAAAAAGAAGTTGATATAAGCCGGGACGGGGATTAATATAGGAGTAGTGGGGGAGGGGAGGGAGCAAAGGAAGGCAAATCGACGAGGGCCACTATGAGGTTTTAAGAAAAGCTATGGAAGATATTAATGCCATGTGCTTGGAGGCAACCCATGCTGAAGATAAGTCTGTTCTCAAGGGCGAATCGATGACGATCGTCAGAGAAGCAAGAAACTAGACCAGTGACACTAACGTCAGCCTTACCCCGGTGTTCAGGACCATTGAAGTGGCTGGCAATTGGGGAACCAGTACGGTTGGGGATATCATTGAGGTGTTGGCGGAAACGCTCACGCAGTTCCATTCCAGTTTCCCCAATGCATGTCATACCACACTGGCGGCAGATGATAGAATATTTCTTTTAATGGCGGGGGACCAATAGACTCCAGTGCAGGAACAGCGTGCTGTAATGACATTTATAATGAAAGAAGGTTCTAAGCCGCTGAAATTCGTCGTCGATTGTCATGTATGTTTGGAGAGCAGACTGTAGCACTTTCATCTGCAGCACCTTCATCCGTAGCACCTTCATCCGTAGCACCTTCATCTGTAGCACCTTCATCCGTAGCACCTTCATCTGTAGCACCTTCATCTGTATCACCTTCATCTGTAGCACCTTCATCCGTAGCACCTTCATCCGTAGCACCTTCATCCATGTTTGAATGGTGTAAACGCTTTCGTGAGGGTCGTGAATCGCTCGAGGATGACCTCCGTGACGGTGGACCGAAAAAAGTAAACATGACTAAAGTCACACATAGTGACGAAAAGGTTATTTTGAACGATCGTTGAGTTACTGTAAGCCAGTTATGTCGTCATTATCGGCACGGATCACCTCCATTTTTAATCAAGTCTCCTCTCGATGGATGTAGAAACAACTGAGTTTTGACCCAAATGGTGTCCTTCTCCGACACGACAATGCAAGACCCTATGCGGCCGCCAAAATGGTGGCAATTATCGTCCAGTTGCAATGGACTCGACTTGGCTTTGAGTGATTTTTACTTCTTTGCCCCCCTGAAAGAGCATCTCGCAGGACAAAAGTTTCACACAGAGGACGAATGCGCCTGGAAGTTCTCCAATGGCACAGGAACCAGCCAACAGAATTCTAAGCTCCAGGAACACAGAAGCTCGAAGCCAGATGGAACAAATGTGATGCAGTGGTATGAAACTAGGTCGGAAATGGAACAGGTAATCTAAATTGATCTCTCGCAGTTGTTTAGATATTGCATCAGTCCGGATACTTGCTAGGCGACACACGTTAAAATAGGCCAACGGTTCATGCATTCAAAAATAGATTGGAATACACATTGTTATTTATTTATATCAGGTGAAGTAGAAGAAACTGGTTGTATGCAGACCCTGTAGATTCTTCTAAACCAGTGTAAAGAAGTTGAGTTCAGTTTTAAGTTAAGTAATATTGAAGGACCGCTAAATCCACATTAAGATTATTGAATTTCAAGTCGGCACTCCTGTACGGGGCAGAAACTTGAAGAATGGAAAGGGTCATACAAAGAAAACTCCAGTGGTTCGTCAAAGAATGGGTATAGATGGCAAGACACTATGGGAATGAAGCCTACAGCATTTAATGGAGCAGCAGAAGGTTACTTTCCGTGTCCTGTCACCTCACATAGACTTCGCCCAAAAACCAGCCACCGCCAGTGCTCTTTCATTTGTCACCATCAGATCTTCCACTATACAGGATTCCTGAAAACTGGGGAATATAATCAGGTGTTCCGGGTCCTGGACGGCCTCACATTAGC
This sequence comes from Ariolimax columbianus, assembly GCA_036924085.1. Classification (NCBI taxonomy): domain Eukaryota; kingdom Metazoa; phylum Mollusca; class Gastropoda; order Stylommatophora; family Arionidae; genus Ariolimax; species Ariolimax columbianus. The sequence continues at coordinate 39,721,150 of JAVGWX010000006.1, forward strand.
AATATTCATATTCGTCTGCATATCCTCACATTTTCAGGCTAGACCCATACCTGGACACACCTGCTCTTAACCTGTTCAGAGATCTATACGTAGAATATGGCAAATCATGTCCTGGTGCAGGTTCTTTATTCTTCATCCAACCTTCACCTTTCTTGTGGCAGCACTTTTCTATGCGGTCTCTCTCCGAGCTCCGTTCTGAGGGCTGTACAGTCCACATAAAACTTGTCCTCGATTTCAGTCGCGTAGTTTCTGGTGTATGTAAAAACAAAAATAGGGTGTCCCTGGTCACAGGACTGCTTCTATCTCTCAACTTCAGATGCGATATGTTTTGTAATATCCTGAGGTGCGATACCAGCAATTGGTGTCGGTTGAAGGCATCCTGTTACAATTCGACATGTCTCATTTACTGCCACGTCGACCTGTTTCGTGCTTAGAATTACCGTCCTTCACAGCGTCCTGCTCTGCCTGTACCTTCTTTGATGTCGAAAGTTTGCAGTCTGTGGATTGCTGATTCATCTTTGCGGCCTCCTCATCCAACAGGCGGTGATTCATCGATTTCAAAATGTCACTCCTATCCATCACTAACGTGCCCTGAACCCCAGCATGACCAGGACAGTAGATCCATGTCAATTCCTGGAGGTTTGAGGCCTCACTCAGCTGCTATCCAATCGTACCTAATCCATTTATTATTTTGTGTATTTTACGTGTTTCTCTCACTAGTTTCTACTGGCGAAGGACTCGCTTATTCCACCCCAGACCGAAGTCAATTGGGCGATATTAAGACGCATAAACCAGTGCTTCGATGTGTGTGTGTGTCTGTCTGTACCTATGCTAAGTCTGTGCGCTCTCGGAAGCCAGCCCAACCGAAGTGCAATGAAAAGCCTCACCCTGAGGGAGCGTGTGAAAGTTGTAATGCCTTCTTAAATACGGCTGTCACGATCTGCCCTTGTTAAAGGGGTCTCAGATATCCATCTTAGCGCTGAGTCACTACACTACTTAAGTCTGCATTCACAAACTGTAGGTTATTTACGTGTATGCCTCACTCCACTCAGCAACGACCTATCATCTCACTCTAGCTGAGAAGCTCCAGCTTGATGTCCCACTGCTCAGCACCGATCCGTCAGTGAATATGACCGCATCACTATCCTGCGTTTTCTCATGACAGCATTTGTTAATTGTCTGAATGGGGAACTGAGACGCTAGTCCAGTCAGGCACAAAATACTGACCAGGACGTCGCATCAGGGTCAGGCACAAAATACTGACCAGGACGTCGCGTCAGGGTCAATACACTGACCAAGACCCCAATCTCTCTTCCATGTAGCGTTCCCTGGAAACAGGCTGTTTTCAATGCAGTCTGGCTGGCGAGATGTGGATCGATGTGCTCCCTGTAGTAGTGAGCACCACGCAGATGAAGCCAATCATAGCACCTTTATCAGCATGTTCGGGGTGTGAGGAAAGCTACAACCCGCCTTTTAACGGTCATTTTTAGGGCGTACAAAAGAGTAAACGTACTCATTGTGCGCATTAAATAACAACAACAATTATCTGGATGTCAAAATATTGTTCATGTTGTTTATATTGTTCATGTTGTTTATATTGTTCATGTTGTTTATATTGTTCATGTTGTTTATATTGTTCATGTTGTTTATATTGTTCGTGTTGTTTATATTGTTCGTGTTGTTTATATTGTTCATGTTGTTTATATTGTTCATGTTGTTTATATTGTTCGTGTTGTTTATATTGTTCATGTTGTTTATATTGTTCATGTTGTTTATATTGTTCGTGTTGTTTATATTGTTCGTGTTGTTTATATTGTTCATGTTGTTTATATTGTTCATGTTGTTTATATTGTTCGTGTTGTTTATATTGTTCATGTTGTTTATATTGTTCATGTTGTTTATATTGTTCATGTTGTTTATATTGTTCATGTTGTTTATATTGTTCATGTTGTTTATATTGTTCGTGTTGTTTATATTGTTCGTGTTGTTTATATTGTTCATGTTGTTTATATTGTTCATGTTGTTTATATTGTTCGTGTTGTTTATATTGTTCATGTTGTTTATATTGTTCGTGTTGTTTATATTGTTCATGTTGTTTATATTGTTCATGTTGTTTATATTGTTCATGTTTTTCATTTCTGTTTTACCATTCCTATTCTTTACTTCATCTCCATCTCACATCTACCATTACCATTATGTTCCAGTATCTCTCCGTTTACTGGTATGCTCATACCATTACCCTGTACCAGTATCTCTCCGTGTACTGGTATGTTCATACCATTATCCTGTTCCAGTATCTTTCCGTTTACTGGTATATTCATTCCATTACCCTGTTCAAGTATCTCTCCGTTTACTGGTATGTTCATACCATTATCTTGTTCCAGTATCTCTCCGTGTACTGGTATGTTCATACCATTATTCTGTTCCAGTATCTCTCCGTTTACTGGTATATTCATTCCATTACCCTGTTCAAGTATCTCTCCGTTTACTGGTATGTTCATACCATTATCTTGTTCCAGTATCTCTCCGTTTACTGGTATGTTCATACCATTTACCTGTCCCAGTATCTCTCCGTTTACTCGTATGTTCATACCATTTACTTGTCCCAGCATCTCTCCGTTTACTGGTATATTCATACCATTTATCTGTCCCAGTATCTCTCCGTTTACTGGTATGTTCATACCATTTACCTGTTCCAGCATCTCTCCGTTAACTGTGGTGTTCATACTTGACTTCACATTTGATTTGCTAATTATCAAAAGTTTTATCAGTTTTTTCCCCCAATTTTTTCCCCTAAAGTTAATGTTAAAACCATGAACCCTGCTCTGTACATTATAAGAAAATGCGTGCGAAAGCCAAATAGACCAGAAAAATCATCAAGAAAGATAAATAAACATCAAACCTTTGAATATTTTGTTTCTTGAAAAAGTGGAAAATAAATGTATAGAAGTGGTGATTTAGATGTTTGAATAAAGTCGGCAGCCTTACATTAAGCCTCATTCTCGGAGGAAAACGCAGTTAATGTCAATTTATTTTCTTTTGGAGAAGGGGAATTTGAAGGTAATCTTACAGAGGGCTATGATGGCTGCTCTAAATCTGAGGGGTTATAGGTTATTGGCGATAATGTGGAGATTGCTTCATGGATAAGGAATGCAGTGTAATTTTCTTCCCTCCTTCAGAGGCTGTGTTTTGTACTTGCAGTTTCTTTCTGGACTTTTATATTATGTGTTTTTGTCCTTGCCTTAAATATATTAAACCAGCCTCCACAAGCCTCGCATTTTCTTCTTCTCAAAAGATCTCTCTACTATTAACCTTCAATGTATTAAAAGTGTATTCTGTAGTCTGAATAATACTTGTCGATGGAAGAATGTTGTGACTGATTTAGTTTTCAGTTCACAGTTTGTTTCATAACAGCAGCTTGGCTGTTCCACTTGCTAATCACGTTAGTATATATATTGGTATAACGTTTTTAATTCTCAATGGCAATTAACATTTAACTTGTTAGAATTGTACCGACCGTTGATTTTGATAGGTCTAGCGTGTGGTCTGTTTGTGAGACCCATAACTTAGTCACTTCAGTTTAATTGAAGCGCGGTTACGACGTTGGGACTGTCAAGATAGGGGGCCGAACGATTACCAACCTTCGTTTTGCAGATTATTTTTTTTTGGTTCTTTTTTGCGTTCGCCTTGTTTCTCTAATTCCCATGGTGGTGTGCGTTGCACTGTGGTTTTTATGTTGCGCCTGTGGGCCCAGTGCATCCGCCTTCAGCGTGCATTTTATGTAAGGGTCTGATTCCTCCTGCATTTCTAAGGGTTTGCTTCCCCGGGGTAACGGCCGGTGCTCGAATGGGGATCGAACCCAGCACCTTCTGGCTGTGAGCCGTGTCATGTAGCCACTAGCCCACGCCGTCCCCTAGCAAGTCATTTGATCCCTTGTCCTTAACCAGTCTGCTCTCTCGCAGCCTGTTATCCAGGATCACCGCGTTGGGGTGTAGAAGGGTCTTGGCAGATCTGGTTTGTTGGCCCTGACGCTAGCAGTCAGCTATGGGTCGCTGACCACTGTAGCTGATGTACTGCTCAGCATCTCGATCAACTGATGATGTGTACCTAGCCCAGTGAGGTTCACTAATGAGAATGTTTGTTTTAGATCTTCTCTAGCCCCTTACAGCTATTCGAGCATGGTCGCTGTCCCGGGCCACGCTGCGTCTCTTTGTTTTGTATAAGTAGCGCAGGCCTGCGGGATATGTTCTGGTGTTTGCTTGGGGTGCTCCGCAATCGCACGTGGCAGTGTCTCTAAGACCCATTTTGTGGGTGTGGACCTTGAGTCTGCAATGTCCCGTTTGAGTCTGAAGATCTTTGTCTGACCATCTCTGCCACGTTTGTGTAAGCTGTCATTTTCTGACTTGTATTATTTGTTCAGGTCTCTTCATTCTGTACTCATTGATCGTTTGATGAGTGTCTTTGCTTCTTTATAGCTCTATGGATGGCGAATCTGTGTGCAGAGCAAGTTACACCATCAAGGCAAAACCGTCAGAAGATATCGTCATGATTGTTTGCGATGGATAACTAGAAAGGAACTGCTCATTCTTGGGCCAGATTTTCCTTTTATCTTCAGTTCATATTATCTTATCCAGGCTACACAGATACATCCTGTTTCTATGGCTACCACTGGACGGCACAACAGGGTATAGGACAGCTCTGATTCACTAAACTAGACACAAGCAGATAGGTCTGGTTCACTAAACCGGACACAAGCAGATAGGTCTGGTTCACTGAACTAGACACAAGCAGATAGGTCTGGTTCACTAAACCAGACACAAGCAGATGGTCTGGTTCACTAAACCAGACACAAGCAGATAGGTCTGGTTCACTAAACCAGACACAAGCAGATATGTCTGGTTCACTAAACCGGACACAAGCAGATAGGTCTAGTTCACTAAACCAGACACAAGCAGATAGGTCTGGTTCACTAAACCGGACATAAGCAGATAGGTCTGGTTCACTAAACCAGACACAAGTAGATAGGTCTGGTTCACTAAACCAGACACAAGCAGATAGGTCTGGTTCACTAAACCAGACACAAGCAGATAGGTCTGGTTCACTAAACCAGACACAAGCAGATAGGTCTGGTTCACTAAACCAGACACAAGCAGATAGGTCTGGTTCACTAAACCAGACACAAGCAGATAGGTCTGGTTCACTAAACCAGACACAAGCAGATAGGTCTGGTTCACTAAACCAGACACAAGCAGATATGTCTGGTTCACTAAACCGGACACAAGCAGATAGGTCTGGTTCACTAAACCAGACACAAGCAGATAGGTCTGGTTCACTAAACCGGACATAAGCAGATAGGTCTGGTTCACTAAACCAGACACAAGCAGATAGGTCTGGTTCACTAAACCAGACACAAGCAGATAGGTCTGGTTCACTAAACCAGACACAAGCAGATAGGTCTGGTTCACTAAACTAGACACAAACAGATAGGTCTTGTTCACTAAACTAGACACAAGCAGATAGGTCTGGTTAACTAAACCAGAAACAAGCAGATAGGTCTGGTTCACTGACTGATATCATCTCATTACCTGCGCCATCTGCCCCGTGGAGAGTCTAAATAGTAGAGTGGGAGAGCACTCGCTTCTAACGAGGTACCGAGTACGATCTTTGCAATCCACACTCTCCACCAAGCTGTCAATGGGTACCCACAGTACTGTTAGGACTGGTTATAGTCGCGAGATAAAGCACTGGCCTCTCCAAGTAATGAACAGAAAAAGTGGGTGATCGAATCCGTCAAGCTTCAAGCTACCTTTGGTCTCAAGGGAGGTAAGATCAAAGTGGCTGCATCTTTAGTTACCACCAATCGTGTTGTCTCTGATCCTTCTTCAGTAGAGCATTTTTTGGTTACCTGGATATCCATACCTCCTCGATTTGTTTTCCTTAGCCAGTGTGCCCTGTTGCGGCCTGTTATCCAGGATCACCTCGTGGAGGTGCATATGCGTCTTGACAACTCTGGTTCGCTGACCATGACGCTAACAGTCAGCTTTGAGTCGCTGACCGCTGCAGTTGTAAATATAATAATATAATAGCCGTCTAGGATATCCCAATTTATAATTATTGTGGTACATACATACATACACACACACACACACACATACATACATACATACATACATACACACATATATACATACATACATACACACACATACATACATGCATACATACATACATACATACATACACACATACACACATACACATACATACATACATACATACATTCATACATACATACATACATGCATACATACATACATACATACACACATACACACATACATACACATACATACATACACACGCACATACATACATACATGCATACATACATAAATACATACATACATACATAAATACATACATACACACACATACATACATACATACATACATACATACATACATACATACATACATACACACACACATACATACATGTTCGAAGTGATTGGAGCAGCAGTTCTCATGTTACGTAATCAGGAGACACTCCTCAAATAATGTGCAGGTCTCACGGGACCCTCACCGTTATTTGGTCCAAAGACCGGTTTTGGAGATTCCGTACAGTGACACGACAATGTCTTCGGTCTACGCAGCACTTGTGAGTTTGTCGTAAGATTTGACGGCCACGTCTCTGCGGGCCTGAGTGATGAAAGTAGTCCCTGGTCGACTTCTGCCTCGTCTCTGCAGGCCTGAATGATGAAAGTAGTCTCTGGTCGACTTCTGCAGGCCTAAGTGATGAAAGTAGTCTCTGGTCGACTTCTGCAGGCCTGAATGATGAAATTAGCCTCTGGTCGACTTCTGCAGGACTGAATGATGAAAGTAGTCTCTGGTCGACCTCTGCAGGCCTGAGTGATGAAAGTAGTCTCTGGTCGACTTCTGCAGGCCTGAATGATGAAAGTAGTCTCTGGTCGACTTCTGCAGGCCTGAGTGATGAAAGTAGTCTCTTGTCGACTTCTGCAGGCCACACATACATACATACATACATACATGCATACATACATACATTCATACATACATACATGCATACATACATACATACATACATACATACATACATACATACATACATACATACATACATACATACATACATACACACACACACACATACATACACACATACATACATACATACATACATACATACATACATACATACATACATACATACATACATACACACATACATGCATGCATACATACATACATACACATTCTGTATGTTGGCAATTTTTGAACGATAAAGCTACTACAAAAAGATACGTTACAATAGTATAAAAATGTAGGCCATTTTTACGCACTGACATATACTGATTGATCTCTGGCAGGAACTTCGAGCCATGTTGTAATTGTTTGCTGAAACTTTTGTCACTTGTGTTCATTCACAATCTCTGACAGACTAGAACTGTATAGAAGTCCTTCTGCAGAACGCTAGGTCTCAGCTGAAATCAGGTTGAGAATCCCTGGATTAGTTTGTCTGGGTTTTATTTAGTTCGATTACGTTTTAAACAGCAGATGTCGCTAACCAAATGATGGCGATAGTTTAGCATCGAGATGGAGATGACATTTTATGTTTTACTTTTTTTTTTAGAGATATAGGCGGGGCAAGGGAAAGACATTATATGTATAGTTTGATTATCAGTGGTTTACTGTACAGGACTTAGTCATGTATTTTAGGTTAGTTGTTCTTATACTTTTCTAGATTGCGGACTCCCGGAAGTCAATCATAATTCGTCATGGCCTTGTACTGTCTACGTCATATTAGGTCAAATGACGTAAAATCCCACCCACACATTTCCCATGTTCTACGTAATTCATTTATTATTTTTGAAAAATGTTTAATTGGACACTACGGGAGGACAAAAAAGACAAAGTACGAAAAAGATAAAAACATAATAAAGACAAAGTACAAAAAAGATAAAAACATAATAAAGACAAAGTACAAAAAAGATAAAAACATAATAAAGACAAAGTACAAAAAAGGCAAAGAACAACATATCTGCAATCGTGATATCCATAGCTAAGGTTTTACATGATGAGATTGCCACATGACCGTCTTTTTCAAAATCCTTTAAACAAAGTGATTAGAAAATCACAAAGGCCAAATCCTTTTCAGACTGATATCAGACGGGATAACACACACACACACATATATATATATATATATATATATATATATATATATATATATATATATATATATATATATATATATATATATATATATATAATACGTGACAATGGATACACAATGAGCGCTATACAACACCATATCCCACCCACATTGTTCTATCAGTGCCAGAATAAGACATTACCAAACAAAGATAAAAGAAACATTGTAATAACAAATACAATGCTAGCGTTAGGCTATGAAGAAGTTTCTTGACCGGGCCGTAGAATGTGCTTTCCACATGACTAGTTTCACTGCTTCCGTTACTTCTGCTATCCATCTTTTGCGTCAACGGCTCTTGACTGTGTATCCAATTATTTGACTGTGTTGGATTTCGGTGTCGCTTTTGTGTCGCTGAGATAGTTGGACTAGTTGGTTTTGTAAGAATATTGTTTATATTTCTTTTCTTGTAGTCGTTATAAGTTCGTTTTCTCTATGTTGATTTTCATACTATAATCCGCACAGACATCATTAAGATTGTTGATATAGTCCTGCAGTTATTTTTTCTGAGGTTTGCTTTTATTGCTTAGTCATCAGCAAAGAGAAGTTCATTTAAGTGATCACTGAGGCTGTTTATCTCACTAATGTTGACTTTTGCCTTACATATTATGTATAGTCGTAGTTGACCTGAACCTTTTCAGGGACATAATCCCATGTGCAGGTCCCATCTTTGGCGTGAGCTGGATGTAGCCAGGAGGAGGATTTCATGTTTAGCGGGCTAGGCTCGAGCAGCTTATTACTCCATTATGGAGGGTGGTTAACCGATGTGCGAGTCCATCTTAATAGGCTTAAACACTTGAACAAAGTAGACACGCAACCTGTTAGGTGCCATCAATGCTACTCTTAACAAACCCCTTAACCATGGCCGGTGTTATGCCATGTCACATAGTTAGTTGTCTCTTAGGACATGCTCTCTGTGGGGCAGTAGTGCTATCTTGTCCATGTCATACACACAGACCCCCAGCAAACCACTCATGAAAAACAATAAAGGAGATAGAACACAACATTGCCGTACACTGAATCTAATGTGACCTTTTTCGGATACCCTGCGTTTGTTCTTACCTTACATTGGCTATTGACATAAAGACTTTTGCATAAGTTGATCAAATGTTTATTTTATCCATAACACGTTGATCTCTGTTTCTTAATTAATGGTGCCACGTTGTGTTGGTGGGGTTATTTCATCCGACTTGTCAACCTATAATCACGAAGTAGTGGTCACTTCCAATTTATGGTCCTTCCTAGATTCCGACATCTCTCAACATACTCAACTGAATCTTTCCCCCCTCATGATGGCAAAATCAATAATGGATTTATCATTCCGTGTCGGTTCACATCGAGTGTATTTTTGTATGCGCCTGTGAGGGAACGTTGTATTTGTAATTACCAGGTTTTTGTCGCTGCAGAATCGCGTGAGTCACGTTCCATTGTCATTCAAAACATCTTTACCGGTTCTCCAAATTACTCCAAAGGATCTAGAATGATAACTTCCCACTCTGGCATTGAAATCTCCAAAAAGGATAATTTCGATGTGACATTCATCCACTGTCTTTTCAAGCAGAACAGGGAATTAGTCTTAGGTATTTGATCCATTTCCTTCACTTGGTTCATAAACAATGACTATGCCGACTGTCTTGCTTTCGTTTTTGAGATTCAGCACTATAATGCATTCAGAGATAAATTTCCATCCCTTGGTGTTGTCCATTTGATTCCGAGTCACAATATATCCCATTCGAGGTTGTAGTCAAGAGATGTGGCCTTGATGGTCTAGGATATGTGACCTTGATGGTCTAGGAGATGTGGCCTTGATGGTCTAGGAGATGTGATCTTGATGGTCTAGGGGATGTGACCTTGATGGTCTAGGGGATGTGGCCTTGATGGTCTAGGGGATGTGGCCTTGATGGTCTAGGGGATGTGGCCTTGATGGTCTAGGGGATGTGGCCTTGGTGGTCTAGAGGATGTGGCCTTGATGGTCTAGGGGATGTGGCCTTGATGGTCTAGGTGATGTGACCTTGATGATCTAGGGGATGTGGCCTTGATGGTCTAGGGGATGTGGCCTTGATGGTCTAGGGGATGTGGCCTTGATGGTCTATGGGATGTGGCCTTGATGGTCTAGGGGATGTGACCTTGATGGTCTAGGAGTTGTGACCTTGATGGTCTAGGAGATGTGACCTTGATGGTCTAGAAGATGTGACTTTGATGGTCTAGAAGATGTGACTTTGATGGTCTAGGGAATGTGACCTTGATGGTCTATAGGATGTGACCTTGATAGCCTAGGGAATTTGACCTTGATGGTCTAGGAGATGAACCCTTGATGGCCTAGGGAATGTACTAATCCCAACGTACAACGTTCAAATAACGTCACGCCCACTTTAAGAAACCCGGTCATGTCGTATTGTCCTGGTACAACCGCTTCTTCCAGTAGACCCAGCTGTAAATAGTGCTAGACGAAGTCAATAGAAAGATTCGTAGGGAGTCAACGGATTTCCTACAGTCGTCTGCACTTTCAGCAATGAAATGGATCTAACGTGAAAATGTTCTTCCAGGTGGATAGCTATTAACAATGTTTCTACTTTTCCATCTCTGATAGTGAGAACTCTTCTGTAGACAAACATATGTTCCTCGAGAACCTCTACCGCCTTCCTCCTTATTTCGGAGTTTCTGTGATCTCCAGGTTCAAATTTGCTTCGTTCTCTTTTCGGTGGATGCTTCTATTGTTACCTATTTCAAAAATCATAGTCCGTATAGAACTATTACCTATTTCAAAATTCGTAGTCCGTATGGAACTATTCCCTATTTCAAAAACCGTAGTCCATATAGAACTATTCCCTATTTCAAAAATCGTAGTCCGTATAGAACCATTCCCTATTTCAAAAATCATAGTCCGTATAGAACCATTCCCTATTTTAAAAATCGGTAGTCCCTATACAACTTTTTCCCATGCAAAAAAAATCATAGTCCGTATAGAACTTTACCTGTTTCAAAAATCATAGTCCGTATAGAACTTTTTCCTGTTTAATAAAAATCGTAGTCCCTATAGAACTAACTCCTATTTCAAAAATCGTTGTCAGCATAGAACTAAAAATCAGATGATATCAATCATGTAAACAAGTAGAAACAGTAGCCATTTCGATGCAAAGCGATGGAATATAGTCTGGCAAATGTACTGCTGGCTTTGTATTTTCTGACCTTAACCACATCAGCAAGAGTGATGTTCTGTGGTTAGTGTGCTACCAAGGTATGTGATTTTCTCCACAACTTTTAGTCTATTGCCATTTCTCTTTATATTGTACTCAGTATTACTTTTGGCCCCAGCTATTTAATGCATAAGTTCTGTTTTAACCGTAAAAGTGGTTAACCCAACGATTTAGCAGTCTTCTGGCTTGGCTTGGCTTGGCTCGTTCTCAATCTCCCGCTACCAAGCCCTGAAAGGGCTTAAGTAGCACAAAGTAGTCCAGAGAAGGGAATGCTTTGTGTCGTAGTTTACAGCTTGACTGCGATATTTGCACCTTTCCGTCCAACACATCCGACTTCAGCAATCATTGAGTACCGGGTTAGCATTCCCTCTTCGATCCCTTCTCCTTAGCCAGTCTGCCCTGCTGCAGCCTGTTATCCAGGATCACCGAGTGGAGGTGTAGAAGGGTCTTGGCAGCTTTGGTTCGCTGGCCCTGACGCTAACAGTCAGCTATGGGTCGCAGACCACTGCAGCTCGCTCAGCCAGCAGTCTTCTGAGAAATTATCCACGCTTTTCCTATAAATCACCCTTTGGACTAGGATTTATGTTGTTGAAATCGTCTCTCTTGGGTGTGTGCTTCGAATCATTTAGATAACCTTTTGTGGAGATAATGTTTGTTAGCCAACATCCTTTCTATGCCATATCCCATCAAACCAGGAGTGTTATTTTTGTATGACTGAGTCCAGGTTCTATGTGGCAGTGTTGTAAATATGTTCATTTAGGGCTGCACTGTTTTTATACTTTTCCGTCTAAAGAGATCGATTTGAGACGATCAGCAAACCACCGCTTGATTTTTGTGTTCTATGACCTTGTGACGTCTTGCTTTGTAAAAGCTTGTCTTTCCCTGATTGCTGTCTGGCTGGCTCGATACGAATTTTGAGTTAAGACACAACGAAGCGATTGTCGGTCCAGCATTGGCAACACACCTGGACTCTTGTCACCACGGCAAGGACTGTTCTTCTTTCTAAGAGTAGGATAGTCGATTAGTTTTGAATCCTTTGAGCGAGAGTACATCTAGAAGGGTCAGTTGCAGGTAGGAAGTGGAAAAATGGTGTTTGTGATGAGGAGGTCAAGTTATGTGCAAGTGTGAGAAAGTCAAGTTATGTGCAAGTTTGAGGAGGTCAAGTTATTTGCAAGTGTGAGAAAGTCAAGTTATGTGTAAGTTTGAGGAAGTCAAGTTATGTGCAAGTTTGAGAAGTCAAGTTATGTGCAAGTTTGAGGTGGCCAAGTAATGTGCAAGTTTGAGGAAGTCAAGTTATGTGCAAGTTTGAGGAAGTCAAGTTATGTGCAAGTTTGAGGAAGTCAAGTTATGTGCAAGTTTGAGGAAGTCAAGTTATTTGCAAGTGTGAGAAAGTCAAGTTATGTGTAAGTTTGAGGAAGTCAAGTTATGTGCAAGTTTGAGAAGTCAAGTTATGTGCAAGTTTGAGGTGGCCAAGTAATGTGCAAGTTTGAGGAAGTCAAGTTATGTGCAAGTTTGAGGAAGTCAAGTTATTTGCAAGTGTGAGAAAGTCAAGTTATGTGTAAGTTTGAGGAAGTCAAGTTATGTGCAAGTTTGAGAAGTCAAGTTATGTGCAAGTTTGAGGTGGCCAAGTAATGTGCAAGTTTGAGGAAGTCAAGTTATGTGCAAGTTTGAGGAAGTCAAGTTATGTGCAAGTTTGAGGAAGTCAAGTTATGTGCAAGTTTGAGGAAGTCAAGTTATGTGCAAGTTTGAGGAAGTCAAGTTATGTGCAAGTTTGAGGAAGTCAAGTTATGTGCAAGTTTGGTAGAGAAGAAGTCAATAGCTGTTACAGTTATCTATACGGTATATTTCAATTCTACTTCTTCTTCCGTCTTCTTCTTCTTCCGTCTTTTTCCTTTTCTTTTTCTGTGTTTATCCTAAAGAGGACACTGCGTCATAGTGTACAGCCTGGCTGCGATATCTGCGCTCTTCGGACCGACACATCCGATTTCAGCTGGCTTTTTTTTTATTTCCGGGTGTGCCTTCCCGCTGCTATCCCTATCTCTTGACCAGACTAAACTAATGACCACTGCAGCCTTTTTCCAGAGGCGTTGCGTGGAGGCGGAAAAGGATATTGGTCAGAGGCGGAATAGGATCTTGGTCAGAGGCGGAATAGCATCTAGGTCAGAGGCGGAATAGGATCTTGCTCAGAGGCGGAATAACATCTTGGTCAGAAGTGGAATAGTATCTTGGTCAGGGGCGGAATAGGATCTTGGTCAGAGGCGGAATAGGATCTTGGTCAGAGGCGGAAAAGGATCTTGGTCAGTTATTGTTCGTCTACCTTGATTCGCTGGCTGCCGCCAGCTCATGCATTCCTCCATATTGGTCCCGTATTTTCCAGTGGTGTCATTCAATGATGTAATAAATGAGTCAACTTTCCCATTGAATTCAACAATGATAATGAACTTATCATGTCTAAAAACTCATTCATGCATTCTTGATTCTTGGCTAGTCATATTTGTTGCGTACTCTCTAATAGTTGCGACATGTTTTCTTCAATAAGACATGGGGGGTCATACCGGTAATGGGAACAAGATGCTGAGAAGGGCATGAGCTGCAGTGGTCAGCGTCTCGTAGCTGACTGCTAGCGTCAGGGCCAGGGAACCAAAGCTGCCAAGACCCTTCTACACCTCCACTCGGTGATCCTGGATAACAGGCTGCAGCAGGGCAGACTGGCTAAGGAGAAGGGATCGAAGAGGGAATGCTAACCCGGTACTCAAAAAATGCTTGCTGAAGTTGGATGTGTTGGACCGAAAGGTGCAAATATCGCAGTCAAGCTGTAAACTACGACACAACGCATTCCGTTATCTTGACTACATTCTGTTACTTAAGCCCTTTCAGTGTTTGGTAGTGGGATATTGAGAACAAACGAATCCAAGCCAAGCCGTACCCGTAATGCTGCTGTCGCTATGAATGCCCTCAATGAGTAGGTTTACTCTCTTGTGCACACTGAAACGAACGTTTAGTGTCGGTTTGCAGTAGCTTTCCTCACATCCCGAACGTGCTGATGAAGGTGGTTGTGCTAAGCTTGGCTCCATCTGCGTAATGCTCACTACTACGGAGATTACGTCTATTCCCTACGTCATTAGCCAGACAGCCAAGGACAGTCCGTTTCCAGGGATTACTACGTGGTGGTCTTGATCAGTACGTTTTGCTAGACCCTGACAAACATGCCTGACCAGTATGTTTAGCCTGACCCTGACTAACATGTTTAATCAGTATGTTTTGCCTGACCCTGACTAACATGTCTGATCAGTATGTTTTACCTGACCCTGACTAACATGTCCTATCAGTATGTTTTGCCTGACCCTGACCCTAACTAACATGTGTAATCAGTATGTTTTACGTAACCCTGACTAACATTTCTGATCAGTATGTTTTGACTGACCCTGACTAACATGTCTGATCAGTATGTTTTGCCTGACCCTAACTAACATGTTTAATCAGTATGTTTTGCCTGACCCTGACTAACATGTTTGATCAGTTTGTTTTGACTGACTGACTAACATGTTTGATCAGTATGTTTTGCCTGACCCTAAC
Source organism: Ariolimax columbianus (assembly GCA_036924085.1). NCBI lineage: Eukaryota > Metazoa > Mollusca > Gastropoda > Stylommatophora > Arionidae > Ariolimax > Ariolimax columbianus. The sequence goes on from JAVGWX010000006.1 coordinate 39,736,153, forward strand.
ATGTTTCATCAGTATGTTTTGCCTGACCCTGACTAACATATTTGATCAGTGTGTTGTGCCTGACCCTGACTAACATATTTGATCAGTGTGTTGTGCCTGACCCTGACTAACATATTTGATCAGTGTGTTGTGCCTGACCCTGACTAACATATTTGATCAGTGTGTTGTGCCTGACCAGACGTTAGTCTTGATCTCAAGCCGTCATCGGTTGATCATTTATTCCCTTTGCGGTGCCCCTTCTAACTTTCCAACAATTTATGTTTTCGGGCAAAATGCAGCCCTGTTTCTAGTTTTTCTTCAGTTTCTCTTTTTTCAATTTGTCTTTCTTCAGTTCTTCTTCCTCCCTTCATCTCTTCTTCCTATTCAGTTCATCTTCCTCTTTTCAATTCCTCTTCCTCTTCAGTACCTCTTTCACTTTAGTTCTTCTTTCTCTTCAATTCCATTCCTCTCCAGTCCCTCTTCCTTTTCACTGCCTCTTCCTGGTTCTCTTTAGTTCTTCCTTTTCAGTATGATGTAACCCTGCACCATTTTTCCCAAAGTTGGCCCATGCCTGCAAATCGGGTTTTACTTAGTATTGCTATGTCAGTGTGTATCTAGCCAATTGTCTCTCAACCAGAACAGCTCCGCCTCTCGTGTCTGCGTAATGGTCGTCAAGCGGAGTGCGTAATTGGATTTAGGAGAGAAGAGAAAATTGTTCTTTTCTTATATTTTTCTTATGTGTTGCCCACTGAATTATGTTGCCCACCAGCCACAGTAAAGTGGGTATGTAATGATGATTCATGTAATCTGTATGGCCCTTTTTCTAGGTCCTTCATCATGCCAGAGGAATGAGCAGTGATTTCCTGAAAAAGGCTGATCATGCAGTCATCGGGCTACCAAATCCCACTGCAGCTTAGATCACTGAATGACGCCTATATTCTTTTTTTTTTGGTCTTTTGTTCTCAAACTCTCGCTTCCAGGTCATGAAGAAGGCTTTGGAAGCAGCAGGATGTTGTCCGGAAAACTGAATGCGTTTTATCGTAGTTTACATCTGGACTGCGATATTTCCACCTTTCGGTTCGACACATCCGAATTCAGCATGACATAATTGAGTTACTGGGTTAGCCTTTCTTCTCCGATCATTTCTCCTTAGCCAGTCTGCCCTGCTGCAGCCTATCCAGGAACACTTCTGGGAGAGATGAAGGTGGAGGGGTCTTGACAGCTCTGGATCGCTGGCTCTGGTGTTGGCAGTAAGCTTTGGCTCGCTGACCGCTGCAGCTCATGCACTTCTCAGGACGCCTATGTCTTCTTCTTCTTCTTCTTCTTCTTCTTCTTCTTCGTCTTCGTTCATCCTCGTATCAAGCTCCCAGTTTCTCTTACAAAGGACACCGTTGTTTGTAAGGCTGTTTTATCTCCACGCAGCTTTTGTCTCACGAGGCCAGTATTGTTCTCTCTTTTCATTCGTGAGCATGCAGCTTTGTAGGATGTGTTCCACGGTCATGATATGCTCCCCACATGGGTACCTGTCATCTGTCTCAAACCTCATTTTTGTTGTAAATATGACCCTTGAGTCTGTTATGTCCAGTTCTCAGTCAGAAGATGATGACTTGCTCTTCTCTAGTTAAGTTAAAGTAGCTGTCTTCTTTTCGGAAGTCAAGGTGTTGCTCAGCCCATTTTACCCTGAAGTTGGCTTTAATTATGGTCTTGGTCTCATTATATGTGATACTCAGGTCTGTTTGTGGGGATGCTCCTCCACACTTTGCTAGTTTGTCTACAGCTTCATTGCCTTCAATATTGCAGTGAAATGGTATTCACTATATGACCAACCTTGGGCGTTCTGCTGAGAGCTGTGGACGCCTATATGACCTCAGTTCTCCTGCACCTACAACAATCAGAGTACTCATGTCCTACCTTCACTGCTTGCCAACCACCACGTGACCCGTCACGGCGGTTAATGTATGAATCTGTGAACGAGAGATTAGCGCGGTGATTTGGTCTCAAGTGGGGCAAGACTTGCACAACAAATCGCCCTTCTCACTCTGTCACCTGGGATCAAGACCCTGAGCAGCGCATGAGCTGCAGTGGTCAACGACCCATAGCTGACTGCTAGCGTCAGGGCCAGCGAACCAGAGCTGCCAAGACCCTTCTACACTTCCACGTGGTGATCCTGGATAACAGGCTGCAGCATGGCAGACTGGCTAAGGAGAAGGGATCGAAGAGGGAATGCTAACCCGGTACTAAAAAAATGCATGCTGAATTCGGATGTGTTGGACCGAAAGGAGCCAATATCGCAGTCAAGCTGTAAACTACGACACAACGCATTCCATTCATTGGACTACATTCTGCTACTTAAGCCCTTTCAGGGCTTGGTTGCGGGAGATTGAGAACAAACGACTCCAAGTCAAGCCACTCTCTCACCTGTTCACATAAAATCAGTGGCAAGACTAGTCAAAATGACAGGAGATCAGGTCAGGATTCCTCGCCGTGCTCCTTATGTTTCACAAAGCGGTGGTGATATTCCGCGTCATGCCCATGGGAATCAACAAGTGGTTTCTTCGACGCATTCTATTGAATCCAGTCTTCGCTGCATAGGCAAACAACCAAAAATTCACTGAAAAGTTCTAACTGTTCTCCGCGTAGAGCTTGGGTGGCGTGGGCTAGTGATTAAGTGCCACGGCTTACAACTTGAAGATGTTGTGGTCGATCCTTATCACAGCCGTTACCCCGGGGAAGCAAACCCTTACAAAAGGTAGGACAAAGCAGACCCTTACATAAAATGCATGCCAAAGTCAGATGCACTGGGCCGACAGGCGCAAAATAAAAATCGCAGTGCAACGCACACCGCCTTGGGGAATAGAGAAATAAGACGAACGCAAAAACAAAACAAAATTCTGCTAACCTCACCTGGTTTAGCCGACCTGTCAAAGCCGTTGCTCGCGGGGTGGCCTCTGTCGCAATTTGACATCTAATAGGAGCCACGCAAGTGGACTGGATATCAGATTTGAACCAAAGATGGATTAGCTGCTATGAGAACGTCATGGCAACTGCTGCATCAAAGGTACATCAGAGGAGCTACCAATACCAGAGATCCCTCACCTCCTTAAACTTCCTTCGGGGCATGTCTCACTCCCGTCCGCAGAGCCCTACAATGTGTCCCTGGCAGGTAAATCCAGTTAACAGGTAGCAAATGCTTGTCGCCGACGATTTTACTTTGACAAAATTATAATGTTCAAAGCTTGTCTCGGCTGTCTTGGCTTGGCTTCGTTCGTTCTCAATCTCCCGCAACCAAACCCTAAAAGGGCTTAAGTAGAAGAATGTAGTCCAAAGAACGGAATGCGTTGTGTCGTAGTTTACAGCTTGACTGCGATATTTGCACCTTTCGGTCCAACACATCCGAACTCCGCAAACATTTTTGAGTACCGGGTTAGCATTCCCTCTTCGATCCCTTCTCCTTAGCCAGTCTGTCCTGCTGCAGCCTGTTATCCAGGATCACCGCGTGGAGGTGTAGAAGTGTCTTGACAGCTCTGTTTCGCTGGCCCTGACACTAGCAGTCAGCTATGGGTCGCTGACCACTGCAGCTCATGCGCTCGTCTCGGCTGTCTGAATACAAATGCATGGAATAATGGAATACACCTTCGATTCTGCTTTCTTGGTTTACGAAGCAGAGCAGCAACATTAAGGAATGAACGAATACGAGATCCCTATATTTTCCAGTTAGAGGTGGCAAACAGAATTGATAGCTCAACATTCGACATTATACAAAGATGGCTGCACATGCTATCCGTATCATTGGGAAAGAACCCGCATCTTTCGAGTTGTTACCAGGCATGGAACGACAAGTCACAATACCTTCGGCATTATTATCTATACTTCACCTAGAGCTGGTCGTTCTTGGAAGCTGATTAATACAATAACAACATTCATATGGGCATTTCACTGTCTGTAGTAAATTCGCCTTTTAGTGTTGTAATTTAGCTGCTATCGTTTCTATTTTGTTCCTGTAAATGTTTAACAGCAGTGGTAATCGCACACATTCCTTCAATACGTCTGTGGTTATGTCAAATGCGTCAGGGATTCCGTCAGTTGCGCTTTCAATGGTTTGATTCGTACGATACAATGCTCTCAAATCAAAATACATCATTTCCTAGGTTTGTTTTAAAATTAAAAACACATGTATTTGTTGACGACAAGTGCTGAATGTGTTGTTATCAGTTAATGTTGATTACTATCACTACCAACTTTCACAAATTCTCAACATTTCGTGCTACTCACTTCACTTAGTTACTCTTAGTCTTGATGCGACATTTGACAAGTCACTTTCAGTCAGCTCAGCTGATTCCACTGGACCTTTAATAATTAGCGAATCCAACGTTCCTGGATCCTCAAAATGTGAACATAGCTTCTTCTGTTGTACCGTAATACATGAGAAAAAAAATTTGTAAATTGTTAATTTTTGTTTCATCATCAATTCCGATTGTGTCTTTAAGACAAAATTAAACTTCCGATTGTGTCTTTAAGACAAAATTAAACTTCCGATTGTGTCTTTAAGACAAAATTAAACTTCCGATTGTGTCTTTAAGACAAAATTAAACTTATTATGGAGACATGGGTTAATTTGGAGGGGGTGGGTGAAAGATGGGCAGTGGATGTGAGGCAGACTAGGGTTGCTGGAAGGGGCAGAACTTGTAATTGTTAAACAGATGTTCTTTCCTGCATATTCTGCAGTTCGATTGGTTGGCAGATCTTCTGCACGGATATTGTTAGTTATTGAAGTTATCCTTGTATGTCATATCACTAATATTTGTCTTAAGTTTATTTTTGAGTTGTGTTGATATTTCTTAGTCACTCCTCTACTACCCTTAAGTGTAGAGGTGGTATTTGTTGATATTATTTAGTCACTCATCTACTAACTTCAGGTGTAAATGTGATATTTGTTGATATTTCTTAGTCACTCCTCTACTACCCTGAGATGTAGAGATGATATTTGTTATAACTTAGTCACTCCTCTACTAACCTTAGGGTGTAGAGGTGATATTTGTTGACATAACTTAGTCACTCCTCTACTACCCTTAGGGTGTAGAGGTGATATTTGTTGACATAACTTAGTCACTCCTCTACTACCCTTAGGGTGTAGAGGTGATATTTGTTGACATAACTTAGTCACTCCTCTACTACCCTTAGGGTGTAGAGGTGATATTTGTTGACATAACTTAGTCACTCCTCTACTACCCTTAGGGTGTAGAGGTGATATTTGTTGACATAACTTAGTCACTCCTCTACTACCCTTAGGGTGTAGAGGTGATATTTGTTGACATAACTTAGTCACTCCTCTACTAACCTTAGGGTGTAGAGGTGATATTTGTTGACATTACTTAGTCACTTATCTACTACCCTGAGGTGTAGAGGTGATATTTGTTGACATTACTTAGTCACTTATCTACTACCCTTAGGGTGTAGAGGTGATATTTGTTGACATAACTTAGTCACTTATCTACTACCCTGAGGTGTAGAGGTGATATTTGTTGACACTTAGCTTAATTGGATAAAACCTCAGCGCAAATCGGTTTCTATTGAAAGGTAACATCATATTTCTTATTCTCTTTTTTCATTCGACTTCGACGACTTTACTTTAACCAAGACAGCAGTCAGCTCGACGCTTTCTGCAGCGCGTACAGTTTTCATGGACAGATATTGCTTGTTGCCAGGAGCTACTCCTTTCACTAGTGTATGATGGGCAGGTCTGAAGCAGCTACTTCTTTGTCACTGGGGTTGTACCAACGAAACGGAGGTCCGTAGTGACAATCTTGAATTTATAATAGAGATTTTGTTGTTTTTTGCTTTGTTTGTTTTTTTTTGGCGATTGCCTTATTTCTATTATCTCCAAGGCGGTGTGCGTTGCACTGTGGTTTTTATTTTGCGCCTGTTGACCCAGTGCATCCGACTTCAGCATGTATTTTATGTAAGGGTCTGCTTCCTCCTGCATTTTCTAATGGCTTGCTTCCCCGGGGTCATGGGCGGTGCTGTGATGGGGATCGAACCCAGCACCTTCGGGTCGTGAGCCGTGTCACTTAACCACTAGCTCACGCAGTCCTATAATAGAGGTGAAATCTGGATCTGGTGTGCCATGTGCGTAGCTGGAAGATAACTACCTGATCTGGCCTTGAGATTTGGTAACTTTTTTTTCTGTACACCTTTCACATGTGGTCTCCTATTTTCCTGCAGCGGCTTCAGCGGCATGATCATCATCTTGTCTTTTATTGTTCCCGTCACTGCAGGGGGCCACCCTAGCAATTAGCTTCCAGCACGTGTCGTTTAAATCATCCAAAACTGAATTTATCCTTTCAAAAATGCCACATGAAATTGTACATGTAAAAATGAATTCAAACGGTTTTCCACACACATTTGTATTCGACTTTGTTTTCTCTATTTCTTTTTCTTCTTTTCCTTGTTCTTCTTCGTTCGCTATCTAATAATTGTATCGTTTTACCCTCATAAACTCTGATTGTTCTCGTGGTTCTTTCATTATATATACAGTTTATCTCGCAGTTGAGTTGGAGAGAGCCATATAGTCAGTCTGCTCCTCTCGTAGAGTCGGCGGACGTGCACGTGCAGAGCATGTTCCACTGGTTGCATCATTCCCTCACATGGACAGATGTTTGTGTGTCCAATTTGTAATTTGTTGAACAGATGTTTCAGTCTGCACTGACCCGTTCGCAGTCTGAATATTGTCACTTGATCTCGTCGTAGCATAGATTCATATGGTTCAGCTCTATCAGATTATGTGTGTCAACACAGAATGGAGGGGCAGGGGTATCCCTAAGGCTAACAAATGGTAGAAAAATAACACTTTCAGTGGCAACTGGAAAATTCTCATGCAATTTCAGAGCGGAGGCAGAGGCACTGAAGGCTGCAGTAGAAGCAATGCTGACAGACGAAAGCAATGAAAGTCAGATAGTCCTGTTTACAGATGCCCTGACCGTGGTTACAGCACTAAAAAGCCAGACAAATACCGAACTTAATGATTTAAGAGCAGTACTCTGTCAACTATGCCAGCAGTCCGCACCAAAAAGAGTAGTGGTACAGTGGGTTCCCCTGTAACATCCAAGGCAACGAGGAGGCGGACAGACTGGCAAAAGAAGGTGCAAGACTACCATAACCAGATTCTAGTGTGACCTACGAAGAGTCCAAAAGGTTTATTAGGGCCAGATACATGGCCAAATGGGAAACAGAACATACTGGCTACACAAAAAATTATGCCTATTACCAGTTGAACAGAAGAAAGCTGGTCGTGGTCTTCAGGCTCAGCACAGGCCACAACAGACTGAGGGTACCACCTATTGAATAAACTGAAGATATGTGGCACTGACGAATGCCCTTGTGGCACCCGGAAAATGACCGCTGAACATCTGCTGCAAAACTGCCCGACATACGAGGACCAGTAAAAGCACATGTGGCCACCACCAGTGGCAACACTAGACAAGCTTTATGGCAATGTCGACAGCCTTAGGATGACAGCTGCTTTCTTCGAACAAATTCAAGTTGAATCTGACAGCGTACGAAGAAGAAAAAGATTATGTGTGTTATCGGTGCTACTTGTCTTTGAAGTTTATTTGTGTAATTATTTTTATTTTTTCATATTTAGTTATGTCGTCAGTTTGAGGTTTGCCCCCTCCCTTTTTTGCCAGACTATATGCCTCTTACTCCGCATGTATATTACACTGTGCTGGGATCCACTGAATTGTCATTATGTTAAAGTTGTAACTTGTGTTTACGAGTACCTCAGACAGGTTACGGAGCCGCGTAGCGCATTAGTTAGCGCGCTGGCTTCGCATCTGAGTGGTCCTGGGTTCATTCCTCAGTTGAGGCGGTAGTGTTTTTTCAGATAGGAAAGGATCCCGGGTCGACCTAGCCTTAAATGGGTACCGATTCAGTCCGGGAAGTAAAAGCGGCAAAGGAGAGGAGATGGCTACCGCCCTCATATAGCCGAGCCTTTGAAATGTGATATCGCTAACACCTCACACCCCTACGGCAATAATGATATGGGTTACTTTACTTTACTTTACAGACATACTGTCCAATTCATTGTTTTGACGGGTTCTGCTGGCTATTATTACTGATAGGAATCTGTAAGAGAAACTAGTATTCAACTTTGCAAGGTTCAGAATGAAAATGCATAATAAATACAATTCCTAAACAATGCAGACGTTTGTTGCATTTTGCTCAAATTAACATGGTGACCAAAAGAAATCATCTGTAATACGTGGATCTGTAAGTGACGAAGTTATGACATGATTTTTCGCATAAAACCGAACATAATGCACAATGCCACGTTGCTGTAAGATTTGAATACTACTTCTGTTATCGTGGACCAACGCTGATAACCGCAATAAATTAATGACGTTTTAGTGCCCGGATAATTACGTAAGCTTTTTGTTGGGAGAGGTAAAAATTCTAGTGAAATAGCAGACTTTTCTTTCGCCTTTCAGCGTCAGATTATGAGCGAGCCCGTCTGTGTACCTCATGCAAAATACCATTTACTGCTTCAGATATTTCTGAAAGCCACCTTTTTCGTGGTCTGCTTTTGGCTTTGAATCCGTTGTATCTAAATAGCATTGCTTGTTGGGGGGTGCTGTGTGGCGGTATAATTGTTACTTGGCCAAACCATTTTAGTCACTGTCCAAAATGTAGTCTAATACTGGTGTTGCTCCCACTAGTCTCCTGGTGTCATCGTTTCTGATCATGTCTTTCCTTGTTACGCCCACTATGTTTCGCAGACATTTCATTTCTGTTGTTACGATGTAGCGTTTTTCATTTGGTGTTGGTGTACAGTTTTCGCTAGGCTCGGCTTCGTTCGTTCTCACTCTCCCGCTACCAAATCCTGAAAAGGGATGAAGTAACAGAATGTAGTCGAGAGAACAGAATACGTTGTGTCTTAGTTTACAGCTTGGCTGCGATATTTGCGTCTTTCTGTCCAACACATTCGACTTCAGCATGCATTTTTTTAGTACCGGGTTAGCATTCCCTCTTCGATTGCTTCTTTTTAGCCAGTCTGCTCTGTTGCAGCCTGTTATTCAGGATCACCGCATGGAGGTGTAGAAGTGTCTTGGCAGCTCTGGTTCACTGGCCCTGACGCTAGTAAGTCAGCTATTGGTCGCTGACCAATGCAGCTCATGCGCTGCTCCTATGTGTCCAGTTTTGAAATTGATAGCATAGTACAGGGACGACAATCGTGTTCATAAAGCTCTTTTGTTAGTTATTGTCACGTGCTTGCAATTAAGTATTGGAGTTAATTGTCCAATGATCTGATTTGCCATATTGCATCTTTGTTGGATTTCCGCTGTAAATCTTCCGTTTGCTGATAACATGCTCCCTAAGTATGTGAAAACTTTCACCTGTTTGATCGGCTGTTTTTCAATGGCGATATTGATGTCTCCGGCTATTCTAGATATTTTCATGATCTCAGTTTTTTCTACATTGATTTTCATGCTGTATTCTTTACATGTTGTATTTAGTTTATCAATATGTTGCTGGAATTGTAGTTTGATAACATTTTACGGAACAAATCACGGACAAGGTTAAAATCAATTTTCATTCAGGGGAATCCAACGACGGGTATTAGCCTCTTTCTTTAAACATGCACCAAAGCTTTTACCCTGCTCATACAGTGGTGGGTTATGTAGCAATATGTTTTGCATGATGAGGTTGCAAGCCCAAATCACTGCGCTCATTACTCAGCTATTATAATATGTATGGAGGTGAAGTGATCCTATCATGTCCTTCCCGTGAGGGAGCGAGAGTAGTCAAGGTCATATGAAACATATAGAGATCAAGATGCTGAGCAGCGCATGTGCTGCAGTGGGTAGCGACCCATAGCTGACTGCTAGCGTCAGGGCAAGCGAACCAGAGCTGTCAAGACCCTTCTACACATCCACGCGGTGATCCTGGTTAACAGGCTGCAGCAGGGCAGACTGGCTGAGGAGAAGGGATCGAAGAGGGAATGCTAACCCAGTACTCAAAAAATGCATGCTGAAGTTGGATGTGTTGGACCGAAAGGCGCAAATATCGCAGTCAAGCTGTAAACTACGACACAACGCATTGTGTTCTCCGGACTATATTCTGCTACTTAAGCCCTTTCAGGGTTTGGTAGCGGGAGATTGACAACGAACGAAGCCAAGCCATATGAAACATATTGATCAAGACTCCACTTCAGGTCTTCGTACATGCTCATAGAAACAAGCTGTGGCACAGCAGTCTGGCTAGAGATGTAGTGATCGACACTGTCATCCCCGTAGTGGTGAGCTTACTGAAAAGCCTCGCATTGCAATACAGTCAAGAGGACGTCTGTTTGAGTACACCTCGTGATCTTAACAGAGCCACTGTAACCTATCAAAGGAATGCCAAGAATAAACTCTACTCAGCCCGAGCAGCTTCGAACAACGTCAGGACCACGTGTGCCCTTCGGAGATGGATAGCAGGCATATAAGCATTCAAACTTTAGGTGCTGGTTTGTGGGAGATCTTCTGGACAAGTCATAGAAAATGAAAGAACTGGCATGAGCGTCTCGCAAGCATCCATTTTGGAGACTTTGAATCGTGTTATTGTTGGAAGCCGCTATAAACTTGACATTTATCTAGTGATGTGTTGCAGTAACTCTTCCAACATCTGTGCAGATCCCAGATCTGGCGTGAGCTGTATATAGCCGGAGGAGGGTTTCCTGCTAGTGGGCTAGACTCGAGCAGCTTATTACTTCGTTACGAAGGGTTGCGAACCGATGTGGGAGTTCATCTTAATAGACTCTAACACTAGAGCAAAGTAGATCCGCAGACTGTTAGGTACCATTTATGCTGTTCTTAGCAAACCACCTAACCATGGTCGGTGTTATGTCATGTTGCACAGTTAGTCGCCTTTTACGACATTCTCTCTGTGGGGCAGTGGTGCTATTCTTGTACTTGTCGTACACAAATACCCCAGTGGACCATTCGAGACTCTTCTTACAACCCGAAGCGCATTTGAGAAGGTGGAACGTTGTCCTCTTTCTGTAGCTTTCTTTTTTTTTTTGATCGCCTTATTTCTCTATTCCCCAAGGCGATGTGCGTTGCTCTGCGGTTTTTATTTCTCGCCTGTCGGCCCAGTGCATCCGACTTCGGCATGCATTTTGTGTAAGGCTCTGCTTCCTCTTGTATTTTCTAAGCGTTTGCTTCCCCGGGGTAACAGCTGTGATGGGGAGCGAACCAAGCACCTTCGGATTGTGAGCCGTGTCACTTAACCACTAGCCCACACCGCCCCCTCTTTCTATAGTGCAATACGAGGCTGCGCAGTAAACTCACCACTATGAGACTTAAGTGACGACCCACGTTTCGTTGGTCAGTTGTTTTCAGGAGCGCAAAGTTAAAGAGATATTCAGTTAGGATCAGTATGTGTCTCCTGACCCGGATGTTATGATCAGTATGTGTCTCCTGATCCGGATGTTATGATCAGTATATGTCTCCTGACCCGGATGTTATTCCTCGCTTCCATGTACATTGATATACATATCGGTGGAATTATGAGTGCGATCGATAGACGCTCTTTGGATGTTACCTTTGCGATTGATGAACTATGGCGAACAATGTAAACACGCGACAATGCAAACAAAAGGACGCTAAAAAATACGATATTCCTACTCACATTGTGCTATCAGGGCCAAAATCGGGCGTTGACAAACAAAGATTTAAAGAAACATTGTAACAACAGAGATGAAACGCCTGCGCAGAATGCACGGAGTAACAGGAATCGATAGAATCAGAAATGAAGATATTAGGAAAGAAGTATCTACAATACCAGTACTAGACCTCATCAAGCGACAACAAACCAAATGGCTCGGTCACGTGACACGTCACACAACAGATAGTATTTCCTAGAAAGCGATGCTATACAGACACAATGGATACAAAGCCAAGGGTCGACCACACAAAAGATGGACAGTAAAAGTAACAGAAGCAGCAAAGCTCCCCGTGTGCGAAGCACACACTAGGGACCGGTCAAGAAACCTCTTCATAACCTGACGCTGAAAGGTACACGCACATACTAGGGCCCAGTCAAGAAACCTCTTCATAACCTGGCAATGAAAGGCACAAGCACATACCAGGGCCCAGTCAAGAAACCTCTTCATAACATGGCGATGAAAGGCACAATCACATACTAGGGCCCAGTCAAGAAACCTCTTCATAACCTGATGCTGAAAGGCACAAGCACATACTAGGGCCCAGTCTAGAAACCTCTTCATAACCTGGCGATGAAAGGCACAATCACATACTAGGGCCCAGTCAAGAAACCTCTTCATAATGTGACGCTGAACGGCAAAATCACATACTAGGGCCCAGTCAAGAAACCTCTTCATAACCTGATGCTGAAAGGCACAAGCACATACTAGGGCCCAGTCAAGAAACATCTTCATAACCTGGCGATGAAAGGCACAAGCACATACTAGTGGCCGGCCAAGAAACATCTTCATAACCTGGCGATGAAAGGCACAAGCACATACTAGTGGCCGGCCAAGAAACATCTTCATAACCTGGCGATGAAAGGCACAAGCACATACTAGGGCCCAGTCAATAAACCTCTTCATAACCTGATGCTGAAAGGCACAAGCACATACTAGTGGCCGGCCAAGAAACATCTTCATAACCTGGCGCTGAAAGGCACAAGCAGGACAAAAGCAAAAAGAAGAAGAACCCTCAATCTGCAGACTGTATAAGTCGAGAAGGAAACATGCACTAGTATGTATGACCAGCGGTCTACTTGAACCATCCGTATCTACTCTTCGGCATTTCTATGTCTTCATTCTACACTAGGCATCCACATCAATAGCTTTTTTTAAAAAAATTACTTCATGCATCGTCGCCTCATTTAATGAATCAAAGATCCGTCACTACATTTGACTTGTCCTAATCAGCTTTTATGGACACCAGTCAATTTCAATGGTGAATTAGCGAGAATAAAACAGAAACTATTAGGGTCAGCAGAACACCTGAGACACTCAACATAAGTGTATGATATTGCTCCTCAACAGGCCCATGAGTTAAAGTATTTGATCTGTATTTAGATAGGCTCAACGGGAAAATTGAGACTGTATGTAAGAAAGTGGAGACTATGTGTAAGAAAGTCGAGACTATGTGTAAGAAAGTCGAGACTATGTGTAAGAAAGTAGAGACTATGTGTCAGAAAGTCGAGACTATGTGTTAGAAAGTGGAGACTAGGTGTAAGAAAGTGGAGACTATGTGTAAGAAAGTCGAGACTATGTGTAAGAAAGTCGAGACTATGTGTAAGAAAGTCGAGACTATGTGTAAGAAAGTCGAGACTATGTGTAAGAAAGTCGAGACTATGTGTCAGAAAGTCGAGACTATGTGTCAGAAAGTCGAGACTATGTGTCAGAAAGTCGAGACTATGTGTCAGAAAGTCGAGACTATGTGTAAGAAAGTAGAGACTATGTGTAAGAAAGTAGAGACTATGTGTAAGAAAGTCGAGACTATGTGTCAGAAAGTCGAGACTATGTGTCAGAAAGTCGAGACTGTGTGTCAGAAAGTCGAGACTATGTGTCAGAAAGTCGAGACTATGTGTAAGAAAGTCGAGACTATGTGTAAGAAAGTCGAGACTATGTGTCAGAAAGTAGAGACTATGTGTAAGAAAGTCGAGACTATGTGTAAGAAAGTCGAGACTATGTGTCAGAAAGTCGAGACTATGTGTTAGAAAGTCGAGACTATGTGTCAGAAAGTCGAGACTATGTGTCAGAAAGTCGAGACTATGTGTAAGAAAGTCGAGACTATGTGTAAGAAAGTCGAGACTGTGTAAGAAAGTCGAGACTAGGTGTGAGAAAGTCGAGACTATGTGTCAGAAAGTCGAGACTATGTGTCAGAAAGTCGAGACTATGTGTCAGAAAGTCGAGACTATGTGTCAGAAAGCATCTGCTGTGGTTTTTCAGCTGTAGTTACTGCTTATGCACCCGAATAATAGTTTGGCAACAAAGCAACGACTGATAAACGGTATATTTATGACGGTTATGTTCAACCAGTACCAAACATGACCCCTGAACAAAGCATGTGAATGCAGAATTTCAACGTGTGATATAAAGTGTTTGAGGAAGGGCATCTGTGTTATCGGGAAAGACAGACTGCGAGACGAAGACATACACAGTATGGTCAGCACCTATTCTTGTGCAGAGTATATATCCAGACAAATAATATTCTGGTTCGGTCACCCCATGAGAATGCATCCTCATCAACTTCCATTGATGACTTACAGTACTGGTAGATCTGGATGTAGAGCAAGTGGACGTCCGTGGGGCAGGTGGATAGATGCCATTACAATGATTGAACAGCTACTTGGATTCACAACGACCAACGCAACACAATTGGCATAGGACAGAACACGTAAGCTTTCCACGATGCTCAACGGCATACGAAAAAAGAAAACTGACTATAAGTGCAGTTTTAAAGCAATGGTTTTCACATGATGAGATTACAATCTACATGTACAACCCTCATTAGGCGTCTCTTACAACATACGTGGAAGGAAACAGTGTGCCTTATTATAAATGCACTGGAGCCGACTCTGATTTAATACATATAATAGAAGATAACTGATGAGGGTGGTCATGGGGCCGGCAACATATTTCTATGAAACATGGTACCACAGAAGCTACAATCACATAAGCACATAAATATTGTGGCACAGCTTTCCTGCAAGGACTCCATACTTCCAAGTGGATCGAACAAAAGAAAGATAGTAATAGCCAGATTTAAAGGATTCATTTGTTCACGTTTAATATTCATTCAGGTTTTAGGGGCAGGAAAATACGATAAAGATTTATTGATTGCCTGAGAGCAACGGTTATAAACGGTCGCATTGTAAATATTGAGCAGATGTCACCTGTGTCCAGGTTTGTGTACAGATGTCTTGTACAGAAGGTTTGGGTACACAGTTGTGAGTAGGCTGCTTTGGAAAGGAAGGATGTGTATTTGATGCTGTGTTGTATTACATGTGATATTGTGTTGTCGCTTCTCAGGTAATTATGCTGTGGTCAGGTGGGCTTTGTGATATTGTTTGTTCCTTGTGTGTTTGTGTTGTTGTTTTTTGTTCCTCTGATCTCTTCGTTTTCTTCTTCCTATTGTGACACCAGATTTTCACATCAATTCTTACTCACTTCCGCTGTCCTGGCAACCATTTACTTACTTCTCCTGTCCTGGCAACTACTTACTTCCCCTGTCCTGGCAACCACTTACTTGCTTTCTCTGTCCTGTCAACCACTTACTTACTTCCCCTGTCCTGGAAACTACTTACTTCCCCTATCCTGACATTCACCTACTTACTTTCTCTGTCCTGGCAACCACTTACTTACTTCCCCTGTCCTGGCAACCACTTACTTACTTCCCCTGTCCTGGCAACCACTTACTTACTTCCCCTGTCCTGACAACCACTTACTTACTTCCCCTGTCCTGGCAACTACTTACTTCCTCTGTGCTATCAACCACTTACTTCCTCTGTCCTTGCAACTACTTACTGCCCCTGTCCTGGCAACTACTTACTTCACCTGTCCTGGCAACCACTTACTTACTTTCTCTGCCCTGTCAACCACTTACTTACTTCCCCTATTCTGGCAACCACTTACTTACTTCCAGTGTACACTTACTTACTTCCCCTGTCCTGCAACAACTTACTTACTTCCCCTGTCCTGGCAACCACTTACTTACTTCCCCTGTCCTAGCAACCACTTCCTTACTTCTCCTGTCCTGGAAACTACTTTCTTTCTCTGTCCTGTCAACCACTTACTTACTTCCCCTGTCCAGTGTACACTTACTTACTTCCCCTGTCCTTCAACCACTTACTTACTTCCCCTGTCCTGGCAATCACTTACTTACTTCCCCTGTCCTGAGCCCCACGTCAGACAGCATGTTTCCAATGATCAGCCACCACGTTTGACGTGTCATTCCCTCTCAACATGTCCTTCATATTGAAAGTTTCCATGAGGTTTGGACAGATCATCAGATGGTAGGGACGTGTATTGCTCCACAGTTCAGTTTCTGATTATCTATGTATCTATCTCTTCAAGTTCTTTCTGCTTTGTGATACACCACTTCGACAGGCTATTTAGTAACTTACTTGTTGCGTAAGGCAAGTGGTGTCCAGGCGAAGGTCCCTCCCGCAGTTAGCACCAGGGGACCTGCAGATGTTCATTCCTGGGCTAGTCTGTGTGGGCTATGTTGACTGGACTGTAAAAAAAATCGTCTAGATTTCAGTCTAGTGCATTCGCCTGGTGTGCACACATAGGGTCGTTTGTCTGGTTCTCTCTTTCAATTTCTGATGCGCCACTTCTTCGTGTCTCTCATGCGGTGCTACTCAAGTTATTGGCTACTTTTATTTTCAGTCAGAGCAGACTTTAGGCACAATATAACTACGTTATCCTATCAGTTTAATTTATTATATTATCTATAAGTTTGACATGCGCAGAGTTGTTGTTTTTTTTCAAACTGGCACAGTGTACTCAACTACGGAAAAAAACGCAGAGCGAGCGCTGATGTTCGGTGGACATCTGGCTGTGCTCCCCACGTTGTGCCAATCAATTTATGTTCGGATTATATTACTTCACACGTGTATCTTCCGTCTTGCTTCACGACAGTGTAGCGGAAGGACATTGTGTGATTGAACTCAATGGCTCCAACAAAGTCGTGCCTGCATCGTTTTTTGTGAGGCACATTGCGTTACATTGTGATCTGCGCCCTGGAGCTGCGTTTATCATGTGTCAGTGTGCATTTTTTCTTTGGAAAGGGTTGGGTGGGGTAGGGAGGCGGCGTGGTTCCTTGCTTAGCTTTTGGTTGTCCTCAATCTATCTCCAAGACAGCAGGTGTGTGCCAGAGTTGTCACTCCTGTGAAAACTCTCTGAATTATCAAGCTTTTCCTTCCTAATGCTTTCGAACATATAGGGTTAAACAACTATTCATTTATCAACTGTATCATGTATATGGCATGTTTGTCCAACCTTGCATAACGTAAGAGCCACTTACGGTGAACTTAAGATGTTTGAGACCCACAAAACATGAACAAATACTACGCGTATGTTCTTATTACTATTTGCACATTCTGTAACACAAGTTTTGTTTACATATTAATAAATGTATGTGGTTATTCATATATACTGTATTGAGACTGTTAATCTGTATTTGTTTTAATAATCACTAAGTGCACATATACGACGAAAGTCATACATCGCAATTGGTTTTTCTTCTGAAACTAATTATTCAATGTATTAAACACACACAGAATAAAGTTTCCACATAATCTCCGTCTACTTCTACGACATTACGCCAGCTAAAATCATGGGTTTCCATGACTTTCCTGTACCAGCTTGTTTTCTGTTCCCTTAGCCATGTTCCTTTGTTGTATGTGATCAGTTGTGATACTTTCCGGAACCCATGTTGCACATGCCTTGGGATATTGAAGATCGTAGAAAATGTCCATCACATTTCTGATAAATGTAGGGTTAAATATTGACTTGTGATGCGATTATCATCAAAGTAATAGCATCGGCGCACTGCACCGTGACTGAGCTGGTGACTTGTTGAAGGACGACCAGACCGTAGCCGATCATTCAGCTCTGTCTTTCCACTTCCTGAAACTTAAACTCTCTGCACTCAGCGTCCAACGTTGCTCCTATCGGCAGCATGTAGAGCACACACATTTGTGAAACGTTCTTTCCCTGTCACAACTACAGCTCGCTGTTTGTAAAGCATATCACACACGCCATTTTAACGGACTACTACAACAGAGTTATCTGTATGAGCACAGCACAATTATGCATACGTACGTAGGAAACATAGAAACACAAGTGCTTCAGCCTGTAAATTTTCACTTTGCAATCTTTTGTCAGAGCAACCCTCCCATATACAAAATCCATAATTACTGTTTTAACTAAACACATATTTTTTTTTTATAATGCTCTAATGAACTCTTTATACCTGACAAAAAATTATAAAGCTTGAACATTTTGTATTTACCTTCTGTATCTTAACTTAACTTAACGTCTTTATACTGGTTTAGAAGACCCTGCAGAGTCTGTATACAACCTATTGCGATGTTAAACAGAGCTCAGCCAATATATTTCCGATTGCCGCACATTATATGTCGAAGAGCTGTATCTATGTCGTTAGCTACGGCCATCGCCGACAAATAGGATGTAGTTTCTTCAGCTTTCTTTCAAACACTGAAGGTTTCTCCGCAGTCAGCCGGCTTCATGGTTATATAGATTAGTTTGACATTCATTTACACCCCAAAGTTGAAGCTATGCAACAAATGAAGTAAGTATGAAAGATTACAGTAGAGTTGCATAAATATAGATAATAAAGGCTCACCCTCTTGAGCTTTGGCTCACCAGATATCGCATTGGGAAGGTCGCGTTGTCTCTCGAATATATGTGGGTTGGTTATTTGGTGAACAGGCCGGACAACATATGAACAATCAGAACGTCGTTTTAGTGGACATATATTTCTACACGACCACGCGGGCCTGCACCTGTGCGATGGAGAGTTGATTTGCTAGAAGATCTGGGTCTGGAATGCTACTGCACGGTGAAGTATGGGACTGAATACAGGACATTGTTGGCCATTTCGCGTATGTCATGCTTGCCGGATTGAAGCCGAGGATGTTATGATTGTAAAATTGACAAAGCTCAGGGTCTACCGAGCTGCTATCCTCCTAACCCTGTTACAAGCATGCGAGAGTTGGACTGGCTATGCGGGACACACAAAAAGATTCAACCCCTTCCACACAACCAGACTGAGACCCATACGTCGGCAGGACCATGTCCTGAGACTGAAGTTCTGAAAAGGGTAGACATCTCAAGTATCCATGCATCGCTGCAGGCGGCACAGCTGGGAAGGGCTGGGTACTTTGTGCGCATAACAGACACAAGACTGCCGAAGAGATGTATGTACGGTGAGCTCAGGGGAGGCTGTTGAAAAGGAGGTCGCCCAAAAAAGCGCTTTTATGACACCCTGTAAGAAACTCTGAGATGCCGTCACATAGATAAAGACACATGGCAGAGCACTGCGGAAAACAGATCGGTCTCGAGAAATGCAGTAAACGTGGATGTTCATCATCATCATCAGTCCCATAACCTAGAAGGTCGTGGAGGGACCCTTATTGCAGTTTGTCGTACCAGCTTCGCCATACAACAATGGTGTGTCTTGGGCCGCTACATACCTGACGGAGCCCATCTTTCCAGGTTGCAGTTCAATATAGTTGTATCTAAATTTCATAAAACAAAGCTGACACTGTGTGCAGCTAGGGTAAAGGGCGCTAATCTCGTGAAGTACAGATGCATGAACTAGACCGTAAAATAGGGCACATGTTTAAGCGTAATGCTATTCATAAAGCCGATGTCCATTCCATGATAATCGGACGGAAGAAAACACACAAAACGAACGAATTAACAGTCCAAATAGAAAACAACAACACGTTTCCGTGAACACAAGTGTAAGTCGCCGACGTGTGAATTCCAGGCAAATCCATGGTCTGGCGGCATCTACAATAAACTAAAACAGCAGAACAATGTAGACCCGCAGCTAGTTACGTCGCCATCTTTGCTGCTCTGCTGTACGTGGACGTTGCTGAAGAATGAAGTCACCGTCTGCAGACAGCGCAAACCATACGCCTGATCCGGGAGGAAAGAGCAACGAAATTACCCTTACCGGCAGCAGAAGACATAGTGTGCAAACCATGTGATAAAACATTCCGTGCCCGGATTGGACTGATAAGCCACATGAGGTCCAGTATACACTACACCAAACCATGTAATAGAACATTCCGTGCCCAGATTGGACTGATAAGCCACATGAGGTCCAGCATACGCTACACCAAACCATGTAATAGAACATTCCGTGCCCAGATTGGACTGATAAGCCACATGAGGTCCAGCATACACTACACCAAACCATGTAATAGAACGTTCCGTGCCCAGATTGGACTGATAAGCCACATGAGGTCCAGCATACACTACACCAAACCATGTAATAGAACGTTCCGTGCCCAGATTGGACTGATAAGCCACATGAGGTCCAGCATACACTACACCAAACCATGTAATAGAACGTTCCGTGCCCAGATTGGACTGATAAGCCACATGAGGTCCAGCATACACTACACCAAACCATGTAATAGAACATTCCGTGCCCAGATTGGACTGATAAGCCACATGAGGTCCAGCATACGCTACACCAAACCATGTAATAGAACATTCCGTGCCCAGATTGGACTGATAAGCCACATAAGGTCCAGCATACACTACACCAAACCATGTAATAGAACAATCCGTGCCCAGATTGGACTGATAAGCCACATGAGGTCCAGCATACACTACACCAAACCATGTAATAGAACGTTCCGTGCCCAGATTGGACTGATAAGCCACATGAGGTCCAGCATACACTACACCAAACCATGTAATAGAACATTCCGTGCCCAGATTGGACTGATAAGCCACATGAGGTCCAGCATACGCTACACCAAACCATGTAATAGAACGTTCCGTGCCCAGATTGGACTGATAAGCCACATGAGGTCCAGCATACACTACACCAAACCATGTAATAGAACGTTCCGTGCCCAGATTGGACTGATAAGCCACATGAGGTCCAGCATACACTACACCAAACCATGTAATAGAACATTCCGTGCCCAGATTGGACTGATAAGCCACATGAGGTCCAGCATACACTACACCAAACCATGTAATAGAACATTCCGTGCCCAGATTGGACTGATAAGCCACATGAGGTCCAGCATACACTACACCAAACCATGTAATAGAACATTCCGTGCCCAGATTGGACTGCTAAGCCACATGAGGTCCAGCATACACTACACCAAACCATATAATAGAACATTCCGTGCCCAGATTGGACTGATAAGCCACATGAGGTCCAGCAAATACTACACCAAAACATATCAGTGCAGAAACAAAACAGAACAGTTAGTCCACTCTGCTGTTATTTTACTACAGCTGCCAGTGTGGCAGTGTGCCTATTCCCGCTTCTATCACACACAGAGACCTCTGACAGCGCTCCGGATACTCCGTTCGTGATGTTCTACTTACGACAGATGTTTAGGACAACACTTGTCAACCTTATTGAACCTGCAGACTGTGAAAATAGGAACACGTTTTCGTGGACAGGTGAAAATAGAAACAAGTTTTCCGTGACTGGTGAAAATTGGAACAAGTTTTCGTGGAACGGTGAAACTAAGAATCACTTTTCGCGGACAGGTGAAAATAAGAAACACTTTTCTCGGACCGGTGAAAATAGGAAACACTTTTCGTGGACCGGTGAAAATAAGAAACACTTTTCGCGAACCGGTGAAAATATGAAATACTTTTAACGGACCGGTGAAAATAAAAGTTTTTCGCGTACCGGTGAAAATAGGAAACAATTTTCACGTACCGGTGACAATAGGAAATATTTTTCACGTACCTGTGAAAATGGGAAACATTTTTCACGTACCGGTGAAAATAGGAAACATTTTCACGTACCGGTGAAAATATGAAACACTTTTCGCGGACCGGTGAAAATAAAAGTTTTTCACGTACCGGTGAAATTATGAAACATTTTTCACGTACCGGTGAAAATAAGAAACACTATTCGGTATGACCTACTTTCGATCTATTACAGTTGGCCATGATTCGCGCACCGAAGAAAATTGAAAATAATAAAGATTTTCCGCTCACCGATCAGACAGAAATAAAAAGGCTAATAATAGAACGTCTTGAACTTTTGAGAAAGCAATATTTCATTCAAATCAAGTTGGTGCGCAATATGTTGCTGCTTCTTTGATAAAATATTTGACAAATGAGGCTGTCGCGTTGTTTCCGAGAGACGTAGTAGCGCTGCATTGACATTCATAATGTTTCTCTGTTTAGTTTTGATTACTGACAATGCTGAAATAAATCTACTCATACAAAAATGTAGCCGAAAAAATGACCAATAATTTGATAATTCTGTAATTCAAAGATGGATGTTCGTTTCCCCAGTGTTATCATAAATAGAGACAATGATTGCATTGTATGTTTGGACAGCATTGACTTCAGAAGATATGTGCACTTAAGGAGTTAAGCTGCAATAACATGTGCACGGACCGGCAGAACATTTCCGAGGACCGACGGTTGGAGAATACTGCTATAGGACACAATACTTTCCAGGTCCAAAGATCCAGCAGTGAATTAACTGACAGCAGCCAACGTCTTATGGCTGGCTGCTTCAGACAGTCGTTAAACCATAGCTAGCCAAGACTTTAGTTCATCTGCAAGTTGCTAAATCGAAATCTCTGCGTCTGATATGCACGACCTTCGATGTGCATGAAAGAGCGGCAAAATTTCCCTAAAAACAAAAATCCACATATGCCAGTCTTGCGTGGTCCAAGTTCTGTTTTACGGCTCCGAAACCTGGACATTACAGATACATGACATGCCGGGACTGAAGGCCGTCCACATGCGCAACCAGCGATGTATCCTGGACATCTGATGACTACATCCGCAACGATGAGGTCTAAAACAGGCCTCCACCAAATTTCAGAATCACTAGATCACCACCGAGTTTCTTTGTTCATCGTGTCCTACGAATGGGCCACGACGCTCGGGCCACAAGATGCTTCACATGTCGTTCCTCAGCTCCAAAAAATCCTTTCCCCCGACCTGCTGGTGGCGCAGATGAGACTATCCCCGCACAATATGGCTCCAGCAGATGGCAACCTCCAACACGGCTCTAGGCGAGGCCTGGAGCCATGCCACAAAAGTGGTTCATGAATGTGACCGACAGACGTAAGGGACTTTACACGCCTAACCGAAATTATTATTATTAAAGGTAAGACAAACACGGTCCCAAAAATGCCTCGCTCAAAACGGATGTGTCACACTGAAAGGCGCAAATCTCGCAGCTTCGCTATAAACTACGGCACAGCGGCTTAATCATGGCGATCGCCGAAGACGCAGAATATGAAGAAGATGAAGATAAAGAATGCTCCCCAATACATGGTATGTGCACTGCTCACCAAGAACGGGTTACTAGCTGGGTTTTAAATAAAGCTCTAAAAAGATTACATTTACAAGGATGGTATGCAGTCGCGATGGGCCATAGCTTGTTTTCTCAATGGGTTTATAAGAAGCAGATAAGAGTGGTCCACGGATTTGTTCCTAGATTTGCAAATCGGGATTTACTCAGAATGATGTCGTACGACCCTCCATTTGATCTAACGGCGGCACAGTCACATATCACTCTCTCTCTCTATCGATCTCTCGCTCTCTCTATTTGACCGTTCTCTTTGCTTCTGTCACTTCCTCTCTACATCTCTCTCACCGTGTCTATTTTACTCTCACCATCTGTCACTTCTCTCCATGTCTCGCTTCCTCTCTCTCCATCTCTCAACCTCTCATTCCCTCTAATACGTTTCTCTTTCCCTCCCTTTGTCTCTCACACTCTCTCCGTGTCTCTTTTCCTTTTTCACGTTCTCTATCTCCGTTTCCATTTCTGTCATCTCTTCCTCTCCTTTCTCTTCATGCTTTCCCTGTCTTCCTCTTCCCTCTTTCTTCTTCCTTCTTTCTTCTTCTTCCCTCTCACTCCTTCTGTCTCTTCTTTTCTCCCTCTCTTAGTATCACTTTCTCTATCTGTCACCCGTCATGTCTCACTATCCCTTTTCTTCTCCTATCTCTCTGCGCTTCTTCCTCTCTCCGTGTCACCCTTCCCCTCTCTCCTCATCTCTTTCCATTTAACGCCTCTCCCCTTGTCACTCTCCCCCACTCCCTCTCTACCTCCATCTATTCTCTCGCCTTCTCTCCTTGCCAAGTATCCCCACTCTGCTTCTCTACAGCTCACTCCATCTCTTCACCTCTCCCTATCTCCCTCTTCCTTCTCTCCTCACCTCTATTCTCCCCTTCCCTCTCACTTCTCTTCCGTGTCTCTTCACCGCTCCCTGTCTCCATTTCTCTCTCCACCTCCCACTTATCCACCTCCCCTCACCCTCTCACTTTCTTTTCCGTCTCTCTTCACCTTTCCCTATATCCAACCCTCTCTCCACTTCCTCTTCCGTCCCTCTTAACCTCTACTTATCGCCCTCTACCTCTAACACTCCCACCCTCTTTCTTCACCCTCTCTTCCGTCTCTAAGAACCCTCAACCTCCCGTCTTCACGTACCAAATAAATCCCTCCCAATCTTTAGGCCCCCTCACAACCACGAGTCTGGGCCTAAAAATCAATTAACCCTTCGTTTCTTGTCCGCCATTTTCAATACCCAACTTCTTATGTCCACCACCCTCATCCTGGCATCCACTCCTACATTCCTCCCTCACTCCTTACCCTAAAACAGAATATTGTCCTCTGCCTGCTGTTTGTATGTTTCATGTCTCATATAACCGAACCTCATCTCCAGAGATGCATGGCCATCTATAGTTTAAACAACAGATGGCCATGAGAGATAACAGAGTGTCTAAAAATAGCAATATTTCTTCTCCGTTGGATCTTTCTCTATTTATACCCTCATTTTGTTTCACTCTCTCACTCTCTTTAACTTCTCTCACTATATCACACTCTCTCACTATCCAAAGAGGACGGCGTGTGCTACTGGTTAAGTGACACGACTCACAACCGGAAGGTGCTGAACTCACTCCCCAATCACAGCACCGGCCGGTACCCTAGACCTGGTCTACTTACAACCAGCAAATATCTTCGCTTCTTTTCAACATCATCATCTTCTTCCGTCATGCTCATATCAAGACCCCGGTTTCTCTTACAAAGGACACCGTTGTTTGTAAGACGTTTATCTCCATACAGCGTTTGTCTCATATCTGTCTCGCGAGGCCAGTATTGCTCTCTCTCCCTCTCTCTCTTCCTGCTTGTGTATGCAGCTTTGTAGGATGTTTTCCACAGTCATGGTTTGCTTCCCACGTTGACACCTGTCATCTGCCCCAATCCTCATTCCCTTGTAAAGACAATCCTTCTCTCTGTTATGCCCAGTTCTCAGTCTGAGGAGGACGACTTGCTTTTCTCTAAATCATTGTTCTCTTCTTTTCAGGAATGGAGGTGTTGAATAGTTCACATTTCCTGAAGTTATTTGCCTCCATTTATGATGGCCGTTGCCTGATAATATGTGATGTTCAGGTCTGTTTGTACAGAAGCTCATCCACAGTTTGCTAGTCGGAGTCATCGTTTCTGATTCTCAAACCTTGCTTCGGAAGTTCGCTTCGGAGTGACTGGAAAGCGACGTAGAGGCATCACGCTGTTGGTAACGTGTGTGGAACGGATCTACTATTCTGGTCATGCTTGTGTTCATGACAATAAGCCAGTTGACATCCTCACCTCAAAGGCATCTATAGTGGGAACTTTGGATATGGATACGGGCGACATTATATGGTCCATTATTGACCACTTCTTGAATGTAGATACTGCAATAGATGAACTAATAATCCAGAGACTACAGCGTTTTAGATGAATTATGAGTGGAGCAGATAGGGACGTCGGAAAATTTGGAACAGGATTGTGTACAACCAGTGGACTACTGGAAACATCAGTATGTCGACTTTTTGGCATATGTCTATCATATGTGTCTGCCTGTTAGGTTATGTATCTATATGTCTGCCTAACTTGTGTCTGTCTATCGTTCTCTCCCTCTCTCTCTCTGTCCCTAACTATCTATCTCTCGTTCTCCATACGTAAGCCTACCTTGCCGCCCCAAAGATCCTAGGAGGTATGCCTTGCCGGGAGTTTTACTCTTGACAGTGTCACCGAAGCCGGACAGGTCCTCGGAGAGGGGCCAGACAAAAGCGTGTGGAGAAGCAGGTGGAATCATATAGGTGTAGCTGAACAACCCACCGGCGAGTACTACATGCCCTGATCTGCCCCAATCCATCCCCACATCATGGGTGAAATGCATTCTTGTCTCATTCTTTACTTTTTGTCCTCTATCATGTATCCCCATGGACAACGAAGAGATGCAGACCGGCGGACATTGCACTTCTGCCCTTTTGTAACGATCTTCCAGGTGACGGACAAAGCCACACATACCATCACTACAGATGGGCTGGCAGGACGTGACGATCTTCCAGGTGACGGGCAAAGCCACACATACCATCACTACAGATGAGCTGGCAGGACGTGACGATCTTTCAGGTGGCAGAGATACCACACATACCATCACTACAGATGGGCTGGCAGGACGTGACGATCTTCCAGGTGGCGGGGATGCCACCACTACCATCACTACAGATGGGCTGGCAAAACTGACGGAAGAAAGATGAGATAGCCGACCCAGATGAATATGAAATGTCCCTGGCAGGACGTGACGATCCTGGAACACCGACGCACTTGATTACCTCCGTTCGCGGATACTCGAAAGATGTGTCCAACCCCCCATCCGCCCTCCCCACCCCCAACACCCCCCCCCCCTCCTTCCCCACTTCGCTATCATGATGCCTCTAAGACAACAGACTTTTCTCGAGATTGAATGTCGCCTCAACAATTGAGGGGGACGTCTGCTTTTGTCCGGGGGGGGGGGGGGGGGGGACAGTGGGCTGTCAAGAGCTGCCAGCTCACAGCTAAAGGGATTATATCATCATCATGGAAAAGAAAAAACTCCAGTTTTAAACACGGGAACATATTCCAGTAATTTCCGTGCAGAAGCAGAGGCACTGAAGGCCGCAGCTGAGCTTGTAATCCAAGATAAAGATATCCACACAAAAAAACATATTATTCCTGACTGATGCCGCGTCAGTAATAGCAGCGCTAAAACAACACAAAGATGAAGATATCGAGCAATGTATGTTCTCTCTAACACATCTATCAGCAGAACACCCAAGGTTGGTCATACATTGGATCCCATCCCACTGCAATATTGAGGGCAATGAAGCTGCAGACAAACTAGCAAAGAGTGGAGAAGCATCCCCACAAACAGACCTGATTATCACATATAATGAGGCCAAGACCATAATTAAAGCCAACTTCAGGGTAAAATGGGCTGATCAACAACCCGACTTCCGAAAAGAAGACAGCTACTATAACGTAACTAGAGAAGAGCAAGTCATCATCTTCAGACCCGAGAACTGGGCATAACAGACTCAAGAGTCATTTTTACAACAAAATGAGGATTGGGACAGATGACA
The DNA here is from genome assembly GCA_036924085.1 of Ariolimax columbianus. NCBI lineage: Eukaryota > Metazoa > Mollusca > Gastropoda > Stylommatophora > Arionidae > Ariolimax > Ariolimax columbianus. The sequence continues at coordinate 39,763,301 of JAVGWX010000006.1, forward strand.
GGTACTCATGTGGGGAGCATATCATGACCATGGAACACATCCTACAAAGCTGCATGCTTACGCAGGAAAAGAGAGAACAATACTGGCCTCGTTAGACAGATATGAGACAGAAGCTGTATGGAGATGAAACAGCCTTACAAACAACGGTGTCCTCTGTAAGAGAAACCGGAACCTTGATCTGAGGATGAACGAAGAAGAAGAAGAAGAAGAATATCATCATCATCGTTCTTTCTCTGACTCTCTCTCTCTCTCTCTCTCTCTCTCTTTTCACCGTATCTTTTTTTTGGCTCTCTTTTCACCTTTCTCGTTCTATATATCGCCCTTCCTTCTCTACTTATGTAAGTATGTGTGCGTATTTATCTGTTTTTTACCGAAGATCCATCACAGTGAATGAGCCGACATCAGCCAGTGACTCGTAGATGGCTTCTTGCTTCAGGATCGACCAGAACCTAATTCCGCCTTCGTTACGACCCTGGAAACAGACTGCCCTAGTGCAGTCTGGCTAAAACAATAGGCATCTCAGCGGAAAGACAAACCAGGTGTCGGGCCGAAAGGTAAACTACAGGGCGAACTCCGAGGAATAAGAAATATATGCCCATTGTATCTGTCTTCCACGTTAATATCTTCCTATCTGCTTTAATGTATCTACAAAATGAGTCTGTCCGTGCTCCTCTATATATCTACTCTATGTATCTGGCTATCTAATATGTCTGTCCTTCTGGGTCACATATCCGAATACATGTGCCTAATTTGTCTATTTTTCTCTCCGTTCGCCTAATCGGGAAACGTCGAAAGAAAGGGGATTGGAAGATGGGGGGGGGGGGTGTTTCAATCTTGTTACCATAGCAACGATATTAAGAAAGGACGTTTCATTGCCCCATATCGACGGGTCTCACGCTTTTAATATGGAATACCATTTAGGTCAGATTTTTAAACCCGAAGGATTCTTTCTTACCGTTTCGCGTTTAAAAACATGTAATAGTAAGGTCATGGCATGCACTGCGATGGGGGATCAAGTGTTATAGACTTCATTGTTGTAGACCTGAGATTTTTTGTCAAGTTGTTGTTTAATGCTCACCGTGAGTATGTTAACTCCTTTGTGCGCCTTGAAAAGGGCGTTACGTGGCGGGTTATAGTAGCTTACTTCACCTCCGAGCATGCTGATGAAGGTAGGCCGGAGTCCTCCAGGCCGTTGTGCTGTACGTGGCTTCCCCTGCGTGTCGCTCACTACTACGGCGTTCATGTCGATCCCCCACCTTTTTAGCCAGACTGCCATGAAACAGCATGTTTCAACGGAGAAATGTCTGAAAGCGAGGTGAGGGTCTTGGTCAGTATGTGTGGCCTGACCAGTCGTCAGTCTCCTCCCCCCAGCAATGGGACAGTGGATATCATTATTTACAGATGATAGATCACTCCGATAACGGTTATACGTCACAGCGTCAAGTTTGAAAGAGCTGACGGCTAGCGTCAGGGCCATTGAACCATGAGCTGTCAAGGCCCTTCTACGACTCCACGCGGTGATCCTGGATAACAGGCTCCAACACAGCAGACTGACAAAAGAAAACGACCGAAGAAGGAAGTCTAAACTGGTAGTCAAAAATACCAGCGTAAATCGAATGTGTCCGACTGAAAGGTGCAAATATCGCAGTCAAACTGTTTACTGCGACACAGCGCATTCCATTCTCCGGACAACACCCTTCTACTTGTAAGGCCCTTTTCATGACTTGGTGGAGGGAGATTGAGAACGAATGAAGAAGAAGTAGTAGTAGAAGAGGAAGAAGAAGAAATAGTTTATGTAAGTAATAATAATACACTTAAGCGACCAGGGCCAATCACGTTGAATGACTGTAATCATGGCTACGATTGATAGTTGAGTCCCAGTCAGATTGTAGTTATGTTGGAGAGTTGACTTTGTGTTTCAGCTCGGTGTTGCTAGGCGGCCCTGGGAAGTCTCCAGGATAAAAACGGTCTCTTCCAGCCCCTCACCCTGACAGACAACGGAGCATTTGATGGACCGATACCTCCAGGGGGAGGCGGGCTACGTGACTGAAGACGCCGAAGCAACGGTGATCGAATCAATGTCTGCGAGCTAGGTACACCAGACTACCTCACTGCTGGAAATCAGGTCGTGTCAGTACATCCAGAAGATGCGCCTCTAATTCCGCAAGTGGAGGGCCTCAAGGCGCTGGAAGTTCCGCTGCAAATAGTTACCAAGTCTCGAAGCCTTACAATACGACGGAGACGACACCGAAAGACTGGTCTTCGGGAAAATGTACTGCTCGAACCGGACTTTACTGAAAGAGTGCATAGACATGAAGCCGTCAGGTAGACGAAGTCCTTAGTTGCATAATCATTGCGACCAACAAACCTTCATCAGGGGCAGAGTTGAGATTACCTAATAAATGTAGTAGGTAAAGGTTGGCATATATCAGATACTGCTGTCATGGATGCAGTGTATATTGTACTAGTTCACAGCTTCTTTATTAGATGATGTTCCTAGTTCTTTTTCTCGCTGCCTGCCGTTCCCTAACAGCAAACCATGTACGTATTTGCAGCTGGTCGACTTGAGTCTTACATTAACTTAACTTAACTTAACTTAACGTCTTTAAACTGGTTTAGAAGACCCTGCAGAGTCTGTATACAACCAGTTACATTTACATCACCTTGCTCTAAAAGCTATGGGCATCCAATTTATTCTTAAATGCATTAAATATCCCTGCCTCCACTACCTCCCTTGGCAATGCATTCCAATCATTCACCACTCACTGACTAAAAAAATATTTCCTAATATCTAATCTGGACCTCTCTTTAGTCAGCTTGTAGATATGCTCTCTTGTTATTGTGTGTGGCTGTATTTTAAAAAACTTGTTATAGTCTAATTTATCCATTCCTTTGATCATCTTATAAACCTGTATTAAGTCACCACGAATTCTTCTCTCTTCGAGACACTGTAGGCCGGTTTTTCTGAGTCTTTCCTCATAACTGTAATTCTGGAATCCCACTATTATCTTTGTCGCTCTTTTTTGTATTCTTTCCAGCATGTTTATATCCCCTCTATGATAAGGACTCCATACCTGTACACAGTACTCCAATCTAGGTCTAACTAATGCTTTATACAGTTTGACTATCACTTCCTTGCTCCTATATTTACTATTTCTTTTTATCACACCTAACATTACATTTGCCTTTTTCACTGCTACCTTAACTTGCTCACTCACCTTTCCTGTATGATCTATTATAACCCCTAGGTCCCTTTCCTTATCTATCTTTCTAATATTGTTCTCTCCCATTCTGTAATTATGTTCCATATTGGATCTACCCATGTGGATGACTGTACATTTATCTACATTAAACTCCATTTGCCAACTTACAGATCATTCTCGAATTTTATCTAAATCCGACCTCAATATATCCACTTCTGCTTTAGATGAGACACTACTGCATAGTTTTGTGTCATCAGCAAATTTTGCAATCATGGACCCCATATCAATGTTCAAATCATTTATATATATCAAGAACAAAATTGGTCCCAAAACCGAGCCCTGTGGCACACCACTTTTCACTTCACCACCACTCAGAGTACTCCTTATTTATGCCCACCCTCTGCCTTCTTCCCGTTAACCAATTTTCAATCCATTTGGCAACTTCCCCAACTATTCCATGTGATTTTAACTTTCGAAATAATCCTTGATGAGGTACTCTATCAAAGGTCTTTGCAAAATCTAGATTAATAACGTCCACTGGCTCCTCTTTATCTATCATTTTGGTAACCTCCTCCATAAATTCTAATAGATTTGTTAAGCATGATCTCCCTCTAGTAAACCCATGCTGACTATTTCTAATTAGATTACATTTGTCTAAATGCATTACAATGTTTTCTTTGATTATTGACTCTAACAATTTACAGACTATGCTCGTTAAACTCACCGGTCTATAATTCGCTGGATCTGATTTCTTGCCCTTTTTTAATAAGGGGATCACTCCTGCATCTTTCCAATCCCGTGGAACAATCCCTTTTGTAAGTGATTACGGGGGATAAACCTCGTATCTTTACCGCGAATAACGACATTATGTTGCTCTCCTACACAGGTGATCACTAATAGATGTACACGTATAAAAATGGGAGATTCAAGATGTGTCGCAATACTTAGTAGAAGATTGTACCAAAAGGCGATTGATAACCGGGCCTAAATTCAAGGATGTAGTTAATTATTCAAATTTGGGTTTACGAGCTAAAATATTTTAGTAAGGGCCTGGGCGGTAAGATGAAGAGTAGACGAGAAAGAGTAGAATAAGAAGAAGTAAATATATATATATATATATATATATAGAGAGAGAGAGAGAGAAAAGAAACAGTGCACGACATGGAATGTGTTTCATCCATTTGGTTTCATACAACCCATGAGGAAGTTTAAGCTGTTTTCTCATCCAAGCCGATGACTCTCGTAAGAAGAAATAGCAAACAATATATGTAGTTAGAATGTCAACAGTGCTGAACTGGTCAGTTTGAAGTGAGTAGCGACCGGCGAGATGTTGGTGTTGTGTGTGTGTGTGTGGCTGGTTGTTGGGGGGGGGGGGGGTGTTGGTGAAATCACCGAACAAAATTAAAAAATTCAAGTGAAAATCTACCCATACTATTTTGTACCTTCCCCCAGGTCTAGTAAGCCACAGGAAGTGTTAATAATACCTACTACGTATAGCCGATAACTGGTAAAAAAAACATTAACATGGCTGTTTAAATACCACGATTCTATGTATATGTCTGTTTGTATGTATGTATTCACAACTTTTTCCCTTTCAGTACTTCATTTTGTTGTGCCATGACACATCCTCTCTCTCTCTGTGTGTCTCTCTCTCTATCTCCAATTGTCTCTCTCAATATATCTTTCTCTGTCTCTCTATCTATCTTTCTCTATATATGTCGATATATATATATATATATATGTATATGTCTCTCTCTATATGTCTCTCTCTCTATCTGTCTCTATCTGACTCTTTCTATTTGTCTCTCTCTATATGTCTCTCTCTATCTGTCTCTCTGTACTTGTCTATATGTCTCTCTGTCTCTCTCTATCTGTCTCTCTCTATATGTCTTTCTCTCTATCTGTCCCTCTCTCTGTCTTTCTCTCTTTCAATCTGTCGCTATCTCTATATGTCTCTCTACATGTCTCTCTCTCTCGTCCCTGGTCTAAATCCTCTCTCTTTCTTGTTTCAGTCACATCATTTATCACTGGGTTTTTTTTTCAGATCCAAGTGGTGCCGACTCTGGGTTCTCAAGTTCTCAGAGCCTACCACAGTATACACCATCCTCACCAGCAGCACCACAGCAGGTAATGTAACAATGTGTCTCTATCTGTGGAACATGCGTATGCATGTTCTTCTTGTGTGTATTATTCACTTTATCTAAATATGTTTTCTATATATCTAAAACTCTCTCTGTGTGTATGACTCACTTTATCTAAATATGTTTTCTATATATCTAAAACTCTCTATGTGTGTATGACTCACTTTATCTAAATATGTTTTCTATATATCTAAAACTCTCTCTGTGTGTATGACTCACTTTATCTAAATGTGTTTTCTAAATATCTAAAACTCTCTGTGTGTATGATTCACCTTTTCTACATTTGTTTTCTATATCTCTAATATTCTCTCTGTGTGTATGATTCAACGTTTCTAAATGTGTTTCTATATCTCTAATATTCTCTCAGAAAAACGTGAGTTAACGCAACAATATGCGGCTGACCTGGTCTCGGAAGTTCTTTCGATAACTCACGTCCTTCCTTAAACATCGTTGTCCAGTTCTTCACTGTTGTCTTCGACACACTTTTGTCACCATACACAGCCTGCATTCTGCGATGAATGTCAACTGGTCGAAATCCTTCTCCTTGTTAGAAATCAAATCACCGCTCGCTGGTCATCTTTGCACGTATTCCGTATCACACCCGTCATGTTTTCAACGGTCTGCTGAGGAAACTGTGAGTCGGATTATAATGACATTTTGCAAACGTGACGGTTGGTATGTGCTGTTTACACCATAGGTGACGTTATCATGTGCATCGTAAGTATGTTCACTTGATGCAGTTTGGTCCGTTTTCATTTGATCACGCCTCGCATATCTCTCGTATTTTCTCTGTGTGTATGGTAGTGTAACTACCATGGTGCATACTTTTACCTGTATATTGAGACACACCTTTACCTGTATATTGAGACACACCTTTACCTGTATATTGAGACACACCTTTACCTGTATATTGGCCGTCATCGTGAAATTTTGCCCCATGCAAATAGGAAAGTAGAATTTATGTGAAAGAAGAATAGTAGAATAAAAAGAAGAAGAAGAATTAGAAGATAAAGAAGAAAAACTAGAATGTATATCTCTTATTCAGTAAAGGTCAATGTCCCATAGCATACACTGCTGTCAGGGATGAAGTGTTTGAGATTTCATGTTACTAGGCCACATCGTGTTTATGAGATGAGGTGACGTCAGTTCCTTCCTCGCTACCTTTCCCTCTCAAACAGGAAGCCAGCATCCAATTGTAAGCTGGGTCGACTGTAGCGTGCCGGTACCGGAAGTTGAACCCCCATATCTTTGCTGTGAAAAGATAACACTATACCACTACGCTCAATGGACACTTCACTATAATTGAACATGAAAAAGGATTCAGTGTTGTTCTTGTTATTGTTGTTTGCGAATGCCCACAATGAGTATGTTGCTCTTTGTTGCTTCCTGAAAAGGACGTTAAGTAACGGAATGCAGTATATTTCCTAACACCCCGAGCGTGCTGATGAATGTGGACTGTGGTCCTCTAGGAGGTTGTGCTATGCTTGGCTCATCTGCGTGTCACACACTACTACGGGGATCACGTCGATCCATCACCTTGTTAGCCACCCTGCCATGAAAACATCCAGTTTCTAGGGAGAGCTACTATGAAGCCGAGGTAAGGGTCTTGCCCTGGTTGTATGATTCACTTTGACTGCCCTGGTTGTATGATTCACTTTGTCTGCACTAGTCGTATGATTCACTGTGTCTGCACTGGTTATATAATTCACTTTGTCTGCTCTGGTTGTATGATTCACCTTGTCTACTCTGTTTATATGATTCACCTCAACGTCTCTGTTTATATGATTCACCTTGTCTACTCTGTTTATATAATTCACCTCACCTTCTCTGTTTATATGATTCATCTCCCCCTCTCTGTTTATATTTTTCACCTCGTCCACTCTGTTTATATGATTCACCTCGCCTTCTCTGTTTATTATATTCATCTCCCCCTCTCTGTTTATATTTTTCACCTCGTCCACTCTGTTTATATCATTCACCTCGCCTTATCTGTTTATATCATTCACCTCGCCTTATCTGTTTATATCATTCACCTTGCCTTCTCTGTTTATATCATCCACCTCGCCTTCTCTGTTTAAATCATTCACCTCGCCTTCTCTGTTTATATCATTCACCTCGCCTTCTCTATTTATATCATTCACCTCGCCTTCTCTCTTTTTATGATTCATCTTGTCAGCACCTCTATTTGCACTCACTGTTGGTATTATTTGCCGTAACGATTGGTCATTCCATTATGTCTCTATGCACTCACTTTTAATATGATCCATCCCAACTTTTTCCCTCACCTATAGCATGATTCGTGCTAACTATATGGAACTAATTGACTATGGACTAACCAGTCAATAATGATTGAAAATAAAAGCACTTTAATTACATCATTTGTAAGACTGCATGGATTTCTTATCATCGACTGCTGGCCTTGAAGAAATAACAAATTTGGAGTAAATTATCCAGTGTCTAAAAAAATTCACTTATCAAATTGAGAAATCAAATTCACTTCGTCAATAACGGTTTTTAAATTGAAATTTTAAAAAATGAAAAAGGTTTATAATCATACCGCATTGAAAGAAATAAAAATAATCCAACTGTCCGAATCGAACCTACCTCCTCTAAATCTGAGTCCTGCGTTCCTATTACCAACTAAGCTATCGTTGCTCATACATTTACCCGGTACTAAAAAAATGTTTCCTAAAGTCAGATGTGTTGGACCGAAAGGTGCAAATATCGCAGTCAAGCTGTAAACTACGACACAACGCATTCCGTTCTCTGAACTACATTCTGCTACTTAAGCCCTTTCGTTGTTTGGTAGCGGGAGATTGAAAACGAACGAAGACAAGCCATACATTTATGGAATTATTTTTTTATGTGCCCGAATTTTCATGACGTCAATCGACAGATTAAAGGCCAAATGTAATCTCTGCTGGTTTCTTAGAAATTTTTGTTGTGGAGAAATGTTCATCCCACGAAAAAGCTTAAATTTTGAAATTGTTTTAAAGTCATTTTAAAAAGACCCACTTTGTTTAATGCTAAATCATGCTGTATATGTCATGTCAATGTAACATTGCCGTCAGTATATATATATATATATATATATATATATATATATATATATTTATATATATATATATATATATATATATATGTGTGTGTGTGTGTGTGTGTGTGTGTATATACACACATTTATACATTCAATATTTATATATACACACATTTATACATTCATATATTTATATATACACACATTTATACATTCATATATTTATATATACACACATTTATACATTCATGTATTTATATATACCCACATTTATACATTCATATATTTATATATACACATATTTATACATTCATATATTTATATATATACACACATTTATACATTCATGTATTTATATATACCCACATTTATACATTTATATATTTATATATACACACATTTATACATTCATATATTTATATATACCCACATTTATACATTCATATATTTATATATACACACATTTATACATTCATATATTTATATATACCCACATTTATACATTCATGTATTTATATATACCCACATTTATACATTCATATATTTATATATACACATATTTATACATTCATATATTTATATATACACACATTTATACATTCATATATTTATATATACACACATTTATACATTCATGTATTTATATATACCCACATTTATACATTCATATATTTATATATACACATATTTATACATTCATATATTTATATAAACACACATTTATACATTCATGTATTTATATATACCCACATTTATACATTCATATATACCCACATTTATACATTCATATATTTATATATACACACATTTATACATTCATATATTTATACATACCCACATTTATACATTCATATATTTATATATACACATATTTATACATTCATATATTTATATATACACATATTTATACATTCATATATTTATATATACACATATTTATACATTCATATATTTATATATACACATATTTATACATTCATATATTTATATCATATTCGCAACGATGATGCTAGGCTGCCTTATTGAGGAGGAACGAAGATACCTGCTGTACCGCAATATGCATTTTTGCACAAGTCAACTGAGCATGGTTGTGCATGAGGTTGGCAATTTAATCATGCTCAAAAAAATGTGTCACGTGATCACAGAGACTACCCTTAACTTAACGTCTTCATACTGGTTTAGAAAATTCTGCAGAGTCTGGATACAACCAGTTTCTTTAACTTCATCTGATCTGAAAATAAATATGCGCATCCAATTTATTCTTGAATATATTTTTTTACCATTCCTCCACTATTTCCTGTGTCAATGCATTCCAAGCATTGATCACTCTCTGAATTAAAAAAATATTTTCGAATATCTGATCTGTACCTTTATTTAATTAATTTATAACTATGCTCTCTTCTTCTTGTAGACGGCTGTAATTTGAAAAACTTTATATAATCTAATTTATCCGTTTCTTTGATTATCTTCGAAACCAGTATTAAATTACCTCGATTAGTTCTCCTTTCTAGAAACTGTAGACCGGTTTTCATGAGTCTATAATTCAGGAATCCCACTATCAGTTCTATCGCTCATTTTTGTATCCTCTCCATCATGTCTATATCCACTCTTCGATAAGGACTTTACATCTGAACACAACAGTACTCCAATCTAGGTCTAACTAATGCTTTATACAGTTTTACTATCACTTCGCTGCTCCTATGTTTAATATTTCCTTCTATCATACCTAAGATTGGATTTGCCTTTTTTTCACTGATTACCTGAACTTGCTCACTCACCTTACTTGAATGATCTATTATAAGCGCTGTGTCAGTTTCCTTATCTATCTTTCTAATATTGTTCTCTCCCATTCTGTAATGATGTTCCATATTGGATCTACCCACGTGGATGACTGTACCTTTATCTACAGTAAACTCAATTTTCCAGCTCACAAACCATTCCCGAATTTTATCTTTAATCTAACATCAATATATCCACTTCTACTTTTGATGAGACACTTCTGCATAGTTTTGTGTCATCCGCGAATTTTGCAATCATGTACCCGATATCATTGTCCGAATCGTTTATTTATATCAAGAACAAAATGTATCACAAACCAAGCCCTATAGCATTCCATTTTTTACCTCACACCGAATACTCCTTATTTATAACACAAACACGTTCACATGAAAACTGAAAATCATGCTTCTTCTGAAGTGGTAAGATGTAGTGGTGGCTCCATGCGACGTCTGGACTGAATTAGGCTGAACGATGAGGATATATTAATATAAACACTTTTGTAGAATGACTCTGTGTGCGGTAATAAAAACGTAGGAACCTCTCGGTTCTATGAGGAAACATGATTTACACGTATATCTCCTGGTTACAAGGCGACGGACAAGCTGTAACTAACTCTTATCCGTTTTGATAAACATGTCACTCGTGGAATTCTCGTACAACATATTTGGTGCTAAGACCTACGTTTGGTTTCAGTTTTGGCACATTGACAGACAAACGAATTTTGTTACTAATTCAACAAGGCCCACATTTGGTTTCTGTTTAACACAAAGACGGACTAACCTGGTCGATCGTTTTGCCAAATTGACTGACGTTCAGCCAAACAGCGAACATTATGAGTGTTAATTTCTGTATCTCACTTCGCACTCACTGTTTCACCTCAACTATACAGATGTTCTATCTACGTCTTATTATTTGCCTTAGTTAAATTCAACTCATCTACGTGAACTTTCTTTTTCTTTGGTTGCTCCTATTGTTTCCCTTACTACTACTACTACTACTACTACTATTATTACTACTATAACTACTGCTACTACTACTACTACAACTACTATTACTACTATTGCTACTATTATTACCACTACTACTACTGCAGCTATAATTACTACAGCGTCAACTACTTTTATTACTGGTACTACTACAACTACTACTGTTACTACTACTATTACTACTACTGCTGCTACTATTATTACTACTACTATTACTACTACTGCTACTATTATTACCACTACTACTATTGCAACTATAATTACTACTGCGACAACTACTATTATTACTAGTACTACTACAACTACTACTATTACTACTACTACTACTACTACTACTACTACTACTACTACTACTACTGGTCCTATTACTACCACAAGTACTATTACTACAAGGTGAACGGATTGGGCTAGTTGATCTGGTTAAGTGACACGGCTCACAACCCCAAGATGCTGGGTTCGATCTCCATCACAGCACCGGCCGTTACCCCGGGGGAAGCAAACCCTTAGAAAAACAGGAGGAAGCAGACACTTACATAAAATGCATGCCGAAGTCGGATGCATTGGGCCGACAGGCACAAAATAAAAACGTCAGTGCAACGCACACCACCCTGAGGAATAGAGAAATAAGCCGGATGCAAAAAAACACCAACAAAAAAAACAAAACTACTACTACTGCTTTAACTACGACTACCATTACTACTACTATTATTACTATTACTACTATTGCTGTTACTACTATTACTACTGTTACTACTACTGCCACTGTCACCACCACTAACCACTACTACTGTTGTAATTATTACTCCTCTCATTAATATTTTCCCTTCCATCATGAAAACAATAATTTGTCTCTGTTGAAATCTATTCCGCCGGGTTTTAAGTGAAATCTTGACTGACAATAATTCTCATCGAGAACTAGAAAGAGAGCCTTTCTCTAATTCGACTCTCGCTCTAAAAAAGGAATCCCATCTTTTTCCATTACGCGTTTGACTGACGTATCCTGCTTCACGAATAAGAGTTTATCCCTGATCTGGGTTGAGGATAGCTGGTCTGTCACTCTGCTCGTGTTATGGAGTCAACAAACTTGAAGTACAAGCCATCTGATGTAGGAGTAGAACAACTGATTATGTATTACATGCCGCTTTGCAGGTTAGACGTCAAAGGTCACTGGAAAAGATTGCAAAACAACCAGGGAAGGTGAGACTCGCTAGCCTGGAAGGCAGTTCATTTAAGCGGAAGAAACATTGTAGTTCACCTACTGCCTTGCAGATAGACTGGACACAGCGGAAGCTATGGAGAGACGCTCTAGACAGGGAACAAAGATAGACAGGGAGAGATGCACCAGACTGGGAACAAAGAAAGCCAGAGAGAGGGAGGACACGCTTTAGACAGGGAACAAAGAAAGACAGGGAGAGATGCACCAGACTGGGAATAAAGAAAGACAATGAGAGGTGCACCAGACTGGGAACAAAGAGACTAGGAACAAAGAAAGTCAGGTTGAGATAAACCAGACTTGGAACAAAGTAGACTTGCCTGACATCATCTGTCGTAGCTCGGCTGAAAACGCCTGATTTAGATTGGTATGAGGTACATTGTTGTTGTTGTTTAATGCCCATAATGAGTAAGTTTACTCTTTTTTGGGGCCTAAAATGGACCTCATTAGCCACCCTAGCAAGGTCATGCTTAAATTAATCCTCGACCGATTGAAACCCCAAGCAGAGAACATTATTGCCGAGGAGCAAGCAGGGTTCAGACAGGGAAGAAGCACTACAGAACAGATATTTAATTTAAGGCTGCTAAGCGAGAAATGTCTAGAACAGCAGCAAACACTGTATCATGTGTTTGTGGATTTTAAGAAGGCGTTTGATAGGGTATGGCATAAAGCGCTTTGGGCAACCATGAGGATGTATAATATCAACGGAAATATTATAACGGTCCTTGAACACCTGTATAACAAGGCGTCTAGTGCAGTTCTTGTGAATGGAAGGCGAGGAGACTGGTTTCGCACATCAGTTGGTGTGAGACAGGGGTGTACACTCTCTCCAACTCTTTTCAATATATTCCTTGAAGGAATTATGAGTGAGGCACTTGGAGGTCACGTTGGTACTGTCAAGATAGGGGGCCGAACGATTACTAACCTTCGTTTTGCAGATGATATCGACGGGTTGGCGGGTTCAGAAGCAGAACTCCAGGAATGGGTCAGAAGGCTCGATGAAACAGCTCTTGACTATGGTATGGGGATAAACGCTGGAAAGACAAAACTAATGACAAACAACGCTACGGGCTTCAACAGCAAGATAAAAGCTAACGGTCAGGAACTCGAAGTAGTTGACTTTTAAACGTCACGTACAAAGATCGAGTTACAAACGAGGAAATCCGAAATAGAATTACGACGGCAATAGGGCCTTTCGAAGATCTCTTGGCAACTGTCAAAAGAAGGAAATTCACTTGGTACTGTCACATATTGAGATCAAATGGTCTTGCAAACACAATCCTCCACGGGAAGGTGCATGGCAGACGACGAAGAGGCCGGCCCAAAAAGAGATGGGAAGACAACATAAAAGAATGGACCAGTCTCCGACCAGAAGAGTCACAGGCAGCGGCTTCTGACAGAGAGGGATGGCGTGGAGTTGTGAGGATGTCTTCATGTGTGCCCCAACGACCTTACCGGTTACGGGATGACCTGACCTGACCTGAAAATGGACGTTAAGTGTCGGGCTTTCCTCACATCTTGAGCATGCTGATGAAATTTGACCACAGTCCTCCAGGCGGTTGTGCTATGCGTGGCTTCATCTGCGTAGTTCTCACTACTACGGGGATCACATCAATCCACATCACGTCAGCCATGCTGCCTTGAAAACAGCCTGTTTCCATGGAAAGCTACATGGAAGAGAGAGTGTGATCTTGGTAAGTGCATTGTGCCTGACCCTGACCCGACGTCCTGGTCAGAATGTTGTGCCTGACTGGACTAGCGTCTCGGTTAATGTATTGTGTACCCACCCTGTCTGTACATTACATTGAAACATTATACCAAGATCAACGAGCCGCTGTCCGAGTATCTGGGCAAACATCAGATTGGTTAGCAGTACAAAAATGGAGTAAGACAGGGATGTATCCTCTCACCCTATCTAATAACATATATGCGGAATTTATAATTAGAAATGTTAGAGAAGACGAGAACATTGAAAATGTTGATACGTAAACGATTGGCGGTTACGAGATTCCAGAGTTACGATGACACATTGATACTATCAAGAAGTGCAGAAGGGTTAGAGCAGCTAATTTCAGCCGTAAATGGACACAGTAACGATCAATACCTGTTTATATACATAAATAAAACAAAGATAATGACCACCGACAAAACACGATGTCAACATAAATGTACAGTGGGTGGTGAGGAAATAGACCAGGTCACGGATTGACAAAAATGGCGTCTGCTCTAAAAAATCAGAAGATGACTAGCCATCGCAATGCAGAGACTGAACATCCTGAAGAAATTATAGCAGAGCACCAACAAAACGATAAAAGTGAAAGTCTTGAGAGCTTGTGTTTTTCCTGTGGCATCATATGGCTGCGAATCATGGACGATTACCAAAACTTATAGACAGAGAATCGAATCCTTCAAATCAAAATATTACTGAAAGATCCTTAGAAAACCCTGGACAGAGAAAAAGACAAATATAGACATACGACAAGAGTTGAACATAGAGGATAATTGATTTATCAATTCCATATGTAGATACACTGTTTACATCAAAAGACACAACGGGCTTGAGAGAACGGTGATAGAAGGTATGGTACTTCGCAAAAGAGGAAGATGGTACCACCAAGATATCCAGGAATGACTGTTACGGAGGCTGGAGTTTTGGCAATGGAAAGAGCTTCTTCAGATATACTTTGATGGGAGCGATGTTCTATAAAGGACATGCTACATAATGACCTGATGACCCTGTCTGTTGAATTCGATATTTGTATAACAATTTATGTGAATCCTCTTTCTTCGTTTGTCGTATTGCTCTTGCCTTTCGGCGTCGCACAGAGACGCGTAGACTTCTGGTTTGTGCTAGGTGGTAGGCTTGTGGTGGCTACATGTTGAACGTGTGGAGTGTCCTCCGGAGTCGACCCCTTGCTTGTGACGCTGATACTTCTTCTTCTTCTTCTTCTTCTTCTTCTTCTTCTTCTTCTTCTTCTTCTTCTTCTTCTTCTTCGTTCGTTCGTTCTCAATCTCCCACTACCAAACCATGAAAGGGCTTAAGTAGCAGAATGTAGTCAAGAGAACGGAATGCGTTGTGTCGTAGTTTACAGCTTGACTGCGATATATGCACCTTTCTGTCCAACACATCCACCACTAGTTCCTATGGCAGTGCATTTCAAGCATTCACCACTATTTGACTAAAAAACAAATGTTATAATATTTCATTTGGAGCTCTCTTTAATTAATTTGTAGTTGTGCACTCTTGTTCTTGAAGGTGACTGTACTTTGAAAAACGTGTTATAGTCTAATTTATCCTTTCCTTTGATTATCTTATAAACAAATCACTTCGAATTCTTCTCTTTTCTAGTCTCTGCAGACCAACTTTCCTTAATTTTTCGTCATCACTAAAATTCAAGAATCCCACTATCAGTTTTGTCGCTCTTCTTTTAATCTTCTCAAGTATGTTTATGTCTCCTCTACGATAAGGACTCCACACCTGAACACAGTAATCCAGTCTATATCTAACTAAAGCTTTATACAGTTTGATTACTACTTCATTGCTTCTTTGTTAGATATCACATGGTCTATTCTGGCGAATCACTTCTTGCGTGTACAATTTCAGATTTAATTTTTTTTTCATTATACATTTTAATTCGAGTGAATCAAACTACAAGTATCTGGTCTGGGGTACAGAACATTGAAACCAACCCGCCTCATAAAAGTAGACACAGAAATGCTCGGTCCATGGAGAATCGGCCGAGCCGGAAGTGTGCCATGCCCTGTGTCTGGATGGAGTCCATTCAACTTTCCGAAGCCGTCGGGGAATATTAAATTTTCTCTATGATCAATTCAAAATCAGAATGAGATAGAGGGTTTTCTCTGGAGTGAGCTCGACCACTCACAGACAATAATTATGGGCTACAAAAACATCAACCGATTTACTAAATTCATCGTCCTTGAATGAAAAACGTCTTTCACCATGGTCTTCGGTGGAGGGCAACTCAACATGAAAGAAAACTGGTTTTCATTATAAAAGGCTTCCATACTCGGCGTCTTAGTCGACTTGTACATTCATAATGGCATGTATCATTATGCCCAATGCTTGTGCGGGTTGGTGGTAGCTGGAATTTCTCTGTTAGCGGTGTAGGCTCGGGCAGCACTGCGTTTTTTTTTTGTGTGGTTTTTTTGTTTTTGTTTTTATCTGGGGGGGGGGTGTTGGAGGGAGGATGGTTGGGGGTTTGTTCTGGTACTAGCTCGGTTTTGAGTCGGTTCTGTCTCAGGCACGGGTTGTCCAGTGGAAGGTTAACTTGTTTGTTCTATATTTGCGAGTGTTGTACAGCTTCGAGCGGATCTAGACCCACCTACTTCCATGAGGTCTTTTTTTTTCCTGCGTGGGTAACACAGGGTGGTTGCCATACTCCAACGTTCGTCTTTCAATCTGACTACATGGCCAGCCTATCGGTGCTTGGAGTTGTTGGCATGCTGTATGACGTCCTTGACGTGTGACAATGCCTGGATGTCACTGTTGTGTAGGCCCATCTGGCGCTGTTGCCTAAGTGATATAACCAAGAGACGACAATCAAGCGAGGCATCTGGAATATTGAATTCAAAGGAAACAAGGACAAGAGACGTTGAGGCCGATCAAAGAAAAACGCCGAGAAGCAAGACCAAACTGTAGATTTTTGCGCTCAACAGAACTGCTTGAGGATTAGTTTACGGCACATGCGTCCCTGTGTGACAGAGGAGAAGAAGAAGACGGCAATGTTAGGAGCCTTGGGCTAACTTTTTGTTTTGTTAGAGTCATTGGTCATTGGTGTATATGTCTGATGGGAAACAAGGAAGTAAAAATGCGGAATTACGTAACTCAACCAGAGACAGAGAGAGAGAGAGAGAGAGAGAGAGAGAGAGAGAGAGAGAGAGATTGGAAGACAGAGATTGACAAGCTCAAATCAGAATGAAGGAAACCTTAACATTTCATTGCAACTTTACCTAGCTTTTGCGAGACAAATTCTTGAATGTTAATGCCAGAACTCAGAAGTAAACAGAGAACTTCTCCACTACGCATGCAGCATTCAGTTTTATTTCCGTCTTTAGGGAATGCTCTGCATTTAGCACGGGCAGTGAGAAATGTGTGAGCTAGTTTTTTTTTTCGCTTTGTGAATTTCATTTATATGCATAATGAACGTGGTATGTTTCTGTGTTGCTCATTATATCTTCTCGGCTGTCCGACTAGCTCCCAGGTGAGTTCGTGTGGTGGGGGGGGGGGCGTGTGTGTGTGAAAAAGAGAGAGAGAGAGACCACAGCATTGAGGACCACTGCCACACTGAGAACATATTATAAGGGACAATGTACAGTAAAAGACAGTAGAACCAGTGGGCCACATCCCAGACAGGCCGAATATATATTGAAAACCAAGCAAAACCAGATCCCCATAACCCAGCAAAAAACTGAAAGTAATAGATGAGAGTTTGATCTTCAAGCTGAGAACAGGCCATGCCCCTCTCAACAAACATCTGAATAGATAAGACCCACTACGTGAACCAAACTGCAGATTCTGCCATGACCAGAGGGAGTCAGTCGAGCACCTCCTGACTTTCTGCCCAAGGCTGGCCGACTGCGGAACCTGCTGCTACTACCACACTCTACACATCACTACAACAATTGAGGAGGACTTGTGCTTTTTGTTTTGGAGGCATTGAGCAGTCAAGAGCTGCCAGATCACAGCTAAGAGGGTTATATCATCATCATCATTAACTAGAATCTCCAAGCGATAATCGTTCAGGGAACCTCATCTGTTGTTGTTCCAGTTTTTGATAATGTTGCTGCTTCTGTTGTTATTGTTTCTGCCGCTTCTGCTGTTGTTGTAGTTGTTGTTGAATGCACATGATGAGAAACTTTACTCTTTTGTGCGCCCTGAAAAGGGCGTTAAGCTGCAGTAGTTTTCCTCACATCCCGAGCTTGCTGATGAAGGAGGACCTTTGGTCTTCCAGGCAGGTTTGTTATGCTTGCTACATCTGCGTGACGCTCACTACTACGGGTATCACGTCGATCCCTCACCTTGTTAGCCAGGTTGCCATAAAAGCATTCAGTTTCCAGGAAAAACGACGAGGAAGCTAAGGTGATGATCTTGGCTAGTATATTTTGCCTGACCTTGACTAACATGTCTGGCTTGGCTTCGTTCGTTCTCAATCTCCCGCTACCAAACCCTGAAAGGGCTTAAGTAGCACAATGTAGTCCAGAGAACGGTATGCGTTGTGTCGTAGTTTACAGCTTGACTGCGATATTTGCACCTTTCGGTCCAACACATCCAACTTCAGCAAGCATTTTTTAGTACCGGGTTAGCATTCCCTCTTCGAACCATTCTCCTTAGCCAGTCTGCCCTGCTGCAGCCTGTTGTCCAGGATCACCGCGTGGAGGTGTAGAAGGGTCTTGGCAGCTCTGGTTCGCTGGCCCTGACGCTAGCAGTCAGCTATGGGTCGCTGACCACTGCTGCTCATGCGCTCGACTAACATGTATGATCAGTATGTTGTGCGTGACCCTGACTAACATGTTTGAGCAGTA
This sequence comes from Ariolimax columbianus, assembly GCA_036924085.1. Classification (NCBI taxonomy): domain Eukaryota; kingdom Metazoa; phylum Mollusca; class Gastropoda; order Stylommatophora; family Arionidae; genus Ariolimax; species Ariolimax columbianus. Next base: position 39,782,203 of record JAVGWX010000006.1, read on the forward strand.
TGTTGTTTCTGATCAGACGTTAGTCTTCCTTCCCATCCACACTGCCAAACGCTTTTTTGTAATCCATAAAATTGACAGGGATGTTTTTTATCCACTAGTTTTTTTCTACTATGATACTCTGATGCTTAACAATACGTTCACGATCTTCCCTGATGGAGTCCTACATCTTGCTCCCTGACCTTTGTGTGTACTTCCTCTTTCAATTTGTCCCACAATCCGGTAGTACCACGAAAATACACATTTACTTCCTTGTTCGGTTCTACTGGGTGATTCGTGTTCATTTCTACTTTATTTTTCCTTGTCCTTATTCCTTTCTACTGGTTATTCCTTTCTACTGATTATTCCTTCTCTTGTTTCTCTCATTTTCTTCTGAAACCTTCGTGTCAAATTGCTACAGTAGTTCCTGTTTGAACAGTGTAAATATAATTCGTCAATTACAGCGTCTGGCGAGAGAGAGAGAGAGAGAGAGAGAGAGAGAGAGAGAAAATAGGAATGACATTCTCAACAGACGAACAAATATTAAGACAGATATCCCAATCAGCAAGGCTGGTCTGGGCTGAAGAAGAGAGAACAGGAAGAGACTTCTATTTCAAGCCGTCGTCAATCTGTTCAGCCTTGCCTGATAAACAGGGTTCCTGAGACCGTAGAGCGTCTTTCGTCCCTCAGACATTTAATGAGCCACTGCCTGGCTTCTCACAAGACAAAGCCAGCTGAAGTCCCTTTTCCTTTGCTAAGAAAATGAATAATAATATTGAGAAGAAGGGGGGAAACCTCTGGGGATATCATGGAAACAAGAGTTGTCGACCGTTAATGCACATTTTTTTTGTTTTGTACGTTGATAAGGTCCAACATTGGGGCAGAAAATAGTAACACTGTAACCTGGTAGGCAGGATGCAAGTGTCAACTAAGATGAGTGATGACCTATGGAAAAGGAGCAAACAGTATCCATTGGAATAACAAATTAAGCGAAGAAAATGGGGCTGGATAGAAAATACGATGTGGAAGGCATAGCCCAACATAACCAGACAGGCTCTTACATGGAATCATCAAAGGGAGAGAGAGAGAGAGAGAGAGACAGATACCCAAAAATAAGTGGAGAAGAAAAGTGAGAATGAGCTAAGATTAAATGATTACACCTGGAGACATGCAGGTGTCGAAGAGATGGAAAGAGCTGATAGGTTGGCGAGTACAGCTATAGTGGAGTGCAGGAGATCATTGAACCGAGCCGATATCCTAAACGCTGTTGGGGCAATTGACTGGAAGGAAGATTCGGAAGTTGATCCAGAATCTACGTCTTTGGCGCGACTGGTTGAATTACGGGTGAAACGACGGGTAGCGAGGAAGAAACACCAAACGGGGATCCATCGACATCTGGTTAACCAGCACAGGACCGGAACGGTCAGTCATCACGTGCTGGCAGACATACTGAGGATGAGATCTGAGCGCGTATGGACTGGTCCCGAGTGTGATTAAGATGATTCGACGACTAACTAACCTGGAGAAAGACAAAAAGAGCAGTAGAGAACCGTGCATGCTGGCGCAATGTTGTCAATGTTCTATGCACCAAGAGGAGCGACGGGCTTTTTGATTAATATATTAATTGATTGATTGATTGATTGATCGATTTTTTTTCTTCGTTCCTGTTGTCCAAAATTGGAGTAGAGAATAGTAACGTTGTAACCTGCGAGGCATGTTGCAAGTGTCGACTAAGAGGAACGACTCCTAGTCACTAGACAAAATATTCGAGGTACAATGCCTTCAAACTAGAGTGCCATAAAAGCCATGCGTCATATAGAAGGAACACTATTCATTCAAACTACACGCCCATCTCCTGTGGGGCAGACGTTGTGCTCCAATAGATGGTTGGACATGTCGGGATACCCAGGATACTAGAAGACTGGTGAGCTGGTCATAAGCGGAGCAATGCAAGAGCAGTCTCTAGCTAGTGCCACAGACTAGGAAGCAGATCCTGAGGAACAACTATAGACAGGAATGGTTTAATAAGTTGGTTACATCCCAGACAGGCCCAAAATACTATAGACACCAAGCAAAACCAGATCTGCATGACCCAGTCAAGAAACTGAAATGAAGAGATCAAAATGTGATCTTCAAGCTGAGAACTGGCATGTCCCTACCAACAAGTTGAATAGAATAAATCTACTTCGCGAACCAAATTTCAGATTCTGTCACGACCACAAGGAATTAGTCGAGCACCTCTTGACTCTGTGACCAGGACTAACCGACCTGATAAACCGGCTGCTTCCACCGCATTCCACCAAACACAACACACTTTATACATCACCACGCCATCTGAGGAAGACATGTGCTTCTTTCCGGGAGGTATTGAGCTGTCAATAGCTACCAGCTCACGGCTAAGACCTTGCATGTAGTTTGGTCACGTAGACACGTTTGGAACACAAATTCGTCATCCACAGAGATATACAGAAGCAAAGACACACATCAAACGATTCATGAGGACGGAATGGAGAGACCAGCATAAAAAATACAATTCAGAAAATGACAGCATAGACAAGCTTGACAGAAATGTGCAGACGAAGATTGTAAGACTCATAACGGGGCATTGCAGACTCAAGGCCTACCTCCACAGAATGAGTCTCAGAGACACCCTAACGTGCGATTGTGAAGCCCCCCAAGCAAACACCAGAACACATCCTGCAGGACCCTCACTGAAATTCTGGCCTCACAGTAATTCTTTAAGGGGTTCAACCAGATATATATCGCTTGGAGCGAGGTCTGGACTGTAAGGTGGATGTGGCAATACCTCCCAGACGAGTTGCTGCAGATGGCATATAGTGCGGTGAGCCGTATGAGGTCGAGCGTTACCTTGTAGGAGCAGGACGCCTTTATGATCAAACCCAGCGTGCAATAACCTTTAGAAAATGCAAATGTTCATAAATAATAGTGTTCAGTTTGCCCAGAGAAAGACTTACCTCTTACGCAATTTCACGACAGGTTATGCGTCGATTTTCTCGGATAAGGCGTTCCGCAATCTGGATATTGACAGGAAACTGAGGTGGGTCATCACTCACGGATGTACGGCCTTCTCTACAATGTTTACACATTCAAATGTCTTACTGTGGCTGAGTTACTCATCACCGTATTGTGATTGCAGTCTTCTGTGAATTTCCATAATTTTAACGCCTTCTTTCACAAGATACTTCATCACAACACGCTGTCCCATGCAAGCACTAACAGTGTTGTCCGCAGTTTTTATTTATCTGTTACGCGACTGGCCCGTGGCAAGTGGACCACCTAGCAGTAATAGGACACAAATGCCCCTAACTAATTATAGTAGTTCCCATTCAGGTATAACTAGAACAAAAACTCCCGGTTTGCATTGAACTTTTGAACTTCCTTCGTACACATATATATATATATATATATATATATATATATATATATATATATATATATATATATATATATATATATATATAAGAGAGTGAGATATACATAGAGAAATAAACAGTGAGTGAGGGGGAAATTATGTAGGGAAGAGAGAACCATATAAAAACAGCCTGAAAGTGGCTCTGAAGTGTCTTACGGGGTAAGACAAGAAGAAATGATAGAATAGCAATCCAGACGGTCTACATACCTGTGATGTCAATCAGACTTAAGCGTCCCACCGGGTCAGCTTGCCTGGTTTGGAAGTTGCTCTGGACTGGATATCGCTTAAATCAGCTCTGGGTTGTCTTACACCCATTATTAGGAAACGAAAACGAAGTTCAGGACAGAAGTTCACGGCCTGTGACGCAGGTATTAAAGCAAAAAGTATTTTCAATTTCCAGGCTTAATTATACCAGATTGATAGCTTATTACAGAAAATCTGCCCATGGTTAAGTGTGGTCTGGTTTAAGTGCTTCGTTCGGTGTATCGTTTCACAACAGATGTTCGGGTATGTTAAAAATAAACAACATTGTACTACGGGCAAACGCATGAGTGCTGAGTCACTCTCAGTAAAGAATGAAGATACTGATGGTTCCGGCAGTTCGCTTGTCCTACACACTCCTATGTCTCCATCCATCTTCAGTCCACTTGTGTCGTTAGACACCGTGGAGAGGTGTGACCTCCTTTGTTTCATATTTTTGCTCTCTCACAAATAGATATTTATATCTGATACTGTATGGTCAGTGGCCTTCTTCGTTTTATGATGCAATTTAAATGCGAATTACTCACTCATTCAACGGGGCCTAGCCGGGAAACAATCCCAACTCTCCGGGTACAATTCCCACCTTGTTCAGTTTGGCAAACACGGGATTTTTTTTTCTCGGTATGATCGCCTCTCAGCGTACAGAAAGTAATGGCAATCTACCGTACTGCACACTTGTCAAGGAACTTATGGCTTGGCGTGGCTTCTTTCGTTCTCAATCTCCCGCTACCAAACACTGAAAGGACTTAAGTAGCAGATTGTAGTCCAGAGAACGGAATGCGTTGTGTTGTAGTTTACAGCTTGACTGCGATATCTGCAATATCCGACTTCAGCAAGCATTTTTGAGTACCGGGTTAACATTCCCTCTTCGATCCCTTCTCCTTAGCCAGTCTGCCCTTATGCAGCCTGTCATCCAGGATCACCACGTGGAGGTGTAAAAGGGACTTCTCAGCTCTGGTTTGCTGTCCCTGACGCTAGCAGTTATCTATGGGTCGCTGACCACTGCAGCTCATGTGCTGCTCCGTCAAGAAACTTATAACAGCCAAATAGTTTGGCGGTTGTAAGAAGCGACGTTCTGCTTATTTTCAACATCATCTTCTTCTTCTTTTTCCGTTATCTTCATAACAAGATCCCGGTTTCTCTTACAAAGGACACCGTTGCTTGTAAGGCTGATTTATCTCCATAAAGCTTTTTGTCTCATACCTGTCTCCCGAGGCCAGTACTATTCTCACTCTCTCTTCCTGCGTGAGCATGCAGCTTTGTAGGATGTGTTCCGCGGTCATGGTATGCTCCCCTCATGTACACCTGTCATATCTCCAAATTCTTATTATGTTATAAAGATGACCCTCGAGTCTGTTATGCCCAGTTCTCAGTCTGAAGATGGTGATTTTCTCTTGTCAACATGTGATTACAGTAGCAGTTGCATTTACAAGATGAGATTGTTCGCTCCAACCACAACCTTCTTTAGTCTCAATTTATATATGCTTGGAACGTCACCTGTCTGGTTCAGTTCAGGTTTCATCTCAACAGCTGACTACAATAATACTCCAAAGTCCTCTCTCTTCCTTTGGTGGTACAATCTGCACGGTTTTTCCATATTTATATCGGTTCACTGTCCTCCTACCTATAACGTTGTTTATGTCTAGTGCGCGTATCTTCTACCTTTATCCTTCCATTATTGAGGTTATGTCTTTTGATGTAACCAAAATATGTTAACTGTCGACCATCAATTCTCTTTGCATTCCCAATTTGCTTATACATTTACTTTTCTTTCCATGAAATGCGCACCAGACTTTTTTATATCACCATTTCAAAGGCAGCAATTTTCGTATCCGCGGTGACGTTTTTAAATAACCACATCTAATTTCAATAAACTTTGATGACTCCCTCAGTAATTCTCATCACCATACAGTTTGTTTCCTTCATCTAGGTTGTAGAGGGTCGTGCTGTCACTGGGCTCTTCAAGTGGAGTCGATATGTGTGTTGAACGTGTTCTACTGTTTGTTTGGTTTGGGTTTGTTTTTTGGAGGTGAAGGAAGGAGTGTAGTTAACATAACCAGGCATCGACGCCATCTCTCCCCTCAATCAGCCACGAGATAAGTGTTACCTGTGAAACGTGGTGCGCGCTAGTCAGATCGAGGCAAACAGGTGCGCTCTTGTAAATAAATGTTACCTGACTCACGTTTACTTAACATTTTGATAGAACGCTTGCTTCTCGCGGCAAGTGTATCAGGTTCAAGACCCGCTATCGTACGTTCTTGATGATCCAGCAGTAAAATAGGTTTACATCTACGAAATAGAAAACCAGGTGAGCTTGTATAGTGATCTCTTGTTTCGTCCTCTTCTCTGCTAGATCTGCAGTCCTGTTTCAAGGGCGAAGTTTAGTCTGCTCTAGGTATGGACGACAGCCCCACAGCTTCTGCCTCGAGTCTGCTCCTTCTGGTCAGGTCTGGACGGCAGCTCCACAGCTTCTGCCTCGAGTCTGCTCCTTCTGGTCAGGTCTGGACGACAGCCCCACAGCTTCTGCCTCGAGTCTGCTCCTTCTGGTCAGGTCTGGGCGGCAGCCCCACAGCTTCTACCTCGACTGCTCCTTCTGGCTAGGTCTGGACAGCAGCCCCACAGCTTCTACCTCGACTCTGCTCTTTCTGGTCAGGATTGGCGTCGTAGATCATTGTGGTCTGGGCAGTAATGTAGGACATGTTGTGGGGGTCTGGTTTCCCGTTCCACATCGGCACTCGTTAGTGTAGAATATCTTGATCTGGTAGAGGTGATCTAGTAGACTTCAGTGGCATGTTATCTAGCGTAGCAAGGCAGTTTGTTGGTGTCTTTGGAGTTGGTGAGTTGAGTCAGGCATATCGTTAACAGGGGCCGCGGTAGTGCATTGACTTCTCAGCTAGGCGGTCATGGTTCAATCCCCAGCTGGTGCAGGATCTTTTTCCGATCGCAAACGGGCTCCTTCAGTCGACCCAGCCAGAAATTGGGTACCAGAAAAATATCTGAAAAGTACAGACGCTCGACGTGATACTGACTACATTACTCAGTATGTTCCTCGGGTCACCAATTAATGTCTTAACACCATATTCCCCATACACCACATGGTGTTAAACGATATATTTACTTTACTATCGTTCATATTCTTCTCTTCTTCTTCTTCTTCTTCGTTCGTTCTCAATCTCTTACTATCAAACTTTGAAAGGGTAAGTAGCAGAATGTAGTCTAGAGAACGGAATCCGTTGTGTCGTAGTTTACAGCTTGGCTGCGATATTTAACACATCCGACTTCAGCAAGCATTTTTTTAGTACCGGGTTAACATTCCCTCTTCGATCCCTTCTCCTTAGCCAGCCTGTCCTGCTGCAGCCTGTTATTCAGGATCACCACTTGGAGGTGTAGAAGTGTCTTGGCAGCTCTGGTTCGCTGGCCCTGACGCTAGCAGTCAGCTATGGGTCACTGACCACTGCAGCTCATTCGCTGCTCAGCATCTTGATCCCATTCACATTCATCTCTTTCTCCCATACAATAAGCTCCAACACTTCATCCCTGACAGCAAAATCCTTTATAGGTCATGCGTTACATTATGTACTTACTTAGTCGCTCCTCTTCTACCGTGAGGCGTAGAGGTGTTACATTATGTAACTTACCGCAAATATGTTTTACAATTCTGTTTCCAAGACGCTCAACAAAGTGCCATAGTGGAGATATACTTGTATTCATGAACTCGGAGATATATTCCGAACTGCCAGTGAAACCGTTATTAAAAACACCTGAAAAAGGTAATTTTGACTCAAATTAAATAACGTTTCTGAAGAAGATGTCATGAACGTCTAATACAAAATTTGTGCCATCTGTAAACTGTTACGTGCAAATATGATAATTTCTCTTTAAATACTGTCTTTCTGTGTTTACTTACTTTTTTACTGTCTTTCTTCCTTTATTCCATTGTTAAGGTCTACAGATAGGAATATAAGACTGAGTAACAAAGACCGCTTGTAGCTGTAGTCGCCATAGATTACATTTTGTGTACCTCCAATATCATAAACACTCGCTTATACGCACATTTAAAAATGTATAAGTTTGCAATATGTATGTCACGTGAGTGATTCCCGCGGCAAACATAATAACACCACTGATTCTTTACTTCAGATCGTAAAAGACGATTAAACAGTGTTGTGCGTGGGGCTAGCAACCGCATAATTTAAAACAAACAATACTTTGAAACCGTACTACGAATGACGAATCCAGAGATAATAAAAAGTGGTTAGATGGACCAAACGCAGTTGGACATACGCTTCAACAAGTTAATGGAATCAACGGTTCCTAAAAGCTGTTTAGGATGTAAGCTAAACTCAAACAGCGTTCAACAAATGGAGCTACGGGAATGTTACAATTTGTAGTTAGTAGTAAAGGCTGTCCACTTCCGTCCTCGTATATGCAGTGCACACAAATAAAAACATGAAGTGGAAAAATAAATGATAAATAGATATTATCAGATACCGCTCTGAGACGAAAATACAAACGAAACCTACATAAAGACAAATATGCCTTCATTAGGGACAGCGAACGAAACCTACATTACGACCAATAGGCCTTCGTTAGGGACAGCGAACGAAACCTACATAAAGACCAATATGCCTTTATTAGGGACAGCGAACGAAACCTACATGACGACCAATAGGCCTTCATTAGGGACAGCGAACGAAACCTACATAACGATCAATATGCCTTCATTAGGGACAGCGAACGAAACCTACATAACGACCAATAGGCCTTCGTTAGGGACAGCGAACGAAACCTACATAACGACCAATATGCCTTCATTAGGGACAGCGAACGAAACCTACATAACGACCAATAGGCCTTCATTAGGGACAGCGAACAAAACCTACATAACGACCAATAGGCCTTCGTTAGGGACAGTGAACGGAACCTACATAACGACCAATAGGCCTTCGTTAGGGACAGCGAACGAAACCTACACAACGACCAATAGGCCTTCATCGGGGACAACGGACAACAACAAAAAATGTACTAGCGAAGCATAGGAGAAGGGAAGAATATAAAATTAGCGATATCAATATATAAAGGCGAAAATACGGTACCCATCTGAGAAATCATCGTATTGCTCTTTACGGGTCAGATGCAGGATTCTAAATGATAGACAATGTCCTAATGAAGTGACAGGAGGACGTAAGAAGTAGAAGACATCACGAGTTGTAATTATTGTTTCTCTTTTTAAAGGTAAATCTTAGTGTGGCCTCAGCCGTTTAATCACATGGTGTTATTATTTACATGTGCGTTGAAATGCACATCACTGTAAGGTGTCCTCTAATGCTTTATTGGTGTATCTGACCATCTAATGGCTGTCTGAGCCAGTCATGTACGTCAGGATGTCCTCTGAAAATGGTAGTGCTCGTCCTGGACTTTGAGTTGGATGTTGACCACCTTTATTGTGGGGAAGTTGAATAGTACCGGTGAGAGGAACCCAGCTGCAGTTTTGGGTATATTCACATCCTCTCTAATGCATAATATCCAGAGCGCAGTGCAACTGATCTCTCATTTTGGGCAGCTGATCACTGCACCAGGGCAGCTGAACGCTCCACCTAGGCAGCGCATCCCTTCACCAGGACAACTGATCTCTCCATCAGGGCAGCTGATCTCTCCATCAGGGCAGCTGATCTCTCCATCAGGGCAGCTGATCTCTCCATCAGGGCACTGATATTCATCTCACCAGCCATGAATTGATCTCACACTCTTTCAAACGGCGTATCAAGGTCATTAAAACGACCCGGTAATATGCATCTTCCGGGTTGAGAGCAACTGTGGCTGTTTCATGCTTAGAACTGCCATCAAACACGTAATATGCAAATATCTCAGTATTATCCCAGGTCTCCTTCATTGTTCTGCAACTGACAAGTGTATCAAGTCTAGAGTGTGATCACGTTTCAGATGTGACATTATCGTTCTGAAGACTATCTTCTCAAGGAACTTGCCATATATATTCTGTAATATCATTATTATATAGTTGCTAAAGAGACTGCAGCAAGAGCATATCGTGTGCAAGATTCCGGTGCACTAGCAAGGGGCAGACCTCGGCGTCGGTGGATCTAGACTGTCTCTGACCCTCTCAGGAAGGTACACCTAACAACAGCACAAACCTCCCACTTGGCGATAACAAGAAATGTATGCATCTGGGATCAAGATGTTGAGCGGCGCATGAGCTGCAGTGGTCAGCTACCCATAGCTGACTGCTAGCCTCAGGGCCAGCGGACCAAAGCTGCCAAGACCCTTCTACGCCTTCACGCGGTGATCCTGGATAACAGGCTGCAGCAGGGCAGACTGGCTAAGGAGAAGGGATCGAAGAGGGAATGCTAACCCGGTACTCAAAATATGCTTGCTGAAGTCGGATGTGTTTGATCGAAAGGTGCAAATATCGCAGTCAAGATGTAAACTACGACACGATGCATTCCGTTCTCTGGACTACATTCTGCTACTTAAGCCCTTTCAGGGTTTGGTAGCGGGAGATTGAGAACGAACGAAGCCAAGCCAAGCCAAATGCATCCCACATGTCCGCGACACCGAATGGCAACGGGAGTAAGACAAAAGAATAAGATAAAGAGTATGGAATCCTTTGCAGACAGGGAGTGAACGTAGGTAGCTATGATGCCAGTCTTCAGGGTATTGGCATCCTTCACTTTTCTTATCTCTGATTCACCCACAAGCTTGATATGACAATGCTGTACTCCATTGAGAATGTCGGGCGTAAAATATTTGTCACCTCTGCCTCAATAATCAAGTTTACGTAAGCCTCTTTTCTCGATGGCACTGTCTCGAGCATGTTTCTTAATTTCCTGGCGCACATCTCTATCGCCTTTGTTTGTCTGGGCACAACATATCGATTAAAAAATTAAAGATTATTTTCTTCATCTTACGTCAGGGGCGTCTCTGGACTCCTGAACAGTGGGAATGAGCTGGTGTGTATTCTTTCCCGATATATTTCGATGCATGTGCCAGAACTTGTGAAGGGTATTATCATTGACCACGCCTTTAATAACTGCATCCCACCTCTGACTTTTCGATTCCCTAGCCCTAGCACATTAGTGATGGATAGGAATTACATTTTGAAATCAATCATTGATAGCCTGTAATATTAGAACACCGCAATAGATGAACCAGTAACTCACAGACTGCAAAGCTTTGACATAAAACAAGGTTCAAGCCGAGTTATGTGCATGAGAGGACGGACCAGGAGAGTGTACAACCAGCGAGCTACTGGGACCATAAGCATCCAGACCATGTGCCATTTCCTGAGAGAGAGAGACTGAGCACCTATGGGTATGCCCGGAGTGCAGAGACGTCGATTCTTAGAAACAGAATAGCTGGTCTACGTTCGAATACAGTTTATAAACTATCCAATCTTGGCTATTTTCATTACAATCCTAATTTTACTTGCACAAGTATAAAATCATTTGTGAGGAAGTTCTTGCGTCACGTACATAACGAGTCTCCCATTCCGGCCCCGAGTGGATTACTGTAGCACCTGTATCCTGGACATTTTATTGGGACATTCGCCTTCAAGCAGGTCTTCTGGATCGTGATGACGTCGACATTAAAGATAACATTTTTTGTGTAGAATAACTTCACATTGACTAGAGCTCTTCCCTTTCTCTCTCCGGCGCTTTCCTTTCTCTCCCCAGCTCTTCCCTTTCTTTCCCCAGCTCTTCCCTTTCTTTCCCTCTCTCTCTCCCTCTCTCTCTCTCTCTCTATATATATATATATATATATATATATATATATATATTTCTCTCTCTACTCTTCTCTCCTGCCTCTCATTCTGCATTCACGTTTCTTGACGTCTGCTGAAGACATCGGCCACGGAACACGATCACCGTAGCTCCAACGATGACCCTTCTTTTTGGTTTGTCATCAAAGTTTTCCTTCTCCTAGATGAGCTACCTTATCCGACTTACGAGTCGCATTTGTCCGGTTTTTCCTCTGTTGTCTCTGCGATGCCGACGAAAGGTCACTAACAACACCAGAAAAGACAATCACAAATACGAATATTCGTCAAATGGAGAGACATATTCAGACAACCTTACAACTAGTCTATCAACCAGAGGATAGGGTCCAATGGAGAGACATACTCTCAGACAACCTTACAACTAGTCTTAGTACTGAGGATACGGTCAAATGGAGAGACATACTCAGAGGTGCAGAGTCCAAGGTACTGATAGAAAAAATAAGTTGCAAATACAAACGGAACACAACAGTGTTGCATTTAGGGGGGTGGAAATCGAAAGAAATTAAGTTCGTCACAAAAATACAGATCTTCAACTCCAATGTCAAGCACATGTTATCGTATAGGGAAGGAGCAATTTCAGAACTGAGGCAGAAGCACTGAGGGCTGCAGTAGTAGAAATGGTGACAGGTAAAAGGAATGAACGCCATATAGTCCTGCATACAGATGCCCTGGCCGTAGTCACAGCACTAAGAAGCCAGAAAAACACTGAACTCAATGATTTAAGAGCAGCACTTTGCAAACTGTGCCAGCAGTCCGCACCAAAAAGGGTAGTGGTACAGTGGGTCCCATCACACTGCAACATCCAAGGCAGACAGACTGGCAAAAGAAGGTGCAAGACTACCACAAACAGATACTAGTATGACGTACGAAGAGTCAAAACGGCTTATCAAAGCCAGATACATGACCAAATGGGAAACCGAACATACTGGTTACACCAAAAACGATGCCTATTACCAGTTGAACAGAAGAGAGCAGGTCGTTGTCTTTAGACTTCGCACTGGCCACAATAGACTGAGGTACCACCTATTCAACAAATTAAAGATAGGTGGTACCGACGAATGCCCGTGCGGTACCGGTAAAATGACCGCTGAACATCTGCTGCAGAACTGCCCGACATACGAGGATCAGCGAGAGCAGATGTGGCCATCACCAGTGAAACTGCAAGACAAGCTCTATGGCAGTGTCGACAGCCTCAGGATGACCGCCGCTTATTTCGAAAAAAATAATGGTTACTGTCTGACTGCGTACGAAGAAGAAGAAGAAGAAGTACTCGTCTGTGTAGTCTATTTATGTCATTATTTTTTAGATGCGACATTTCGCTAACTACACCCCGACCCGGTGTCCCCTCGCTTACACGTTCAACCAGATTTCCTTCGTATTATTTCTCTCGATTCGTTTAACTGTGTAGTTAGTGCGGGGTCTATCATTTTGTCGTTTCGAGACTCCTGTCTATGTCAGTCTGCCAGCCATCTCGTTTCCTGGTATCTCACTATGTCCAAGGATCTATTGCAGGGTAACGTTTATCGCGTGGGATGTGATTATGTTGTTAATCGGCCTTCTTTCTAAAAATATCTCCTTTTTGTTGTGTGGTGTGTGATTCGATGCCTCAAGTACCGACTTGGAGCTACAAAAATCTATTTTCTTAAGGAATTTAAAGGGAAAGGTGCAATTAATGAAGGCGGTAAGGAATCGTCTTTGAGCGTGTTCTCCCTTAACAGAATACTCACTAAACGAGTCCATTGTTTTTGTTTTTATGCATCTACTGAACTTCATGATATGGTCTCTCCGTTCGTGGTCATCATGTATTGTGGGATCCAGGTAGTGTTATCTTCTCATATGTGATCTTCAAATATGGTGTCTTTACATAATGGTATCTTCCAATAGTGTTTTCTGCAAATAGTTTATTTTCCTGTATCGTTATCTCTATCAAAAATAGTGTTACATTCAAATAAAGTTGTCTTCAAATAATGTTATTTTCACATAGTGTTAACATATAGTGTTATCGTCAAATAGTGTTTGTTTTTAAATAGTAATTGTCTTCAAATATTGTACAAAAAGCGTTAACCTCTAATAGCGTATCTTCAAATAGCGTTATTTTCAAATAGCAAAATCTTCAGATAGAGCTATCTTCAAATAGCGTTATTTTCAAATAGCAAAATCTTCAGATAGAGCTATCTTCAAATAGCGTTATTTTCAAATAGCAAAATCTTCAGATAGAGCTATCTTCAAGTAGCGTTATTTTTAATTAGTGATTGTCTTCAAATAGTGTTCAAAAAGCGTTAACTTCTAATAGTGTATCTTCAAATAGCGTTATTTTCAAAAAAATTATATTTTCAAATAGCATAATCTTCAAATAGAGCTAAATAGTGGTATCTTCAAATAGAGCTATCTTCAAGTAGCGTTATTTTCAAAAAATTATATTTTCATATAGTATAATCTTCAAAAAGGGTATCTTCAAATATTGTTCCAACAGCGCTATATTCATATCGTGGTATCTTCAAATATTGTTCAAATAATGTTATCTGACAAAAACGTTATCTCTACATTGTGACATTGTGATACCTTCAAATAATTATATCTACATATATTGTTTAATTAACGTTATCTTCAAATGGCAATATCTTCAAATAACGTAATCTTCAAATAGCGTTACCACGGTAGCCCATTTTGTTACCTTCGTCTGTAACCTGTGTTTTTATCTTCGTTGATTTACTTCATCTGTCTCCAACTAGCTCGCCATTATCACCGTCTTAATAGTTTGTCCTCACTGTGTCCTCATCTCTCTCATTCTACCTTTTTCTCATCCAAATGTCTTACACTGTCACTCCACTCTTCAGTCACTCCACTTTTCAGTCGCTCCACTCTTCAGTCACTCCACTCTCCAGACATTAACTCGCCATGTGTCCCGTTTCATCTTTTCTATATTCTCTATTCATTGTCTTATTCATACATTGCAACCCTCTCCCACCGTCTGATATTTGTGGGCCTGTCTGTCTGTCTGTCTTTCTCATTTTCGCTCTCTTTCTCTCTCTGTCTCTCTCTCTCATCATCCATGTCATCTTCTTCCTTTGTTTTTGTCCTAGTTTCTCAAATTTCATCCTGAAAGATTTATTAGTAATGTATCGACATATAAAAACGTGTACTGCTTCTTTTCCGAAACGAAAACAGGAATACATTTTTGTGACACAATCACTGCACATTTACGAACTTGCATCTGAATCATCTTGTCGGTTTAATACTAAAAAATAACATGATAATTATAGATTGTTTTTAAAAGCACGTTACAGAAAATGGTAAAGAAAACACTGAAGCGAATCTTTCTTCGGTAAGGTCGCATGTTTATAAGTCGTAAAACAAAACCCCCCAAAAATATCAGACTACATAAAATGCAAAGATTAATAAAGAAAATTCTGGAATATTCTCTATAATGAACGTGTGGGCAAGGGAATGGAGTAGCAACTAAAGATTTCTGGTCGGTAATAGAAAGGCATTTAATATACACACTAATGCGGCGCACACATAGGCTTAAGCACACTTCATTCACTTCGCCCGAGTGTTA
The DNA here is from genome assembly GCA_036924085.1 of Ariolimax columbianus. NCBI lineage: Eukaryota > Metazoa > Mollusca > Gastropoda > Stylommatophora > Arionidae > Ariolimax > Ariolimax columbianus. The sequence goes on from JAVGWX010000006.1 coordinate 39,797,227, forward strand.
CCGGAGCTCAAAACGGACACAAATAATAGTAGCGCATAGTAACCTGCCATGTTTGTCTAAGGAGGGTTGTGGATGGGACTGGCTACCGGATACTGTGGAAGCTTTAAGCGAGAGAAACGTTAGCACATATGGATAGGTTTAGCGTTTGACTACTTGGTATGTTTTTGTTGAAGATATAGGTTCGACAAGGAGATGAAGAAATGTTGACTGATTGATTCGCATTCGGTCGAATATTAAACACTTCGGTATAGCCATAATATTTACAAGCTGAGTAAACCGAATCAGGAACCAGAGTAAATTGGCTCAGGAACCAGTGTAAACCGGCTCAGGAACCAGTGTAAACCGGCTCAGCAGCCAGTATTAACCGGCTCAGCAACCAGTGTAAACCGGCTCAGCAACCATTATAAACCGGCTCAGCAACCATTATAAACCGGCCCATCAACCAGTGTAAACCGGCTCAGCAACCATTATAAACCGGCTTAGCAACCATTATAAACCGGTTCAGCAACCAGTGTAAACCGGCTCAGCAACCATTATAAACCGGCTCAGCAACCATTATAAACCGGCTCATCAACCAGTGTAAACCGGCTAGCAACCATTATAAACCGGCTTAGCAACCATTATAAACCGGTTCAGCAACCAGTGTAAACCGGCTCAGCAACCAGTGTAACATCTTTAACAATAACGTGTTTCCAGCGCCGTGAGATTTTCGTGTTTCTTGGCTTTATGACACACACACATACACACACACACATAAACGCACACACAAGGACATTTGCAATCACACGTACACAAACACAGACAACACACACAGACAAACAAACGCAAACACAGAAACACACAAAGACACACATACACAGACAAATATACAAACATACATACATACATACATACATACATACATACATACATACATACATACATACATACATACATACATACATACATACGTGTAAACCGAGTCATACACAAAAACACACTCAGACCTAGACAAACATACACGCAGAACTAGACAAACACACATGCAGACCTAGACAAACATACACGCAGAACTAGACAAACACACATGCAGACCTAGACAAACACACATACAGACCTAGACAAACACGCACAAACACACATGCAGACCTAGACAAACACACATGCAGACCTAGACAAACACACATGCAGACCTAGACAAACACACATGCAGACCTAGACAAACACACATGCAGACCTAGACAAACACACATGCAGACCTAGACAAACACACATGCAGACCTAGACAAACATACACGCAGAACTAGACAAACACACATGCAGACCTAGACAAACACGCACAAACACACATGCAGACCTAGACAAACACGCACAAACATACATGCAGACCTAGACAAACACACATGCAGACCTAGACAAACACACATGCAGACCTAGACAAACACGCACAAACACACATGCAGACCTAGACAAACACGCACAAACACACATGCAGACCTAGACAAACACGCACAAACACACATGCAGACCTAGACAAACACGCACAAACACACATGCAGACCTAGACAAACACGCACAAACACACATGCAGACCTAGACAAACACGCACAAACACACATGCAGACCTAGACAAACACGCACAAACACACATGCAGACCTAGACAAACACACATGCAGACCTAGACAAACACACATGCAGACCTAGACAAACACACATGCAGACCTAGACAAACACGCACAAACATACATGCAGACCTAGACAAACACACATGCAGACCTAGACAAACACACATGCAGACCTAGACAAACACACATGCAGACCTAGACAAACACGCACAAACACACATGCAGACCTAGACAAACACACATGCAGACCTAGACAAACACACATGCAGACCTAGACAAACACGCACAAACACACATGCAGACCTAGACAAACACACATGCAGACCTAGACAAACACACATGCAGACCTAGACAAACACACATGCAGACCTAGACAAACACACATGCAGACCTAGACAAACACACATGCAGACCTAGACAAACACACATGCAGACCTAGACAAACATACACGCAGAACTAGACAAACACACATGCAGACCTAGACAAACACGCACAAACACACATGCAGACCTAGACAAACACGCACAAACATACATGCAGACCTAGACAAACACACATGCAGACCTAGACAAACACACATGCAGACCTAGACAAACACGCACAAACACACATGCAGACCTAGACAAACACGCACAAACACACATGCAGACCTAGACAAACACGCACAAACACACATGCAGACCTAGACAAACACGCACAAACACACATGCAGACCTAGACAAACACGCACAAACACACATGCAGACCTAGACAAACACGCACAAACACACATGCAGACCTAGACAAACACACATGCAGACCTAGACAAACACACATGCAGACCTAGACAAACACGCACAAACATACATGCAGACCTAGACAAACACACATGCAGACCTAGACAAACACACATGCAGACCTAGACAAACACGCACAAACACACATGCAGACCTAGACAAACACACATGCAGACCTAGACAAACACACATGCAGACCTAGACAAACACGCACAAACACACATGCAGACCTAGACAAACACGCACAAACACACATGCAGACCTAGACAAACACACATGCAGACCTAGACAAACACACATGCAGACCTAGACAAACACACATGCAGACCTAGACAAACACACATGCAGACCTAGACAAACACGCACAAACACACATGCAGACCTAGACAAACACGCACAAACACACATGCAGACCTAGACAAACACACATGCAGACCTAGACAAACACGCACAAACACACATGCAGACCTAGACAAACACACATGCAGACCTAGACAAACACACATGCAGACCTAGACAAACACACATGCAGACCTAGACAAACACACATGCAGACCTAGACAAACACGCACAAACATACATGCAGACCTAGACAAACACACATGCAGACCTAGACAAACACACATGCAGACCTAGACAAACACACATGCAGACCTAGACAAACACGCACAAACACACATGCAGACCTAGACAAACACACATGCAGACCTAGACAAACACACATGCAGACCTAGACAAACACACATGCAGACCTAGACAAACACACATGCAGACCTAGACAAACACACATGCAGACCTAGACAAACACGCACAAACACACATGCAGACCTAGACAAACACACATGCAGACCTAGACAAACACACATGCAGACCTAGACAAACAGACACACACAAACACACATGCAGACCTAGATAAACACACATGCAGACCTAGACAAACATACACGCAGAACTAGACAAACACATATGCAGACCTAGACAAACACACATGCAGACCTAGACAAACACACATGCAGACCTAGATAAACACACATGCAGACCTAGACAAACACACATGCAGACCAAGACAAACAGACACACACAAACACACATGCAAATCGAGACACTCACATACACAGACAAACACACCCACAACTGCTTTAACGCATTATGATAAAACTGCCCGAGATGAAAAACACAACAGAACCAAAAAAAACCACTAGCACAGTGGTTCTCAAACTATACCTGACCCCGACTCCCTGAAACTACTTACAATCCGCCACAGCAACCTTTCTCTTCTCCCCTCCCCATTTCTTTCCTCCCTCCCCATTTTTTTCCCTCCATCCCCATTTTTTCCTCCATCCCCATTTTTTCCCTCCCTCCCCATTTTCTTTCCTCCCTCCCCATTTTTTTCCCCACCCTCCCCATTTTTTTCCTCCCCCCCCCCCCCCCCTCTTCTAACTCTCTCTATGGGCAAACACATCTCACATTAATTGTATTGCAGAACTTGCTAATGGCGCTTGCTGAACTGTTGCCGAGTGTAAAGTAACATTCCGAGTTTGGAAGAAAGCGCTAGAAACAATAACCCATAAGATGAATGAGTAAAAGTCGGGATCAATATTTTATGTATAATCGGATTCTTACAAAAATTATTATAGAAGAAGAAGAAAAGAGAAGAAGAAGAACGAGAATTATTTTTATTTTTTTGCGTTCGTCTTATTTTTCCCATCCCCAAGGCAATGTGCGTTTCACTATATTTTTATTTTCCGCCTGTCGGCCCAGTGCATCCGACTTTGGCATGCATTTTATGTAAGGGTCTGCTTCCTCTTGTATTTTCTAAGGGTTTGCTTCCTCGGAGTAGTTACAGGTAAAAAGAAGGAAGAAGAAAAAAATAGAAAAGGAAGAAGAGCAACAAACCTAAGAAAATCTAGTAGGAGACGAAGAAGAAGTGAAGGAAGAAGAAAACAAGACGAGGAAGAAGAAGAAAAGGAATAATAAGAAAAGAACAGCAACAAAAATGCGAAGAAGAACGAGAAGGAGACGAATAAAAACAAGTCGAAAAAAAAATAAAAAAATTGCTAGCTAATGTAAGAATTCTCCGAGAAAATGTATTGATCTCACGCTTGGGATGAACAAAATATTTTAGACTATTACTGTCGTCTGGCAAGATTGAAAGAGACGGGTAAGGAAGGAGTGGTGCGAGAGAGTTTGACAGAGAGGCAGAATAATCTTACTTGCTTCGACAGAATGAGAGAAAGAATGCGATATCAGAAAAGTATAACTGTTCCAGAGATTGACGTAGAACATTGTACCCAACAATGTCGCCATCAAAGGCCACATGAACCAGCAATATAAAGATCGTTGACTTTCCGTATAAAAAATCTCTTTATTGTGAAAGCCTAGAACAAATGATATCTCGCGAGATTTGGTTGCTGTGATGAAACTATGGACGCTATCTCAGATCGAACAATTACAGATGTTGCTTGTAGACAAGAGAATATTGCTTTTCACCGGACGTACTTTTTCGGTCAAACCACAAACGCATTGTTTACTCAGACTGTATACTTTGCCCAACATGTGTACGTATAACGCATCTGACCCGCGGGACTGAAATTTAACGACTCTGACGTAAATAGCAGATCTTAATAGTTGACTCCAGGAGACATTATTGCTCATGGTCTGTTGAAATGTTATTTCTGTTGGCGTGTATGTCGAATGAATGAATAATGAATTAGTAGCATATTTCAGTCAATACTGACTATGAGATGATGTGCCCTTGAGGTGATATTATTTTTATTCTTTTCCACGTTTCCTTTTCTCGTCTCATTGTTGTAATAGTTGTTCTTCGTCAGATTTAAGGGGGAGCAGCAGAAAACGTTTCCACTTGATGCGTTCAACAATTTCATTGTTAAGTGATTTCATGTCTCACTTACACACATCTTGAGACATGAAATCTCTGGACATAGATTCCGAATCCTGGGAATACGAAGTTGCCAGGACTCAAAAATGTTTCCAATGGGGAAAAGCGATTATCTTAGAGAATCTAACAGCAATATTTCAGTTAAGTTAATAACAAATATTACAATCCATATTTTTGTTTAATGAACAGTCATTCTCACAGATGGATCAGCAACAAATATTGTTTTTTTCTTTTTGTTTTTAGTTTGTGTTTTTGCGTTCGCCTTATTTCTCTAATCCCCAAGGCGGTGTGCGTTGCATTTTTATTTAAACATTAGTCCTAGATTGGAGTGCTGTGTTTATGTGTGGTGTCCTAATCGTATAGTGGATATAAATATTCTGGAAAGGATGCAAACAAGAGCGACAGAAGATAGTGAGCTTCCGGAATTGCACATTTGAGGAAATACTCAGAAAAACCGGCCTACGGTGTCTAGAAAAGAGAAGAATTCGAGGTGATTTAATATAGGTTTATAAGATAATCAACGGAAAGGATCAATTAGACTGTAACAAGTTGTGGTTTTTTTTCAAAATACAGCCGCCTACAAGAAAAAGGATACAGCCACACATTTAATTAAAAAAAGGTCCAGATTAGATATCAGGAAAACGTGTGTAGTCAAAGAGTAGTGAATACTTGGAATACCTTGCCACGGGAAATAGTGAAGGTATTGTCAATTAATGCATGGAAGTATAGATTGAATGCGCATAGTTATTTGTAAATCAAAAGAAGGCAAAAGAAACTGGCTGTATGCAGACTCTGCAGTCTTCTAAACCAGTATAAAGGCGTTAAGTTGAGTTTCTGAACGACACAACCAGACGCAAAAATAAATAAATAACCAACATTCGAGACGGTGACGGTACTTGATTGGACCTTATCTGATACATATTTTTGGCAGCAGTTTGGAGACCAAAGATTCTGCAGCGATGTAATCGGAAAATATTTGCATACCGCGTGCTACCATTTCTTGCTCTGCCTGGGCAGGGGTGGGGAGGAGGGGTCTATGCTATGACCACTGGATACTAATAGCCAGCCAAGTCTACGGGGTAAGTGGACATTACATTTGCATACAGTGTTGCCTGGCAACCATTAATGGTTCAGTAGAGTTTTTCCCTCCTGACTAGAGAGCTCGCATATTGTGTCCGTGTGTAACATTTCGTTCCTTATGGGTGTTGTTTATTTATGCCTCTCCCTATTGTTTCCTCTTCTTCTTCTTCGTATTCCTCTGCTCCTTCATATCGCTACTCCATGTTATTTCTACTTCATCATTCTCATCACTGTGTCCCCTCTGAATCATCGTGCACCTCTTACTCCCAATGTGTCATTTATTTGTCCCAATCCGCCCCTACACTTTCCCTCACAATCTTCTCTTTCTTCTTTCTTGTCCTCTAGTAACTCCATTTTCCTCCTATTCTTTTTCAGCTCATTCATTTTCCTCATGCACGTCACTCCCCTTTCCTCCTTTTGTAGTTTGTCCTCCTGCGTGTCCCTATTCATCTTCCATCTTCTTTCATGTCCCTCTTCCTCCGTCTTCTTTTTACTCCTCTGTGTCCTAATTCCTGCTACATCTATTTCATCCTTCATTTCTCTCTTCCATGTCCTCCTGTATTTCTCTCGCCATTCTCCTTTATATCCCTCTTCTCTGGAGGTCTGCTGTAATTGTCCATGTTTCGCAGGCATAGAGGAATATTGAAATAACCAGTGAGCGCATTAGTCTGACATTTATAGCGAGGGAGAGTCGTTTATCTTTCCATATAGGTTTCAATCGTGCAAGCGCTGCTGTTGTTTGTGCTATTCTGGCCAGGACCTCTGGTTTTGATCCCTCGTCACTGATTGTTGAGCCCAGATTTTTGAAACGGTTCATTGTTTCAAGACTGTCGATTTGCTTTGATCACAGCGTTGATTCCTTCACTGTTGTTGGTCATTAACTTTATCTTTGCTGCGTTTATCTCCATGTCATGGGGAGGAAGACTAACATCTGGTCAGGCAAAATATACTCATCAGACATGTTAGTCAACATTTCTCATATTTTATTTCTTTAATTCACACATCCATACACCCTCGCCTCTTCCCGCAATCTGTCTTCCTCCTCCGTCCACTCCCATTTTCGATCTTGTGTCCTTTTTCTCATTTGATTAACCCTCTGAAATGCCTTTGATTAATAGCGCAACATTTTAATGGCGTTTGTCTTAGAGTACTTCACCTTGACCTTTAACTATTAGTCTACTGCATACCTTCTGACGGCCATTCAAAAAATTGTTTTCAGAAGCTTGTGCAACTGTCGAAATCGGTGCACAAGATGCCAGCGCTGCTATTAAAACTGCATTATCTAATGATTTTCCTATTGATTTAAATATCATGATTGTTGCCTGGATAAAAGTGTGGTTATTTTTGAAAATAGGGTCTTCCCTGTCGGTGACAGGTATACATACTTATTCTTCAATGCGTTCCTGACGAAGCATGGGTTTATCGCAATAGATGACGCTTTACATAAAACTTGACGAAAAGAGCTTTGTGAATTGAAGCTGTGGTAGTTTATGTAGTCATTTGTTTTGCATGTTGAAGTTAGCTATGTAATTTGAAGTAGCATTGAAGTTAGCTACATACTTTGAAGTAGGATTGAAGTTAGCTACATTCTTTGAAGTAGCATTGAAGTTAGCTACATACTTTGAAGTAGCATTGAAGTTGGCTACATTCTTTGAAGTATCATTGAAGTTAGCTACATACTTTGAAGTAGCATTGAAGTTAGCTACATACTTTTAAGTAGCATTGAAGTTAGCTACATACTTTGAAGTAGCATTGAAGTTAGCTACATACTTTGAAGTAGCATTGAAGTTAGCTACATACTTTGAAGTAGCACTGAAGTTAGCTACATACTTTGAAGTAGTATTGAAATTAACTACATACTTTGAAAAAGCATTGAAGTTAGCTACATACTTTGAAGTAGCATTTTACGACATTCACGCTGGTGCAGTGGACCCGTTCTTTACTTCCCAGTAAAGGCTTCCAAGGTGCACTCGAGGAGACTTACGTTATAATTCACCGATAATCTCAACGTATCTATCTACGTGGGTGACTAGATGGCATGGTGAGGTGTAGTCTTCATTTTGTCAACTGTGTGTCCATTGATATTTTAGTCCATGTCTCCTTCATGTTTCAACACCGTGAATTTATCTTTTTCTTTGTATGGCGTCCGGGCTTGTAGACTCGTTCGGCGGAAGATTTGAAATATATCTTATCCTGTGACCAAACTTGTGTCTGTCTCTCTATACATTAGGGCATCGGCTGATTAGCGCAATGGTAAAGCACTCGCTTTTCATGGCAAATGTACATGGTTCAACCCCCACTACCGGCACATCCAGTAAACCCAGCTGTAAATAGGTACCTGCCTTACGGTTAGGGAAGGTTTAGGCAGCGAGAAGGGAACTGGACACCCCACCTCACAAGCTGAGGCTTCGTATACTGAAGTCTCTCACACTTTATTCCTGACCAGCGGTTAAGTCTTCTGAAGGACTTACATTACCTATTTTTTAAAATAATATTTATTAGGATAAGTCAGTGAGCAGTTCCCACACTGATATGGGACAGCTGCTGAAAAATGTAGCTGGTAGTGTCCAAATGTGTCATTGGATGGCAGCAACGTCCAATTTTGTGGTTACTGTGGGTAGCAAACGCCATGTGTCGCATACACGTGCGCAGTTTAACTACAAAATGACGTCGGTGCTCAGAGAGGGTACATCAAAGAATAACTTGCTATTGTTCAATTGTATGTTTTGGACAACATTACGTGTTCTTTACGGTGCGAAGCGTTTGAGGCGTGAAGTGGTGCAGAACTGGGTCGATACATTTTCTCAATGATGCCCCAAACAATTGCTGAAGAGGCCCGACCTGGTCGTCCTGCTCATATTAAAACAGAAAAATCTGACGATGATTCGTGGTGCCAGGCGAGTAATGAAAGACAACTGTGACAACTGCTATAGGGTGTTCGTATGGTATAGACCTCTTGTCTGTCCCTCGCTCAGCTCTTGTCTGTCCCTCGCCCTTCTCCTGTCTGTCCCTCGCTCAGCTCTTGTCTGTCCCTCGCTCAGCTCCTGTCTGCCCCTCGGCCTTCGCCTGTCTGTCCCTCGCCCTTCTCCTGTCTGTCCCTCGCCCTTCTCCTGTCTGTCCCTCGCCCTTCTCCTGTCTGTCCCTCGCTCAGCTCTTGTATGTCCCTCGCTCAGCTCCTGTCTGCCCCTCGGCCTTCGCCTGTCTGTCCCTCGCCCTTCTCCTGTCTGTCCCTCGCCCTTCTCCTATATGTCCCTCGCCCTTCTCCTGTCTGTCCCTCGCTCAGCTCTTGTCTGTCCCTCGCTCAGCTCCTGTCTGCCCCTCGCCCTTCTCCTGTCTGTCCCTCGCCCTTCTCCTGTCTGTCCCTCGCCCTTCTCCTATATGTCCCTGACCCTTCTCCTGTCTGTCCCTCGCTCAGCTCCTGTCTGCCCCTCGGCCTTCGCCTGTCTGTCCCTCGCCCTTCTCCTGTCTGTCCCTCGCCCTTCTCCTATATGTCCCTCGCCCTTCTTCTATATGTCCCTCGCCCTTCTCCTGTCTGTCCCTCGCTCAGCTCTTGTCTGTCCCTCGCTCAGCTCCTGTCTGCCCCTCGGCCTTCGCCTGTCTGTCCCTCGCCCTTCTCCTGTCTGTCCCTCGCTCAGCTCCTGTCTGTACATCGCTCAGCTCCTGTCTGCCCCTCGCCCTTCTCCTGTCTGTCCCTCGCCCTTCTCCTGTCTGCCCCTCGCCCTTCTCCTGAATGTTCCTCCTGCATACCTTATTCATCATCTCATTTCACCTCTCTTTTCGCCCTCTTTCCCCTTTCCATCGTCACTCCTTTTCTATATAATTATTATCACACTTGAATCCTGCTGCTCTCTTTCTATCTTGTCTCTTTAACTCCCCCTGTTATATAATATGGTACAGCATAATTGATTATCTCACCATGTCAGGAGACATTTCGCGAATGAGAAGGTGGACATTTAATGCAAAGGGGACTGAGATAGATTTCAAAGAGTTTTACTCTGAAGGTCTTGGTGCACTGATAAAGTAATGGGATAAATGCATTATTGTTTGTGGAAATTATGTTAAGAATTAAGGGACAATGTTAGTGTAATAATACGATTTGTTCCAGCTCATATCTCATTTAGTTTGTGGTTTTTAATATCCATATGAATCAAATGTACTGACTTGCCCTCGTGCGTCATGCATCACAATATTCCTACATTATGTCTTTTGGAGTTCGTGAACAAATTATTATAAATTGGTTTTTAATCAAACACATTTTGAATGAGAGGGATGAGGTGAGAACGAAATGAGCAAACAGATAAAACAAGCGAGTTTATCTAGTGAATTTATGGGTTGTGTTGTGTTGTCTATTAATAGGAGCTGTGATTTCCTTGTGTGTTTTCGTTTTAGGTGTTCCTTGTGCTCGACGAAATCATTTTGGTCGTAGTAATGTACGAGGCGTGTTCAAGTGAAACTGGACCAAACTGCAACAAGTAAACATACGTACGATGCGCATGATGACGTCACTTCTGGTGTAAATAGCACATACCAGCCGTCAAGTTTGCAAAATGTCATTATCCTCCGACTCATAGCTTCCTCGGCAAACTGTTGAAAACATGGCGGGTGTGATACCGAATCCGACCATATTTGATCAGCGAGCCGTGATTCGGTTTCTAACAGCTAAAGAATGTCAACCTGTTGACATCCATCGCAGAATGCAGGCAGTGTATGGTGACAAAAGTGTGTCGAAGACGACAGTGAAGAACTGGACAACGATGTCTAAAGAAAGGCGTGAGTTAACTCAACAATATGCGCCTGACCTGGTCTCGGAAGATCTTTCGTTAACTCACGTCCTTCTTTAAACATCGTTGCCCAGTTCTTCACTACACATTTGTCACCATACACTGCCTGAATTCTGATATAAATGTCAACTGGCCGACATCCTTCAGCTGTTAGAAACCCAATCACCGCTTGTTGATCAACTGGACGGATTCCGAATCACACTCACCATGTTTTCAACGGTCTACTAAGGAAACTATGAGTCGAAGGATAATGAAATTTTTCAAACTTGACGGTTGATATGTGCTGTTTGCACCAGAAGTGACGTCATCGTTCGCATGTTCACTTGTTGGTCCGGTTTCATTTGAACACCCCTCGTAGTTTCGATTCTGTCCCGTTTATATTCTGCCCTATTCTGTTCTTTAGAATCGATTTCACTGCCTCTAGGCATACCCATATGGCTTGGCTTGGCTTGGCTTCATTCGTTCTCTCCCACTACCAAACCCTGAAAGGACTTAAGTAGCAGAATGTAGTCCAGAGAACGAAATGCGTTATGTCATAGTTTACAGCTTGACTGCGATATTTGCACATTTCGGTCCAACACATCCGACTTCAGCAAGCATTTTGTGAGTACCGGGTTAGCATTCTCTCTTCGATCCCTTCTCCTTAGCCAGTCTGCCCTGCTGCAGCCTGTTATCCAGGATCACTACGTGGAGGTGTAGAAGGGTCTGGGCAGCTCTGGTTGGCTGGCCCTGACGCTAGCAGTTAGCTATGGGTCGCTGTCTACTGCAGCTCATGCGCTGCTCAGCGTCTTGATCCCGGCAAACCCATATGTGTTCAATCTCTTTCCGGAAAATGGTAACTGGTGTGGATACTACTGATGGTTTCTGTAGCTCGTTGATTGAACACACTCTTCTCATGCACCCTACTCCACTTGACCCTCGATTGATTTCAAAGTTCTGCAGTCTGTATATTTCCGATTCATCTATTGCAGAGTCGTATCCTCACAAAAACAGGTTGTAATTGATAGACGTTAAAATGTCACATTTATCCATATCCATTTTCATATTCAATACCTGGTGAGGTAACTAATCCATACATGTTTAAACTGTTATAAACGTTTCACCTTCAGTACTACCGCAATCTTTATTTATTTGTATAAATATTGTGCTCTCAATTTTATCATATTGACGATATATGTACAAATATTTTTTCACACCAGGAGGTTGCTTGGGTTTCTAGTGTTTGTGACTTCCTTGCAGAGACCTGCTCCAAAGCATTTTAAGGCGCGTGTAAATGGTGGTGCATGTTGCACGTTGTCTTACGGTTGCCTTAAACAATACCAATATTATCCAGGACGGGGATTGGTGATCAGACAAATACATGGTGAATGTAGTCAAGTCCATAGCTACAGGCAGGTTTTCAAGTAACTTCAGAGCCGAATTTGAAGCTCGTAAGACCGAAATAGCTCTTCAACACAAAAAACCATTTGCATGGGGAAATCGCTATGCTAACTGATGAAGTATCTTCCATAACGGCATTCAGATCCCACAAGAACACTGTACTGGATGAATTGAGGATATCCTTGGCGAAAGTGTCTTATGGATTCCAGAAAGGGGTGCAGTGGCTACCATCACACTGTAGCATCTGAGAAGGCCGACAGTCTAGCCAAAGAGGATGCGAAACTAATAACGGAAGAAAGCCTGGTCAACTATGAAGAAGCAAAATTCATAATAAAATGGCAGTGCAGTGTAAAGTGGCAAATGAGATGACGGATACTCTACCAACTGTCCAGAAAAGACTAGGTTTTCATTTCTACGTTTCCGAACCAGCCACAACAAAATGACACACCATTTACACATCAAAAGCAAGGTAAGGTACCACCAGCTTATGTTGCTGCGGCCTGGCAAACATGACAGTAGCACATGTACCTCAAGATAGCCCTAGCACACATATCTGAGTAGAAGGATATAGCCCACGCCGACTCCAATCGAGAAGAAACTGTACGGCAGTATTGAGGCCCCAAAAAAGATAGCACAAGAATCCGGAGTCCCATTCTAAATATGCAATGTTCGCAGAAAAATTTGTTTTTTGTAAAATGTTTGCCTCTGTATATACTACTGGTGGAAGCAAGCATCGTTCCACCCCGGGCGTCATCTTTTAGGCGATATCAGGACGTATTAACCAGTGCGTGGATGCGTGTGTGAGTCTGTATGTACATATGATAATAGAACGACCCCAGCCAAAGTGCAAGGGAAGGACCTTACTCTGAGGGCGCGTGTTAGTGCGTGTGTGTGCTTATGTGTGTGTATGAAAGGGTTATAAACCCGTGTAGTAGACACATGTATGAAGAAGAATTGTTTATGCTTCCATCCGTATTCAGCACCCACCAATCTTCTAAAAAAAATAAGACTAACATATTCTGTATTTTTAGAGAGTGAAAGAAAGAAATTGGGAAGTAGAAGACTGCATCTGTTAACCCTCTTTCCATGTCCAAAATGTAGATTGATTTCAAGAGCTACCAATTTGGTGGCGTGATTGTGAGTGTGTACGCACGTGCATGTGTGTATCTTGTCCATTTATCTCTCCCACTTACCCCTCCCTTCCCGATTGTTTCCTTATTTATTCATGAGGATTGATCGAGGGTGAAGCACGTTAACCCTCGCCGGAGCTCGTTCCTGGCTGTGTTTTTGGGTAGCACATGTTTTGGTCGTAGTTTGTTGGACAAGGTGTTTTCTTCGCCGGTTCCTCTGTGTCATTCTGCCTGTTCAATCTTCGTTCTAATAGGGGCTTGGTGTTACACCAATCAGCAGTTGGCCGCATGTACAGGAAGCCTGTGCTTTTAGAAAGCACTCTAAAAACATCTACCTATCTATCTTCAGTCCACTGATGTAGTTAGACGTCGTGGGGAGGAGCGACCTTCATTGTTTCATATTTTTTGACAGGTGAAAGTCCACTGGTGACTTGCCAGATTGATCCCAGCATCTGTTAGCCCCTGGAATGTACGTTCGCCTATTTTTGAGACAGGTGGAGGTGGAAGCGTAAATTAGAGCAAGGTAGACCCGCAGCCTGTCAGGCGCCATCTAAGCCACTCCACTAACCACATATCCAAGACCTGTTATGACCACACAGTCCCTTTTTTTCGACATATTCTCTGTGGGGCAAGAATCCCTAGAATAATTTGAGTAGATTGTTAACTTTAATTTTGCCCGAGCAGCGGCCGTTAGGCCTGCTCTTTTCGATTTCCAACTGCTAAGGTATTTTTAACGAGCTCGCCACTACACACGGGTGTCTGATCTCACTACTCAAAGATCTGGGGAAATAGTTATCGGATGATCTAAACATCCCGGTATATATGTCCACCGGGATATTATAATTTTTTTTGTGTTGTTCGCCTTATTACTCTAATCCCCAAGGCGGTGTGCGTTGCACTGTGGTTTTTATTTTTCCCCTGTCGGCCCAGTGCATCCGACTTCAGCATGCATTTTGTTAAAGGGTCTTTTTCCTCCTGCATTTTCTAAGGGTTTGCTTCCCCGGGGTAACGGCCGGTGCTGTGATGGGGATCGAACCCAGCACCTTCCGGTTGTGAGCCGTGCCACTTAACCACTAGGCCACGCCGTCCCCCACCAGGATATGAACTCGAGACCACTAAAAACATGCCTAACGTAAATAAGATATAACTGTATGTTTTTATTAGAATTTCGATTAATGTTAAATAAATATTGAATATTAAACAAGATAAAGATAATGACCACCGACAAAACAAGATGTCAACATTAATTCAAACTCGGAGGTGTGGAAATAGAACACGAACTTCGAATATCTGGGCTCCAGAATGGACAAAAATGGCGTCTGCTCAAAGGAAATCAGAAGAAGATTGGCAGTGGCAATGCAGAGGCTACACAACCTGATTAAGTTATGGCAGAATACCAGTAAAACAGCAAAAGTGAACATTTTGAGAATCTGTGTTTTTTTCCAAAGGGCTCCAAAACATATAAACTTACCCAAACCTCGAGGACGAGAATTGAATCCTTAGAATCAAAATGTTACAGAAAGGATATCAGTATACCATGGACCGAATACAAGAAAAATACAGACATTTGACAAGAGATGTTAATAAAGGTGAATTGGTTCATATTTTCCATCATGAACAAAAAAAAATTGAAATATCAAAAGGTCGTCAGAGAACGGTAATGGAAGGTATGGTGCCGGGCAAGAGAGGCAGAGGCGGACCAAGAAGGGGACGGCAACATGATGTCGGGGAATGCTTGGGCATTACTCTGGAGCAAGCTGGAGATTTGGCAAGAGATCGAGTACTTTAAGACAGTCTGTGATGGGAGCGACGTTCTGCTAAGGACATGCTACACGATATTAAACAAAGAAATAAGTGTAAAATATAGTTGGTACAATTTCTCTCAAGAAATGAAAGCATGAAATGGTGGATGTTCGAATCCAGCAAATTTAAGCAGGATCAACAATTAGTTCTATCGGAGATGGACAATTTACTCACAGGTCGTGTGTATACAATATGCACGTAAGAGAGCCGTTAGCAGTTAGAAATTTAAAAGAACAGATTGTTAGCCACTATCCGGGCAAAATGTTTAGGCACAAGAAATCCTTATCCAAATGGAGCCGGTCCCTTTACCATGTAACGAAGCAACAGGCAGATCATATGTTTGTCTGCTCACTCGATTGCCTGGAGTTTGTATCCTAGTCGACAGTGAGCTGACTACTGGATTGGGATTACAGCGTGCCAGGGGTTCGAGTTCACGGACGGACAGAAAAAAAAACCTGGCTCTGGTTCGTGCCTGGTAGGACCACTCATCTAGTCGACCCAGCTGTAAATGGGTACCTGACGTATATGTTGGGGAATGTAAAAACGGCAAGGAAGGGAACTGGCCACCCTACCTCACATAGGCTGCGACTTAGTACTTGAAAAGTTGTCTTCATTCCCGACGGCCATTTGGTGCCATTTGACTGACCTTTTTTACACCCGATAGCAAATATATACAAAAAGACATCTACACCACCAATGGGTTGTTGTTGTTGATGATGACGATGTTGTTGTTGTTGCTGTTGAATGCCAGCAATGAGTAAGATTACTCTTTATTGCGCCATGTAAAGGAGTTAAGTGGCCGATTGCCGATTATTTCCTCACATCCCGAACGTGCTAATGAAGATGGACCTGGTCCTCCAGGTGGTTTTGCCATGCTTGGCTTCATCTGTCGCTCACTACTACAGCGACCACGTCAATTCCCCCACCACATTAATCATCAAAACAGCCCATTTCCAGGGAGGACTACGTGGAAGGGAAGTCTTGGTCAGTATATTTTACCTAACCCTTCTAACATGTCTGATCAGTATATTTTACCTGACCCTTCTAACATGTCTGATCAGTACATTTTACCTGACCCTTCTAACATGTCTGATCAGTATATTTTACCTAACCCTTCTAACATGTCTGATCAGTATGTTTTGCCTGACCAGACCGTCTGGTCAGGCAAAACATACTGATCAGACGCCACTCTCCTCTTCATATCCCTAAGTGTAGTAACCAACAGAAGAATATAGTAATGTTTGTTTTACGTCAACATGTATATGTTATTACACGTTCACAAACAGATCACTTCATAATAACATATATATATATATATATATATATATATATATATATATATATATATATATATATATATATATATATATATATATATATATATATCGAAGAACGCGATAACAGCCAACACATCTGCAGAGAAAGTAGAAATGGATAGGGCATACCATCAGGAAGTCCATTAATAGTATAGCCATGCATGCTCTGGGGTGGACGAACCTGAACACAATTAATTTAAGAGAAACAATGAAGTGGGGAAGTCAGACATCACCTGGTGAAGAACAGAGTTCTGGATCTATTATAACCTCATGGGCGGAACAAAATAAGACGGCCCTAAGTAGGGGTCGGTGAAGACCCGAGTGGTCCAACGGAGTCTGTGTGTATGGCAAGGACAATAAAAGAACCACTGCCCCACAGAGAGCATGTCGTAAAAGGCGACTAACTGTGTGTTACGGCATGACACCGGCCATGGTTAGGTAGTTTATTAAGAGCAGCTTAGATGGCGGTTAACAGCCTATGGGTCTACTTTGCTCTAATGTTTCATTCTATTAAGATGGACTCGAACATCGGTTAACCACCCTCCAAGAAAGTGGTTGTATGCAGACTCTGCCTAGTTTTCTGAACCAATATAAAGACGTTACGTTAAGTTGAAAGTGACCATTGAAGCATGCGTTTCACAGACACGATTTGCTTATCCAATAGTCGTTTCTATGGTACTTTGTTTTGCATTACGAGGTTACCATCCTCATCACCAACTCTCCTGTGTCCACTAGTAGGGTTCAGCGAATCCATTGTTTCCTGGCCATTAAGAGGCCATGCAATTCTAGGTGTGTCCAAAGAGTATCCTGTTTGGCAGAATAATTCCGGAACTGTGAGATACAGCCGAAAGCTGCTAAAGCACCACTGAACGTAATACGTATATAGCCAGAATCACGTCCGCCATGCTCATCTGTTTGCTTGCAGTAGTATAGTATAGCTACAGTACAGTACAGTATAGTATGGTATAGTAAAGTAACCCATAGCATTACTGCCGTAGGGGTGTGAGGTGTCAGCGATCTCACATATCAAAGGCTCGGCTATATGAGGCCGCTTTTACTTCCCGGACTGAACCGGTACCCATTTAAGGCTGGGTTGAACCCAGGACCACTCAGATGCAAAGTCAGCGCATTGACCACTGCGCTAACGCGACCCCCTAGTAGTACGTTGTCCTTACGTGTGTGAAACACATTCGTCGCATTATCAAGGAATAGACCAAAAAATCGATCACAGAATTAACATCATATTTTGTTTTGAAAAACATAACAACAAACATAACATGTGGATACATGGAACGACGTATACTTAAAGTTACAGACGTTCTGAGAGGATCATTGTGTGAGTCGTACACAAGATTAACAAACATAACATGTGGATACATCGAACGACGTATACTTAAAGTTACAGACGTTCTGACAGTATCATTGTGTGAGTCGTACACAAGATTAACAAACATAACATGTGGATACATGGAACGACGTATACTTAAAGTTACAGACGTTCTGAGAGGATCATTGTGTGAGTCGTACACAAGATTAACAAACATAACATGTGGATACATCGAACGACGTATACTTAAAGTTACAGACGTTCTGAGAGTATCATTGTGTGAGTCGTACACAAGATTAACAAACATAACATGTGGATACATGGAACGACGTATACTTAAAGTTACAGACGTTCTGAGAGGATCATTGTGTGAGTCGTACACAAGATTAACAAACATAACATGTGGATACATCGAACGACGTATACTTAAAGTTACAGACGTTCTGAGAGTATCATTGTGTGAGTCGTACACAAGATTAACAAACATAACATGTGGATACATGGAACGACGTATACTTAAAGTTACAGACGTTCTGAGAGGATCATTGTGTGAGTCGTACACAAGATTAACAAACATAACATGTGGATACATGGAACGACGTATACTTAAAGTTACAGACGTTCTGAGAGGATCATTGTGTGAGTCGTACACAAGATTATGAGTTTTAACGTTTTCAAGATGGTCATGAAAGTTTTGAGAGTGATGAACGGTCTGGGACAGAGCCGTAGCCATACCAAGACGATGCTGACTTTTTTCGATCATAAGGGAATTGTGCATCACGTATACATGCCACGACGTCTGACAATCAGCATGGAGTACTAATATCACGTTTTGCGATCTTCTAAGAACGCACTTCGTCGCAAGCAGTCAGCATTGCATGATAGTGGCGAGTGGGTAACATGGCATCTCGCCTACCCCTGCGTCGCAATTTGTACAGCAATTTCGGTCTAAGCACCGCATTCCATGGTTCCGCCAACCACCTTTTTTGCAAGATCTTGCTCTGTCTAATGGTTTATATTCAGAAAAGTTAAATACAACTTGAAATTAAAGATATTTCAGGATGTTGCGGTGGTATAACTGAATAACACGAGGCATGTGTATGCTACTTCAAAATGAGCAGTTGAAACAGCGCTGGGTTAAGTGACAGAATGGCACGAGGCATGTGTATGCTACTTCAAAATGAGCTGTTGAAACAGCGCTGGGTTAAGTGACAGAATGACACAAGGCATGTGTATGTTACTTCAAAATGAGCAGTTGAAACAGCGCTGGGTTAAGTGACAGAATGACACGAGGCATGTGTATGTTACTTCAAAATGAGCAGTTGAAACAGCGCTGGGTTAAGTATTTCGTGTCGGTAGAGAGACTACTTCGAAGGCGATCAATTAGAAAATAAAAGATATGTCACTTTTGTAATATTTTTCATGTATAAAGTCAATGTTAGGAGTGCGTGGCCGAATGATTTCGATGCCTTTCTGCTGACAAGGAGGTTAGCGGAAGGAATCTCTGATAAGGCATATGTTCCTTTTTGGGGGGAGTGGGTGGCGAAATAAACAATCATAGCCAGCACACGTTAGCGACAACAATGGCGAAGTGAACGCATCGACTTTCCCAGCAATTGCGAAGCGAACTCATCGACTTTCCCAGCAATGGCGGAGCGAACTCATCGACTTTTCCAGCAATGGGGAAGCGAACTACTCGACTTTCACAGCAATGGGGATGAAGTCCAACGACGACAGATTATAAATTCAATCCGGATACTGTTTGATCACACCTCGTACATCGCGGACCGGAGATATACAGGTATATCAGATTGTGATGTGTTGCCGTCGATTTGTGGTGATGGTCAAGGTATTCCTGAAAGACAGTTTTTGCAAGAGAGGAAAATTAGTGGTGTGTGGGTATGTTGTTGTGGTGGTGGTTGTTGCGGTTATTGTTCGAAGCTACTCGTGCTGAGTTGAGTTGACTCTTGGCTGCGTTTCTTTGGTAGCGGGTTTCAGTGGCTTTTCTTACATTCCGAGGCGTAATTGAGAATGTATCGTGGTCCTCGGTTTGTGGTACATTGCGAGGCTCTTCACTAATATTACCTTCTTCTTCTTGTTCGTTTGTTCTCAATCTCCCGCTACAAAGCCCTGAAAAGGGCTTTGCAGGTAGCAGTATGTAGTCCGGAGAACGGAATGCGTTGTGTCGTAGTTTACAGCTTGACTGCAATATTTGCACCTTTCTGTCCGACACATCCGACTTCAGCAGACATTTTTAGCACCGGGTTAGCCTTCCCTCTTCGATACATTCTACTTAGCCAGTCTGTCCGTTGAATCATATCACAGCCCCCATGAAGGCAGAAACAATTTTGCAGTCCTGTCCACTGTATACCGACTAAAGAAGTAGCATTTGGCAACAGTCAGTGTCCTTCCACGAGAAGCTGTACGGAAGTGTAAAGAGCCTTAAGTCGACTGCTGCCTTCGTTAGAGTCATTGAAGTTGAGGTCTGAAGACGAACGAGGAAGAAGAAGAGGAAGAAGAATCATTTTATCTAGAAACACTGTGTGGAGGTGTAGAAGGGTCTTGGCAGTTCTGGTTCGCTATCAGTCAGCTATGGATAGCGGACCGCTGCAACTCATGTGCTGTTCAGCATCTTGATCCCAGAAATGTTACCAATATGGAGGACGACGTGACAATTGCTGTAGGCTAGCTAGTCATTGTGAGGAGGCACACCTGTGGGAAAGAAGCCAACAACAATCAGTGGAGCAACAAATCAAACGTAAGAAACGAGGTTGGATAGAACACAATCTGCGGAAAGCGCAATCAAACGTGGCCGAACAGGTCCTGACTTAAAACCCACGGGGGAAAGAGGAAGATAGGTAAACCCGCAGAAGACTGAAAAGGAACTTCGTTTCCTGGACCTCAACTAGGGAGAAAGGGTGAAAGGGCAGCTTAAGATCGAACTTGCTGGAGGAGGGTTGTCAATGGCCAATGCCCAGAAAGGAGCGACGAGCATTGATTGATTGATTGCTGATGATTGATTGATTGATTGATTTATTGATTGAAGAAAGACGTGAGTTATGTCATTCAGCCAACTGGACACATCCAACAGATGTGTCATTAGAAACGCTATGATATCGCTGACGCTTTTTTTAGGATTATCTAAAAAGTATATTCTCTAGTTTGTTGTTTCTACATTCTTGCTCGCCAACAACATCGAAACCAACAACTATAACAAAAGCATCAATCGGATCAGTGTTTCCGGCATTGCCGTACATTATCTCATGAAAGGATACATGTTCTGGCTATTTGTCTCTACTTTCACCAGTGAAACAAGTAACAAGTATGCCAGCTGTCATGGAATCGCTGCCACATGACCACAGCTTCGCCATGCCAATCGCAAATATAATATAATTATTGGTGTCCAGTGCGTTTCCTAAAAATGGTCTCCCATGTTGATTTTAAGAGATTTACAGGCAAATAACTGTTATTTGCGAGCAAATGAGCACAGGAGAAAAATATTAATTTTAAACTGGATCTATAATTAGGAACCTTAAAATTGGTATTAATATCTACAGTATATTTATCAAACTGGATTATTATTAGTGACATCGCATAGTTATTGTATTTTTATATCAATTTAAGAGTAAACACTGTGTTCTGGTTTTAAATGTAATCGATACTGCGACACGTTGTTACTACAAAATGTGCAATCGATACTGCCCTTCTTTTCCCTGTGTTAATTTGCGATGGCCTGGATCGACCTAGAGTGTAGAATTTCCAGAATAATTCCACGAGCACTGGCCGCACAGACAGCCAGACTCGGGGATAGGACAAAGTGGTGATAGATTAAGAGAAGACTATCTAGACACCGAGATCATGTCCTTAAGACTGGCCAAACTTTGGAGATGCTATATATATATATTAGCAGGGTTCTTAAACACGCGCCCTTTCAAACCACTCAAACACGTAGTCTACTAGACCACTTGTTTGTTAGCCTGTTTTGAAAGTTAATTTTACCTATGGCCGGGGCACGACGCTTTTTTTCCACAGACATGGCCGTGTTGGTTATATTAGGACTTTTAATCCAGTTTGTGTGGGTCTGTGTTGCAATGTCGTGATTGTTAGTGGATTGTGTGCTGAAGTGTTCTTTAACTCGAAGATGAGAATGCACTAAAGCACGTGAACATGTGACCCACCACATCACTCAAACCCGCGGTCCATCATACCACTCAAACCCGCGGTCCATCATACCACTCAAACCCGCGGTCCATCATACCACTCAAACCCGCGGTCCATCATACCACTCAAACCCGCGGTCCACCACATCACTCAAACCCACGGTCCATCATACCACTCAAACCCGCGGTCCATCATACCACTCAAACCCGCGGTCCATCATACCACTCAAACCCGCGGTCCATCATACCACTCAAACCCGCGGTCCATCATACCACTCAAACCCGCGGTCCATCATACCACTCAAACCCGCGGTCCACCACACCACTCAAACCCGCGGTCCATCATACCACTCAAACCCACGGTCCATCATACCACTCAAACCCGCGGTCCATCATACCACTCAAACCCGCGGTCCATCATACCACTCAAACCCGTGGTACACCACACCACTCAAACACGCGGTCCATCATACCACTCAAACCCGCGGTCCATCATACCACTCAAACCCGCGGTCCATCATACCACTCAAACCCGCGGTCCATCATACCACTCAAACCCGCGGTCCACCACACCACTCAAACCCACGGTCCATCATACCACTCAAACACGCGGTCCATCATACCACTCAAACCCGCGGTCCATCACACCACTCAAACCCGCGGCACACCACACCCCTCAAATCTGCGGCACACCATACCACTCAAACACGCGGCTCACCTAATCACTCAAACACGCGGCCACCCTACCAAAACATTTCTTATGGCCCTCCATGTCATAGAAAACGGCTGGCTAAGTCATAACTTTATACCAATGTAGACTGTCGTGTGACCCGCAAAATGACCTACGTCACGAGTTACGACAAAATATGATAATATCCAAGTCTGGCAAGGCAGATGCGAGTCAAAAGCTGTTCACTGATATAAACAGCATTAGAGCAACGGTGGTCTTTGTGAGAAAAACTAGGACCTTGAATTTAGAATGAACGAAGAAGAAGATATTTTGAAGGAAGAAGACAAATGCATGTAACTGCGGTAACTTATCAGCTGTCACCACCACTTAGGCACCCGAGTTTGTCAATTGAGCAACAGCTGCTAAACAGTATATTTATGCCGAATATGTGCTTTCAGTGCCAAGCAAGGCCTCTGTCCAGGGCACGTAAGAGCAGAATTTCAGCGACTGAGATGAAGTGTTTAAGGAAGGTAATCCGTGTTACCAGAAAGACAGAGTGCGGAACGACGACACTTCTAATATGGTTGACACTACCTTTTGCGCAGACTACATTTCCAGAAACAAAATACATTGGCTTTGTCACATCATGAGAGTGCACACCAGTCATCTCCCACACTGGTGGCTTTACAACGCTTGTAGATCTGGGCAAGGGGCCGGCCGCGAGGCAGGTGGATAGACGACATAGAGTGGCTGTACAGCGACACGGACTCACATTGATCGACGCAACGCACTTGGCGCAGGACAGACGAGTTAAACTCCCCATGACCGTTAACGGCATAAGTGGGAAGAAAACTAACTATAATTGTACTGAGGAATATTATCACAGTTTCAGACTAAAGCGTTGATCACAACAAAGTTAACACACTCATAATGTAATCAAAGACATATAGTTTAATCAAAGACATATAATTTAATCAAAGACATATAATTTAATCAAAGACATATAATTTAATCAAAGACATAATTTAATCAAAGACATAAAATGTAATCGTCAAGTATCCGCCTGACCTATCTCGAAGACAGCTACAAAACTGGCCGGTTGCCTTTATGAGAGAAACTGAAACATTGATTTTAGGAAGAACGAAGAAAAAGGAAAAGAAGAAGAAGAAACAGAAGAAAAAAATATTTAAACAGGAGTAAAAGGCGTTTATAACTGTACTGACGAAAAGTATCTAAGTTTTAAACTAAAGCAATGGTGGCAATAAAAGAGAACACATTAATATTTGTATTTAAGACATCATTTAATGGTCATCTATCCGTCTGTTTCCCCTCGAGGACATCAACAAATGCTTAACATACGTTCCTATTGTAAACGATCTTCTTGAATTCCACTCCCGAACGAACGAAGCCATGCCATATGCCATGTCTTCAAGCCATATAGCAATACCAACTTTACATTCGTGCTAGACAGCCAGATCTTATTCTCCGAACGCTATCGAGTTAATACCGGGGCGAAAAGAGTTGAAAGCAAATCTCGCCTTGTTAATCTTGATGTTAACATCTTCGTTTGCTCCTGCGGAATCAATCAATGCTACTTTCCAGATATGTAAAGTGCAGCACTTTTCCAATTTATCTTTAGTATAAATATGTTGGTTCGCGTAGTCGCTTCTCTTCTGCCAAGGGGTGAAAAGGTTTTCTTGTTCTTGTGCCTGAGAGCTTGAACATTTGTTTATTTCACAAAGCGTGTTTGCGAAAAACCAGAAACATAAAATTTGAACCAAGGCCATAGTTTACAATGCATGTGTCTTCAGCACGCCCCTGTGTGATAGCGAAAATATGGCGGCGTATGCCAAACAAGAACACGTTCTTAACATCTTACTTCTACGGCGCCTGTGATCCATTCTTTGAATCGCATGAAGGGTCAGAGTGACAAATGCAGAGGTACACTCTCGCACCGGTCTCCCAAGCATGTTCATTCATTCTCCTGATGTAACGAAGACTACGATGGCTTGATCATGTTCGTCGCGTGGAAGATGATGGCATTCCCAAAGATATTCTCAATGGCCAGTTGGTAGATTGGAAATGGACAGTCGACCAACCATAGCTGTGGTTCAAAGATAGGGGGGGGGGGCGTTAGTGGGAGAAGAGAGTGAGAGAAAACAATTGTAAGTAGGTGAGAGAGAGAGAGAGCGAGAGAGAGAAATTGGTAAGTGGGAAATCGGGAAATTTGCTGAGAAAATAGAGCAAGTAAGAAAAAACAACTGTACGAGTAAATAGGAGAGAGATGGAGAAAATAGCTCGCCTGTGTGAAAGGGGGAGGAGAGAGAGGGGTGGGGGAGAGAGAACAGAGTAAGTGAGAGAAAACAATTGAGTAGGATAGTGGGAGAGAAAAATAGCTCGTTGATATGAAAGGGGGGAAGAAGTGAGAGGAGAGAACAGAGTAAGGGAGAGAAAACAACTAGTTGGTGTGAAATCCGGAGAAGAGAGAGATTTACGAGAAAGAAAAGAGAGAGAGAACAACCGATTGTAAGTAGGCAATGCAAGACAAGCTCTATGGCAGTGGCGACAGCCTCAGGATGACCGCCGCTTTTTTCGAAAAAATAATGGTTACTGTCTGACTGCGTACGAAGAAGAAGAAGAAGTAAGTAGGCAAGAGTGAGGAAAGAAAATAAATAGGTAGTGTGAAAGGAAGAGAAGTTAAACAATTGAAGGAGAGAAAGAGAGATAAAGCAATATTTCGGATGTGCGCAAAGGGGGAGAAAAAGATTTGCATTAGAGAAAAAAAGCGAGAGAAAACGATTGTGGATGTGTGTGTGTGAGAAAGAGAGAGAGCTAAGGGGATGATAAATAGGAAGAGAGATTTGCTGAAGCATGGGGGTCAGTGTAGAGGAGCACAGAATGACGTGACAGACGGATTGATTCTGGTTTTCACTTCCTCCATTTCACATCATGATTATCTGCCCCTTCCCCGCATCCTTTTATCGCTGTGACCTCCCTTGTCCAATCTCCATGGGTTCAAGTACTCTTTATAATCTGTTTCCTGTCCGCCCAGGCCTCATCACTCGATATCCATCCGTTCATAGCTTTTAATAAATAAGTTATTTCGCTAATGTGCTTCCTTGTCCTTTGCCGTCCATTTTGTAGCAGTCCTTGTGGCCGTCCTTTTGGTGGTGCGTACATCAAACTGAACTTATTGATTGTGCGTCAATAAAAGTGTTTCTGCTTAAAAGGTGTTTCTGCTTAATCTCTTTTCTCCATTGTGTTTACAATTAAGTTTGACGTAGTAATTTGGAATGCCTGGAATACTGGTATTCAAACTGGCAGGATATACCAGGTGGCAGAAGGCTATCAGTAGTACTATCATTATTTTGCAGTGTGTACTTCCTGCGACTTATTAGGCCTGTGGAGAAGGTTGTTGTTATTTTTGTTGTTGTTGTGGAATGAGTAAGTTTGCTTGTTTTGTGTGCCCTGAAAATGACGTTGTTATCGTTCTGTTTGTTATCGGACTATTTGTTAACCGATTATTTGTTATCATACTCTTTGTTATCGGACGCAATGTTTTGGGATTATTTGTTATCATTCTCTTCGTTACAATTCTTTTTGTTATTATCTCTCATTTGTCTTTCTCGTTATTATTTTCCTCTTTGCTTTTAGACTCTTTGTTACCGTATTATTTGTTATCATGCTCCTTGTTATGGGACTAA
Organism: Ariolimax columbianus; assembly: GCA_036924085.1. Classification (NCBI taxonomy): domain Eukaryota; kingdom Metazoa; phylum Mollusca; class Gastropoda; order Stylommatophora; family Arionidae; genus Ariolimax; species Ariolimax columbianus. The sequence goes on from JAVGWX010000006.1 coordinate 39,823,859, forward strand.
ATGTTTTTGGATTATTTGTTATCATTCTCTTCGTCATAGTTATATTTGTTATTATCTCTGTGTAATCTTTCTCATTGTTACTTTCTTCTCTGTTATCGATTTCTTTGTTCTTTCTCGCCAGTTCGGCAAGGCCGCCTTCACCTTCGGCCCACCTGTGAGCGCTAACGATAATAACCTTCACCTTCACGCCATCAACGGCAGCAGCATCCCAGAGTACCAGCAACAACACGGTCATCATCAGCATCCTCTTCACCAGCACCACCTGCAACATAATGGGGAGTGGCCTCCTGCCCCCACTTCCCTGCCAACCCTGGGCGGGGCTGGGGGCGACATGAGGGGCTCCAGCCCGGCCAAGGACAGCCCGGTCCACAGTAATCGAAACAGTGCGGCTAGCAGCGACAGTGGACGTGGGTTTAGCACTGGCCACGCTGATGTGAAAGTGAGTGCATGTATGGATCTGTATGAGTGGGGTGTATGGATATGTAGTGAGTAGATGCGTGAATGTGTAGAGAGTGGATATATGAATGTGAAAGTGAGTTAGATTTATGGATTTACATGAGTAGATATATGCAATGTCAGCATAAATTTACAGTGGGTGGTGAAGAAATAGATCAGGTCACACATTTTTAATATCTGGGCTCCAGAATTTACAAAAATGGCGACTGCTCGAAAGAAATCAGAAGAAGACTAGCCATGGCAATGCAGAGACTGAACAGCGTGAAGAAATTATGGCAGAGCACCAACAAAATGATAAAAGTAAAAGTCTTGAGAGCCTGTGTTTTTCATGTGGCAGCTTATGGCTGCGTATCATGGACGATTACCAAAACTACTAGACAAAGAATCGAATCCTTCGAGTCAAAATGTTACAGAAAGATCCTCAGAATACCCTGGACAGAGAAAAAGTCAAACGTAGACATTCGGCAAGAGTTTAGCATAGAGAACTGGTTTATCGATTCCATTTTGGCTAGAAAATGCAGATACTTTGGCCACATCAAGCGACACAACGGTCTTGAGAGAACGGTGATGGAAGGTATGGTGCCAGTCAAAAGAGGAAGGGGTAGACCAAAAAGACGGTGGCACCAATATATCCAGGAATGCCTGAGTATGACTGTAGCGGAGGCTGGAGTTTTGGCAAGGGGACGAGTCTCTTTCAGACAGACTGTGATGGGAGCGACGTTCTACAAAGGACATGCTATAAGATGATGAGATGTAAGTTCGTGCCAACCACATGCCATTTGAAAATAGCGAGGCGGAAGACGCAGTGAGCAAGGTGATAGATTGCGTCAAAGTCATCGAAACAGAGCTTTCAACGGTGGCCCTGGAAACAGTCTACATCGCTGCGGCCTGCCTGAGAGAACGGAAATTCTGGTCCCAAAAAAAGTTCAGAGCTGAAACCGGATGTGTCGGTCCGAAAGGCGCAGATGTCGATGCCTGGCTGTAATCTAACATGGTCTGCATGCTGCGAAGTATGGAACTTGCGGAAAGCAGATGTTGAGAATCTCCGAGTCCTACTCAGAAAGCAATGGAACTCAATGTAACGTCTTTATACTGGTTTAGAAGACTCTGCAGAGTCGGTATGCAACCAGTTTGTTTAACATTCACTTGATCTACAAATAAATATACGCATCCAATATATTCTTGAATGTATTAATTGGCTTGGCTTGGCTTCGTTCGTTTTCAATCTCCCGCTACCAAACTCTAAAAGGGCTTAAGTAGCAGAATGTAGTCCAGAGAACGGAATGCGTTGTGTCGTAGTTTACAGCTTGACTGCGATATTTACACCTTTCGGTCTAACATATTCGACTTCAGCAAGCATTTTTTGAGTACCTGGTTAGCATTCCCTCTTCGATCCCTTCTCCTTAGCCAGTCTGCCCTGCTGAAGCCTGTTATCCAGGATCACCGCATGGAGGTGTAGAAGGGTCTTGGCAGCTCTGTTTTCGCTGTCCCTGACGCTAGCAGTCAGCTATGGGTCGCTGACCACTGCAGCTCATGCGCTGCTCAGCATCTTGATCCCGAATGTATTAATTGACCCAGCTTCCACTATTTCCCGCGGCAATGTACTCCAAGCATTCACCACTCTCTGACTAAAAAAAAAATGTTCTGGTATCTAATCTGGACCTTTCTTTAATGAATACGTGACTGTGTCCTTTTGTACTTGCAGGCGGCTATATTTGGAAAAAACCTTATTAAAGTCTAATGTATCCTTTCCTATTATTATCTTATTAGCCTGTATTAAACCATGCTCTTTTCTAGACACGGTAGGCCGGTTTTTCTGGATCTTTCCTCATAACTATAATTCCAGAACCACATGTACTAAGGATCTCGATAAGGGATCGGATCCGAAGCGAGAAAATTGGGCACCAAAATGTTAAGTGACTTCGTGGAAGCAGCATTATTGCGAAAATACCGCTGGGCTGGTCATTTGCTACGATGCATGCCTGACAACAAATGGGCATAAGGAACAACGTTTTGGGGACCTTATCTATAAACACATCTACCTGCTTGGCCACCTATGCAATGACGAGATGTTTTGATTAGAAAAACGCATTACATCAGCACTGTTACAGGAATGGATCGGGCTACATCCACGGACTTGTTGGCTTCCTCGCATTGCGTGGATCTTGTTGGATTAACTTGAGGATAATGTACTTAACTTAACGCATCTTAACTTTACTTAACTTAACGTCTTTATACTGGCTTAGAGACCCTGCAGAGTCTGTATACAACCAGTTTCATTTACATTACCTTGCTCTAAAAGCTATGCGCATCCAATTTATTCTTAAATGCATTAATTGTTTCTGTCTCCACTACCTCCTGTGCCAATGCATTCCAAACATTCACCACTCTCTGACTAAAAAGATATTTCCTAATATCTTATCTGGACCTCTCTTTAGTTAATTTGTAGCTATGCCCTCTTGTTCTTGTAGGTGGTTGTATTTTGAAGAAAAAAATTGTTATAATCTAATGTGTCCGTTCCTCTGGTCATCTTATAAACCTGTATTAAGTCACCTCGAATTCTTCTCTTTTCTAGACACTGTTGGCTGGTTTTTCTCTTTCCTCAGTGCAATCCCACTATCAGCTCTGTCGTTCTTTTTTGTATTCTTTCTAACATGTTTATATCCCCAATGTCTATATCCACTCTGTGATAAGGACTCCACACCTGTACATAGAACTCCAATCTAGGTCTAAGGAATGCTTTATACGGTTTGACTATCACTTTCTTGCTCCTTTGTTTAATATTTCTTTTTATCATATCTAACATTGCATTTCCTTTTTCACTACAAACTGGACTTGCTCACTCACCTTACTTATATGATCTATTATAACCCCTAGGTCCTTTTCCTTTTCTATCTTTCTAATATTGTTCTGGCCCATACTGTAATTATGTTCCATATTGTAACTACCCATGTGGATGGCTGTACATTTATCGACATTAAGCTCCATTTGCCAGCTTACAGACCAATCTTGAATTTTATCTAAATCTGACCTCAGTATATCCACTTCTGCTTTAGATGAGACACTATTGCACAGTTTTGTGTCATCAGAAACATTTTGCAATCATGGATCCACTATCAATGTCCAAAGCGTTGAGATATATATATACTGTAGTGGTTCCCAAAACGTGTTCGGTCCAAGGCACCTTTAGTGTACCAGAATTTTATCAGGGCACCCCAAGTCAGAAAACAAGCAACAGTTGCAGCGATCAGTTTATAAAAATATTTGAATATTTCGCTGCACTCCTATAAAACAACCATGGCACCACAGGGTGCAACTGTACACAGTTTGAGAAGCACAGATGGCATGTGATAAAGTGTGTAAATTACGACAAAGTAAAACTGGACGTCCTTTTCGCATGAAAAACAAGAAAAAGAACAATATTGGAGTGAGTTCTATACAGTGCAGTTGTCCTACATGGTTTTCCTTGTCTGCCTGCAGTAGACAATACTGTCGTTTCTTATATGTTCTTATGTCCTTAGCTTAGCAACAAAGATGTCGCTGTAACCGGGTGCGAGTCTACATTGCTCTGCTGTTTTAGTTCATTATGGATGCCGTCAGACCACGGATTTGCCTGGAATTAACACTAGTCGGCGACTTACACGTGTTCACGGAAACGTGTTGTTGTTTTCCATTTGGACTGATTAATTCGTTCGTTTTTTTCTTATTTCTTACGTCCGATTATCCTGGTGAGGACATCGGCTATATGAATAGCACTACACTTAAACATGTGTCATATTTCACAGTCTAGTTCACACGGCTGAACTTCACAAGATTTTTTACCTAACTGCAAACAGTGTCAATCTTGGTGTGTAAAATTTAGACACAACTATAATTGACTGAACACAGCGGGGAAGAGATGCCAAATTCACTAACACGCTGAGTTATGTCCCTACAACCTCTTGTGATTATTGGAAAGGCACGACACACAATGTTAGATGCCATTCCCCCCTCCCCTGCCTCGCGTTATACCTGTTTACAGGAAAGGCTTCGAGAGTAAACCCTGAGGAAAAATCTGCATGCTTTACTATCTCCAGTCGTCTCGATAAATATCTTGCCACTGACAAGGGTAGCTCAGGACTAGAGAGGGAGGTTGACAAACGCTGCAGTTTCTTTATCACTTTAATCCAAATCACAGCGAAGGTCATCCATTTCAGCGGACACATGAGAAAACTGTCCACACGGCTGAACAAAGAGAGTGGTCTTCATCACTTGTGATGGACGAATATCAGGTCCTTATCTGCTGTGAGGAAGTGCAATCTTCTTTTGTGGGTCATCTATGTGCCTGTTGAATATATACTCCCGTAATTTATCTATTCAAGAATAGATTGTGTGCGCATAGCTTTTAGAGCATGGAAATGTACACGAAACTAGTTGTATACAGACTCTGCAGGTCTTCTAAACCAGTATAAAGACGTTAAGTTAGTTAAGTTAAGTTAAGTTAAGTTAAGTTACAATAAACCCTCAAAGTATATAAAATGTACTACTCACCTGGAATATCCATGGAATTGGAAACAGTGAAAGACATCTGAAGCTCCAAACAAGACTGACTCTCACATGAAATCAAATATAACATCAGATTGCTGTCCCAGAAAAAGCAACAGATATAGTCCTATAGTGGATTCCAGTGGAAATAAGAAGGCAGATGAGCTTACAAAAGCTGAAAGTGGCAGCACGTAAACTCATCATCCACAGGTCAACCTTTAAGCTTAAGTACCATTGCATCTTACATGTATTCAATTTTAATGACAAGCGGTACATTTCCATCATATAAGAGAACAGAATTTCCAGAGTTGATAGACAACATACCAAAAATTAAGAAAATAATGCATCCATACAGATGAAGAGAGAAAATATATAGCCTTGAAATGTATTCAAAAGCCATATCTAGCCACAGAATGGACCCACATATACACAGGTGGATCACTTAGAAATGAGAAGGCGAATGAGCTCGCAAAAGCTGGAAGTCGCGGCACACAGACTTGCCATCCACAGTGCTATAAAGAAGCAAAGATGCTCATCAAACAATCCATGAGGGCGAAATGGAGAGACCATCACAAAGAGTACAAGCCAGAGAATGATAGCATGAACAAACATGGCAGAGATGGGCATACAAATATCTTCAGACTCAGAACGGGACATTACAGACTCACGGCCCACCAGCACATAATGGAGACACTGCCACGTTGAGATTGCGAAGCACCCAAGTAGACATCAGAACATATCCTGCAGAACTTATGCAGACCAAAGCGAGGCAGTCTGGCCAAGGGTAGCGATCATGTCAGAAAAGCAGTATGGGACCAGTGAAGACCATTAAAAATATAGTTGGTAGTTTGCAAAGTTGTTATTTGGTGGCAGCAACATCCAGCTTTGTGATTACTGTAGGTAGCAGACTCTAGATGTCGCATGCACGTGCACAGTACAGATCCAAAATGATGTCCTTGCACAATCAAAGAACAGCATGCTATTGTGCATTGTTTTTTAACATAATGACATTCTGCAAAGGATATTAGTAAGGAAATGTTTATTGTTTATGATGGGAAGTTGACATTTTCACAACGGGGCTAAAACATGTTTGCTGAAGTCCGACCTGGTTGTCTTGTTCAGATTGTAACAGAAGCATCTGTTTGACAGTTGGGGAAGATGATTCGAGCTGACAGGCGAGTAACAACAGACAGTGTAGCAACTGCAATAGTGTTTTCATATGGTTTAGCCTACAGCATAATGCAGGAGGCGTTTCACAGATGACAAAGATGTTGAACGCTATGTGGTGCAAATGTGCAGAGACAGCAGATCAAAGACTTTTATGCTCAAGGTTTTGGTGCACTAATAAAGCATTGAGATAAGTGAATCAATGTTGTTGAAAATGTTGAGAAATAAGGAACAAAGCAAGTGCAATAATTCATTGGTTATCAAGATCCTATCTCATTTAGTGTTTCTTAATAACAATTTGTGACCAATTTACTGACTTGCCCTCACAACATTGCCAGTGGAATTTTATTCACAATTTTGTTTGTCAGATATTCTGATTTTTTCTGTATTTTCTCCTCTCTATACACAGATGTGTATGAGTGTGCTTTGTGTCTATCATTGCGGATTGCATAAATTCCTAATATTACTTGCATTCATATTCTGACACATTTCTTATTTTCCCCAGCCTGTACACAGCTATGTGAACGTACACGTCAGCAACCAGCAGCACCGTCTGTCCAGCCAGAGTTATGAATCCGGGGTGTCATCCCGACAGAGCTACCATAGCTCATCCAGCTCCAGTCTCGGAAGCCTTGATCGGCTAGAAGAGCCAGGTTTCTCCTCAACGATCAACGTTGCCCAGCTCTTGCAGGCAGGAGTGCCCGTAAGTTGTCGCAGTTTTCATTCATTTCAACTCGTACCATGCCCGTGTTCTTCTGTGGTGGGGGGATGGAGCAGTGCATGAGCTCAGGAGTGCCTGTAAGTTGTCGCAGTTTTCATTCATTTCAACTCGTACCATGCCCGTGTTCTTCTTTGGTGGGGGGATTGAGCAGTGCATGAGCTCAGGAGTGCCCGTAAGTTGTCGCAGTTTTCATTCATTTCAACTCGTACAATCCCGTGTTCTTCTGTGGTGGGGGTATTGAGCAGTGCATGAGCTCAGGAGTGCCCGTAAGTTGTCGCAGTTTTCATTCATTTCAACTCGTACAATGCCCGTGTTCTTCTGTGGCGGGGGGATTGAGCAGTACATGAGCTCAGGAGTGCCCGTAAGTTGTCGCAGTTTTCATTCATTTCAACTCGTACAATGCCCGTGTTCTTCTGTGGCGGGGGGATTGAGCAGTGCATGAGCTATAGCAGTCCACGACCCAAAGATTGACTGCTAGCGTCAGTGCCAGCACTCAGAGCTGCCAATACCCTTCTCCACCTCTAAGTGGTGATCCTGGATAACAGGCTGAACAGAGCAGGCAGGCTAAGGAGAAGGGATTGAAGAGAGAAGGCTATCTCGGTGCTCAAACATACCTTGCTGAAATCGGATGTCGGATCGAAAGGTGCAAATATTGTTGTCAAGCTGTAAACTACAAAACGCATTCCCTTCTCCAGACAACATCCTGCTGCTTGCTAAGCCCTTTTCAAGGCTGGGTACTGGGAATTTTAGAACGAAGAAGAAAGATAAGAATGTGGTGGGGCCTGAAAGTTAAGCCAAGAATAGTAACCTGGCAGGCAGATCATAAATGGTGATAGAGAAAGGTTGAACAAAGTCTCTGCTACCCCATCCTGTAGAAACTGTAAAACACAAAAAACAAGTAAATATAAATAAAAGACAACATTAACACAGAATCTTAAAACAAAGAGAACAATAACAAATAGTCTGATAAACTAAACCAGTTAGGTTGACGGGGTTAATTGGTTAGTGTCATGATGCACAACCAAAAATTGGATGTCTTCAGATTCATGAAATAACAAAGGCGTACCCAACATAGGAAGCAAATCCTTACAAAAAAATTGTGTGTTGAAGTTTGATGCACTAAGCCATTAGTCGTAAAACTCAGGACAATGCACTCCTTTCTAGAAAGCAAGACAATAAAAACAGTAATAGGCATCACTTAGTTACCGTATGGAGACAGAAACAATAAATATAAAAAAGCTATATTTTTTGGTAAAAAGTTTTATTTAAACTAAAACTTCTTTTTTTAATTTTTGGTACTACAGGAGTTTCTTCCTCTACATCATCATCAATGTTTGCTTGAGGTAATTCATGATTTTTCAACTCAGTGAACGCATTTTAGTTTTCCACACAGTTGCCTACCTATTTCAACTCAATGAACGCGTCTTACTTTTCCACATATTTGCCTACCTTTTCCAACTCAATGAACGCGTCTTACTTTTCCTCATATTTGCCTACCTTTTCCAACTCAATGAACGCGTCTTACTTTTCCTCATATTTGCCTACCTTTTCCAACTCAATGATCGCGTCTTACTTTTCCTCATATTTGCCTACCTTTTCCAACTCAATGAACGCATCTTACTTTTCCTCATATTTGCCTACCTTTTCCAACTCAATGAATGCGTCTTACTTTTCCACATAGCTGCCTACCTTTTCCAACTCAATGAACGCGTCTTACTTTTCCTCATATTTGCCTACCTTTTCCAACTCAATGAACGCGTCATACTTTTCCTCATATTTGCCTACCTTTTCCAACTCAATGAACGCGTCTTACGTTTCCTCATATTTGCCTACCTTTTCCAACTCAATGAACGCGTCTTACTTTTCCTCATATTTGCCTACCTTGTCTAACTCAATGAACGCATCTTACTTTTCCTCATATTTGCCTACCTTTTCCAACTCAATGAACGCATCTTACTTTTCCTCATATTTGCCTACCTTTTCCAACTCAATGAACGCGTCTTACTTTTCCACACAGTTGCCTACCTTTTCCAAACCAATGAAGGCATCTTAAAAAAAGGAAAATACTATCTCTACATACCAAGGTATATTAAGAACGACTAAGATAGTCAATTTGTACCAGATGAAGATCTATTTCTTCTTATTATAGATCATTGTTCAGTGACTGGCAAAGCGATCGGTAAATCAGTACGCCTATTGTCGTCATTAAAGGCGGCAACAAACGTCTTTGATTTCTCCAACTCTTCTGCTATCTAATGAACAATGATTCATAACAAAGAAACGCAAACAAACATACATTATACCAGACCAATATAATCAGTACTTTATATTTTTATCATTTACCAGGACAACGAAGTACTCCATGCATGGCTACATGACCTTCACTTTGAGGATTATTATCCGCTGTTTTTCCAGGCTGGATATGACGTGCCTACTGTCTCTCGGATGACCCCAGAGGTTAGTATTTGTCTGAGCCCAATGTATGTCAGTTGTTAATTAATATTCTTCTCGTTTTTTTTTGTCTTGAATTGTTGGCTTGTCAATGTGCGACCATCATCTCTTGATTGTATTATAGGACGACAGCAACAAACTCCTTACAATTTTTTTCCCTGCACTTATCTTTTAACTTAACAGAACTTCTTTATACTGGTTTATAAGGCTCTGCAGAGTCTGTATACAACCAGTTTCTTCTACTCTTGATCTGAAATAACTGCATTCAATCTATTCTTGAATGCATTAACTAGCCTTGCCCCCACTGTTTCCCATGACAATGCACTCCAATCATTCACGACTCTCAGACTAAAATAAATATTTGGAAATGTCCCATCTCTGGTTCATAATTATTATGATAAAGAGATACGATTTGTGCACAGAAAGTTATTTAAATTGTTTATATATTGGAGCAATAAAACAAATAATTACAAACCATGTATTACGCAACATAAAATTATTCTACCTTTTCCAGTATGTTCACAGACTTATAGGGGTTCTAATTTGTGATTTTTTTTTCATTTTATTCTCGCTTGTTTGTCTTGTTTCCTAAGGCAGAGTCTATTTTGTTGTTTTTTTTTTGTCACCTAAGCTCCAGTGCATCTGTCTTCAGCACACATTTTTATAATGGATTTACTAACCATAGTATCCAACCACTTGGATTCAAGTTAATGTAGCATACAGTTATGTAGTCCTATAGCCTGTCATAGAGGATGAAGTGTTGGAGACTTTACTATTATTTTCTTCCAAGTTGCCTCACTGTCAGATACCAATTTACAGTTGATAAATGGTAATGTGTCATAACCAGGTCACAAAAATTGGTCCATTTGCTCTATCCACTAGAACAATCTGAGGTCCTTATATTACATATCAAATACAAATTTATGTAGTAAAGTTAAATTATCACCCTCTCTTTATAGTTTTGTATTTATCCGACCAAGGGAAAGGATAGATTTACACTGGAAATAAAATGACATTATCCGACCAAGGGAAAGGATAGATTTACACTGGAAATAAAATGATATTATCTGATCAAGGGAAAGAATAGATTTACACTGGAAATAAAATGATATTATCCGATCAAGGGAAAGAATAGATTTACACAGGAAATAAAATGATATTATCCGACCAAGGGAAAGGATAGATTTACACTGGAAATAAAATGATATTATCCGATCAAGGGAAAGAATAGATTTACACTGGCAAAAAGCAACTGTGTGAACTAACTAACTTTGCAGTATAACTTGTAAAGATTGAATTTACGTCATCCATTATTTCATTTCATCTAGTCATAAAATGACATACACACTTTTGAATCTCATACATTGCTTTTGCTCTGCCATGTTCCTAGGACCTTACGGCTATTGGTATCACAAAACCTGCTCACAGAAAGCGACTGAAATCAGAAATTGCTCGCCTGAATATAAGTGATGGAATTCCAGACTTCAGACCGGTGAGTTGCACATGATGGCACTAAATGAGGTTTTTTTTATTCCCGTAATGGTTGTTGTTGTTGCTGCTGCTGAATGCAAAAAAAATTAGTAGGTTTACTCTTTTGTGCGCTCTAAAAATGACGTTAAGTGGCCGTTTGTCGTAGCTTTCCTCACATCCCGAGCGTGCTATTAAAGGTGGACGGGGGTCCTCCAGGCGGTTGTGCTATGCTTGGCTTTATCTGCTCGCTACTACATGGATTACGTCAATCCCTCACCTTGTTAGTCAGGCTGCCATGAAAACAGCCCATTTCCAGGGCGAGCTACGAGGAAGCCACGGTGAGGGTCTTGGCCAGTATATTTTGCCTGACCCTGACTAACATGTCTGCTCAGTATGTTGTGCCTGACCAGATGTTAGTCTTCCCTCTGTACTGCAATATTCATGTAATATGTGTGCTGTCATGCTAGCTTATTAACATATGAAACTGGCAGACATGAATAAAGTCAGTACGTGTACGGGGCGGAGGAGAATTGTCTGTAGTCTTCCCAGTCACAGACAGTGTCAAACAGGCATATGTGCTGGCACCAACATTCTTTAGCGTGGTCTTTGCATCAATTCTCACTGATGCTGTACATGGCTCTCTGTATTGGCATGCATATCAGGTACAGGATGCAAGACCAGCTGTGCAATTCGAGACACCTGAAGTCTTATACCGAGGTGAGTGAAGTCACCATGTTCTTCTTCAATGTTTGTCCTGAAAAAGACGTCATGACACTGTGTTATAGTATATAGCGAGGATGCGAAATCTGCCTTTTGGCCCAACACATCCAATTTTAGCTGGCTTTTGTACCAGGTGTGCCTTCCCTTTGCAATCCCTATCCCTTGACCAGACTACATTAGTGCAGCCTGTTTTCAGGGTTGCCACTTGAAAGCAGAATAGGGTAGTGTTCAGCTATGGTTCACTAACCCTGATGCAAGCAGCCAGCTATGAGTTGCTGTCGGCTGATTAACTGCTGCATCGTCTGTCCCAAGCCACCATCTTGGATCAGGTGGCATGACAAAGCACATAATTCTTTAATTCTTAGCAGGTCAAACATGTTGAGTATCGATGTGCTTCTGCAAAAAAATAAACCCAGATAAGATGGATAAGAAATGTTCTTTGCATGTTTGATGAGCCCTTCCCTTAGCAGCTGCTATACAGTCAGCTTACAACAGGCAGATGCTGATCTAGGGGAGAGAAGAAACACTGAAGAGACTTCTTAAAAATGTCTTTGGAAAGCTTCAACATAGATATCACCTCCTAGGAGATACTTGCACGGAACCATTCCATCTGGCGCGCTAGCATCACATAAGGTGCTCAGATCACAGAGTGAAACATTATAGCCAAGGCTCAGAGAAAGAGAAACGCCTGAAAGAATAAAACACAAAGCCGACTCTTCACATGTGTGTCCCAGGTGCGACAGAGTCTACAATGCCAGGATTGTACTTTACAGTCATATAAGATCACTTATCTCAGCGTATATCTGATGCTGTCACCATCTTCATTTGCGATGGACACTTATTCTTCTTCTGCATTCGTTCTCAATCTTCGCCTACCAAACCCTGAACAGGACTTTGCAAGTAGCAGGATGTAGTCCGGAGAATGAGATGTGCTGTGTCGCTAGTTTACAGCTTGGCTGTGATATTTGCACCATTTTGGTCCGACACATCCGTCTTTGCCAGGTGACATCTATTATTATTATACTAACATATACTGCCATATGTAACATATGTAACATTTATATGTTACATATAAACATCGTGTCACGAACGTAGAAATACATCAGAGAGTTGAAGACTATTGGTCCTTTTGAAGATTTGTTCACAGCTATCAAAAGACGAAAGATGGTCTGGTGCGGGCACATCGCGAGGTCCAACGGAATTACCAACTCGATACTCTTTGGTTCCATACCGGGACAGAGAGGGCGAGGACGTCCAAGAAAGAGATGGGTGGACAACATCACTGAGTGGTCAGGCCTTCGTCCCGGTGAGATACGTCAGGCGGCGACAGACAGAGAGGGATGGCGTGGGATTTTGAGAGTGTCTTCATGTGTGCCCCAACGGCCTGATGGGTTACGGGATGAAGTGAACTAAATACTGCCATATTCAAACAATATTCCTGTTATCATAACGCAAAGTGTCACCAGGTCTGAGACAGACCTCCAAGTTAATGAAGAAAGGTAGGTGTGCTTATTTAAGAGGGACAGACAAAGTGAAGTCATTCTTCTTCAGCGTTCATCCTGAACAAGAAGTTTAGGATATGTGAAGTTTATTCTGTTATATAGTTCGGAGTCTTGGTATGTTATAAGTAGGACTATGAACAAACGTTCATAAACGGGAGCCTATGCAGAATTAAGAAACTTTTTTTTTCATTTTTAGTTGTGTTTGCCTTGCTTCTCTATTCTCCAAAGCGGAGTGCGTTGCACTGCGGTTTTTATTTTGCGCCAATCGCCCAGTGCATCGACTTCGGCATGCATTCTATATAAGGGTCTGCTTTCTCCTGCATTTTCTAAGGGTTTGCTTTCCGGGGGTAATGGACGGTGCTGTGATGGGGATCGAACCCAGCACCTTTGGATTATGAGCCGTGCCACTTAACCACAGGCCAAGCCGTCCCCGCATTCAAAGACTGAAATGATATGATATTCTTCTTCTTCTGCCTTCATCCTGAAAAGGATGTTTTGTGACGTTGTGTCATAGTTTACAGCAGGGCTGGGATATATGTGCCTTTTGGCCTGACACATCTAATTTCAGCACGCCATTTTTGGAACCATGGTTGCCTTTCCTCTTCAATCCCTAATCTCTTAGTCAGGTTTCAACGTTGCAGTCTGTTTCCAGACCCACCACTTGGAGGTGGTATAGAGTCTTGGTCAGTTGAGGGTCACTGACCCTAACGCAAGCAACCAGCTATACGTTGCTGGTTGCTGTCCGCGCATTCACAGCTGCATCTTCTGCCCTAAATGGAATTTTTTTTTTTTTTTTTTGCGTTCGCCTTATTTATCTATACCCCAAGGCGGTTTGCGTTACACTGTGGTTTTTATTTTGCGCCTGTCGGCCCAGTGTATCCGACTTCAGCATGCATTTTATGTAAGGGTCTGCATTTTCTAAGGGTTTGCTTCTCCGGGGTAACGGCTGGTGCTGTGATGGGGATCGAACCCAACACCTTCTGCTTGTGAGCCGTGTCACTTAACCACTAGCCCACGCTGTCCCCTCCCTAAATGGTATGATTTGATCTGAAATGCAGAACTGCTGTATAGAATCGGTTAAGTATTAGGGGACTCAAATTTAGAAGGTTAGACAATTGCAATGGTTACGCTATATGTTACGGCAACCCGATAGCGTTATCAGGCAGGGTATATTCTGCATTGCCACAAGAAAAAGGGGGCATGTACGGCCAAAACACACATGGGCAGAGAGCTTGAGTCTAACATAAAGAAATCTGGAAAGATATCAGAAGAACTGGAATAAATGGTCCAAGACAGGGGACTTGGCACATATTTGGCTTAACGTCTTTATACTGGTTTAGAAGACTCTACAGAGTCTGTATACAGCCAGTTTTTTTTTACTGATTTGCGATCCCATCATAATAGACTCAGACACTAAAGCCAAGTTGACCCAAAGCCAGCCAGGTGCCATCTATAGCTACTTTTAACAAACCACCTGGGGAAAGGTACAAATAACTTGGGTAGATTTTGCATTTGAGCTTTGTCCGGACAGCGGCAGTTAGACCTACTCTTTTCGATTTCCAACTGCCAAGGAAATTTTCACATGCTCAACACTGAACACGGGAGTCCGATCTAACTACCCAGACATCAAGGTCATTTTTACCAGAAGATCCACATGAAAAAAATTCCAGTCTTCACAGTGATTTGCTTCTTCTTCTTCTTCGTACGCTGTCAACCTGTATTTGTTCGAAGAAAGCAGCTGTCATCCTGAGGCTGTTGACACTGCCATAGAGCTTGTCAAGTGAAGCCACTGGTGATGGCCACATGTGCTTTCTCTGGTCCTCGTATGTCGGGCAGTTTTGCAGCAGACGTTCAGCGGTCATTTTCCCTGTACCACAAGTGCATTCGTCAGTGCCACCTATTTTCAGTTTATTGAATAGGTGGTACCTCAGTCTGTTGTGGCCTGTGTGGATTCTGAAGACCACTACCTGCTCTCTTCTGTTCAACTGTTAATAGGCATAATTTTTTGTGTAGCCAGTATGTTCTGTTTCCCATTTGGCCATGTATCTGGCCCTAATGAGCCTTTTGGACTCTTCGTAGGTCACACTAGAATCTGGTTGTTGTAGTCTTGCACCTTCTTTTGCCAGTCTGTCTGCCTTGGATGTTACAGTGGGATGGAACCCACTGTACCACTACTCTTTTTGGTGCGGACTGCTGGCATAGTTGACAGAGTACTGCTCTTAAATCATTAAGTTCAATATTTTTCTGGCTTTTTAGTGCTGTGACTACGGCCAGGGCATCTGTAAACAGGACTATCTGGCTTTCATTGCTTTTGCCTGTGAGCATTGCTTCTACTGCAGCCCTCAGTGCCTCTGCCTCCGCTCTGAAATTGCTTGAGAATTTTCCAGTTGCCACTGACAGCTTCACCGTGATTTGAACATGCGACCTCAGGCACCTGCGGAGGCCACCTTTCCTCAAGACCACTTAAAGAGGATTGATATCAGGAACATGATATATTAAACTACTTTAGGGCTCGACAAATCTGGAGCAAACCCTATGGTAATTAGAAATTTCAGGACCAGTGGCTAATTTACTCACACAACTTCCCCCATTGCGACAATGAATGAATAACACAAATAAGTAATAGCAAAAATAAGTAACTATTACTTTTTAAATAAATTGAAATTTGCACATTTTGAATTTATTTTTTCAAGAACAATTTTCGCACAACCTCCGGCATGTTACATAAACTCTGGCATGTTACATAACCTCCGGCATGTTACATAAACTCTGGCATGTTACATAACCCTACAAGGAACTTTTCATATAGCACAGTGCCCGGGTCCTACATTTTTTTACCTGGCAACTAGATCCTAAACATATGTGTGACCCCCTGAACTGCCTCATTCTCGGTTTATTACGCTCTACTAAATGCTTTCTTCGTCTCACATTAGAATGACCTGATGGAGTGGCTGCACTTGCTTGGGCTTGGTGTTTACCTGGACACACTATGTGGTCAAGGCTACGACAGCATTGACTATGTGACGGACATTACGTGGGAGGACCTGGAGGAAATAGGCATTCAGAAGCTGGGTATGTTGTGTCCTTATTTTTCTTATCTGTTGTTTGCTTGGGTAATGTTAGTGTAAAACACTGGTCTCAAATGCTAATCACTCTGAAGGCCATAAATTGTCAAGTGCCATCTGGCATGGACTGCATATAAACAAGTCTGATGACCCAAGGACTTTTAAAACCATGAATGATTGCCCATGGGCTTTTTAAGACAAGATTAATTGCCTATGGACTTTTAAAATGAGTTTAAGGGTCCAACAAGGTTTGCATGAAAACAAGTTGGATGGCTCATCAAGGGCTAAAGGTCCAACAAGGTTTGCATGAAAACAAGTTGGATTGCTCATCAAGGGCTAATGGTCAAACAAGGTTTGCATGAAAACAAGTTGGATTGCTCATCAAGGGCTAATGGTCAAACAAGGTTTGCATGAAAACAAGTTGGATTGCTCATCAAGGGCTAATGGTCAAACAAGGTTTGCTTGAAAACAAGTTGGATGGCTCATCAAGGGCTAATGGTCAAACAAGGTTTGCTTGAAAACAAGTTGGATTGCTCATCAAGGGCTAATGGTCAAACAAGGTTTGCTTGAAAACAAGTTGGATGGCTCATCAAGGGCTAATGGTCAAACAAGGTTTGCTTGAAAACAAGTTGGATTGCTCATCAAGGGCTAATGGTCAAACAAGGTTTGCTTGAAAACAAGTTGGATGGCTCATCAAGGGCTAATGGTCAAACAAGGTTTGCTTGAAAACAAGTTGGATGGCTCATCAAGGGCTTATGGTCCAACAAGGTTTGCATGGTCTGCTTCCTGCTGCATTTTCTAAAGATTTGTTTCCCCGGGGTAGCAGCCAGTGTAGGGGTGGGGAGCAAACTCAGCACGTTCTGGGTTGTGAGCCGTGTCTCAGGCTTTTGAAAACAAGTTTGATGTCTTTGATGCTATAAAGAAGCAAATACACTCACCAAACAATACATGAGGACAGACCAGCACAAAGTAAACAACTCAGAAAAAGGCAGCATAGACAAATATGGCAGAGTTGAGCAAAGATCTTTAGACTCAATACGGGACATTGCAGACTCAAGGTATGTATCTCAGAGACACTGCCATGTGCGGTTGCTTAGCACCTAAGCAAACACCCTACTTATACAGACCAAAGAGAGGCAGTCTAATCTTGGGGAGCGACCATGCTCAAAAAGCTGTAAGGGACTGGTAAAGATCTGAAATGCAGTCTCCTTTGTGAACCTCACCAGGCTAGATCATACCATCAGTTGATCGAAGGGGAAGAGGAGGAAGAAGAAGAACGAGTCAAGGTTTTTAACCATAGAACAGGATGGAGGTGACACAAATTTGTAGCTTAGTCTTCAGTGATAGCTTCTGATAGTTCTAGACTTGAAGCCAGGCACTCATAGAGGTAACAGGCAGGCTGACTCTTTGATTGGCTTGGCTTCGTTCGTTCTCAATCTCCTGCTACCGAACCCTGAAAGGGCTTAAGTAGCAGAATGTAGTCCAGGGAACGGAATAGGTTGTGTTGTAGGTTTACAGCTTGACTGCGATATTTGCACCTTTCGGTCCAACACATCCGAGTTCAGCAAGCATTTTTTTTAGTACCGGATTAGCATTTCCTCTTCGATCCCTTCTCCTTAGCCAGTCTGCCCTGCTGCAGCCTGTTATCCAGGATCACCACGTGGAGGTGTAGAAGGGTCTTGGCAGCTTTGGTTCGCTGGCCCTGATGTTAGCAGTCAGCTATGGGTTGCTGACCAGCTCATGCGCTGCTCAGCATCTTGATTCCGACTCTTTGAATGATGTCTGTGACACTTAAGAATTGGGAACACCAGATAAGGTGAAGTTGAGGGAGTTTGTTGTTGCCCTGAATGATGTCATCAGGCATAATGGTCACTGACTACTTTGTTATTCATTGGCTAAGATCCAAGAGAGAGAAGATATTTACATTTCAATTGAATATCCAGTGTAGTTCAATTTTTATCTGAGCAAAATGGAAGTATCAAGCAGATATTTTTGGGACTGCAGGAGTGTAATTTTGTGTTTGTTTTTTTCTTCTACCTCATTCACAAGGTGTTTCATTGATGTATTGGCATTTTTTTTGTTTCTTTTGAATCAGTGTTTAGGCTATTTATGAAATGTTTGATGTGTTCATCACTTGATCACATATATTTCTCATAATGAAATTGAAGAGATCAAGTTTGTCAACATTCATTACCTACTTTAAACTTTGAAAATGAAAGCCATTTATGTCAATTTCTTCATCTGCGCCATCCTCAATGTCTACTTTGGGGGGTTTGTGATTTTCAAACTCAATAAACGAAAGGCCCATTCGAATGTAACTTGAAGTTGCTGATTTCACTTTCGATGCAAGTAAATGTTTTTCTACTTAATGTTTTTCGGTACAAGCTTATGAATGACCTGTCCAGGATCTGTTTAAATTTGATAGATCAACAGGCTGCACTAGTAAAGGCAGTGTACAAAATTTCAGCTCTCTAGGTTAAGGGGAGGTTGGTTTAAATATGAGAAATAGAAGTCCATGCAAACTGATGATGGTCATGCCAGGTTAAATAACACCTTGTAAAGAAATTTGGAAAAATGTAGGAAACTGTGAAATAAATGCAAGTGTTTAGTTATTTGTCTCAGCATAGAGACCAAGTATATAGACTTAAAGAATGTTATTTATAAATTGACATATCTTTAACAAGTGAAGTTTTCATTCAAAACACATTTCTATTTCTTTTCTCAGGACATCAGAAAAAGATTATGCTTGCAGTTGATAGACTCAAGCGGATAACATCCGGAGTGAAGCGCCTGTCATCAGTGGATGGGCGAACTGCTTCTCTGGAGTTACTGGAACCTCCACCGCCAGCTCCACCTATTTCTGGCAGGTGGTCAGGAGGGGAGATAACTGCAGTGCCATCTCATGTGTACGAGGGAGCACTAACTGGGGCAAAACCCAAGAAATCCCCGTCTGGTGACAGTATCAGTACCACCAGCAGCGGTAACAGCATAGGCAGTGGATCACACAACAATGTAGGGGGTATTACTGGGGGTGAGATGAGAGTTATCCCCTTGCCGCGAGAGGATGCTGGTCTGGCAGGGGCAATACCGTATCGTCACAACTCTACAGGGAGTATGAGCGGAACATTGCAGCCAGATTTAGTTGCCATACAGTTGAAGAAGGGCATGAAATCTAGTTTATCAGATGACAGGAGAGATACAAGCGGGCAGCAGCTAATGTATCAATCATGCCACAGCTCTGGTAGACGGTCTTCAGACGATGTGTTTCTGGAAAATCCACGAAGTTTTGAATCTGAAGGGGATAGTGTTTACTGTGTGGCCAGTGCTATTGGAATGGACAAACACAAACCCATTGCTAGAGTGATGGCTAAATCTCAGACGGAAAAACATGAGCATGAAATTAACGCTGATGGTAACAAAGTTAGTAGCAACACATACATCCATAAAGGTTATGTTAATAATAACAACAACAACAACATTGCTATGGGAATGGAAGCAGGAGAGCACATATATGATATGCCTCAGATCTCTCCCTCTCATAAGTTTCCAAAGCCTTCTCTTATGGTCAAGCCAGCAGCTATGTTTGATAGTGGAATGGCTGGACATGGACTCGCGAACCCGGCAGGTGATTCATCAATGTCTGGACATTCTAACCCACTTGCTGCAGGGGGTAAAGGAGGAAAGAAGATACCTCCACCTCCTCCAAAACGCACTCATTCTATCCGTGGAGACACCACCTCTGACAGTGCACCCAGTTCTCCTAGTAAGATCCCTCTTGCGCCAACAACTATTACTGTGTCTGCGTCTGTCCACCCACAACCTGCGACCATCATTGCCACGAAGCAGCCACCACCTCCTGTCATGCAGAAGCCCCAGAAACCTATGTCACCAGCCGCGGTCAATAAGCTTCAAGTCCAGAACAACCAGCACCTTCAACAACAACAACAGCAACAGCCTCTAGTTGCTCAGATACCCCAGTCTCCCAAGCCTGTCCAGTCACAGAAGATTCTTGCTGTTGCTCCTGCTGGACATCCCCTTCCGCACTCCTTAGCTCAAGGACTTGGCCCTCAGCAATCACATCTTTTCAATAAGCCCAACGCTGCTGTTCAGCAACTTCCGATACAGCCTAAATCACCTCTTCCCATGAAATCACCTCATGTGAACAGCGTGGCTCCGCAGCAGCAACAACAAATACAGTCACAACATGAACCACTCACTCAGAATCTACAGCGACAGCTGCTCACAGGATCAGGATCCCAACCTGTCAGCAGCCACCAGCCGCCAAAATCTCAGGCCATTGTTTTGCCATCTCAGCATTTGGGACCAAATCCATCAATACAACCAGGTCACCAACAACAGCCTCAGGTCCAAGCTTTTGCCAACTGCATGAAAAATTTGTCAGAAAAAGTGGGGAAAGGCACACGGGAAGATGACCAGTTTCCAGACAATGTGTCTACTGACAGCGATGACTTCCCTCCTCCACCACCTCCGATTGCCATGGATATCATCACACCAAAAATACACAACTATGGGATTCCTTCTTCTCGAGATAGAGAAAAACCAGATTATGGCTTGCAGCACCAAAGAGAATATACGCAGAAGTCCCACCCGAATCCAGCTACTACAAGGAGTTTTGGCCCTGCCACAGGAATTCAGCCAGATCTTTCTCAGAAAAATCCTATTTGGCCTCCAGGACATCCTATCCAAGCTGCCGGTGTGGTAGCATCCACAAAGGCATCACCTGAACATCTTGCAGGCATCCAGCTTCGAAAACAGCCACAGATGTCCTCTTCCAGTAGCTCCCCATCCAACAGCGATCATGAGCAAACACCTGAGCCTGATCCTATGAACACAATGAGCAGCGAAAAGAGAAGCGAGTCCACAACAAGCTTTGAGTCAAGCTCGTCATCTTCAAGCTTAGATTCCAACACCCTTCCATTTGCGAACGAGAATGTAGGTACCATTAAACAGAGAGCAGCCAATGTTAAACCTTCGATAGTCCAGTCTGTTAACATGGATGATGGACATAAGAGTGTCAACCTTAACCAAAACTTCTTTGACAATGAAGCTCGAAGGATCGCCTCTGGGTATTCAAACTCATCCTCGTCATTGTTATCGCAGTCTTCGTATTCTCACATGAGTACAGCTGGCAATGATGTGGGTAAAGCCTCTGTGTATTCCTCAAATCCTCAGTCCCAGCAGCAAAAATACCAACACCAGCAACCAAGCTCCTCCTCAGCACCTTCAGGTAAGTAACTGTAATAATCATTTATGTGTTAGAGAAGAATGGAGCTTCTGTCCTACATCACAACAACTGGGACCTTGTTGATCACTTCTTCCTGAGGGGGCCGAAGATGCAACAATGAGTGAACAGACAGTAGTACGAGCCCCTTTCAGTCATGACTGATTATATTTAATTTTTTTTTTTTTGCGTTCACCTTATTTCTCTAATCCCCCAAGGCGGTGTGCATTGCACTGTGGTTTTTATTTTGGGCCTGTCAGCCCAGTGCATCTTACTTCAGCATACATTTTATGTAAGGGTCTGTTTCTTCCTGCATTTTCTAAGGGTTTGCTTCCCCGGGGTAACGGCCGGTGCTGTGATGGGGATCGAACCCAGCACCTTCTGGTTTTGAGCCGTGTCACTTAGCCACTAGCCCACGTTGTCCCTTATATAGGATGATATGACATGGAGTCGGAAAAAAAATTATAACAACAACAACAAAATGTATACTTAGCTTTTGTTGTCTTTCTCCTTGCGGCGTTGTCTTTTCACTTCTCTGTGTTGCAAGAGGTTTGCTTCACCAAGCGTGAGCTGGCCATTTAGGGTACATCTTCACCTGGACCATTCTGCAGCTTCATCTTCCCAGGATGTCAGATTCATGTCCAAGCCTTCCTATCACGCATGCACACATCTTTAAACCTCAACTGTGGTTGGCCGACTGTTCTCGTGCCATTCACCAACTATCCATGGAGAATATCTCTGGGAATGCGACCATCTTCCATGCGATGAACATGACCAAGCCATAGTAGTCTTCGCTGCCTAAGTAGAGTGTACATGCTTGAAAGACCAGTGCGAGAGTGCACCTCTGCATTTGTCACTCTACAAGATATGAAAGGCTACCAAGGTGAGCAGATAGTAAAAGTAAAGTAACCCATAGCATTACTACCGTTGGGGTGTGAGGTGTTAGCGATCTCACATTTCAAAGGCTCGGCTGTAGGAGAGCGGTAGCCATCTCCTCTCCATCGCGCTTTTACTTCCTGGACTGAACCGGTACCCATTTAAGGCTGGGTTGACCCGGGAGCTGTTGCGGTCTGAAAAAACATTTCCGCCTCAACTGGGGAATGAACCCAGGACCACTCAGATGCGAAGCCAGCACGCTAACCACTGCGATACGCAGCTCCACGACAGTAGCCAGTGATTAATAGCTGGCTGCTAGCATCAGGGTCAGTTGCGCACAATAGACCAAGAGCCTATTTTGTCACCAAGGGGTGCTGGAAACAGACTGCAACCATGTATCCTAGCTAAGAGATTAGGGATCAAAGAGGGAAGACATGGTCGGTCCCAAAAATGCAGTGCTGAAATCTGATGTGTTTGGCTGAAAAGTGCAGTTATCGCAGCCTATCTGTAAACTATGATAAAACATCATAAACGTCCTTTTCAGAGCGAAGAAGAAGAAGAAGACATCCTGGAGTGTGTGTACTAAGCACATGATTGGCTAAGTGGTTAGAGTGCATGTCTTTCACAGAAAATAGACCAGGCTTATGACCGGTTCACACCAAACTGCATTACCAATCTTTATAATAATTTTGTCGATTGTCACCATGAGCTATAGCTCTTATTATCTTCTCTTTGCATTTCCAAGTGAGGATTATGTTTTTCTTATGCATATAGTTTTTCAAAGCTAAGGGCCGCTCATGTCGAGAGGTAAGGCACTCACCTCTCAAAGCGATGAAAGGAAACGGTGGGCGATCAAATCCTACAGGTTTCAAGCGACCCCTGGCTTCAAGGGAGGTGGGACCAGAGTGTTTCTATCTTAAGCTACCTCCACTTGTCTTGACTTATGTCTTGCCACTGGTCCAAGGTAGCTCGGGACCAGAAGTGAAGTTGACGACCAGCACAGTTTCTTTCTCACTTAAATCCAAATACAGCACAAGTTACATCACCAAGACAAAACCATCTGATGATTTCGTCATCTTCTCTGTGATGGGCAAAACTAACTGAACTGAATTGTTCAAAGTTACTCGTGCTGAGTTAACACTTGATTACGTTTTTTTGGGATACAGTGACTCTTCTTACATTCCAAGGTGTACTTGAGAGAGTAGACCAGGATCCTCCTAGCTGTAGTGCAATGTAAGGCTTCTCAGTAAGCTCACCACAATGGTGATTGCTGTGTTGATCCCCACCTTGTTGGCCAGACTGCTGTAGCAGTCTGTTTCCAGGAGCGCTAACGAGAACATGAGGTGCAATCTTAATCAGTATATTTCACCTGACCCAGATTGCTCTTAGCTCTCTTCTTATGAGTATAATAAGCTACCATTTGTCAGAGACTTTCCGTAAGTCATCTTCACTAATCTTCAATCTGTCCATAGGATTCCATAAGATTCTAATATAAACCTGCTTCTCTTCTATGAATGACAGTAATCTTCTCAATTGTTTTTTTGTAACAGTTTAGTTTAGTTTAGTCTAAGAATATATATCATTGCAAACGGTTTAACCCATAAGTGCTTATTTCTTCACTATATTTTTTGGAGAATCTCAGCACAATGCATGAGAATCCTGTAATAGATTGGGTAGATTTTTAACATAATTTTTAATTTTGCCCTGGCAGTGGTCGTTTAGCATACTCTTTTCGATTTGCAACTGCCGAGGGATTTTTAACGTGCATGACACTCTACATGGGCATCCAATCTCTACTATCCAGGGAAATACCAGAAAGTCCACGAGAAAAAAATCCTGTTCTCCACCGTGATTTGAACCCGTGACCTCCAGCACCCGAGGCAGACGTCTTACCTCGAGATCACTCAGTTCCCAGTGTAACATATGGCTCTTCATAGTTCTGAAGAACTCTCTTTCACACTTCTATTGACAAAGATCGCTGGTCTGTCTTTTATTTCAAAATATCTCTTATCTCATGTTGCTAATGTCCAGATATCTCAATCATTGAACTTCAGATTTGTACCCGTTCACTGGATACATTTTTCCAACTACCTACTTTTAGATTTCAGACTGAGTGTTCAACAGATATTCAACAGTTCTTTCACCTTTTTGCTCCATTGTGAACTGTATGTCACTAATGCAGCTGGCCTCTAGCCTCTTTTCAAGCGACTTCACTGAAATGGGAAACATAAATTTGATCAGCAGCTGGTCCCTTTATTCTCTTTATTATACAGTTTTTGTAAAAACTGCAACTATAGATAATACAATTCATGTTATAATTGTTGTTAAATTGTTGTTAAAAGTTTTCCTCTTCTGCATTCATCCTGAAATTGATGTTTTGTTGTAGTTAACAGCGAGTGCGATTTCTGCGCCTTTTAACCAGACAACCGATTTTAGCTAGTTTTGTTTAGTACTGGGTTTGCCTCCCCACTGCGATCTCTTTTCCCTTGGCCATTATGCAGCCCGTTACCAGGACCATCACATGGAGACAGAATAGGGTCTTGGTCAGCTATGGTTCACTAAGCCTAATGCAAGCAGCCAGCTATGAGGTGCTGACTGATGTCAGTTTATGCACTTCTGCATTCTGGCCCCTGTTAGAATTCTATAAATATTCTTAGTGAATATTTACCAAAACAAATATGCAGTCCAAAACTAATTTAACTTAACGTCTTTATACTGGTTTAGAAGACTGCAGAGTCTGTATAGAACCAGTTTAATTTACATTTCTTTGATCTAAAAGCTATGCACATCTAATCTATCCTTAAATGCATTAATTGTCCCTGTCTTCACTACTTCCTGTGACAATGCATTCCAAGCTAGGTTAATTTGTAGCTATGGCCTCTTATTCTTGTACGTGTTTGTATTTTGAAAAACTTATTAAAGTCTAATTTATCCTAATGTCGAAGAGAAAAGAAGTGGTCAAAAGTGTATTTAATATGATGAGGAATATATTTGTACCCAACAAATAACCAATACATAAAAAATTAGAGACCCGTCAGGTGTTATATATATTCAACATTATTATACGTTGCAGAAACATGGACTTTGAACAAACAGCTGAAAAACCAAATAGAGTCGGAAATGTTGTTGTACAGAAGAATGTATTGCATATCGTGGAAAGAAAAACAAACAAATAGCGATGAGAGTAGGCATGGTTAGAGAACTATTGACAGACATTAAAATTAGCAAGTAAAATGCTGCCGAAGATGGATGTGTTGGACCGAAAGGTGCTAATTTCGCAGTCTAACTGTAAACTAGCAACACATTCCGTTCTCCAAACTATATATGGCTACACGCAAAGCCCTGTTCAGGTCTTGGTAACAGGAGATTGAGAATGAACACAGAAGAAGAAGAGGCAAGTAAAATATTTTGAACATATAAGAAGACACGATACTTTATTGAAAACAATACTAGAGGGGAAGTTTGAGTGTCGGCTGCCAAGAGGCAGGCATCGCTATAAGTCGTTGAGCAACAAAAAAAGATGGATGGACTAATATCAGTTTGGCAGAGTGTACTATCAAGACAAGAGACAGAGGATATTGACGGAACATTGCAGCCGACCTTTATTGTGAAGATGGCACTTGAATTGAATTGCTAAAATTCTATATTAATATCAATATTATTTATAAGTAATATTAAAGTTTTAACCCTCATCAACTTCCACTGATGGCTAACAACACTGGTAGATCTGCCTACAGGGCAAGGGGGCGGCCGCGGATCAGGTAGATAGATGACATTGGAGTGAGTGTGTAGAGACACAGGCTCACATTAACCGACGCAATGCACTTGGCGCAGGACAGACGAGTTAAACTCCCCACGACCCTTAACGGCATAAATGGAAAGAAAACTAACTAAACTAACTAACTATAATTGTAAAAGTAAAGTAAAGTAAAGTATCCAATAGCATTACTGCCGTAGGGGTGTGAGGTGTTAGCGATCTCACATTTCAAAGGCTCGGCTATATGAGGGCGGTAGCCATCTCCTCTCCCTCGCCGCTTTTACTTCCCGGGCTGAACCGGTACCCATTTAAGGCTGGGTCGACGCGGGATCCATTGCGGTCTGAAAAAAACATTACCGCATCAACTGGGGAATGAACCCAGGACCACTCAGAAGCCAGCGCGCTAACCACTGCGCTACGCGGCTCCCTACTAAGCCAACTAACTATAATTGTACGGAGGAATATTATCACAGTTTCAGACTTAAGCGTTAATCACAACAAAGTTTAGACACTTGTAATTTAATCAAAGACATATCATTTAATCGTCAAGTTTCCATCTGGCGCCTCTCGATGACAGCGACAAAACTAACTAACTTACTAACTAACTAACTATTGACGTTTATCTGTGTATTAAAGCAACCCAAAAAGATAGCAAAGAATAACAACACTGTGGTCTGCATGTCATAGGAGTAAAGACATCTAATGAGGGTTGAGCGGGGGGGGGGGGGGGGGGGGGCTACACTGTCCTGTAGAGACTATAACCAAGTAAATCAAATAAGCCGCACACTAATACAAAAATATTGTTTTATTAAGTAAAACCACAATTAATAAGTCATAAGTACTGATTATATTGATGCTTTGATTGATTTAAGCCATGATTAATAAGTCATGAGTACAGATTGTATTGATGCTTTGATTGACTTAAGTCAAGTCATTATTAATAAGTCATGAGTACAGATTGTATTTGTGCTTTTGGAATTTGACTAATAATGATTATAGTCTGGTATTGCTAAGCATCTTAAGATATGAATGAATAAAAGTGAGAGACAGTGAGTGGTTTGAATCCCACAAGTTTCAAACTAGTGGGTAGAATTTTGTTGCCTTTAGAATTTTTACCTGGACAGCAGATATTAACAAGCGTATGGGATCTCACCACACTAGTTGAATGCCTACTTCAAAACAAGCGTTTCAAATTCGGCCCCTAGAAAGCAAAAAAAAGCTGACAGCGATATAAAGAAAGCATTGCACAAGATAGTGTACTGACACCAATGTTGTTCAACATATATACCAATGACCAACTGAAGAACACAATTTTATATACACTGACGACGCAGCAGTCGCCACACAAGCTACATGTTTTGAGGCAGCTAAACACAAGCTGATTATTGCCCTTGAGGAACTAGGACAGTATTATCATGATAACCACATTACACCAAACCCAAATAAAACCAAAATAGGTGTCTTCCATCTGTGATCTAGAGGGACCAACAGGAAATTAACAATCATATGGCAAAGACTTGATCTGGAGCACTGCCTGGCCCCCAAAAATCTTAATGTTAAACTAGACAGCACACTGTCCTGCAAGGCACATTGCCAAGACACCAAAAGGAGAAATTGATTAAGGAATAACATTATTCACAGCTTACAGGCACAGCATGGGGAGCCCAGCCGTATGTCCTCCAGACATCAGCACTTGCCCTGTGCTTTTTTGCAGCAGAGTATTCAACACAATAATGACAAAAGTCCACACACGTCAAACATGTCAATATTGCCATCAATGAGACATTTACAATCTTGACTGGGTGCTGTAAGTCAACTCCTATTGAAAAGTTATTCCCCATACTTGGTATAGCTCGCACTGCCGCCCCCCGAGGGAATTTAGGAAATCAAATGGTAAGATAAAGTCAATAACATAGAGCCGTGAGAAAAAAAACCAGACAGATGCCAGTGTAACCTGATGTAAGGAGAAGGCATTGGCGATGGATAGAACACACATTATAGAAACCTGCCAGCATTGCAAGGCAGTCACTTTTCTGGAATCTTCAGGTCAATAGAAACAGGGGCGGACCTAAACACTAATGGAGAAGTGAAATCTCGACAAATCTACAAGGGCATGAAAGACGTCGGGGAGCTGGAAATGATGGTCAAGGATAGATAGACTTGGCGGTTATTTGTTTAGGACCTTGCTCCACAGAGAGAGTTAAAGAGTTTTGATTGATTGATTGATTGATTGATTGATTGATTGATTGATCGGTATATTATAACATAGAGGAATATACTAGACATGTTAACATCAGGGAATAGAAGAGAGCCAACTAGAGAACTGAGAAACATTTCTAAGAATATTAAGTTTTGGGGATTGTTGATTGTGTCTGCCAGTTGAAATGACCCATGATTGAGAACCAAAGATTATCAAGAGAACTTAATTATTGGACAGCATATTTTCTGCTTGTTATTGCGCATTACATTTTTTATTTCATTGTTTACCAGGTACAATACAGCCTTTAGAACCTAGCAAGAAACCTGTCTCCAGTCCACAAATACTGAGACCACCAGCTGAAGCATCACCACCGCAACCACAACAGCCAGAGGCAGTGATAACAACAGCGGGAGAGTAAGTTGTATTTTTCAGTTGATAAAAGCACATATGTATAAAGGCTAGGTGGCTGCCCCAAACAAAACATTTTGTTTTGTTTCTGTCCAGGTACAGTCATTGAGCCTCTTACATATACAGTAAAACTCCACTATTCATCCGCCTCTGTGCTCATACAACTCGATATTCGACCATGTTTTTATTAAAAATTTGCGCCGAATTCTGACCACACCATGTTCATGTGCTATTCTTGGGTGTTATTTTTTATATTTTCATTGAAAATAAGTGTAATCAAGGGTCCAAAAAGATAAGTGATTCAAATAGCCAAGGCTAAAAATAAAGCATTGAGAACAACAATTGAATTGAAAAAAAGAACACATTACAAAGTTTGAAGTGGAACTCGTGTCTCAGACCTTGTCCCTCATTGTTGTACGACGAAATTGATGATGAAGAAGTTGGTGGAAGACCAGAATGAGCTTACCGCTGAAGAACTCAAGGAACTGCTCAGGAAGTAGCAAACGGGTGTGACTGAGGAACTTTCTTCAGAGAATGAGGAAATAAGAGGAGTATTTCCACTATAGAAATTAAGGAACTGTGTTACCATTGGGAGAAAATACAGAGCATGATGGGAACAGGGCCTCGTGGACCAATGGCATCTAAACATTGCTTTAGTCAGCTGGAGCTTTAACCTGTTCAATGATAATGTCGTTGACCATTTTTGTTCAAATCTGAAAAAATCATAAAAGCAGGCAAATGTGGCCACGCTTTTAAAATAAATACCAAATAAATTGTCATTTATTTCATGTACAATTAATTGTTTATTGTTTTTATGCATTAAGTAATTGGCTTAGCTTGACTTCATTCGTTCGTTCTCAATCTCCCACTACCAAACCCTGAAAGGGCTCAAGTAGCAGAATGTAGTCCAGAGAACGGAATGCGCTGTGTCGTAGTTTACTGCTTGACTGCGATATTTGCACCTTTCGGTCCAACATATCCGATTTCAGCAAGCATTTTTTGAGTACCAGGTTAGCATTCCCTCTTTTATGCCTTCTCCTTAGCCAGTCTGTCCTGTTGCAGCCTGTTATCCAGGATCACCGCGTGGAGGTGTAGAAGGGTCTTGGCAGCTCTGGTTCGATGGCCCTGATACTAGCAGTCAGCTATGGGTCGCTGACCACTGCAGTTCATGCACTGCCGCAATTAAGTATTTAATGATACAATTTGAGTTCTGGAACATATTAATCCAACTTACATTATTTCTATGTGGAAAAATTGATTCGTCATTCCTGCAAATTGCAATTTGAACAGCCTCTTGGAGCGAATTATGTACGAAAAGCAAGGTTCATGTGTATAAGATTTATCGGGGATCAAGATACTGAGCAGCGCATGAGCTGCATTGGTCAGCGAACCAGAGCTGCCAAGGCCCTTCTACACCTCCACGCGGTGATCCTGGATAACAGGCTGCAGCAGGGCAGATTGGCTAAGGAGAAGGGATCAAAGAGAGAATGCTAACCCAGTACTCAAAAAATGCTTGCTGAAGTCGGATGTGTTGGACCGAAAGGTGCAAATATGGCAGTCAACCTGTAAACTACGACACAACGTATTTTGTTCTCTGGACTACATTCTGCTACTTTAGCTCTTTCAGGGTTTGGTAGCAGGAGATTGAGAACGAACGAATGCAAGCCAAGCCAAGATTTATCGGCTTCTGACCTTCTGTGCCACCACAGCTTCAATTTGTTTAGTTTGTCTGCTGTGTTGTATGAGAAAAGGATGAGAAATGTCTTCTTCTTCTTCAGCGTTTGTCCTTAACACGACATTTGGGATGTTGTCTCATAGCATACATTGAGGTTGCGATATCTGCACCTTTCAGCACAATACATCCAATTTCAGCACAGCATTTTTTGACCGGATTTGTTTTTCCTCTTCAATCCTTAATTACTTAGCCAGGCTGCATGGTTGCAGTCTGTTTCCAGGGCAGCACTTGGAGGCAGATTATGGTCTTGGTCAGTTATAGGTCACTGACCCTGATGTAAGCAACCGGCTGTGAGTCACTGGCTTCTGTCAGCTCACACATTTTGTATCTCCAGATTTGACAAATGTCTGAGAAAAGCCTGGAATATGTCTCAAAAAAGCCTGAAAAATGTCTGAGAAATGTCTGAGAAAACCCTGAGATATGTCTGAGAAATTTATGAGAAATGTCTATGTCTGAGAAAACAAAATTCACAGTTTTTGAAATGAAGTGTTACAGGAGGATGTTGAAAATATCATGAACTGAATAAAAGACAAATAGTCAAATTTTGCAGTTGCTGCACATTACAGAAAATTGGATCCTAGACAACATCACAAAAAAAAAGCTTAGCTATTTCAGTCATGGGAAGAGACATAACGGTCTGGAAAGAGTGACAATGGAAGGCATGGTTCATTGGAAAAAGAAAAGAGGTCAACCCCGACGAAGAGGGCATCAGAACATTGTGGATGGTCTGGAGATTGTTGTTGTTGTTGAATGCCCACACTGAGTAGGATTACTCTTTTGTGCGCCCTAAAAAAGATGTTTAGTGGCTGGTTGTTGTAGCTTTCCTCACATCCCGAGCATGCTGATGAAGGTTGACCGGGATCCTCCAGGCAGTTGTTCTATGCTTGGCTTCATCTGCATGACACTCACTACTACAGGGATCACATCAATCCACATCTCGTCAGTCAGACTGCTTTGAAACCATTTTCAAGGAACGCAACATGGAAAAGAGATAGTGGTCTTGGTCAGTATATTGTGCTTGACCCTGATGCGACATCCTGGTCAGTATGTTGTGCCTGACCGACCTACCATCTCTGTTCCATCTTATGGTTGTAATTAATAATCTAATCTATCACTGAACCAATTCTCTAACAATGAATGTATCTACATAAATTCATTATTATCTTTCCAGAAAACCTGGTAATGTTCTCAGTGACATAGACGATATGCTACAAGGTCTGACCGATGAACTAGACGCCATGTTGGAAGAAGAAATGGCTAGTTGATGAACTGAATCATCTTGAGATTATAGGATTGTAATCATTACGACAATAATCATTGCTCCCTCTAGAATTGTTGTGTTAGCATAGGCAGGTACTTAAAATAATTCCACCGAACAAGAATTACCTGATGTTTACAGATTTCCTGGCATATAATTTTTGTACATTTTGCCTGAATAAAATAGAATTAGTATGTTATTATGAACAGAACATTTTGTATGGTACTAAACAGCAATTAATAAACGCATATAAAATTATTACATGGCAATGGGTTGAAGGGTGAGAGTGGATACTTACACAAACATCGTGCCACAGAATGATTGAAATGGTCAGACATGCGAGCTACACGGTCATATTACTCTGATCACTATTTGTTGAAGAACAAGAAACTGGAAAAGAGCTCATAGAACCAACTTCATTACATCTGGGCACATGTGTTCAGTCCTTTTCATTGCTGCAAGTGCTGACGATAGAGCACAAACTATGTAGCTCCTGCGACAGCTCCAAATTTTACCTCAAGACATTATCAGCAGATGGAAGAATTACAACGGAAACCAACAAAGAGGCAATAAGGTGAATCTGATCATTAGACAATTAACTCCAATACTTAATTGCAAGCACATGATAATAACTACCAAAAGAGCTTTCTTCAACACAATTTTTCTGACAATAAGCTATCAATGTCAAAACTGGACACTGACATCAAATGGAAAATGACACAACGTAACAGCAGAAATTAAATGTGAAAAATATTGCGTGCAACATGCAAAGACTTGATCAACAATGGTGACGTCAAGAGACTAGTTTGAATAACACCATTATTAGACTACATCAAATGACAGCAACTAAAATGGTTTGGCCACATAACAAGATTACCACACACACCACACACACCCCCCCCCCCCCCCCCACACCCCCCACAAGCAATGCTTTTTAGATACAACGGATTCAAGGCGAACCATGACATATCTGAGGCGGTGAATGTCATTGTGCATGAGGCACACAATCACGCTCGTTCTAGAGATCTCTTCATAGCCTGACAAGCGGAAAAAAAGAAGAGAAAAACTTTGTCAGATATCAATTTATACTTAACACCCCCACGTCCGAAAAGAAGACAGCTACTATAACGTAACTAGAGAAGAGCAAGTCATCATCTTCAGACTGAGAACTGGGCAAAACAGACTCAAGAGTCATCTTTACAACAAAATGAGGATTGAGACAGATGACAGGTACTCATGTGGGGAGCATATCATGACCATGGAACACATCCTACAAAGCTGCATGCTTACGCAGGAAAAGAGAGAACAATGCTGGTCTTGTGAGACAGATATGAGACAGAAGCTGTATGGAGATGAAACAGCCTTACAAACAACGGTGTCCTTTGTAAGAGACACCGGAACCTTGATCTGAGGATGAACGAAGAAGAATAATTTATACTTGAGCCGTCTCGGAGGAGAAGCAGACATATCATGAAAAACCCACAACATGCCAGAACACACATAACCAAGACTGACATAATTTAATTAAATGTAACTTAACCAAGATTTGAAACCAGTACTTCGGGCTTATAAGCCAAGCCAACAGCCCCTTGAATATTGCTGCGTTAAACAACTTGGGGATGAAGTGGAGGCATGGCACCATATTGAACAAGATATATTATTAGTGTCACAGAAAACAACATTAGAGGATTATATAACATGCTTCACAATAGTCTTGCTGCAAGGAGCCTCATTCTTCTATTGTACCTTGGAAAAAAAGAATTTGGATGATTTTTAAGAATTAAATCAATATTAACAAGACTAAAAAGATTCATTCAACTTATGAAAATGGAACCAATTAACTTCCACTGCATGCCTATAACACACCCAAATGGTACTTGTGTTTATAGGAATAGGACCACTGGTACCTTCCTAGCATGGCGTACAGGACAACTAAAGAGGGTTGTGCATTGTGCTAGCAACCTTATAGCATAAAGCCATTGCTTTTGAAACTGACACTCCAAATAGTTGGATACAGGCTTCCTGTAAAGGGGCTAGTTGTTGGGATAGCAAATCTAATCAACCAGATCATGACTATAGCAATAGAATTCATGGTTACAAGAGGAGCAGGTGGATAGAAGATATAATAGAAAACCTACAATACGGCATGTATCTAAGTTATGATGATGATATAATCCCTTTAGCTGTGAGCTGGTGGCTCGTGACAGTCCAGTGCCTACTGGACAAAAGCATTTGTTCTCCTCAATTGGAGTTTGGATAAAGTCTGTTGTCTTATAGGCATCATAATAATAAAGAGGAGGATATGGACGCATCTTTCGAACATTCTTGAAGGGAGACAGTCCAGTATGTCAGTGTCCCATAATCGCTACATCATGAAAGGGACGTAGCATTCACTTCTGAGTCGACCATCTTATCACACCTCAGTCATTCATGCCAGCTCATCTGCAGTGATGGCATTTCCCGCCACCCAGTAGATCATCACAAAGGGGTAGAGCTGCATGTCCATTGGTCTACATCTCTTCGTTGTCCATGGGGGATGGCTTAGCTTCGTTCTCAATCTCCCGCCACCAAACCCTGACATGGGCTTAAGTAGCAGAATGTAGTCCGGGAACGGAATGCGTTGTGTCGTAGTTTACAGCTTGACTGCGATATTTGCACCTTTCGGTCCAACACATCCGACTTCAGCAAGCATTTTTTGAGTACCGGGTTAGCATTCCCTATTCAATCCCTTCTCCTTAGTCTGCTCTGTTGCAGCCTCTTATCCAGGATCACCGCTAGGAGGTGTAGAAGGGTCTTGGCAGCTCTGGTTCGCTGGCCCTGACGCTAACAGTCAGCTAAGGATCGCTGACCGATAATTGCTAGAGGACAAACAACAAAGAATGCATTTAACAAATGGAGTTGGGGTGAATTAGTGGAGCCAGAGCATATAACACTCGCCATTTGGTTCTGCAGTTGTACTTATAGGGCTCCACCTTATCCTCGCCCCCTTAGTCTGGCCAGTCCTCAAAAACCTGTCTTGGCTGACCCTACCACAAATAATACTCCCACATCCCCCGGCATCATTGGGGCAAGCAAGCTCTACAACCTTATCAAAATAGGCTACATACAGAGGCTGGTCTAAGAAAAAAAACAGCAACTCTCTTTGATGCTTTGCAACAAAAGTGAACTAATTATTTGAGGAAATATTTCTAGTTTTTCAGTTTTATTTCAAGATTTTAATAAAAATTTGTGCAAATAGGCTGGAACTGTTTAGCACAAGCTATCAGCCCTTAGAGAGAGCATTGATAATATTTATCATTATATTATTATCCGTGTTGTTGACAGTAAATAAGTTTATTACATTGCACCTGTTCAATACCTCATAACTAACTCTACAGGGCGCCCGTAAAGTCTGAAACATTGGCAAATATACATTATCATCTGTCCTTTTGTCCTTTTTCACTTCAGGAGGACCAACAGGTCACCATTCTTGTTAGCCTCTTTCCCTCCTGAAAATTTTGGATTTCTGGGCACACATTTTTTGTTAGTGTGTTACTCCCTGTCGGAATTATGGGCATATTTATATATTTGGAAAAAGTTGTTATTGAGAACATTTTTTGGTATAACTAGGGCTAAACCTCAAGCCAATGCGTAAAAGCTCTGTAACTTCATAAAAAAGTTTGTAAGCAAAATATGTCAGCTATAAGGAATGAATCAGTTAAGGAAGCATACATTGAAGAAGCAATTATGGTCTTTTGTACAGTGTTTCCCAACCATTTTACACCTCCGACCAATTTTGGGGGGTTTTGTTTGCATTCACCTTATTTTCTTCTTCTTCTTCTTCGTTCGTTCTCAATCTCCCGCTACCAAACCCTGAAAGGGCTTAAGTAGCAGAATGTAGTCCAGAGAACGGAATGCGTTGTGTCATAGTTTACAGCTTGGCTGCGATACTTGCACCTTTCAGTCCAACACATCTGACTTCAGCAAGCATTTTTTGAGTACCCTTCTCCTTAGCCAGTCTGCTCTGCTGCAGCCTGTTATCCAGGATCACCGCGTGGAGGTGTAGAAGGGTCTTGGCAGCTATGGTTCGCTGGCCCTGATGCTAGCAGTCAGCTATAGGTCGCTGACCACTGCAGCTCATGCGCTGCTCAGCATCTTGATCCCACCTTATTTGTCTATTCCCCAGGCGGTGGGCATTGCACTATTTTTCTATTTTGCGCGTGGCATGCATTTTCTAATGGTTTGCTTGCCCAGGATAATGACCGGTGCTGTGATAGTGATCGAACCCAGCACCTTCGGACTGTGAGACGTGTCACTTTACCACTAGTCCACACCGTCTTTGGGATCCAGTGATAATAGGAAACCTGTAAAGTTAGGAACAATTTTTTGAGAACAGCTCAGACAGAAAATGAAACCATTATTAGATATAACTTCCAAAATACGACAACATAGTATAATTGGAATCCTGGATTTCAAACAGGCATGTTAATGTCTGCTGCCAAGTAGCCGAAGGCTGTCAGCTATCCGTAGTAGGAATTTTACCCTCAAAGGCAGTGCTGAAATCGAATGTGTCGGCCCAAAAGGCACATATATCCCAGCTTCACTGTAAACTGGGATACAATGTCCTTTTCAGGACGAATGCAAAAGAAAAATCAGATTTTCAGACTTTATGGCTACCCTATAGAATAAGCAGTCTGTTAATGATGTTCATTGAACCTTTTCGTGTTTTGTCCACTAATATTTATGTTCTTTATCACAGAGTTAAAGTATGTCACAGAGTTACATGTATGTCACAGAGTTAACATATGGCACAGTTAAAGTATGTCACAGAGTTAACATATGTCACAGAGTTAAAGTAGAGGTGCCACCAACTCTGTGTCTGTTGTATGTCACTATTGAGGCTATAATGATGATGATTCCAAATTATGGCCTTCCATATGACAAGGATAAGCCTGCAATAAACAATATTGCTATTTAAAGCTGCTGAAGATTGATGTGTTGAACCAAAAGGTGCAAATATCACAGTCAAGCTGTAAACTAGTGGCACAACGCATTCCGTTCTCCGGACTACATCCTGCTACTTGCAAAGCCCTGTTCAGCGTGAGATTGAGAACAAATGAAGAGGAAGAAGCAGAAGCTCTTTAAAGTATATAAACTTTTTAGTATGACAATTGTCAGGTCACTGTAAACATGTATGAAACTTACTTGGTTTTCACAATCCCAACACACCGTGTTCGAATCCCGCAGTAACCAGTTTGGCAGGCACAGGGTTTTTTTTCGTTGCGAACGCTCCTCCATGTATAGAAAGTAATGGCAACCTATTGCCTGCCAAGAAGCTTATAACAGCCAAATAGGTTGGCTGTTGTAAGAAGGATTGTTCTGCAAAGTACATGCTACAAATTTTTTTGGATAAACATTCAAACAATTTATACCGCAAAACAGCTTCACAATAAGTTGTCAGAAGTCTAGAAGAGCTTAGTGTTTAAACTATTGGTGGGTTCAACCTTGTCATATGGATGGTATCAATTGACTTTGGTATTTCTGTGAACTGGTTGCAGGTTTTTTTTCATGAGTTTGCACGGTACTTTAGTAAAAAGGTACTGTATTCAAGAGTATTGATGCTACATGTAAAGGAAAGACATTTTGTAAATAAGTTTATATGTTTTGCAAATAATAGAACAGAGTTATTGTCCAGTTTTTGTGATTTATGAAAATAATGGTATTCATTTTTGTTCTCGTTTCATTTTTAATTTGTAATTAGTACAATAGGGCATCAGTATTGAGTTAGCTATCTGAAGTTTTTTTCAACAAGGTCGGGTTGATGTCAGATGGTACAGAAATGATATCTGAGAAATGAATGGATAGAAGGTATACATCTCATCCCTTCAGGGGATTGTGTAGATCTATCGGGAGTTCTGGGGTTTCAGAACAGAGAAAGAGTTGACATCATGGCATTGGAAGCCCCCATATGGGGAACATTAGATTTCATTCTGGCTTTGGATTTACCCATAGAGGGAGCATTAGATTTCAGCATGGCTATGGAAGTACCAATAGAGAGAGAGCATTCGATTTCATCATGGCTTTGTATTTACACATAGAGGGAGCATTAGATTTCATCATGGCTTTGTATTTACACATAGAGGGAGCTTTAGATTTCATCATGGCTTTGTATTTACACATAGAGGGAGCATTAGATTTCATCATGGCTATGGAAGTACCCATAGAGGGAGCATTAGATTTCATCATGGCTATGGAAGTACCCATAGAGGGAGCATTAGATTTCATCATGGCTTTGCAAGTACCCACAGTGGGAGCATTAGATTTCATCATGGCTTTGGAAGTACCCATAGAGGGAGCATTAGATTTCATCATGGCATTGGGAGTATTCATAGAGGGAACAATAGATTTCATCATGGCCTTGGAAGTACCCATAGAGGGAGCATTAGATTTCATCATGGCATTGGGAGTATTCATAGAGGGAACAATAGATTTCATCATGGCCTTGGAAGTACCCATAGAGGGAGCATTAGATTTCATCATGGCATTGGGAGTATTCATAGAGGGAACAATAGATTTCATCATGGCCTTGGAAGTACCCATAGAGGGAGCATTAGATTTCATCATGGCATTGGGAGTATTCATAGAGGGAGCAATAGATTTCATCATGGCTTTGTAGGTACACATAGGGAAACATTAGATTTTGATAAGGTGTACAAACTGAAAGCAGTCCATGATCACATGTTGAATGATGTCACAGGTGTCAATCAATCATTAATCTACAAATTGTATGAATAGGAAATAAAATTTTGGTTGAGAGGATATATCAGAAAAATGTGCACAACTAGTGAGCTAAAGAAACAATCAACGTTCACTACCTTTACCACTTTCAGAAAGACACTGTGCCTCTATGGGTCTTCCCAGAGTTGTGGGGTCAGTTTTGCATAACGTAACAGGAGAATGGCAATTTGGAATCATTGAAAACTTAGTTAATAGAGATTTAATAAAAGACAGGTGGTGTCTTACTGGAGATAGAAGCGTGATGAAGAAAATGAGTTGTCATAGTCACTTGTAATCACAGGGAAGGGAATATGTGAAAACTTTGAGGCAGCGAGTTGTAAACGACGATTGTTTGTTCATGACAACCATGACAAGGAAAGTATTTATCTGCACTTGGGCTATATATATATTAAACAGCAGTAAAGAAAGCAAAGTAATGGGCAGCGCTGAATTCGAACACCGAACCTCCAAATGAGTACTTAGCTGGTCTAGCACCTTAATTCGTATCTCTCTTATGGCAAGGTGCTTCTGTCATCTGGAAGTTTGGTATTCAAATTCTGGCTGCCCATTACTTCACTTTTTTTTCTGTTGTTCGTTACCCAAGTGCAGATAAATACTTGTCTTGTGATTGAACAAACATTCCTAGTTTCAAGGGAGCTGTTTTCATCATCCTGTACCTGTCCTTCCTGATAACAGAGCATAGTACCAAAGCAGTATTTTGTTTACCCAAACCAGCTCTTAGCAAATCCTGAATCCAATTGTTTTCAGTGTGGTTTCAGTAGCAATGGTTTCTATATGTTGAGGTTGCAAGCCTCATGTACAACCTTCCCTAATCATCTCTCATTACAGGCCTGAAGGAAATGGGTTTGTATCATTAACGCTGCCAAAGATGAATGTGTCGGACGAAAGGTGCAAATATCGCAGTTAAGCTATAAACTAGCGACACAATGCATTCTGTTCTCCGGACTACATCCTACTACTTGCAAAGCCCTGTTCAGCCTCTGACCATAAAAAACAAATAACACCTGTTCTTCATTGCAAGTTGACAGGGGTGCAGCCAAGTTGTACGCTATTTTGTGCATATGCGTACAGCTCGATCACTACAATCCCTACATGGAGTATTGCTGAAGAACCATTTTGTGTCATGAAATAAGATTTTCAGCTGTATATACCCTTCCATGCACTTTATAATACAATAGCTGTTACAAAATGACTGTCCGTTGTATTAACGTGAACCTGACCAAAATTATAGAACATAGCAGAAAATACTTCCTTTTCGTCATATTGTTTGGACTTTATACTTTTGCTCATTTCGACATTTGTAAAGGTGTGAGTTTATTTGTTTTTTCTGCAATGATATACGCCAGATTTTTTATGAACATAACCCAAATATCTTCTTCTGCTGCGTTCGTTATCGATCTATTGCTACCATGCCCTGAATAGGGCTTTGCAAGTTGCAGGATGTAGTCCAGAGAACGGAATGTGCTGTGTCGCTAGTTTACAGCTTGACTGCGATATTTGCACCTTTCAGTCTGACACATCCGTCTTCGGCAGGAACCCAAATATAATTGAGTTGATGGTAACAAAAGAGCTGATATGCTGGCCCAAGTAGGGACATAGAATATGGATATGGAAAAACTTAAATCAATCAATGACCACCTGGCAGATAATGACACAACAATAACAAAGTTAGCTCAGACATCAGAGGCCCATTGCGTGAGTTGAGCACTGCCATGACCAAGAGCAGCGGCACATTGCCAAACACTGCCTAAAGCTGAGGGACAGTCAGTCAACTGTTCAAGTAAGGGACAGTCAGCCAACTGTTGAAGTAAGGGACAGTCAGCCAACTGTTGAAGTAAGGGACAGTCAGTCAACTGTTGAAGTAAGGGACAGTCAGTCAACTGTTGAAGTAAGGGACAGTCAGTCAACTGTTGAAGTAAGGGACAGTCAGCCAACTGTTGAAGTAAGGGACAGTCAGCCAACTGTTGAAGTAAGGGACAGTCAGCCAACTGTTGAAGTAAGGGACAGTCAGCCAGCTGTTGAAGTAAGGGACAGTCAGTCAACTGTTGAAGTAAGGGACAGTCAGCCAACTGTTGAAGTAAGGGACAGTCAGCCAACTGTTCAAGTAAGGGACAGTCAGCCAACTGTTCAAGTAAGGGACAGTCAGCCAACTGTTCAAGTAAGGGACAGTCAGCCAACTGTTCAAGTAAGGGACAGTCAGCCAACTGTTCAAGTAAGGGACAGTCAGCCAACTGTTCAAGTAAGGGACAGTCAGCCAACTGTTGAAGTAAGGATGTGCAGAGGCATTCTCTTCTAGGTTCCAACCAGCCAGTCGTTGACACGGAGGACATAATTGTACAGAATCTGATTGGTCAGGACATCCTGAGCAAGGCGAACAAGGCTGAATACGGAGAGTCAGCTGTCGAAATTATGATGTGCAGAAATATTCTCTTCTGAGCTTCCAACCGACTAGTAGGGATCGTTGATACGAAGGACATATATGTGAAGAATCTGATTGGTCATGATATCCTGATCCAGGCGAACAAGGCTTAATAGGGAGAAGAGCCCTCCGAAGATGGATGTGTCGGAACGAAAGGTGCAAATATCGCAGTCAATCTGTAAACTAGTGACACAGCGCATTCCGGACTACATCCTGCTACTTGTAACGCAACACAACGCATTCCGTTTTCCGGTCTACATCCTGCTACTTACGAAACCCTGTTCAGGGCTTGGTAGTGGGAGATTAAGAACGAACGCATAAGAAAAAGAAGGGAGAAGAGGCGGTGATCAAAGTTTTCCATGAAGGGAGCTATGACTTTGCAGTGACCACTAAATTTTGGACAGCCATTCCAGTTGACAAACACATAAATAGGTATGGCTGAGTTACCGTGCTGGGACAGAAACATAACAAAACCATGTTGCGTTCACCAGGCCTTCGTCAGAGAGAAGAGAACAAATGAAAATATCTAACAAATCAGAAAATAAACATAGACAATGGACTCGGCAATAAATGCAATGTTCAGAACTGCACGTATTGGTCGAATAGTGATTGGAAATTTAAGTATTTAATAAGTTAATGAACAATGCTCAGACATCAAGGAAATTAACTGTATATTGAGTCAGAGGAGTGCACCGAGAGAACGGAGCAGGAGTGTTTACAACCAACAAGCTGCAAGAACAAACAGTATTACATTCCCTTTGCTGTCTGTTGACAGAAACTGAGCCCCTATAGGCTACCAAAGTACAGTGATGTCAGTTTGTCTTTATATAATTGCTTAATTAACCTGTGCAGGTCCATAGGCTACTGTAGGGGATGGAAAGAACAGGCTCACTGCAGCACACTATAACGTGTCAAACATGTTGTGTGTCTATACATATCTGCAATAAGCCTAGATAAGATGGACAAGATATGTTGTTCAGAAGACAGGTTTATAAGATAATCAATGGAAAGGATAAATTAGAGTATAATATGTTTTTCTAAATACAAATTGTTTAAAGAAAGGTCCAGATTAGATATTAAGAGATATTTTATTAGTTAATTTTACTTTACTTCAGTATACTGGTTTAGAAGGCTCTACAGAGTCTATATACACCCAGTTTATTTCAGTCCAAGGATACAGAAAATAATCTGAGCATCTGATCTATTTTTGAAAGCATTAACTGATTCTGCTTCCACTACATCCTGTGGCAATGCATTCAAAGAATTCACCACTCTCTGACTAACAAAATATTTCTTAATATCTAATCTGGACCTGTCTTTAAACAATTTGTAGCTGTGCTCTCTTGTTTTTGTAGCCGGTTGTACTTTGAAAAACTTGGTATAGTCTAATTTATTCTTTTAATTGATTTTAATTTATACACTTGTATTAAGTCACCTTGAATCTTTCTTTGTTTGAGACACTGAAAACCAGTTTTTTTTAGACTTTCTTCATAACTATAATTCTGAAACTCTGCAATCATTTGCGTAGCTCTTCTTTGTATTCTTTCCAGCATGTTTATATCCACTCTATGATATGTACTCTACACACGAACACAGTACTCTAATTTAGGTCTCACCAATGATTTATATAGTTTGACTATTATTCCCTTACTCTTATGTGAAATGTTTTTTTGTATCATGCGCAATATTGCAATTGACGTCACTGCATACCCATAAGTGTGACTTGTGCCAGTTTATGTCTGGATGTCACCGATAACAATCCCAACATGTACCACATCATCACAATCGGGGTATCTCTAGTGCAGCCCAGAACCAGTCGCATACATTCATTCTGGATGCGTTCCAACCTTTCACACTGTGTTCTTGACAGTGTGAGGATGCCTAGTCCGTAATCGATGACAGACAACACGACCTGACCGAAATAGGATGAACAGGAAGCGTTGTTCCAAGTCGGCAGCGGCCATGGTCTTGAGTGCTCCTAACCCTCTCTTGCATCTTTGTACGATGTGGTCAACATGGCAGTTATAGGAAAGACTGCGATCAAAATTCACTCCGAGGTATTTCAACCAGTCAACCTGTCAATGATGCGACCATCAAAAGTGATGCCTGGGAGCTCGGCCTTTACTATGGAATTATTCAAGGAACACCACATCATACAGGCCTTGTTCGGATTGACCTTTCCTGAATGATTTGTTATAACTCCTAGGACTCTTTCCTTTTTTATTGTTCTAATATTGCAATACATTGCCACAGGAAATAATGGAGGCAGGGTCAATTAATGCATTCAAGAATAGATTAGATGTGCATAGTTTGTAGATCAAGAGAATTTCAAAGAAACTGATTGTATGCAGAGTCTTCTAAACCAGTATAAAAATGTGATCTCAGAACAGGCAGACCCTCATCAGGGGAACAGAAAAAACGCTATTGAGATTCCTTTGAAGTGTCTCTGAAAAGCTTCAACATTGATGTCACCTCCTAGGAGATGCTTGCACAGAACCCTTCCACCTGGTGTGCTGGTTTCACACAATGTGCTCAGATCACAGAATCTAATCTATCACCGCTGACGCTCCGAGAAATCATGCCGCCAAAAAGAACAGAACGCACAATGCTTCGATGGCCGACTCCTCACATGTGTGTATCTGGGTCTGTCATGCCAGGATTTTCTTTGTGGTCATATGAGAACACATCTCCCCAGCACTATCATGCTGTTGCCATCATTACTTGCGATGGACAATATGGCTTGGCTTGGATTCGTTCATTCTCAATCTCCCGCTACCAAACCCTGAAATTGCTTAAGTAGCAGAATATA
Organism: Ariolimax columbianus; assembly: GCA_036924085.1. NCBI lineage: Eukaryota > Metazoa > Mollusca > Gastropoda > Stylommatophora > Arionidae > Ariolimax > Ariolimax columbianus. The sequence goes on from JAVGWX010000006.1 coordinate 39,867,416, forward strand.
GTCCAGAGAACAGAATGCGTTGTGTCGTAGTTTACAGCTTGACTGCGATATTTGCACCTTTCGGTCCAACACATCCGACTTCAGCAAGCATTTTTGGGGTACCGGGTTAGCATTCCCTCTTCGATCCCTTCTCCTTATCCAGTCTGCTCTGTTGCAGCTTGTTATCCAGGATCACTACGTGGAGGTGTAGAAGGGTCTTGACAGCTCTGGTTCGCTGGCCCTGACGCTAGCAGTCAATAGGGGTCGCTGACCACTGCAGCTCATGCGCTGCTCAGCATCTTGATCCCTCGATGGATAATATTATTATAAGGTGAAAGGAAAAGAAGTGCCATAGCAAACGCTGTCAGGGATGAAGTATTAGAGATTGTATTGTACTAGGCCATTGTTTATGAGGTGGGGTGACCAGATACCTTCCTGCTTTTCCTTCCCTGACAGAGGGAATGACTGGAGCGTCTCAATAATGGGAATCAAAGCCTGTACCTTTGTTATGAGAAGTACTCCAACTTACTATACATGCCGTAAAACACAACTAAGGATGGTTGTACATGGAGCTGGCAACTTCAGGGTTTAATAAACACCACAAAACAGTGAATTGAAAATTATTGTTTTCGAAGCTACACATGTAGATCCTTTCACTCTTGGCTAATTTTTTCTGGTACCAATTTAGTAGTGGCTCATTCTACATCCATGACATATTGTAGATGATGAACCTGGGTTCTCTTCACCGTTCATTCACCTTTTTGCTCCAATATAAATCATAGTGGTTAACTGCAGTTGCTTCCCCTTACAGGAAGACTGTGTTACGCTTTTTCAGGGGCTGAATATAATTGCAATATTTTTTTGGGGCATGATGAAGTTATCAGCCCCAAGCACAAAAGTCATCTTTTACGACAGGCTAGTAAAGTTGCAGTGGTTCTATTCGTTTACACCGGGCACCGCTTGGGTGTAGCTCAGTGCAACACTTCTCAGGAGGTTCCTTACGGTAGAGAACACAGTGTCAATTCCCTCCTCATTGACCAGGCTGCTGAAACGCAGTTGTTTTCCAGGTGCAGGGCATGGTTATGAAGTGGATCCTTGTCAGTATGTTCCACCTAACCCTGATGTCAGCCTTCAGCACTAATGGATTGAAAAAAACAACGTTTACACAGATAACACACTAAAGATTATACTTGCCCAGTGATGTTTAACATAAAATTAGCATACCGAGAGATGAAAAGATCATAAAAATGTTGTTGAAATGCATCACAATTAGTAATAATTATTTTTTTACTATTTCCTAAAGCAGAGTGCATTGTACTATTTTACACATCAGCACCAATTTATTTTAATTGGGTTTATTTCCTAAATGGACACTACCTTGCTGATTGCAAACATATGCATGTTTTGGTTGAAATCCTCGTCACTGACCACTTTTGCCATGCAGTCCCTACACATTTAATTTAATTCTACAAAATCAAGAAGTATTTCGTCACAGAGCGTCACAACATCGCTTGTATTAATATCTGCTGTTGTGCCTATATGTTCTTGTGTGCTGCATCAGCATTTAAGGTTGTGAGGTCCCTAGATAGACCTTGACATCCTGTTGTCACTGATGCATCCAATGTGTTACTGACCTTTGCCAGGGCACTGTTTTTACTGACCTTTGCCAGGGCACTGTTTGCGAATTGAATGTTTATAAATATCATTGTATTCAATGAAGTAAAAGGAAAATATTCAGCTGTTTGGTGTACATTTATGCATTGTCATTTCTTATGTCCATCATGTGTACAAAAATGTACTTATTTTCTTGTAATATTGTTGTTAAACCCTTTATTGTTTATGAAAGGTGTGCATTGAGTTTTTGAAGGTTGCGGGATTTTCTTTTTGTAGACTTTGCAAGTGATTTTATCACAGACATAGAAACACATTGTGTTATAATTGATATCAAATTATTGTCTGTGATAGATTTACATTTTTTTTTTAATTTGTGTTTTAAATTTCATTATTTTTGTTTTTGTTACTTATTCTTAAACATGTTATATTTTCAAATGAAATGAATTTTTGCACAGTCAATTTTTATATAATGCAGAAACTTACGCTTTAACAAAGACTCATGCAAATATTTAGAACCAAAAGGACTGTAACCTAGAATTTATTCTCACAAATAAAATACATTTTCATGTCATTAAACGTCAGTCATAAAATGATATTGCATGCTGCAAAATTTAAGATGCATTTGCTAATATTGTGGATGATGAACTAATCTAAAACTCATGACTTATGGTGGACAAATACACCCCTTGTGTATGAAGAATGTGCGAAAGGGTGATTCATGTATTTTTTAAATGATTTTATTAAAATGCAATCCTCAAAATATTGTCCCCACCCAATTTTTCCTATATTTTAGGTCAGCTCAGGTGTTTATACGGAACAAAAGCTGCTGATCTTCAACAGTAGTGGTACACTGTGCAGATTCCCCCCACATGCGCACAATCATGTGACCTAGTTTAATAAAAATATAGGTCTTATAGGGTTCCAGCATTTGTCTTACAGGGGTTCAAATATGTGTCTAACAGGGGTTCAGACCTATGTCTTACAGGGGTTCAGACCTGAGTCTTACATGGGTTCAAATAAATGTCTTACATGGATTCAGACCTGAGTCTTACAAGAGTTCACAAATATGTATTACATGGGTTCAGACCTAGATCTTACAGGGGTTCAAATATATGTCTTACGTGGGTTCAAACATATTTCTCTGTGATTTTGTATTCTGACCGTTACCTGCTCACTCCTAATTTTAATATCTCATTTAATTAAAACGGTTTCAGACTGGTGCTAGACCACTTGCCATTGACTGTGTACATAACATAAGCTCCAGTTAACTCAGCTGTCAAAGTTAGAGGAGGCAAGGAAGACAACTGTGTCACAGCACCTCACAAAAAAATCGAACTCTCATACCATAAAGTACATAAAACTTCATCCTAAACTGCCATCTGTCCTATCTAATTCATCACAGGAAGCAAGGTGTGGTAATATGCATTAGTGGAAGCAATGCCGCCTTAACAGTTTGGTGAATGTGAAATATTAAAGTGAATTCTTTTTGTGTACAAATTTTGGAGAGATTTGTGATCAATGTGAAGAGAGTGGAGAAGACAATATTTGTATTGTTGTCAGTTTTATAATCGTTATGTTGGATAATCGTTATGTTGGATAATCGTTATGTTGGATAATAACCAATTTTGAGTTACTATGTTCATTTTTTGGGGTCCGCATTTGCTGTCCATAGGTAAGACAAGTTACTTAATAAACAACTTTGAGTTACAATGTTCATTTTTGGGGTTCCACATTTGCTGGTCATAGATAAGACAAGTTACTTAATAAACAACTTTGAGTTACGATATTTATTTTTGGGGTGCATGTCAATCTGATCATAGGATGTTGTTGTTGTTTGCGAATGCCCACAATGAGTTGGTTACTCTTTTGTACGCCCTGAAAAGGACATTAAGTGGTGGGTGGTAGTAACTTTCCTCACATCCCGAGTGTGCTGATGAAGATGGACTTGTGTCCTCCAGGCGGTTGTGCTATGCTTGGCTTCATCTGCATGTCACTCACTACTGCGGGGATCACATCGATTCCTCACCTCGTTAGCCAGGCTGCCATGAAAACAGCCTGTTTCCAGGGAGGGCTACTAGGAAGCCGAGGTGAGGGTTTTGGCCAGTGTGTTTTACCTGACCCTGACTAACATGTCTGATCAGTATATTTTGCCTGACCAGACGTTAGTCTTCCTCCCCTCTGATTATAGGGAAGACAAGTTACTTAATAAACATCTTGGAATTGCTATGTTCATTCTTGGGGTCCACATCATCTGATCATAGGGAAGATAAGTTACTTAATAAACAACTTTGTGTCACTATTATCATTCTTGGAGTACATTTCATCTGATTATAGGAAAGACAAGTTACTTAATAAAAAACTTGGAATTGCTATGTTCATTCTTGGAGTACATTTCATCTGATTATAGGAAAGACAAGTTACTTAATAAAAAACTTGGAATTGCTATGTTCATTCTTGGAGTACATTTCATCTGATCATAGGGAAAATTGCTTTCCCAATTACTGTCCAAGGATCTAACAAGTAGAGCTTGTTACTGCCCTTAAAGTCTCTCCGGGGATTCAGAAGAAGAAGAACAATATACCATTCAAAAAAAAAATTGTGAATCAAAATCGTTTCAATTTATTTATACTTAAAGAATAATATGAATATGTTATAAATATCTGTGTGTTTCATGGACGAACTGCATCTCTAAATGGCAATTCATTATGCGGCTAAATACATTGTGTTGTTTGTTTTATCCACAAACCCTTTGTCCCTACAAATATCATGTTATTTTGTTTGTCTAATAATCATTTTTTTTTTCTGTCTATGAGTGTTAATTTTTTAGAAATATATTTTCTTTTATATCCTTTTGTTTCTTTCGGTACAGAAATGAAGGAGAAAAATTATCATTTTATTTAATTTTCTCAATAAATGCATCGACAATACTTGTAACAATTTGTTTTCTTTATTGACCACTTGCTTTTGGAAACAACTGATTAATGCACATGCTACTCCATGTTCTTAACAAAATAATTGTGCCAGTAGAAGCGATATTGATGTGATAACAACAATTTGAATAATTGTGAGTGAATCAAATTTTTGTTTTTCTGTAATCTGTAAACTGGCCACCTGCAGACTCAACTACCACTTGTTCAATAAATTAGAAAAACTTACACAGAGATATGTGAAGAATAAAATCTCGTTATCCTGAGAACAACAGTCAGTGTCAAAGGCCAAAGTTGTCCAAAGACAAATAATAATGGACCTAAACAGCATTTATTTTATTGTTGTCCTCATCTACCTCTGGAGTGGAGAGGTTTGCCAGAGATAATACCAACTTCCATTCGACCTGATTTCAGTCTAGTCCACTGGTCATCAGAGACTTGTCTTATTTTGTTATTACAGCAGATTTTATGATTATCTTGGGAGTTTGGCTCTCTCTCTCCCCTCTCTCTCTCTCCCTCTCCCTCTCCCCTCTCTCTCTCTCTCCCTCTCCCCCTCTCTCTCTCTCTCTCTCCCTCTCCCCCTCTCCCTCTCTCTCTCTCTCTCTCTCTCTCGGCAGGATCTTTCATCCTGCAGACATGACAACTGAGCGTCCTCCATTCATGTCTGAAGTGGGTGGATTTCAAGATCTTTGTATTGTCAGATTTCAAGATCTTTGTATTGTCAGATTTCAAGATCTTTGTATTGTCAGATTTCAAGATCTTTGTATTGTCAGATTTCAAGATCTTTGTATTGTCAGATTTCAAGATCTTTGTATTGTCAGATTTCAAATCTTGTTCCTTGTTACAGCCTGTTCTTTTAACAACAGCAGTTATTGTTGTTATTGTTGTTGTTGTTGTTGTTATTGTTGTTTAATGCCCACAATGAGTAAGTTTACTCTATTGTGCGCCCTGAAAAGAACATTAACTGGCGGGTTGTAGCTTTCCTTATATCCTGAGCATAGGGGACGGCGTGGCCTAGTGGTTAAGTGGCACAGCTCACAACCGGATGGTGCTGGGTTCGGTCCCTATCACAGCACCGGCCGTTACCCCGGGGAAGCAAACCCTTAGAAAATGCAGGAGGAAGCAGCCCCTTACATAAAATGCATGCTGAAGTCGGATGCACTGGCCCGACAGGCGCAAAATAAAAACCACAGTGCAACGCACACCCCCTTGGGAATTAGAGAAAAAAGGCGAACGCAAAACAAAATAAAATTATAATGTCCTGAGCATGCGGATGAAAGTGGACCGTGGCCTTCCAGGCCGTTGTACTATGCTTGGTTTCATGTGCGCAGATCTCACTACTACTGGGATCACATCGATCCACATCTCGTCAGCCAGACTAACTTTAAAACATCCTGTTTCCAGGGAACGCTACATGGAAGAGAGATTGGGGTCTTGGTGAGTGTAGTGTGCCTGACCCTGACGTGACATCCTGGTCAGTATGTTGTGTCTGACTAGACTAGCATCTCAGTTCCCCACAACAGCAGTTAACAAATACAAAGTACATGACATTGGACAAAATTGGAAAGACCATAGTACTGCTGAATTCAAAACAATTATATTCAAACTAAACACACATTATCAAATTATCCTTTTTGTCTTCTTCTTTGCCATTCGTTCTCAAACCCACGCTATCAAGCCCTGTAAAGGGCTTTACAAGTAGTGGGATGTAGTCCAGAGAGCGGAATGCTTTGTCTCATAATTTACTTGACTGCAATATTTGCACCTTATGGTCCGACACATCCGACTTCAGCATGGCATTTTTGGGTACCTTCCCCCTTCGATCCCTTCTTCTTAGCCAGCCTTCCCTCTTCGATCCTTTCTTTAGCCAGCCTTCCCTCTTCGATCCTTTCCTTAGCCAGCCTTCCCTCTTCAATCCCTTCTTCTTAGCCAGCCTTCCCTCTTCAATCCCTTCTTCTTAGCCAGCCTTCCCTCTTCGATCCCTTCTTCTTAGCCAGCCTTCCCTCTTCAATCCCTTCTTCTTAGCCAGCCTTCCCTCTTCGATCCCTTCTTCTTAGCCAGCCTTCCCTCTTCAATCCCTTCTTCTTAGCCAGCCTTCCCTCTTCGATCCTTTCTTTAGCCAGCCTTCCCTCTTCGATCCCTTCTTCTTAGCCAGCCTTCCCTCTTCGATCCTTTCTTTAGCCAGCCTTCCCTCTTCGATCCCTTCTTCTTAGCCAGTCTGCTGTGTTACAGTCTGTTATCCAGGATCACTATGTGGATGTGTAGAAACGGTCTTAGAAGCTCAGGTTTGTTGGCCCTGATGCTAGCAGTCAGCTTTGTGTCACTGACTGTGAAACCTTCCCGCTACCACATAGGTGGGTGGCCTCATGGATGGACATGTACAGCCATAAAATGACGATCGAACCTCACAGGGAGCACTTGAAACTTGTGGGATTTGTACCAAACTAATTTACATTTTCATTTCTGGAGAAGCAGGTGCCTTTACCTCTCAGCTATAGTGAACTGTTAACACTGCCATACAAGAACAGTGCCCACAAGAACAGTGCCCCACAAGAACACTGCCATACAAGAACAGTGCCCACAAGAACACTGCCATACAAGAACAGTGCCCACAAGAACACTGCCATACAAGAACAGTGCCCACAAGAACACTGCCATACAAGAACAGTGCTCACAAGAACAGTGCCCCACAAGAACAGTGCCCCACAAGAACAGTGCTGTACAAGAACACTGTCACATAAGAAGAGTGCTCTATAAGAACATTGTCCTACAAAAACATTGTCCCTCTCCCCCCCCCCCCCCCCCTCCTATTACAAGAACACCGCCCACCCTACCCCTACAAGAATAATGTTCTGTAAGAACACTGCCCCTTCCTCACAAAAGAACACTGTCCCACAAGAACACTGGTCCTGGTGTCTGTCTTTCTATCGAGCCCTTTACTGTTCGCCTTGCACTCCAACATAGTTAGTCATAACATGCACTACTGTTGACATACTCATACTGATAGCCAACTAGAAGACAAACCCTACTGACTAACTGAACCACTCCACTTATCCCTTTGAGGTTTAGTGGTTTCCCAGACTAATCTACCTGCAGTCTTCTTCGGCGTTCGTCCTGAAAAGGACGTTGTGTCGTACGTAGATTACAGTGAGTCTACGATATATGCGCCTTTTGGCCCAACACATCCGATTTCAACTGAATGTTGTTAGTAATCATAGCTTCCCATGATTAGTTTAGTTAAATCGAAGAATCAATCAATGTCATTGTACACGGTTTGGCTTGGCTTGGCTCCGTTCATTCTCAAACTCCCACTACCATACACTGAAAGGGCTTAAGTAGCAGAATGTAGTCCAGAGAACGGAATTGTGTCATAGTTACAACTTGACTGTGATATTTGCACCTTTTGGTCCAACACATCCGACTTCAGCAATCATTTTTTTAGTGCCGGGTTAGCATTCCCTCTTCGATCCCTTCTCCTTAGCCAGTTTGCCCTGCTGCAGCCTGTTATCCAGGATCACCGCATGGAGGCGTAGAAGGGTCTTGGCAGCTCTGGTTCGCTGGCCCTGACGCTAGCAGTCAGTTATGAGTCGCTGACCACTGCAGCTCATGCGCTGCTCAGCGTCTTCCGTACACGGTTTAACATGTTCTTCTCCATATTTTTTTTGGAGAATCTCAGAACAATGGATTAACTCTATCCAATCTATTACAGGATCCTCACCGGTGATACAGAGTTAGTAGATTTTAAAAATAATTTTGAATTTGGCCCGGGCAGAAGCCGTTTAGTCTATTCTTTTCCATTTCCAACTGCCGAAGGATTTTTAACGTGCGCGACACTGCACACAGGCGTAAGATCTCTACTACTCAGAAATCCGGAGATATACCAGAAAGTCCAATTGAAAAAATCTAGTCTCAGCCGTGATTTGAACCCGCGACCTCCAGTAGCAGAGGCCGACGTCTTACCTCGAGACCACTCAGCTTTCCATGATTGCTAACTGGTACTATCTCATTCAACAGACATGATCAAAACATCATAATTTGAATTGCACCAGTTTAGTCTTTGTCTAACAGTATATATAACATGGAGATGTGTCGCTCTGATACCTCAACGGAACTTCAGCAGGAATTCAATATGTGTTACAACCGAAAGGTTTTCATCGGGGATAAAGACCACCACAAACAAAAATGGCTTACAGTAACGATATTTGTGTTGTTCTTTGTTGTAATTTAGGTTAATTTTAGGTTTTCTGTTACAATATAGTATCCAAACCATACTTATCTCCCACGTTATACATTTTATTTCATATTCAGTACCTTCGCAGCCTTGCCTTTTTTTTTTTTTTTGTTGGTACACAGCCGAGTCTGCAGGGGCTGGGTTTCGATGTGATAAATCTAGCCTCTGTTATCCGTTATGCATGCTAGTGGTAATATTTAATTATGTATAAAAAGTCTCACAAATGTACATGAGTTTGTTCCTTTTTTAAATTAATATTTGGACCGTCTCACAAAAAAGCGTGCAAGACAAGGTCATGTTATTGTAGAGAAGTCATATCTTTTTTAATGTAGTTCAGAAAAAACTAACTATACATTTTTTTGTTTTCTTTTTGTGGTTACTTTTTGTTCATTAACTTGACATGCATTTGCAGTTCAATCAATGAATAAAACATTTGAATAATGAATACTTTTATGTTCCTCTTCTTCGTTCGTCTTCAGACTTCGAATTAAATTACTCTAATAAAGGCAGAAGTCAAATCGAGGCTATACATTTTTGCACGGAAGGACACTGGTTGTTGCAACCTGCTATACCTGACATGGATTGTCAGAACACTGACCCATATCGTAAAATCAACGAGCTAACACGAGATGAAGAACTACCTGTGGTACATCCTAGGCATATGCGAGGCTCGATGGAAAAACTTTGGTGGGTTTACCATGGAGGAGGGCCACGCGTTCTACTTCAGTGGCAGGGAGGACAAACACTTACATGGAGTGGGGATACTGGTACATAAAGACACAGCCAGATGCATATTTGGTTGTCGTCAAATATCTAGACTATCTATCATCTTATGGCTAAAGAGTAAAGGCAGCACCATTTAATATTACGATAATACAGTGCTACGCACCAACAACTATAGAGGATAACCAACTGATAACGAAGGAGGAGGTTACTGCGGCGGTAAAAACATTGATAAGAGGGAAAGTGGACAATATCCCAGCAGAGCTCTTACAGGCACGTGGTGAGGTAGGGGTGGACGGCCTGACACACATCTGCAACACAATATGGGCGACATGAAAATGGCCGGACGTATAAACAAAATCGATGGTTACCTAAGTCTGGAAACCTAAAGCTGTGCCAAAATTACAGAACAATTAGCCTCATTAGCCACTCTAGCAAGGGCATGCTAAGAATAACCCTTGACCAATTAAAACCCCAAGAGGAGAATATAATTGCTGAGGAGCAGGCATGGTTCAGACAGGGAAGAGGCACTGCAGAACAGATATTTAATTTAAGACTACTAAACGAGAAATATATTGAACAGCAGCAAAAACGGTATCGTGTGTTTGTTGATTTCAAGAAGGCATTTGATAGGAAGTGGCATAAAGCGTTATGGGCAACCACAAGAATGCATTAAATCAACAGAAATATTTAAAAAAAAGGTCCTTGAATACCTTTATGACAAGGCGTCCAGCGCAGTTCTTGTGAATGGGAGGCATGGAGACTGATTTCGCACATCAGTTGGTGTGAGACAGGGTTGTACACTCTCCCCAACACTTTTCAACATATTCTTTGAGAGAATTTTGAGTGAGGCACTTGAAGGTCACGTTGGTACTGTCAAGATAGAGGGCAGAACGATTACCAACCTTCGTTTAGCAAATGACACCGATGAGTTGGCGGGTTCAGAAGCAGAACTCCAGGAATGGGTCAAAAGGCTCGGTGAAACAACTCTTGACTATGGTATGGAGATAAACGCTGGAAAGACAACATTAATGACAAATAACGCCACGGGCTTCAACAGTAGGATAAAAGCTAATAGCCAGGAACTCGAAGTGGTTGACCGTTTTAAATATATGGGTTTGATTGTCAGTGATGAAGGGTCAAAATGTGAGGTGTTTGAAGAATAGCACAGACAATAACGGTGCCTGCGCGGCTTAACAAAATCTGGCAAGACAAACAGTTAGCCATATGCACGAAGATCAGATCAATGTGCACATTGGTCCTGTCAATATTCCTCTATGTTTGTGAGACATGGACAATTACAACTGACCTGCAGCGGAGGATACAGGGTTTTTAGATGAGATGTTTCCGAAGACTTCTAAACCTTACGTACAAAGATCGATTTACAAATGAAGAAATACGAGAAAAAAAATGTGAGACCTCTTGGCAACTGTTAGAAGAAGGAAACTCGCTTGGTATGGACAAATATCGAGATCAAACGGTCTTGCACATTTGATTCTGCACGGACAGGTGCGAGGTGGACGAAGAAAAGGTCTCCCAAAAAGAGCTGGGAGAACAACATAACAGAATGCACCAATCTCCGCCCAGTGGAGGCACAGGCAGCGGCCACTGACAGACAAGGGTGGCATTGAGTTGTGGGGCTATCTTCGGGTGTGCTCCAACGACCTCATCGGTTACTGGATGACTTGAGATGAAAGGGAGCAAATGTGAATGAAATAAAGAATGAGTGAGTGTCCTGACCACACCCTGATGTTGTCTATCCATCTGTACCTCTGTCGCCATTTGGCTGTCTTTGCCCTCTACTCCGCCCTCCAAAATAACATATAGCAGACTGCCATGGCACTTGACATGACCAAAATATTTTATTTTTCTGCTTTCTATGTCCTTCAGAAGTGATTGTTCCACCTGGAGTTGTTCCAGAACCTCACTTTTCGTTTTCCGATCTTTCCAAGAAACTCGTTTAAGTCTTGAAAGACCTACATTTCAAAGGCTTCGATAAAATATACTCAGATAATTGTTGAAATGGTTGGCAACTATCGTGAAGAAGAAGAAGAGAAGAGAAGAAAAAATAGAAGAAGAATAGGAAGAGAAAAAGAAGAGGAAGAAGAAGAAAAAGAGGAAGAAGAAAAGAAGAAGATAAAGAGATTTCAAATTAAGGTACGCGATAAATACAGAAACAATTAAAACCGTTCTGTTCTGCCAAGAATCGATGTCACTGCATTTCTTGCTGATTCAAAAGACAAACATCGGGGAGGCTTCAAATGAAAATGCAGTCACTTGTAGACTTCTGTGTTTTAAAACAACTGGTCGTTGATGGCAGCATATTTCCACACAAGTAACATGGATGTCATCAGACCACAGGACAAATGATAAGATTGGCTTGGCTTGTCTTCGTTTGTTCTCAATTTCCCGCTACCAAACCCTGAAAGGGCTTAAGTAGCAGAATGTAGTCCAGAGAACGGAATGCGTTGTGTCGTAGTTTACAGCTTGACTGCAATATTTGCACCTTTCGGTCCGACACGTCCGACTTCAGCAAGCATTTTTTTAGTACTGGGTTAGCATTCCCACTTCGATCCCTTCTCCTTAGCCAGTCTGCCCTGCTGCAGCCTGTTATCCAGGATCACCGCGTGGAGGTGTAGAAGGGTCTTGGCAGCTATGGTTCGCTGGCTCTGGCGCTAGCAGTCAGCTATGAGTCGCTGACCACTGCAGCTCATGCGCTGCTCAGCATCTTGATCTCAAATGACCAGATTGGCCACATATGGGTAAACAAAAAGTTTCAATCGTCACTACAGGATGTGTGGTTACTGCAGGGTTTATCCAATTGTTGTTTTGAGGCGCCTATTTTTCCCAATCTGTCAGCCCTCTCATTTCCTGGTAGCCCGCTATGTTCATGGATCCATTGCAAGGTGACATTAATTCTGTAGGCATTTTTTTGCGTTCGCCTTATTTCGGTGTGCTTTGCACTGTGGTTTTTATTTTGTGCCTGTCGGCCCAGTGCATCCGAATTCGGCATGCTTTTTATGTAAGGGTCTGCTTCCTCCTGCATTTTCTAAGGGTTTGCTTCACCGGGGTAACGGCCAGTGCTGGGATGGGGATCGAACCCTGCACCTTCGGGTTGTTAGCCGTGTCACTTAACCACTAGCCCACGCCGTGCCCTACATTCCGTAGGCAGTGATAATATTGTTGATCGCTCTCCCCACCAAGAATATCTCCTTTTTATTGTATAGGGTATGCTTCAGCGCCTCCAGAACCGACTGCGAGTCACTAAAAATCACAGTGTCTATCAACATCAATTCGTCCAAGTCAAACTGTTGGTGCAAAATCTCAACTGCTGATTTTATAGCCTCCGCCTTCACTCAGCATTTGAGCGGTTTTCGCCGAATGAATCACAAAATTCATATGCGGACCCATCCAGGTATTTCATATGGATACCATACCATCAATTTGGGTGTCAAGATATTACAAGGCAAATACGAAATTGAGTCCTAAGAATGAGGAACGGGGAAGTACTGATGGACTTATGTGCTGGTGGTTGAAGGAAGTATGTTCCCGCATAAAAGAATACACAAAGTGATGTGGGCGTCATCAGACCACAAGAGAGACAATCAGATTGACCATATTTGTATCAACAGGAAGTTCCGATTTTCATTATATGGCGTAAAGGTATTCAAAGAGGCAGACGTCACGTCAGATCATCATCTTCTGATAGCCAAAATAAAGATGAAACTCAAGATATACACAACAACATAAAGTCACAGAAAACATTCAATGTGGGATTCCTCAAGAACAAAGACACACAAGATACATTTAAAGTCGCGATATTAAATAGGTATAATGTTCTACAACAATTGTAAGAAATAGAAGGTAACTGACAACAGATTTAAAATGTATGGAAGGAGAATTGTGAAGAGGTTCTGGGGGAAAAAAAGCACAAACACAAAGCGTGAATAACGACTGGAGCTATAGTCAAGATAAAGGAAGGAAAAATTAAGAAGGCATTTGTATTAGGATACAGGACTAGATCAGGTCACACATTTTGAATATCTGGGATCCAGCATTGACAAAAATGGCGACTGCTCGAAAAAAAATCAGAAGAAGACTAGCCATGGCAAAGCAGAGACTGGACAGCTTGAAGAAATTATGGCAGAGCACCAACAAAATGATAAAAGTAAAAGTCTTGAGAGCCTGTGTTTTTCCTGTTGCAGCATATGGCCGTGAATCATGGACGATTACCAAAACTTCCAGACAAAGAATCGAATCCTTCGAGTCAAAATGTTACAGAAAGATCCTCAGAATACCCTAGACAGCGAAAAAGACAAATGTAGACATGCGGCAAGAGTTTAGCATAGAGAACTGGTTTATCGATTCCATTTTGGCTAGAAAATGCAGATACTTTGGCCACATCAAGCGACACAACGGTCTTGAGAGAACGGTGATGGAAGGTATGGTGCCAGGCAAAAGAGGAAGGGGTAGACCAAGAAGACGATGGCACCAAGATACCCAGGAATGTCTGGGTATGACTGTGGCGGAGGCTGGAGTTTTGGCAAGAGAACGAGTTTCTTTCAGACAGACTGTGATGGGAGCGACGTTCTACAAAGGACATGCTACATGATGACAGGACTGGCAGCGCCCAAGCCTTGGCACAGGAAACAGGAAAAATACGCTGAACCCAACAAAAGAGGCAAGAAGAGCATCAGAAGATACACAATAATTTATTGATGAGTTGGCGCGAGAGACAGAGGAAGCTGCTATAAAAGGAAATAGGAAAGACATATACAACAGCACAAGGAAACTAACAGGTAAATATAAGCATGTAAATGGCTTTATCTTCTTCTTATTCTTCTTCTTCTTCGTACGCTGTCAGACATCAACCTGTATTTTTTCGAAAAAGCAGCAGTCATCCTGAGGCTGTCGACACTGCCATAGAGCTTGTCTAATGTTGCCACTGGTGATGGCCACATGTGCTTTTTCTGGTCCTCGTATGTCGGGCAGTTTTGCAGTAAATGTTCAGCGGTCATTTTCCCGGTACCACACGAGCATTCGTTAGTGCCACCTATCTTCAATTTGTTGAATAGGTGGTACCTCAGTCTATTGTGGTCTGTACGAAGTCTGAAGACCACGACCTGCTCTCTTCTGTTCAACTGGTAATAGGAATCGTTTTTTGTGTAGCCAGTATGTTCTGTTTCCCGTAAATGGCTTTATCTAAGATAAGGCAATTACATCTTGGCCCACATAGTGATATCAGAGAGAGGTTTATCTTTAAGGGGGAGCAGCTGTTAAACCTTGCTATGGAGCATGGGTTATTTATAACGAACACTTTTTAAAGCATCGCTAAAGTCACACGCAGAAGTGGTATCCTGTTGATTAGCAGCACAAATGAGCAAACAAAGAGATGGGCGGAACATTTTGCAGAACTTTTAAACCGCCCGGCTCCACAAGATTCTTAACTTAACTTAACGTCTTTATGCTAGTTTAGAAGACTCTGCAGAGTCTGTATACAATCCGTTTAATTTACATCACATTGCTCGAAAAGCTATGCGCATCCAATTTATTCTTAAATGCATTAACTGTCCCTGCCTCCACTACCTCCTGTTGCAATGCGTTCCAAGCAGTCACCACTCTCTGACAAATTTTTTTTTTTTTTTTTAATTTTATGTTTGCCTCACTAGTCTCTACTGGCGGAGGCGCGCCTATTCCACCCTAGACCGTAGTCAACCTGGGCAATATTAAGACGCATTAACCAGTGCTTGGATGTATGTGTGCATCTGTATGTACCTATGCTAGGTTTGTGCCCCTTCAGAAGCCAGCCCAACCAAAGTGCAATGGAAGGATCTCATCCTGAGAGCGTGTGTGAAAGTTGTGCAAGAGTGTGACTGTAGAACAGAGTCAAATGAAACAAAGTGAAATGAGAAGAGAGAGGAAGGAGAGCCAGCCCAAAGTATCCTCTCTGACTAAAACAAAATAATTTCCTAATATCTAATATGGACCTCTCTTTAGTCAGCTTGTAGCTTGTATATAAATAACATCACAGAGAATATACCAAGAAGAGTCCACAACTCCATGTTTGCAGACGATCTGGCTATGTGGACCTCTGAAAAGAATCTCACCATAGCAAGTAATCGGATGCAGCAGGCCCTAACATCGTTGGAGGAGTGGGCGAACTCATGGCTAGTCAAAATAAATGAGGAAAAAACAACATGTACGATATTCTCGCTTTCAAACAAACCCCAAAACACCAAAATAAGTCTTAACGGCAAATACCTGCGGCCAAACGACAACCCAAACTACCCGGGAGTCACATTTGATCGGCGCATGACATGGAAAAGTCAGGTCGAGAGAAACCGAATGAGAGCCAGAGAAAGAATGGCAATCATGAGGAAACTTGCTGGCACAAGCTGGGGAGCAGACGAAAGTAAACTAAAGAAACTGTACACTGGAAGAGTGAGACCAGTTCTCGAGTATGGCATTGCGGCATGGACAATAGCAGCAAAGGCAAACTTTGACAAAATTAGCAAACTTCAAAACCAAGCCATGAGAGTTAAAACAGGAGGCATGAAGTCAACGCCAATTGTAGAACTTGAAAAGATTACAAATCTACAATCCATGACCGACAGAAGATACTGCAGAGCCCAGCAGCAAGCAGAGAAACTCAGAAGACTGACAGACCAGCCAATGCATCAGAGACTAAATAGATTTGGAAATGGGAAACTAAAGCGGAGAAACTTTGCAGAAATAGCCAAAGCAAAGATGAGCGAAGACCCTATGGACGCATTAACAACACCAAAGCACATTCCTACTGTACGCAAACCCACCTGGAGGCAGCATATATTTCCAGAGGAGGCAGAACATATACCAGGTATTGGAAACAAGAACAGCCAGACTGAAAAAGAAAGAAGAGACATAACCCTGAGGTACATAACGAAAAACTACCCAAGCATGGACTAGACCCATGCATACACCGACGGTTCTGTAACAAACACAACACAGAACGGAGGGGCAGGGGTATTCCTGAGCCTACCAAATGGCAGAAAAATAACACTGTCAGTGGCAACTGGAAAATACTCAAGCAATTTCAGAGCGGAGGCAGATGCACTGAGGGCTGCAGTAGAAGAAATGGTGACAGGCAAAAGAAATGAAAGCCATATAGTCCTGTTTACAGATGCCTGGCCGTAGTCACAGCACTAAAAAGCCAGAAAAGTACTGGACTTGATGATTTAAGAACAGTACTCTGTCAACTTTGCCAGCAGTCCGCACCAAAAAGAGTGGTGGTACTGTGGGTTCCATCCCACTGTAACATCCAAGGCAACGAGGAGGCAGACAGACTGACAAAAGAAAGTGCAAGACTACCACAACCAGATCCTAGTGTGACCTACGAAGAGTCAAAAAGGCTTATTAGAGCTAGATACATGACCAAATGGGAAATAGAACATACTGGCTACACAAAAAATGATTCCTATTACCAGTTGAACAGAAGAGAGCATGTTGTGGTCTTCAGACTTCGCACAGGCCATAATAGTCTGAGGTACCACCTATTTAATGAATTGAAGATAGGTGGCACTGACGAATGCTCGTGTGGTACCGGGAAAATGACCGCTGAACATTTGCTGCAAAACTGCCCGACATACGAGGATCAGAGAAAGCAGATGTGGCCATCACCAGTGGCAACACTAGACAAGCTCTATGGCAGTGTCGACAGCCTCAGGATGACCGCTGCTTTTTTCGAAAAAATACAGGTTGACGTCTGACAGCGTACGAAGAAGAAGAAGAAGAAGAAGCTTGTAGCTATGCCCTCTTGTTCTTGTGGGTGGCTGTATTTAAAAAAAACTAACTTGTTATAGTCTAATTTAACCATTCCTCTGATCATCTTATAAACCTGTATTAAGTCACCACGAATTCTTATCTCTTCTATACACTGTAGGCCGGTTTTTCTGAGTCTGTCCTCGTAACTGTAATTCTGGAATCCCACTATCAGCTTTGTCGCTCTTTTTTTAAAATTCTTTCCAGCATGTTTATATGCCTTCTATGATAAGGACTCCACACCTGTACACAGTACTCAAATCTAGGTCTAACTAATGCTTTATACAGTTTGACTATCACTTCCTTGTTTAGTATTTATTTTATTCTCCTGACATTCAGTCAGCGGAGTCGGAACAAAAGGTAAATTGCGAGATGGCAACTGCATAAGAAATTAAGAAAATGGCTTCTGAAAGACCACAATGCGACCGGTCCAAATGACATTTCCGCGAAAAACATCAAAGCGGACTTTGAAATTTCAAAAATGATGTTTTACACGTTACTCGGTAAAGTCTAGGTGAGGGAAGAAATGCAAGAAGACTGGAAAGAAGTCAAAGAAATAAAGTTAGAAAAGAAGGGAGATTTATATCAGTGAACCAATCATAGCGGGATAGTGTTATTATCATTACCCGGAACATGTTTGAATAGGATCATTCTAGAGAGATTTTTAAAAGGCCATAAGTTTAGGGATGAGCAGGCCGGTTTTCGACAAAACAGGTTACGTACAGACTAGGATAGCAACACTAAGAATAATAAATGAACACATTATGGAATGAAACTCACCGCTAATTATAGAATCTGTGGGCTTTAAAAACGCTTTTGACAGATTGGACAGGCTCGTTAGAACAAACGGGACATGGTTATAAGGAGTGCAAAAAGCGTTTAAAATGCAGGTATCTAAGCAAGAAAAACACATGTTCGAACCTCATTAATATACATATAATATGGGTAGCAGGGGTCAAGATGCTGAGCAGCGTGTGAGCTGCAGCGGCCAGCAACCCATAGCTGACTGCTAGCGTCAGGGCCAGCGAACCAGAGCTGACTGCGAGCGTCAGGGCCAGCGAACCAGAGCTGACTGCTAGTGTCAGGGCCAGCGAACCAGAGCTGACTGCTAGCGCCAGGGCCAGCGAACCAGAGCTGCCAAGACCCTTCTACACCTCCACGCGGTGACCCTGGATAATAGGTTGCAACAGGGTAGACTGGCTAAGGAGAAGGGATCGAAGAGGGAATGCTAACCCGGTACTCAAAAAATGCTAGCTGAAGTCGGATGTGTTGGACCGAAAGGTGCAAATATCGCAGTCAAGCTATAAACTACGACACAACGCATTCCGTTCTCTGGACTACATTCTGCTACTTAAGCCCTTTCAGTGTTTGGTAGCGGGAGATTGATAATGAACGAAGCCAAGCCAAGCCATATGGGTAGCAGATCAGGGTAAAATGGGCTGATCAACACCCCGACTTCCGAAAAGAAGACAGCTACTATAACTTAACTAAACATCATCTTCAGACTGAGAACTGGGTATAACTGACTCAAGGGTCATCTTTGCAACAAAATGAGGATTGGGACAGATGACATGTGCCCATGTGGGGAGCATAACCATGACCGTGGAACACATCCTGCAAAGCTGCACGCTCACGCAGGAAAAGAGAGACCAACACTGGCCTCGTGTGACAGATATGAGACAAAAGCTGTATGGAGACGAAACAGCCTTACAAACAACAGTGTCCTTTGTAAGAGAAACCGGAACCTTGATCTGAGGACGAACGAAGAAGAAGAAGAAGAAGAAGAAGAAGAAGAAGAAGAAGATAGAAACTAGCACGCACACTGCGAGGCGCCAGCCAAGACAAATCCGTAGCATTCCTCTGTCATTCAACTACCGGGTACCCCTGTCCCTCCTCTAAGCTGAGTCTAGCAATATGGAAAACTCTGCACTGATCGTTTTAAACAAAAATGTCGAATAGCAGTGTTGTGATACGGTGCAGCAACTGGCAAAAATTGCTGGGAAAAACGGACCAATGATTGTAAGAGAGAACATTATAAATATCACAGAAGGTAGTCAACTGCAGAGATTGTGAACAATCTAAACTGGTAGGAAGGAGAGTTATGATCGCCTGCGCCAGTCGAAATGGCACATGTTGAGAGTTAGAAAAGATTTACTTTGAAAATATCAAAACTGATAACAAGAGTTTTGTTTCTCCTATGTTAGACACAAACTTAGAACAAAAGAGATCGTAGGCCCACTCCAAGATAGTACGGGAAATATAATAAGAGAAACTTTTGAAGCTGCAAATTTACTTAATCGTTACTTCAGCCCAGTCTTCACTAAAGAAGACTGCTCCAAGATCCCAGAGCCCTTAGCTATCTTCCAAAGGGACATATACACAGAGGGATTACACTCAATCTACATTACTGAGGAAGTGGTTTTAAAAAATTGGAATGTTCGAAAGTGAATAAAAGTCCTGGTTATGATCGTATTCATTCAAAATTACTATTTGATCTCAGATAAGTGCTGGCAAAACCATTGTCCAGATTTTATTCTGAAACTATTGAGAAGGGGAGTATTCCAAGGGATTGGAAAGATGCAGGTGTGATCCCCTTGTTCAAAAGGGGCAAGAAACCAGATTCAGGCAATTACAGATCAGTGAGTTTGACAAGCATACTCTGCATAATTGTAGAGTCTATTATTAAATACAATATAACTATGCATTTATATAGATATAGACATGACAGAAAGGATACAAAGAAGAGCTACAAAAATGATCGTGGGATTCCAGAATTATAGTTATGAGGAGAGACTTAGAAAAACGGGTCTGCAGTGTCTAGAAAAGATAAAAATTCCAGGGAACAATACAGGTTTATAAACTAATCAATGGAAAGGATAAATTAGACTATAACAAGTTTTTCAAAGTTCAACCGACTACAAGAAGTAGAGGGCATAGCTTCAAATTATATAAAGGCAGGTCCAGATTGGATATTACTAATATTTTTTCAGTTAGAGAGTGATGAATTCTTGGAATGCATTGCCACAGGATGTGGTGGAGGCAGGGTCAGTTAATGCATTCAAGAATATATTGGATGATCACAGTCATTTTTAAAGTGGAATAAACTGGCTGTAAACAGACTCTGGTGAGCCTTCTAAACCAGTATAATGAAGTTAAGTTAAGAACCACCGGAAACTTAGTACGGGTGATCGGCCTTGAAGGGCAGATAATCAGCTACGCACTTCCTTTTCATCGGAAACTCAGAAAATGGTGAGACTGACTGAAAAATACATTAGATAATATCTGTCCGAATCTTGATAATCTAAACTGAAATTACATCCATTTTGTATTGAAAACATTCTTCTTTCACTTTCTTTCCATAGGGAATTGACATATGTCATAAATATGACAGGAAGGTCCGCAGGACCGAACCCAGAAGTGAAGATATCTACTTGAGATTGTTGGTCAAGGTAAGTGAAACTGTAGATACTATTTTAAATATAATATCGCAACAGTCATGTACCCTCAGAAATCTAAAAGGTGGCAGCAATTCCCAGCATAGTTAATTTTTAACTCTAGCGTTATATTTGCTTTTCCATGTATTAATGTGTTGTTAAATGTAGTGTTATAAATTTTATTTCAACCGCGTCCACTAACAACATGGCCACTCATTTATTTTGTGGGATGTAGACTAATTATTAGGTCTGTCCTGATGATCTGTAGGCTGAAGCGCTCTGGCATGTAGGTATATAGGCAATCGTGTAGCAGATACTAGATACTGCAGTTTGGAATGAAGTGATAGATCTTTAGAATTCATTGTATAATTGTATTCACTCAACTGGTTTCTTTCCCATCTGCGTTGCCTTTCTAAACTTGAAGTATTATTATAATTAATTAATCCATCCATCCATATGATGCAGTAGGGTGGAGTAGACGAGAGTATTTTCTGTCTTGCTTTGAATTCAGTCTCCACTTCTCTTATCTGTGTAAGAGATTTTTCAAATGTTCGAAGTTGCTGATAACATGCCAATTTACCAAAACCTCACTCGGACTGGACAGGTTTATTCATAAAATCTGCCGTAAACCACTGCCATTTT
The DNA here is from genome assembly GCA_036924085.1 of Ariolimax columbianus. Lineage (NCBI taxonomy): Eukaryota > Metazoa > Mollusca > Gastropoda > Stylommatophora > Arionidae > Ariolimax > Ariolimax columbianus. The sequence continues at coordinate 39,888,763 of JAVGWX010000006.1, forward strand.
AAGAAATGTTTAACCATAATAATATATATTAATGTATCCTTGTCTCTACAATTGGAGGAGGAGGTGAGAAGAAATGGACAAAATGATTTAACGTTTTCATCTATTCTAGATCAGAATCATAGACATACAATTCACATGAAAAACAAAACTTATGCCCATCTTTATCGATCAACTTGGGCTATGCTTTTAGCCTGGTGAGGTTCACGGAGGAGACTGCATTTCAGGTCTTCGTTGTCTCCCCCACCCCAGGTTTTTCAAGCATGGTTGCGCTCCCAGGTCAGAGACTGCCTCTCTTTTGTCTGCTTGTGGGAATATCGTGCAGAATGTATTCGGGTGTTTGCTTGGGTGCTCCACAATTGCACGTGGCGGTGTCTCTGACACCCATTCTGTGGAGGTATGCCTTGAGCCTGTAATGTCCCGTTCTGAAATATTTGTCCGCCATCATTCATTTTTTGTCGTTGAGCGTTTCGCCTTTTCTCTCTGTTCTCCCGTTAGGCCCAGTGTATCTGACTTCGGCATGCATTTTATGAAAATCTGCTTTCTCCTGCATTTTCTAAGGGCTTGCTTCCCCGGGTAAATGGCCGGAACTGTGATGGGGACCGAACCCAGCACCTTCGCCCGAGTTGTGAGTTGTCACTTAACCACTAGCCCACACCATCTCCATTCAAGTCATTTAAGATGAGCAGTTATGAGTTAGGACACCAATTTCTTAATATGGATATAGTAGATCTGATTAATCAACTTCCAACCCTGTAATGCATTTTTCTAATCAAACCATCTCATCATTGAATAGGTGGCCAACCACGTGGATGTGTTTATAGATAAGGTCACCTGCCCATCTGTTGCCAGGCATGCGTCACAGCACATGACCAGCTCAGCAGTATTTGCGCAATGATGCGGCTGCCACAGTCACGAGTTATATCATTCAAGTTAGCTGCAGGCAAAGAACGTAGGAGACAGACTACGTTCACAGCAATGAGAAAAACATGTTTTTGCATTATTGTTGGCAGGTGGTAATTGGAGTGGTTTTGACCTTGATATTAAACTTGGGGCCAGCCACAGCTTAGTGCACACCACCCTTTCATATGCAATTGAGATGTGGACTGTACAGCAGGCTAGAAAAATATACCACTGCCACACAAACTGCCTCTGTAGATTGCTGAGAATACACCAGACATAAGATACACAGATGTCAGGTCAAAATGCAGATCATCCACATATTGAAAATCTGGATCAGGAGGTCTGGCCACATCCTCTGACAACTAATTAATATATGGCAAACTGAAAGAGGGTCTGGTCGTGGACAAAAAGCACTTCAAAGACTACCTAAAAATAATCTCCATAACGCTTCGTCATTGTAAGCTCATGGAAGTACCTGCATACAACTGCAAGGCATGGCCAAGATACACCTCATCCATGAATGCCGGAACTCCAAGACTTTTGAAAACATGCTGTGCGGAAAGACAAACAACTGACGCCCACATGTCCAACCCCAACCTTATATGTGAAAATGATCGTGTGCTAGACTTCTACTTACACATGCATCAACCTCTGGATTCACTGATGAGGTGCAACACGTGTCTGACTGCTTTAAACACTTGAAAGGGGTTATTACAATGTTGGTATTAGTATCATTTTTCAATGTGTGTTATTCACTCCCATTCTTCAGCTAAACACCTTTTCTCACTCTCATTCTTCAGCTAAACACCTTTTCTCACTTCCATTCTTCAGCTAAACACTTTTAGTTTGTTTTTTTAAAGAGCATTTTTAAGGGAAACATAAGGCGCCCCCCCCCCCCCCCCCCCCCCCCAATTTATAGATCAATCCACTATGTAGCATAAACCATAAAGTGATCTAATATTCTAATACTTATCTCTTGTGGTTAGTTGGCAGCACATATTTGGCAAATAAAAACCCAACATTCTATCGTTATTCCTTCTCAGGATGAATTAATGCACATTAAATAAAACTTGTGCTATACAAACATACTTGCATTGAGTGAGGTGAGATTGAGTAAAATAATTTATCATGTGCCTGTGGAAATAAAAACATTTCTTACTTTCTGGGGATCGAGTGCAAAATAGATATAGCTAAGTTATGTTAAGTAGATTACTTGTGTTTCAAGGAATGGGGCACTTATTGTAACACTGTCCATTTTACCAAGCTGGGAATCAGTACATCACTTATAATTATGGATAGCAAAGAATCTAAAGTGAACTTCACAAAAATGTTACTGTCTGACACTTTAGATTCCCTGACTGCAGTGTGTTAGCAGAACAAGTTATTTTATGTCTGCTGCTGCTGAGGGAAATGTTTGTTAAAACTTAGTTTTTTTTTGGTTTTATTACAGCTGTATCGTTTCTTGGCAAGACGTACAAATTCCACCTTCAACAAGGTGGTTTTGAGGCGACTGTTCATGAGCAGGACTAACCGCCCTCCTCTGTCAATCTCCAAATTGGTGAGTGCATCACACAAAAAGTTATTAGATGATTGTTACACTGAGATATCAAATTACTCAGTTTGAATACCTTAAATATGCCGCATGTGACATGACAAAATGCGTTGGTAATATAACATTGTACCCTGAAATGGAAAAGCCCTGTATATCAGTAAAAGTATAGCTTGATAACAAGACATGGTTTATTTGTTGCTAAGAACTAAAGTGGTTCAGAATGATGAATTTTTCCCCCACCTGAGTTGTTTCTGGGGTATATGAAATACATGCAAGTCCTATGGAGGTTGTACATGAAATTGGCAGCCTCATCATGCATTAACTATAGCCATGAAACCACACAGCAAATGACTGCATTCTGGTTTTACTAAAAACTGGAAAGAATAGGCCAGATGCAGGGTTTGCTTCTAAAACCTGCTCAGCAAATTACTTAAAATTTTGATTTGCTAGAGGCTTATTAAGGATGCCTTGTCCTGGTGTTGTAAATGCAGGGCTTTACCCTTTCCAGTCCGGGATAATTTTGTCTTTCAGATTTGGGTAAGTGCCACAACACTCAAATAGATTTATTCATAATTTGAAATTAAATCTGGTATCATGACACTGAGCTGCAGTGGTCAGCTACCCATAGCTGACTGCTAGCGTAGTGTCAAGGCCAGAGTTGCCAAGATCCTTCTACACCTCTACGCGGTGATCCTGCAACAGAGCAGACAGGCTAAGTAGGAGGGATCGAAGAGGGAAAGCAACCTGGTATGTAAAAGCCTACTGAAGTCGGGTGTGTTAGACTGAAAGGTGTAAATATCGCAGTCAAGTTGTAAACTATTACACAACGCACTCTGTTCTCTGAACTACATTCTGCTACTTGCAAATCCCTTTTCAGGGCTTGGTAGTGGGAGATTGAAAATGAGCCAAGCCAAGTTAAATCTAAAGATTGTGAGACACACAAACTATGACATGAAATATTCATAAGAATTATGGAGCGATCTATGTCAATATGGCCACGCAAATTATAGAAAACATTCTCACCATGTCATTAGTATTCCTGCTTTAAATCCTTCCGTATCTTTACCTACCAGTCCCTTTCTTTTATCCTAGTCAAATTCTCAGTCAGAAATGTGTTGAATATATCCATGTGTAATCCAGATGTGTGACTATGTCTGATCAAATATTTTTTGAAGTCCCACTTTCCTCATGTTAAATTAGTTTATATTGAAAAAACTTAATGTTCTTAAATGTCTACCTCTGTGAAACAACTCTACAGCTAAACATATGTATGCAAGAATCATCACTATCTTGTGCCAAAAACCCGAAATCCTGCAAACTAAAGGACAGAACATAATGCATGTGTTAGTAGTCATTGTTTGCCAGTGCGGATGGAACTTTATGAAATGTGGCAGGCACAAGGCAACAAAGTTGTAATCAGTTAAGAAAGGTGAAAATAAGGCTACTGCAACACTGAGAGCAAGTTATAAGAACTTGATTAACTGCTGTCTAGGGTAGGCAGTGCTCCAATTAAGGACATTGCACATCCTGTCATTCGTGTATACGAAAAACTTTTTGAGTGTCACAATACTATTGCGGGTATAAATGAAAGCTCTAGAAACCATAAATTCATTGGAGTTCATCCTGAAAAGGATATTCTGTCATAGTTTACAACCAGGTGGCGATATCTTGGTCTTTTTGGCCAGATTTCAACTGTGTTTTTTAAGAAAAAGGTTTGACTTTCCATAAAGGATCTTTTAGTAGTCAGGCTACCATAGTGACTAGGGCAGCTTGTTTTCAGGACTGCCATGTAGAAACAGAATATGGTCTTGGTCAGCTATGGTTCTTTGACCCTAATTCATACAGCCAGCTGTGAGTCAACGGCTGCTGTCAGCTCATGCACTGTTGCATCTTGGCCCCTAACACCACATACATTATTGTGACTAACTAGTTGGAAAATTAGCAAAACACTTACAATCACTGTGTGGTAGTGCAAAACTACAGGCTTTCATGTCAACGCCACTGAGGAATCACTGAGGAATTCATTTACCTGGACAGCAAACATAACTCCAATGCACAGTCACATGAACATCATTAGAACAGTTGGTCTAACTGCACTTCTAACAACTACCTGCATCAAGTCTTCAACCAGCAAAGACTTTTTACTGAAATTCAAAGAGTTAATTTACATAACCCATGTCGTCCCCATCCTGGTGCATGGTTCAGTAAGTAACCTGGACTATTCTGCAGAGTGAGCAGCAGCACATTGGAGCCTTCCACATGAGCAGCCAGAGACGTATTCTTATGATCCACTGGTATGGCAGGGAATCGAGCCATTAAGTAACGTGACGAAAGGCAGCCGAAAGCTCATTCACCATGCTAAACCGTTGCTTTTTGGCCCTATTTGAATATGTGGCCTGCCTTGCCTAGGACATCCCCACCACTAGCTTTTAAAGCCACTCATTATGTTTATGTATGGTTTGCACAATTCTCTCTTGTTGACTGTGTGATCTTACCTACCTGTGGTAGCGGAGGAAGACTGGTCGGGCAAAACATTATCAGACATGGTAATCAGGGTAAGGCAAAATATACTCGCCAAGACCCTCACTGTGGTTGCTTCGTGGCTCTGTCTGGAAACGGGCTGTTAATGGTAGCCTGACTAATGAGGTTAGGGATCGACATGATCCCAGTAGTAGTAAGCGAAACCCAAATGAAGGCAAGCATAGCACAACCGCCTGAGGACATGGGTCCATCTTCATCAGCGCGCTCGAGATGTGAGGAAAGCTATGACAATCCGCCAGTTAACGTCCTTTTCTGGAGACAATTCATTCAATTCCTAGGTGTCTTGTCTTTGCAGACCATGTGCAAAGCACCCTGTGAGTAGCCTCTCAGGATGCAAATCTGTGCACTGAATATGGAGACCCTGGTCTGCCCAAACTGCAGAATCCCCCCCTGCATCACTGGTGTAATCCATAGGAGTGCAAAGCATGACAATTTGGCACCAGCTCAGATTTTCTGTCTGGGTTTACTCCCGTAGCCCTGCCCTCTCCCAAGGTTTCCACAAGGCAGTTGAGTCGTTGTCCGCTGATGCTAGTTACTCGAGACATCTGATGATACTCTCATCGTTCCAGGACTAGCCAGCACAATCTGAGTTTACCTTCTCTTAGATTGGCTGCCTGCCCAGTTATACCGTCGGGTACTTGTCACGCCCCACAGCAGGCTCTAAGAACCAGGGCGCCCCTCATGAAGGTGCTGCTGGGGACACGATAATGTAAGAGAGGCCATTGGCATGGAGACTCCTGAACTTGGGAGGCACAAAAGAGTAATCCTACCCATTGTGGGACATTCAACGACGGACCTACCTGTGGTGGTGTCAGCAAAAATAGTTCATGCTGAAAATTTGCTATTTTAAATTTATCAGTGAATAAATATTTTATTCTGCCTACCAGACCCGCTTGATGAAGAAACCAGGCCGCGAGGACAAAATTGCCGTTGTTGTTGGAGCCATCACTGATGATATCCGCATTCACTCTCTGCCAAAGCTCAAGGTATGTTTCTAAGTTAGTTTTTTTTCCCTCATTTCTGGCTGGTTTTAATATAAAATACAAAAATCAATGTATTTCTTAACTATTTTCCAGTCCATATTAATTTTGCTGATTTGTATATTATATATCATGGTAAGTATCGCAATTCCGTGGGTCCCCCTCCCCCCAAATTAAAATTAAACAAAACAATCAATGATATCTTGCCAGCAAAAGAGTTTTTTTAAATATCAAATATGAGTGACAAGAAAACTTCCTAATTCAAATGGCAGAAAACAAGGAGGCCAAGGACACCTAAGATTATGCAAAAATAAAGATTTACTTAAGGTGTGTAGATCGATAAACGAAACATGGATTGAGGAAAAAATGCAAATAAATAGATTGAAAATTATGCACAATACCAAAGATATGCACCAGAAATAAAGGATTATATCACACCAGAAAGATCGTGCCTGGAGATAATAAAAACATTAGATATATTGACACATTATTGTTGGCTGAAAATGACCAGGAACTGGTGGAACAACAGAAGTAAAAAAAAAATATGGATTGGGCATTAACATTAGGGTAACTATGATACATAGAAAAAGAAACACAAAGCCCACAGTAAACATTGTGAGTGGAGTAATACTGGAACAAGCAAGCAGTTACTTATATCTAGAACAAATATCAAGTGACAGTAGATGTGAAAAGTAAGTAAGAAAGCCGTAATTACCCCAAAACACATTTAACATGAGAAATTTTGAGATCCAGGCAAATAACTAAACTGGAGTCAAGTGTTTTATATATATATATATATCCAAAGCAAAGATGCACGAAGATCCCATAAACGCACTAACAACACCAAAACCCATCACTACTGTACGAAAACCTACCTGGAGGCAGGATATATTTCCAGAGGTGGTAGAAAATATACCAGGTATTGCAAACAAAAACTGCCAGACTGAAAAAGAAAGGAGAGACACTACCCTAAGCTTCATAACGAAAAGCTACCCAAGCATGGACTGGACCCATGCATACACCGACGGTTCTGTAACAAACACTACACAGAACGGAGGGGCAGGAGCATTCCTGAACCTACCAAATGGCAGAAAAATAACACTGTCATTCGCTACTGGTAAGTACACAAGCAATTTCAGAGCAGAGGCACTGAGGGCGGCAGTGGAAGAAATGGGGACACACAGTGAAAATGAGAGCCATATAGTCCTGCTGACAGATGCTCTCGCCGTAGTCACAGCGCTAAAAAGCCAGAAAAACACTGAGCTTAATGACTTAAGAGCAGCACTCTGCAAACTGTGCCAGCAGTCCGCACCAAAAAGGGTAGTGGTACAGTGGGTCCCGGCACACTGCAACATCCAAGGCAACGAGGAGGCAGACAGACTGGCAAAAGAAGGTGCAAGACTACCACAAACAGATACCAGTATGACGTACGAAGAGTCAAAACGGCTTATCAAAGCCAGATACATGACCAAATGGGAAACCGAACATACTGGTTACACCAAAAACGATGCCTATTACCAGTTGAACCGAAGAGAGCAGGTCGTTGTCTTCAGACTTCGCACTGGCCACAACAGACTGAGGTACCACCTATTCAACAAATTGAAGATAGGGAGTACCGACGAATGCCCGTGCGGTACTGGTAAAATGACCACTGAACATCTGCTGCAGAACTGCCCGACATACGAGGATCAGAGAGAGCAGATGTGGCCATTACCAGTGGAACTGCAAGACAAGCTCTATGGCAGTAGCGAGAGCCTCAGGATGACCGCCGCTTTTTTCGAAAAAATAATGGTTACTGTCTGACTGTGTACGCAGAAGAAGAAGATATATATATATATCCTGTAGCACTCCACACTCCAGTACTACTTGACACACTAGGCCTACAAAAACGGTGTGCGGAAAATCTTTTTATTTTTTTAACGGAGTCACTTCCGGCAGCCATTTTTTACTGCTGAATACATACTCCATATATTATACACGATATTTTGTCGGTTAAAGTATCGCATGTTCGATTACAAATGGCTTCTGAACAGTTTTAATTTTCTATACGTCGTTTGGAGCAAGCCGACTTTTTGCGAAAGGGGAAGTAGGTTGTTGGTAAAGATCTTTATCGAGTAGATCTGTTAATTTTTTTTTTTTAAATGAAAGAACTACGTTTGAAATTGAAACTAACAGTTGTGTCGATATTTTAAACACAGTATCGATACGTTGTTGTTGTTTTCATGGTTTTCTATCGAAGCGACTAGGCCTAGTGGTCGAGCCCAAATTTTTTCCGAGATTTTCATAAATTTTCAACTTCATCCTTTTGTATCTCAAAAACTAACAAACACACAACAAAAATAATAACACCCGCATGTTCGTTATGCTATTGTGTGTCTACACGCAAGAAAATCATACTTATTGACAAACAAACATAAAAGTTACAAATTTTGAAAGAAGACTATCATAGCGACAAATTCAGAAATTTAATTAGGTCAAATTTTTTTCAAAAAAAAGCCGGCGTGAAGAAGGATATATATATATATATATATATATATATATATATATCAGTCCATCATTGCTATATGGTGTGAAAATGTGGATGGTGGACCAGCACAAAATTTTGCCCGAACGGTTGGCCCAGTGCTACAAAATAAGTTCAGTCCAGTGGGGTCCAGCTCACTGCAACATCCCAGGCAAGGAAGTAGCAGACAGACTTGCCAAAGAGGGAGAGGAATACAGCAACAAATTGACACAGTACCAAGGGCAACATTTGACAAGACAAACAATTATCAAGGCCACTCAATACAGATCAAAATGTAAGAGACAGACCACCCTGGCCAAACAGAAAATGATGCAAAAGGTAGCATTTTGTGGAAAGATCAAGTAAACCAATAAAATGAAGAATAGCAATGGAAAGGAAAATATGAAACACATACATATTAGACATCAAATATTTTGGGCATATAATGATGCATTGCTGAAAATAATACTGTTGGAAATGGTTGACAAGCAAGAGCGCTGTGATGTAGTAAATCAGCATTAATAGCTGGACTAATAAAAGAGTTATAATAAAAAAAACAGCGTTAAAGGTCCATTGCAACCAATCTTTGATGCCAAGATGGCACTTGACATATAAACATATGAATGTATTTCAAAAGTCTGGATTGTAGCAGACCACAGTTTGTCTTTACAATAGTCAGTACCTTTGCCTAAAACCCGGAACATGTTTTGGGGGATAAAACTTTGGCATACAGGAATTGTCAATTACCCAGGCGGATTGACAAAAATCCGATTTCAGCCAACATGTTTTCAGACCGGACCTGCCTTCACTCTTCGATCCTTCTTCTCTTGGCTAAACTACAAAATGCAGGGTTGCAGCATGGGTACAGAATAGGGTCTTGGTCAGCTATGACCCACTGGCTGCTGTCAGTTCATTCACTGTTGTATCTTCAGCATCCAGTATGTCTTTCTCCTTTCTATATGTACATTTTTTATTGCAGGTGTGTGCCCTGCGCATCACAGAGCGTGCACGTGGCCGTATCCTGAAAGCAGGTGGAGAGATTCTGACCTTTGATCAGCTGGCACTCCGTGCCCCTAAAGGACAGAACACTGTTTTGGTTCAAGGTGAGTGGCTTGTGATATTTATCTTGCTATAATTCACCTTTATTTGATTTTGGAGAATTAATTTCCAGAAATTAGTAATTTGTAATCACGGATCTTGTGCATAGCATGTTTCTCTACAACAATATTTCCACTATCGAAGAGGGAGTGGGGTATATTGAGGCCAGGAACCAGAGACATCAGAAGATGAAAATGTATCTAAGAGCGTATTATTGTGCTGTGCCAGACGTCAAAATGAGATATGAGAAAGGTGGTTCAAGAATAGACAAGGTCTGCAATTATATGACATGATCATTGAACTCAGCTCTTGCAGACTTGAGTAAAGCAATCTCTTTAACTTTTCTGGTTTGACCATACCTGCAGAATGCAGTCATGGGGAGCAAGGATCCTGGATTACCCAAAGGCCACAGGGATTGTTATAGGAGACACAGTACATGCAAATTGTTCCGCCATTCAATCGGAGGGGGGGGGGGGGGAAGAGATTTAACGGCAGTGGGAGTGTTTAAGATCTTTTTCAGGTAGTGGCGGCATCCCAGATAGTATTGTGTTCCCAATTGTTTTTTATCATGGTACATTGAATTTCGACTGCAAAAATGCTTGCATAAGGACGCATTTCTCTGCTTTAATTTTGTCTGGCACAAATTAGTCATTAGAAAACCAGCATGCCCATTGTATTGTACTTGCTCTTTTCTGTTTGACAGGCCCAAGGAAAGCACGCAAAGCCTTCAAGCACTTTGGATTGGCTCCTGGTGTGCCACACAGCCATACTAAGTATGATTTTCCTTTTGTTAAATTGCATGTGTTTTTAGTAGTTTGGTTAGTCATCGGCACCTTTAGAATTTGAAAATCATCACAGAAAGCTGATAGTGTTTCTAAGATTGTCATGTTATTTTTTCCTTATAAATGTATTTATTACTGCTAAATAAACAAATGAAACAGATCTACCTCAGAAAAATATGTTGCAACAACTTACATCTCGCAATAATGAGAATCTTCCAGAAAAATAGAATAAATCATTTCTAATTTTTCTTTCAAACTAAACCGACCATATTTCTTCACATCTGCAATGACAGCATTGTTTATTCTTAGATCGATACTTATCGCCATGCGTGTTTCCTAGCCATTAGTGGGAGAGCAGATTTTTTTTGTCGTGACAAAACTAGCCATGCGTGGTAGAGGTTCAATTAAATATTTTTATCAAATTTTTGCGAACCATCACGAATGACTACTTTTGTCTCATTTTTGCACCTTTACGAAGCATTGCGCCACTGCTGCATTTGGCCTCTTACAAAAAAGTCTTATCGCTTTCTTGCAATGATGGTCTCAATACCTATTTGATTTACATGGCGAGGTTGTTAGCCCTATACATACCCCTTTGGTTACCATTTATGATGGTTTTTATCTTTCATTCTGCTTCAATTTCACAATTATCTCAAATTTTTACGAAATTATGTGCCATCTTGTATACTGATTTCAACAAGACCACTTAGTGAGTATGGTGTTTGAGACATGTACAAGTCAGTTTGTACAAAATTTTCCTTATTTCTGGACAAATTGGTGGTTCATTTCTGTGTAACAATTGTTTTGCTAGAATGCAACATGTTTGTGTACGGGTTGCTTTCTAGTATGTAACATGTTTCTGTGTATCGTTTGCTAGTATGTATTGTAATATGTTTGAGTGATGATTGTTTTGCTAGAATGTAATATGAAAATATAAAACTGCCACTTTTAAAATTTCAGGCCAATTGTTCGCTCCAAGGGTCGCAAGTTCGAGCGTGCCCGTGGTCGCAGAAAGAGCAGAGGATACAAGGCATAAGCACCCAGCATTTTCAATATTGTATTGTGGGTTTTGTCCTTTGATTCAGTAAAGGCTGGTGATAAATAACTTGTTTTGTGTGTTTACCATTTAGGAATGAATGATACATTTTATGATGTACAAATGTGTGGTTCCAGTGTGTGCTGCACAAGTTAATTCAGTATGTGAACAATTGTTCCTCATTTATTTTTGGGTAATTTAGATTTCTAAAAGGTCACTGTACATACCAGATAGCCACATTGAGAATAATAGGTGAAACCACCTGATATCGAGTTTGCGAAGCATGAAAAGGCATTTGAAAGTTCAGGCAGAGAATCGCTCTTGAAGCTACTCAGGCACTATGTAATTCCCCTGAAACTACAAAGAAAATGTGAAATATAAACTTCTACACAAAGTCTGCTGTTTGACCACAAAAAATATAATTGATTGGATTGACAAAGTAACTTGATCTGAATTTGCAGATGGCAATTAGATTGCAAAATGAAAAGTATTTTTGGAGAGGGCTCACATAAACTGGGAGCGACGCTTTCTACAAGATGTAGAATCATTCATATATCTTATTCTACAACTCCAATGTAAAGTCTCTGCTTTTGAGAATTTGAACCACATAAAAAATACAGACTTCCACAAATGGGTGTCAGCACAGAATACAGATTGATATGGTGTATCAAGATACGGTGTATCTGTCAGTGACTCAAAGCCAACTTCTAGCATGAGTACCAGAGCCCCAAGACCCACCTCCATGTAGTGATCCAGGATGTCTGCAACAGATCAGTCTGGCTAACCCTATAACCAAAAATGCCATGTCGGATGTGTTGGACTGAAAGGTCCAAATATTGCTGTCGAGCTAAACTGCATCTCGTTCTCTGAACTACTACTTGTAAAGCCCTGAAAAGGGCTTGGTAGCAGAGTTTGAGAATGAACTAAGCAGATATGGTATGAAAGATCAAGAAGGCTGCTGCACACTGTGTTAATGGCGGGGTGTTTTCTGCTCTTGAACTGGGACAACTTAGTCGCTGTTTATAACATTGGTTTCACATAGCTTTCACAATATGGACCCAGTTGATTATAGTAGCGAAGGATTGGATTAAACCTCATTTCTTGTCAACCGTTACACAAATAAGAAGGCAAATATACTTGTAATAACCAAAAATGACTTGGCGGAAGGTAGCACACTAAACAGAATTACTGTCCAGAACTGAATGCTTCAAAACATTTCTAAGACACATTCATTCCTCACATGACTCCATCCTAGTTTAGAAGACTAGAGTCTGCATACAACCATTTTCTTTTTCGATCTAAAAAAAAAAACTATGCACATCTATTATTCTTCTGTCTGCTTTCTACGGTGTCATTGTATGTATTGGTCTCATCTATCTCATGGCCAGAGCAATATGACGTAGGTCTTGTTCATTTAGAATGGCTCAAACAATGTTCATCTGCAAAGAACAATTAATTGGTACTTTCCTGTTCTGTATTTGCCTCCTATGTGATTTTATTCATAAGTGACACTGTTGAAATGGGGAACCACTCTGGCATACCGTCTGTTTTTACTGCACTCTGGCTGTCCTAATATATACCTTGTAGTCCTTAATTCGACAGGATCTCCCAACATTTACTTCTGTTGACTATATTGAAACGTCTTTTCTTGATCTATTAATATAAGGCTGTTTCATCATATTCTATAGCAGTACTGTTCATATATTTGTCTCAATGTAAATATTGTGGCTTTCCTGTCCTGAACCAATTATTTCCTAGTTGGGGTTCCAGGTATTGGTATTTTTTCTAGTGTCTTTGCATATATGTGAGAGATTCCCCTATACGTTTCGCACTCTTGTTTGTCGCCTTTATTTTTTTCAAATGGGCACATTTAATATTCTGGTCAGCCAGGCTAGTGGCATTTCTGTTATGATATCATCCATGCTTGCAGGGTCGCTTCGATCTCTTATTTCAATATTTCTAAGCTTTGCTGTTTCATTCTCCATCTGTTGCGGATTCATACTGTCCAAGATTTAGCAACTCGTTAATGTACTCTCTCCATCTGTTTATGTATTCATTGTTGGTGAGTGGTTCTTTGGACTTCTTGTTATAGATTTTGGATTGCATTTTTTCCTCACTTTCATTACTGTAATACTTTGGTAATTTCTAGGTGGTGCTGTACATATTTTTTTTGTCCATGAATTAGATTGTGCAAATCTTGTTTGTTTGTTTGTCACTTTTTCTTGCAACTTGTTTGTAAGCATAGTAAATCTATTTTTTGTATGCCAAGTCAGTATTTCACACAAAGGTTAAGAACTTTCTTTCTGTTGCTATTACATTATGTTGCTAAATGGTCCTATTTGTGCTTCACATGGTGGTTTTCATTCTCCCACTGAAATCTAACAGTCTGTATGTATCTTTAACTTTGCCAATAATGTCATCAAAATATTATATTCTTTCTTTCTGTCATTGTATGAGTATATCTTGATACATGTTACTTTTTGTCCTCTTGTATATGTGACTACTTTGAAAAGCGTGTTTAGTCCAATTTATCTGTTTCTTTCATTATCTTATAAACCTGCATTAAAAAATTCTTCAGATTATTCTCACACAAACAACTAAATTTGTGTTTTTTAAAATGGAAACTCAAAAAACATTTTGGCTACACCATTTATTATTTTTGTAAAATACTGTATGCAGTAAAAGAAGAGATTTTGTTCCTCCACAAACTGAGATTTAAAATTTCGTGTGAAATATCAGAAACTACATATATATCATCACATTTAAGTACTTCCTTGAATACAGAAGCACTAACTCCACAACCATATATAATTAAGCACAGAGATTAGAGTGGCTACAATACATATAAACCATATTTATGTTAACTAGGAAATATCTGGGCAGCTGCAGGGATATGATCAAAATTTATCTAATAAAATTCTTGGACAGTTGAACTTGTGCTGTGAGGTCCTGCATAAGTACAATCCCAGCAGGCAGCAACCCACGTTAACTTCAATTCCATATTCAAGAAAATCAATAAGCTTTTCTTGTCTAAGAAACCAGCGAGCCATGATCTTTTAGACAGAACATGCTTGTTTTCGGTGTGTCACCAATCCATCGGCATTGTTTTGACACTAGGAAATCCTGGTCTCATCTCCATTAACATTGTCAAAAAAATCTGAAAATTTTATGGTCATTGTAAAATGACGATTTTCTTGAATCTTTTTGTTCAATTATTGTACCTCAATGATCTTCACGGATATTTGTTCGACATTCTTGAAACATTCAACACCATCAGTTATAGCATCTGGCCCATAAACCTCACAATTTCTGCAGCACTTTGCTCTTTAAAAAAAAAACAATCACAGCTGGCGGAATTATTTGTTTTTGCACTAATTATAAAAAAACTCAAATGCAGCATGGACAGAAAACAGCAGATACTGCGTTTGTACATTACAACTTCTTAAAAAAACGCGCCATGTAGATGACATTTTTAGAACAAGTGTGGATATATGTCATAAAATGGGATTGCAAAATTATACTGCAATTGCCTTTTATAAAAAGTATCATTAAAATGATATAAGTATAGAGTTGACTAGTATAACAGCATGGTTGGAAGAATACACAACAATATATTAGCAAGCCTAAGTGTTTAAAAGATGAATCACAACCTACATTATTGATATTGTGGAATACTAAAACAAAACGTTTACTAAGTATGGAATGTAGTAATCAACTCTTTCCAGTCCGGAGAGCATGAAAGGGTTCACAAAACAGTGGAACTATTGCAAAGCAACAAAGTCTCTATGAATGAAATATAAATTATAATCCAACATTTGATGATATAATGCATGATGATAACATTTTTTTACCATCGTGTCTGATATGCTATAGAATTTAGACTTCAACACCCAAGAAATGATTTTTTTTTTTCTTTGTGTGACCCACGCCGGATTCAGATTTTGACAGTGCCATGAAAGAAATGGGCTGCTATTAATAATAAAGCAAAAATACACCTGACATGGCTAGTCCCCAAAAGAAATCATATGCTATTTTCCCTTCAATGCCATTTAGCAGCACTTCATATAACCAATATATTTTGTCATAGATAATTTAACTATGTCCTTAGATCTTGTATTAATTGTCATACAGTTGCAGCACTTGCATCGAATTGTTAGACAAAAAACCTTTACAAAAATTAGGCAGGACTGGAAAGAGCTGAATAGCTTAGCACAATAGGAATCCACTAAATTACTGTCAGTTTAGAGTTCTAGATCAATGTTCACAATTGCACTGTTTGGCGAGTAACACCTCTACCAAGGGGTATGTATGTATTGCTCATTAAGCTTGATTATTAGTGACTTAGCAGATACAACTACCCTGTTATCACACTTTGAAAATGCCTCTTTAATTAAACAAAATATTTGTTAATAGTTGCACAAATGCGGTCTATCTAATAAACTGGATTACTGAAAATAAAATGTCAGTGCATTGCACATGTACATCATTGAAAACCACCAAAATGCGGGGCCCTTCTTTAAGAAATGTAAAATATTAATTTTTGCAGTTATAATTAATTTTATAACTGCAGGTCAGATCTTGTATACTTGGGCTCAATTGTAATCGGGAATATAATTTTTTTTCAATAAACTTTAAAATTACACTGGAATGACACACCCTTGCAGCAGGGTAAATGATAATAAACAAAAGTTATTGGAATGTATACAGGTAAATAAATGTCTAAAGAAGATAAATCAGGCAAAATAGAATAAACATGAGTAGTGCTTACCTTCACCAAACGGGAAAATATTAAATAAAAACAACTTTTTGCGTTTTACCACTTCTAGGGACATCTGGGGAGGTATGCGAGACCATTTGTAAAACTGATTTCTAATTATTGCCAGATCTTTGTTACATTACCTGGGCAGTTGTAAATCAATTACTGAAAAAAATCTAGCCTTATAATATTCGCATGCCAAGATTTAAGCAGTGATTGTCACCTAAAGTATTAACCCTTTCAAATGCTTATAGACATTCTCAGAGACTTAGGAATCAGGGATTACCATGATGAATTAGACAGACAGAATCAACTTGGCTAAGGCGGACAATTAAAGAACAGATCATTTGCAACAACAGAATGTGATGATGATAGTGCTACACATACCATGACAACTAAGAAGTCCTATGCAGATGTTTACCAGATATCAGTATGAGAAGATTCCCCAGAGTGGATCTCAGGGCCACTTACTGAGAAGAAAAGAATAGGGCCACCACCTTCAAAAGTAACTAAAGCATTATGCACATGACTAGCAATCTTGTGTAAAACAAATTATAGTAGCTACTGCAAAAGCACGCAAATTGCTTTCGTGCACGCTTTCTAAAGGTGGTCAACTAGTTGTGGTCCTATGCTAGAGTGAAAAAAGAAGCAATCAAAGATCGTCAGCTTCAAAATACCTGCAAATCCTACAACTTGTCATTGACTTCGAACGAGTGAACAAGGCAGAAGATGCAGCAGTGAATGAGCTGACCTCAGTCGATGACTCATAACTGTCTAGGTGAATCAGGGTCAGCGATTTACAGCTTACCAAGACCCTATTTCGCCTCCAAGCTGTGGCCCTGGAAACAGACTGTATTAATGTAGTTTGGCTGAGAGAAAAGCGATCGCAGTGGGAAGGTAAGTCTGGTACCCATAAAAAACCAAATCTGGTAGCTGAAAGATGCAGATATCACAGCCTCGCTGTAAACTGTCACATCCTTTTTATGACAAAAGACAAAGAAAGAGTAAAAAGCTCAGCAGACCTATTAGAACATCATTGTCGTCTAAACTTTGATGGCAGGCACAATTCGTTAAATGCTTACTCTGAAAAGAGTATCTTGAAAACCTAGTGACAATATGACAATATAGTGAGTAAAAGAATGCGCTGGTCATCAATCTCACTCTTGTCCCGAGCTACCTTGGATCAGTGGCAAGACTATTGGTCGAGACGACTGGACAAACACATTATATAACTAGCACAAGCTGATATTCAACACATACCATGTAGCTGTTAATATTTACTAACTAATAATAAACATGTCACCTTAAGATACACAGGATATCAATCAAACCTCCATGCAATTTTCTCCAGATTTTCCAGCTTCTGCCATTTCTCTTTTCCATGTCTTCACTATTTTTTTTCAATGGGAGTTCCATGACATATTGGCTTGTGGAATTTCCAGTTCCTGGTCTTTTCAACACCATTTCCTTCCTAAGATTTCCTGTTACACCTGACTTTGTCCTTTTCTCTCCCTAAGCTTGCATTTGTAACCAAGGATCAAGATGTTGAGAATGTTCAACAACCCATAGCTGACTGCTAGCATCAGATCCAGAGCTGCCAAGACCCTTCTACACCTCCATGCAGTGATGCTGGATATAACAGACTGGCTACGAAGACGGGATCAAAGAGGGAAGACTAACCCCGTACTAAAAAATGTTGAATGTGGCAGACCGAAAGGTGCAAATGTGGCAGACCGAAAGGTGCAAATATCGCAGACAAGCTGTAAACTACAACACAACTCATTCCGTTCTCAGGACAACATCCTGCTACTTGCAAAGCCCTGTTTAGGGCTTGGTAGCAGGAGGTTAAGAATTAACGCAGAAGAATTTGTAACCATGTCAAACTAGTGTTGGTGTTTCTCTGGGATTGCTTGACAAAACCTTTTAATCTCACCCTTAGCTTAATGAAATATCGCATACAGAATATCAATTTCAAAGACACAATTAAACATGGGGTGCATTATCTACCAAGCAATGGTCTATTTAGGAAGACTAAACAAGCATGCATTATATTATCTACAAACGGATGTTTTAAGATGAGGTACCATATGGACAGTTCAAATTGGGGAAACTTCTAAAATCTTTCATAAGTCATTCACGGCTTGAGAAATTTCTTAGTTATTTATAGTAAATGCAGCTGAAGGTATTTAAATCCAAATTTATGTACAAGCGTGTCAATAAAAAAGAATGTACAGAAAAAATACTTAGCCACTTTTAAAGTACAATAAAAATATTTTTGATCTGAGCTGATTGGTCAGATGTTGCCCACAAGTTACCACTGTCCAAGAAACAAATGTTTTAAGATGTGTAATATAAGGACATTCAAATTGGGAGACTTCTAAAATCTTTCATGTCATTCACAGGTATGGAATTTTCTTAGCAATCTATAGTAAATGTCAATGTTTGAAGATATTTTTTCATCAAAACTTAAGTACAAGCTTGCCTATATAAAAATAGTGTACATAAAAATACTGCCACAGCTACTTACAGTTCACTTAAATATTTTTGATCTGAGCTCATCAGTCAGATGTCTACAAGTTACCAGTGTTCAAAATATATGGCCGCTACTAACAGCAAAATGTAAAAAGTATAATCCTTTCTTATTTTTGTAATTCTCTACATCAGATGGGGCTTGTCCTTTCCACTTATGGCAATCTTGCCTGTAAAAATAAAAGAACAAGATGTGTAACTAATTTTGTGTTGGCTGCTACATCCGTGTGGATTATGGGGATTTTCTACATTCATCTTGAAATGGTCGTGCCGTGGTTTACAGGCTGCAACCTTTAGGCCCGATACATACAATTTCAGCTGGATTTTTTTGGGTATGGGTTTGCTTTCCCACTGTGATCTCTATTCTCTTGGCCAGACTGTACTAGTCTGTTCAATAGAGTTTTGGCCAGTTGCAGTTCACTGACCCCGATGCAAGCAGCCAGTTGCTGCTGCTGTCAGTTCTTTCACTGTGCTGCATCTTCATCCCCAAGTGCTGAACAACTAGTTAACCAATGCAGCTGAAATAATTTGGCTATTGGTAGAACGTTCTTCCAACACATGGACACTCACACACCAACATAGGGTTTCGCTAAATGTTGGTAACAGAAACCAAATAGACCACAAAATGCTCAAAATCAGATAGTGCCATTCATAACACGGTATGAATTGCAGATGTGGGGACAGATGACCTAGTAGAAACTAGAATTTATTAAAAATCAAAGCTACTGGTCCAAAATTGCAAGGTAAAGTCAATATGGACATCAATAGACTGAAGGACTTCCCTTGTGCCAGATGTAAAGGAGTGATATCTATCTATAATTACATCATTCATTCCAATTGATGTGGTCCATATGGGTGATTTCAAAGGCTGAGGAATATAAGCTGCGTGCTACCCAAGTGAAGGAAACAACATTGGTGAACTCTTTAAATGGACTTTTTTTCTGCAGATAATCAAGCAGTCATAGCAACTTAAAAAATACAATTACAACAACATATTAGCAAACTACAACATGAAAAGAATAACGCATGAAATGCAAGGTAGAAGAACTGAGGTCATGAAAATACCTAGACAAGCAGAACAAACCAATATTTTCCCAGCAAAGCAAACATGTGAAAAGATTCCATATCCTTAGGGGTGTGCAGATGGAAGAGTCACTATGGAAATTCAACAAAGATGCAATAAGGCAAATCAGATTATTGGGTTCACATTTGATTGGCACATAATGTGGAAAAGTCAGATCGAGAGAAACCGAATGAGAGCCAGACAAAGAATGGTAATCATGAGGAAACTTGCTGGCAAAAGCTGGGGAGCAGACGAAAGAATACTCAAGAAACTGTACACTGGAAGAGTGAGACCAGTTCTCGAGTATGGCATTGCGGCATGGGCAACAGCAGCAAAGGCAAACTTTGATAAAATTAGCAAACTTCAAAACCAAGCCATGAGAGTTATAACAGGAGGCATGAAGTCAACGCCAATTGTAGAACTTGAAAAGATTACAAAACTACAATCCATGACCGATAGAAGAGACTGCAGAGCCCAGCTGCAGTCAGAGAAACTAAGAAGACTAGCAGCCATCCAATGCACCAGAGACTAAATAGATTTGGAAAAGGGAAACAAAAGCGGATAAACTTTGCAGAAATAGCCAAAGCAAAGATGAGTGAAGACCCTATGAACACCCTAACAACACCAAAACCCATCCCTACTGTACGCAAACCGACATGGCGGGGAAGCAAACCCATAGAAAATGCAGGAGGAAGCCAACCCTTACATAAAATGCATGCTGAAGTCGGATGCATTGGGCCGACAGGCGCAAAATAAAAACACAGTGCAACGCACACCGCCTTGGGGATTAGAAAAATAAGACGAAAACAAAGAAGAAAAAAAACCCCACATGGAAGCAGCATATCATTCCGGAGGTGGTAGAAAATATACCAGGTATTGGAAACAAGAACAGCCAGACTGAAAAAGAAAGAAGACACATAACCCTGAGGTACATAGCGGAAAACTACCCAAGCATGGACTGGACCCATGCATACACCGACGGTTCTGTAACAAACACAACACAGAATGGAGAGGAGGGGGGTATTCCTGAGCCTAACAAATGGTAGAAAAATAACAGTGGCAACTGGAAAATTCTCAAGCAATTTCAGAGCGGAGGCAGAGGCACTGAAGGCTGCAGTAAAAGCAATGCTGACAGGTGAAAGCAATGAAAGCCAGATAGTCCTGTTTACATTTACAGATGCCCTAGATGTGATTTTTGTACTTTCCAGAAAATAGTCTGTTATGTCAGCTCTATATGCAGTTTAGAACAAGTAATGTACTGACACCATCTTCGTTAGGGTCAACCGTTTTTCCTCCTTCCAGGAACCATGCTCTCCATTATCACTCTCTTAAGATCCAGACTGATATGTCTGTTTGCATGACCAAAATATCAAAACTAAATTTCTTGTCTAGGGGTCAATTTTCTGTAAGGTGCAGCCTCTTGTGTGCCAAGACAGCTTTCTGCTTTTGACTGGCAGAGAAGAGTTCAAACTGCACTGAATTGAAGAAATGTATTGACATGGAAGGGCATTACTTTTTGGATCGTTTCATTACATGTGATGAAACCTGGGCTCATCATTATACTCCTGAATTGAAATGAGTATCGAATGTAAACTGATGGCTAGTTTTCTGGGATAAACTTGGCATAATTCATTTTGATTTTCTACACGGTGGTGACACGTTCAACATTGAACAGTAAATACGCATTTTGAGTGATGTGCATAACCCTCTCTGGAAAAACCATCTGGTTTGATCACAAAGGGCATCCTCCTCCTGCAAGACAATGCTCGACCTCATAGTCCACCTTACAGCCCAGACTTTTCTCCCAGCGACTTCCACCTGTTTGAACCCTTAAAAGAATTCCTGGTAGGGCAGTATTTCAGCACTGATGACGAAGTGAAACAGGCTGTCCTGGATTTATACTGACAAATATTTCTATGATGAAGCTTTTCAAGCATTACTTAAAATGCGGGGATAAGCACGTAAACGTTGCAGGAGATAATGTTGAAAAATAAATAGCATTTTGGCTACTTGAAATTTTTTCGTCTTACAATAAATGTTAGTTTTTTTTGTTTTGCGTTTACCTTATTTCTCTATTCCCCAAGGCAGGTGTGCGTTGCACTGTGGTTTTTGTTTTGCGCCTGTCGGTCCAGTGCATCCGACTTCAGCATGCATTTTATGTAAGGGTATGCTTCCTCCTGCAATTATCTAAAGGTTTGCTTCCCCGGGGTAAAGGCCGGTGCTGTGATGGGGATCGAACCCAGCACCTTTGGGTTGTGAGCCGTGCCACTTAACCACGCCGTCCCCCTATGTTCCAGTTTGACTTGAACACCCCTCGTATATAATCTATATTGTGAATACTTAAAGTCATAGATAGTTACGTATCTCACAGTGTTTAGATAATAATTTTAGCCCAATTTTTGTTCAACAATAATGAACTTTATTTTGAATAAAACTTTAAACCTCGGAATTCCGGTATTTTGGCCAGGACAGAAAGACATGTTCAGTTTAGTTAAGTCAAAGAATCAACGTCATTGTACACAGTTTAACTCATGTGCTCTGTTCTTCTCCATATTTTTTTAAGAATCTCAGCACAATGCACGAACTCCGCAGTACCGGCAATTATCCTGTAATAGATTTGTAACAATATTTTGAATATTTCCCAGGCGGCAGCGGTTAAGCCTACTCTTTTCGATTTCCAACTGCTGAGGGATTTTTAACATACGCAACACTGCACACTGGCATCAGATCTCTACTACTCAGAGATACCAGAAAGTCCATGTGAAAAAAATTCTGGTCAGCACAGTGATGTGAACTTGTGACCTCCAGCATCTGAGACTGACAAATCGGTAAAATTAGCCCAGACTGAAAATGGTTAAATGTTTGGTTAGTATTCTACACGCACTCTAATGGCTACTGCAAAATACTGAATTCTGTGACTTACTGCAGTGGGCTCGGCCATTAGTATAAGTGCCCTTGTTCTCATTACCATTATAGTCCACACACCAGCACTTGTAGCTCTTATCAGAGTCACCGCTGCATTGTTCTCGCATGAAGTAACCCTCTTTGTCGCAGCGCGGCATGTAGGTTACTGTAGAAGAATAAAACAAACTGACAACATGTTCTGTACACTGTTCTGTTGTCAAAATGATCCATCTATTTCTGTTACCAAAGGATATTTGGGACCACCACCACAGCAGAAATCCTTCATAAAACATGCACCAATGCATTTATATTGGTCTATCTGTAGCACTGTTTGACATGTATTCAAAATCATACACAACCATCCTACTAGTTTCCTTTTTCACTCCAAATTAAGTATATGGCTACCAATGTGGCTGCTCTGCTTACAGGAAGCCTGTATCAAAGCACATCCATGAGATTTTGTAGTGGTATTTTTCTACAGCAATTCGTTTCATGAAGAGGATGCTAGTCCCCCACTTTGCTGCAGTTCTTCCTGCTATTCCATTACACTCTAACCTAACCAGAGGGGAGGAGAGGCAAAACATACTGATCAGACTATGTTGGTCAGGGTCATATGAAATACACCGACCAAGATACCACCTAACTTCCACGTAGTTCTCTCTGGAAACAGACCATTTTATGGCGTCTGGCTAACGAGGTGGGGATAAACATGATCCCCTTAGTGAGTGACACAAAGATGAAGCCATACATAGCACAACGGTCTAGAGGAACCCTGTCAACCTTCACAAGCACGCTCAGGATGTGAGGAAGGCTACTGTGACCTGCCCATTTCAGGGTGTACAAATGAGTAAACCTACTGATTGTGGGTACTCAACAACAACAACATACAGAGTATTTTTGTTGTTGTGAGAACTGAAACTGCAACTCTAACGCAACCTTTCCCTTTCATTCTTTCCTGAAATAGTATTTCAATCGCATTAGTCAAGAAATAGTATATGAGCGCTGCCGAAGACAGATGTGTCAGATAGTTTACCAAACCCTAAAAGGGCGTTAGTAGCAGAATGTAGTCCAGAGAACGGAATGCGTTGTGTCGTAGTTTACAGCTTGACTGCGATATTTGCACCTTTCGGTCTAACATATTCGACTTCAGCAAGCATTTTTTTAGTACCGGGTTAGCATTCCCTCTTCGATCCCTTCTCCTTAGCCAGTCTGCCCTGCTGAAGCCTGTTATCCAGGATCACCGATTGGAGGTGTAGAAGGGTCTTGACAGCCCTGGTTCGCTGACTACTGCAGCCCATGCGCTGCTCAGCATCTTGATACCATGTGTCTTATGACGTTTAGATCGTAATTTTAGCACAATTTGTTCTTCTTCTTTGTCCATCCTCAGATCAATGTCCTGGTTTCTCTTACAAATGACACTGTTGTTTGTAAGGCTGTTTTATCTCCATACAGCTTTTATCTCGTATCTGTCTCGAGAGGTCAGTATTGTTCTCTTTTCATGCATGAGCATGCAGCTTTGTAGGATGTGTTCCATAGTCATTGTATGCTCCCCACATAGACACGTCATCTGTCCCAATCCTCATATTGTTGTAAAGATGACCCTTCTCTAGTTAAATTAAAGTAGCTGTCTTCTTTAAAGAAGTCGGGGTGTTGACCAGCCCACTTTCCCCTCAAGTTGGCTTTAATTTTGGTCTTGGCCTGATTATATGTGATGCTCAGGTCTGTTTGTGGGGATGCTCCTCCATACTTTGCTAGTTTGTCTGCAGCTCGCTTGCCTTCAATGTTGCAGTGGGATGGGATCCACTGGGTCAATTTGTTCAATAATAATGAATTTTATTCTCAAAAAGCAAAGAATTCCAGTATTTTTGACTGGACTGAAAGACACAAATCGGCAAAATAATCTAGGACTGGAAAAGGGTTGTTGTTTCAAATGCCCACAACGAGTAGGTTACTCTTGTGTGTGCCCTGAAAAGGGCATTAAGTGACAAGTTGCAGTAGCTTTCCTCACATCTTGAGCATGCTGATGAAGATGGACCGGGGTCCTCCAGGCAGTTGTGTTATGGTTGGCTTCATCCGCATGTCGCTCACTACTACGAAGGTCACATTGAACTTACCTTGTTAGCCAGACTGTTGTCCTCAACAACAGCCCGTTTCCAGGACGACCAACGAGGAGGTCAGGTGAGGTCTTGGCCAGTATATTTCTCCTGACCCTGGCTAACATTCTCTGATCAGTATGTTTTGCCTGACCAGACGTTAGCCTCATCGTTCCTGGAAAAGGGTTAAACAAGACAAAGAAGAATTCAGCTGTAAAATATACCTGCTATATCTACAGCCAGGACCTTACCTGGTTCTCCAGACCTCCTGATTTCATCCACCTTCTTGAAGCACGGAGCAACTGGGTAAAAATGACAATCATATGGTGTCAATTAGAATGTTACATGTTTTTAGCATATACTTGGTACTTGTCTAAAAAAAATGCATGTTGCCATAGTGGATGAAGTGTTAACAGATTTCAGTATGCTATTCAGTTCAAATTATTGAACACTGGCTGGGGAAGAGGGGGGCAAACAATGAGCTGATAGCAGTCAATGATTGGTAAATGGCTGCTTGCGTCAAGGCCAGCGAACGATAGCCAACCAAGATCCTATTCTGTCTCCAAGTGGCGATCCTGGAGACCAAATGTGCATATGCTGCCTGGTTAAGAAAATAGGGATCAAAGAGAGAAGATTGATTTTGTTTGTGCCTAATGTCCACAATGAGTAAGTATACTCTTTTGTGAGCCCTGAAAAGAGCACTAAGTGGCGAGTTTTTGGAGCTTTCTTCACACCCCAAGCAGGCTGTAGAAGATCTATAACTGCTTCATCAATCATGTGCCATTGTTACAGTAATACTTCCCTATAACAGCGGGTTAGGTTCTAGACCCCCGCAATAGATTGAATCACTGCCTTTTTTTCCCCACTTGTGAGTGCATATCTCACTTAATCGATACTCTTCTGCCCAAGGGTGCAGAGATTTGCCAGAAAGGCCGCCAGACTGTTTTATCAGCAGTCTTACTATTGGCATGGTTATCCATGTTATGTAAATCGTGGTCTGTAATTCATGCGAGTCCGTCGCTGTAAAGATAATTCTATAATTTATTGTAATCATGTTTTAAGACAAACAGGGGATTGGCCTGTTGTGTATTTGCATAGTGGAGGGGCTGCCTGCATTTGGCCCCATGCGTGTCACCTTATTGGTTCACAACTGTTATGTTTATTTGATATTGACCACCTAAATGGAGTTCCCCCAGCCGATGCGCCTGGCAGAAGGCCCACCCCCCCGTGCATTTAAAAGCCTAAAAACATGTTTAAACTATAACTTATTGAGTGTGCAATCGTACTAGACCTAAAGAAATAATATGAAAATAAAATGAATACCACATTATTTGCTTTGCTTACCTACAAATATTTTCTTGGCTGATGAATGTATATTAGAAAATGAAATTTATTATTTTAACCCTTTACACCCTAAGCATCAAAAAGGGAAATACATCCCCTATTCCTAAGCACAGGGAAATAACTCTTTTCCGCATTAAATTTAAGTTTTTTTGTAAAACAAAAAAGAATTAAATATCTTAACACGTTAAAAAAATTCAAATGAGAAGTTTAATTATATAGAAGAATGGACAGACTTTCAGAAAAATATAACTGTGTAGTTGTTTGTGATAAATAGTGGCCATTACAAAAATATAACTGTAGTTTTTTGTGATAAATAGTGGTCATTTAAAAAAATCTAAAACATTTCCATTTTACCTTCTGTCCATCACATATAACAATTTTTAGAGGTCTTTCATCAACACATTTACACCTGTAAATAACATTGTCTCTTGCACAAATGGACAGAGCACAGCATGCATCCGTAAACAGTTGTCACAGAACGTTTGCCTGAGGTCTTCACGTTATTTTTCGAGCACTGATAACATGCTTTCTTTCTGCCCGGAATTCGTACAAGTTTGTGATTTTCCAATGAAGGGTCCAGTCTTCGCGAAACACTGGGAGAGTCCCCAATGTTCGATGCTGATCTAGTACCTTGTAAAAGGCTCTCCACCAAGGAAATGCGGAAACACAGATGGCTAGAGGCAGGCGAACGCTTGTTGGCACCAGGGTGAGCTGCTCTCATTAGGAGGAATGCATTTATAGTTGATATTTGAAATAAAAACCAAACAGCATACCTCCACCACTTTTTTCCTGCTCTACCAATATTGTTGTAAGAACGATATTGGTCTGCAAGATCAACCCCTCCCATGTACATGTTGTAGTCAAGTACAGGGGTTGGTATTGGTTGCTGCTCAACTCCATGTTTTGTGCGCCGACTTGCAACACCGACTGCAGGGTTGCAGTTTGTTGATATTACATTCACCTGCCTCTTGTCTGTCCACTGTGTTGCTACTAGATTGCCTTTCCGCTTCATCAGCAACGTCCCTTTCTTCGCCTTGGTTTTGGCTGGAAATGGCCATCCTTTCCGAGCTGGCCGAGTAGTTGAGCAGCTGTAGGTTTTCCATTTCAGCAAATCCTCAGCAAGCTTGACAGAAGAAAAGTAATTATCAAAGTAAATGCAGTGATATTTATCTAGGTAATCAGCTGCATTGTTGATAACTACACTGTGGCCAATACCATTCTGCATCGGCTCATTTTCTTTACCAGTGTAAAATTTGAAATTCAGCATGTAGCCGGTCTTGGCTTCTGCAACCCACCAGACTTTTATTCCCCATGGGGTTGGTTTGCCATGTATGTATTGCTTGAAATACACCCTGCCATTGAAACCAATCATGGCTTCATCCACACTTATGTGTCTGTCTGGCTTGTAAACAGAAGAGCAGGCAGGTCTAACCAAATCTAAAAGAGGCTGCACTTTGAACATGGGATCGTAGTTGAGTGTGCCCCTTGCAGGTTGGTTAGTGTTGTCATTTATGTGAAAATATTGGTTTATTTTCTCATACCGCTGCCTGCCCATTACATCTGCAACAGCTGGAACACGAAAGAGTTTGTTAGTGGACCAGTTCAATCTGTAGTCTGGCATTTTGTGAATGCCAAACATCATGTTGATGTAGATATACTTTCGTATATCCTCAACATCCACTGGCTTCCAATTCTTGTCCTGAACTCCTTTGTTTGCTTACACCTGCTCAGCATACAAGTTCGTTTGCGTGGCCATCACTTCAATAAAAGTGTTTGGGATAAATAAATTTAAATTATCAATTGCCGATGCTCCTAGGCCTAGACTATGGACAGGGCCGGCCGCTAGATTCTGTAAAATTTTCAATATTGACGTCAGTCAATGTTTCACTCCAGATAGGCTCATTGGCAGCAAATTCGACATCCACATCACCATCAATCATGGCATCAATGGAATCAGAATCGCCGACGTCACAATTATTATTGCTAACAATAATGTCTACATCTGATTCGGTTTCCCTTTCTGTATCACTTGTAGGTATATCAGTATTAGGAGCATCTTTCATATCTTGAAGCCATCCGCCAAGAATTGCAAAAGCCATCGTTTTCACAAAAATGAAGACAAACTTTGAAAAAATTGTAACTTTTCTCGAGGTACTCCTACACACGCCGTTTTGGTTTCAAATGAAACTAGAATATCCGGCGAAGCTAATAAAAACACGAACGTTTCGTTTCGTATTAAAGATCGTGCTTGTTGAATTGAAATTAAGAGCAGGGGATTCCCCGCGATCGTCGGTAGCTTACGGCCGCGTTAGGGTGTTCGCGCATGATAATTTGTCGGGTGCTTTCGGGCGCCGTAGGGTGTAATTGGTTAAAGAAGCCATGAAGGGAGGGAAGTAGAGATTCACCATCTGAGCCGTCAGCAAATTGTATTCATTTTGATGATGGAGGGGTGAATGAAGAAGCCAATACTAGTCTTTGTCCTAATGTTGAAGGATGTTTAAGACTAGACCCACATACGTGGACATCTGGGGACGGCGTGGGCTGGTGATACGGCTCAAATCCCCATCACAGCACCAGCTGTTTTCCTGGGGAAGCTAACCCTAATGAAAATGCAGGAGGAAGCAGACCCCTACATAAAAATGAATGAAGACGCCGGATGCACTGGGCCAACAGGCGCAAAAAAACAAAACAGTGTGACGCACACCGCCTTGGGGAATGGAGAAATAAGGCGAGCACAAAAAAAACACAACAGATCCACATACTGTGGAAGGTTGTGGTGGCAGAGGCACTGTCTTGAAGTATGACAATGTTTGCTTCATGGACTGACACTTTTCTTTCTCAAACTATTGTACAGTTCAGAAACACGGAGAACAACAAAATGGTAAAATACTTTCTTTCAAAAATGGGCGCCTGCACAGAATAAAGAAGTTGAAATAGTGTGATCAGATCACTGAGGTGGAACTGTTGTTGATCAAAGGGGATCAGAAGAAAAAGACATTTGCAAAAAGTTGCCACACCTACCAATATTAGAGAAGCAACAGCACCATTCATTGCTAGAAAACTTCCCATCAGCATTGTGGTCACAGGATGCCAGGTAAGGCTGCATGCAGGGCTCCAAACTGTTCTCCTTGAGGATGGAGATTTCACCGTCACTTAAATGGTCGTCCGCATTCTTGTCCATCTGAATGAACTGCCACATGGCAGACTTTAGACACTCACACTTGTTTCCTGGATATTGAAGAGATAAAAACAATGTAATAAAAGACACTAGCCTCAGAGAGAAAGAACTCAGGGAATACCTAAAGACTGATATGGCTGAAATATACTCCTTGCTAAGAAGAGATTAGGTGACAATATTTAGACTGCCATTGCAAACTGACATATAACATGTTGAAAGAATTACAAATCAGACATGTTTTCATGTGGGTAGGACAAACAAACTTCTTCTTCGATAGTTCTCAATGTCCCACTACCAAGTCCTGAAAAGGGCTTTGCAATTAGCAGAATGATGTCCAGAGAACGGAATGCATTATGTCATAGTTTACAGCTTGACTGCAATATTTGCAACTTTCGGTCCAACATATCCAACTTCAGCAAGCATTTTTGAGTACTGGGTTAGCCTTCCAAGTGAAGTTTGTGGGAAAATGTACAGATGGATCAGCCACTACCTCGAAAACAGAACAGCCAGAGTTCAAGTACAAGGGCAGATGAGCAAAAAGGTGTCACTGGAACAAGGAGTACCCCAAAGGGGGTTACTGTCATCCCCATTTTTCGTGGTGTGTATAAACAACATCACAGAGAATATACCAAGAAGAGTCCACAGCTCCATGTTTGCAGACGATCTGGCTATGTGGACCTCTGAAAAAAATCTCACCATAGCAAACAATCGGATGCAGCAGGCCCTAATATCGTTAGAGGAGTGGGCGAACTCATGGCTGGTCAAAATAAATGAGGAAAAAACATGTATAATATTCTCGCTTTCAAATAAACCACAGAACACCAAAATAAGTCTTAACGGCAAATATCTGCGGCCAAACGACAACCCAAACTACCTGGTAGTCACATCTGATCGGCGCATGACATGGAAAATTCAGATCGAGAGAAACCGAATGAGAGCCAGACAAAGA
This sequence comes from Ariolimax columbianus, assembly GCA_036924085.1. NCBI lineage: Eukaryota > Metazoa > Mollusca > Gastropoda > Stylommatophora > Arionidae > Ariolimax > Ariolimax columbianus. The sequence continues at coordinate 39,918,971 of JAVGWX010000006.1, forward strand.
ATGACAATCATGAGGAAACTTGCTGGCACAAGCTGGGGAGCAGACGAAAGAATACTTAAGAAACTCTACACTGGAAGAGTGAGACCAGTTCTCGAGTATGGCACTGCGGCATGGACAACAGCAGCAAAGGCGAACTTTGATAAAATTAGCAAACTTCAAAACCAAGCCATGAGAATTATAACAGGAGGCATGAAGTCAACGCCAGTTGTAGAACTTGAAAAGATTACAAATCTGCAATCCATGACCGACAGAAGAGACTGCAGAACCCAGCAGCAAGCAGAGAAACTCAGAAGACTGACAGACCACCAAATGCATCAGAGTAAATAGATTTGGAAATGGGAAAATAAAGCGGAGAAACTTTGCAGAAATAGCCAAAGCAAAAATGAGCGAAGACCCTATGAACACCGTAACAACACCAAGGCCCATCCCTACTGTACGCAAACCCACATGGGAGCAGCATATTATTCAAGAGGTGGTATAAAATATACCAGGTATTGGAAACAAGAACATCCACACTGAAAAAGAAAGAAGAGACATAACCCTGAGGTACATAGCGGAAAACTACCCAAGCATGGACTGGACCCATGCAAACACCGACAGTTCTGTAACAAACACAACACAGAATGGAGGGGCAGGGGTATTCCTGAGCCTACCAAATGGTAGAAAAATAACACTGTCAGTGGCAACTGGAAAATTCTCAAGCAATTTCAGAGCGGAGGCAGAGGCACTGGAGGCTGCAGTAGAAGCAATGCTCACAGGCGAAAGCAATGAAAGCCAGACAGTCCTGTTCACAGATGCCCGGGCTGTGGTCACAGCACTAAAAAGCCAGAAAAATACTGAACTTAATGATTTAAGAGCAGTACTCTGTCAACTATGCCAGCAGGCCGCACCAAAAAGAGTAGTGGCACAGTGGGTTCCATACCACTGTAACATCCAAGGCAACGAGGAGGCAGACAGACTGACAAAAGAAGGTGCAAGACTACCACAACCAGATTCTAGTGTGACCTACAAAGAGTCCAAAAGGCTTATTAGGGCCAGATACATGGCCAAATGGAAAACAGAACACACTGGCTACACAAAAAATTATGCCTACTACCAGCTGAGCAGATCGTGGTCTTCAGACTCCGCACAGGCCACAACAGACTAAGGTACCATCTATTCAATAAATTGAAGATAGGTGACACTGACGAATGCTCGTGTGGTACAGGGAAAATGACCACCTGCTGCAAAATTGCCCGACGTACGAGGACCAGAGAAAGCATACGTGGCCATCACCAGTTGCAACACTAGACAAGCTCTATGGCAGTGTCGACAGCCTCAGGATGACAGCTGCTTTCTTCGAACAAATTCAAGTTGACGTCTGACAGCGTAAGAAGAAGGGTTAGCATTCCCTATTCTATCCATTTTCTCCTTAGCCAGTCTGCTCTGTTGCAGCCTGTCATCCAATTCAGGATCACTAGGAGGAGGTATAGAAGGGTATTGGCAGCTTTGGCCCTGACACTAGCAGTCGGCTTTGGGTTGCTGACAGCTGCAGTGCATGCACCTTGATCCAGGACACATAAAGAATTTAACATGATCTTCAAGCCTGTTGGATCTACGACAGGAGCAGAGCGACAGAATACCCTCTTCAATAGAATTGAGGCAAAGTTTTATGAAGAGCTATGTAGATATGGACAGGGACCGAAGATGCAGCACAGTTAAAGTAGTAATGAATTAATACTGTGACTCCCAATGGATACTTTCTTTACTATATTGATAAATCCATTCAGTCTTTAACCTTTTACAATTCTAGCTTAATCAAGCGTGTATTTCAAATAATCACTTGTCCTCAGAATAAACCCCATTAAAATGCTGCTACTTCTTTTTCTTCATTTGTTCTCAATCTTCCACTACCAAACCATGAAAAGAGATTTGCGAGTAGCAGGATGTTGCCCAGAGAATGGAATGTGTTGTGTGTTGTAATCTACAGCTCTTAGTTCTTAGTCGACCTGTACTTCTACAGTGGCAGATGCCCCTGTGCAGGTCCTAGCTCTGATATGAGCTGGATGTAGCCAGGATGAGGATTTCCCGCTTAGCAGGCTAGGCTTGAGACAAGTTGGGACAAATGTTGTAGAGGGTGGTTAACCGATGTGAGAGTCCATCTCAACATTTACCTGGCTGAGAAATTTGGGCCCGAACAGTCTACCGTACTTTTCCAAATTTTTGGGGGAAAATGGAGCACCATACAAACGTAAGATCGTGGTAGATTTGAAGTAATGTGAATGACCTCTTTTTGTGACCCAATTTGACTGCGAAAGAATGGAAAGTTTTTGGTAGACAAGTGATTTAAAAGACAGTGTTCATTCCTTTTCAACTGGCCCTATATGTGCTCAGTTCCTTTCATTGCTGAAAGTACTAACGACAGAGCACAAACTTCGTAGCTACTGTGGTGACTAATATTATCCAGAATTTCTCAGGTACCCATTTACAGCTGGATCGACTAGAAGAAAAATTCGACATGCCTCTTTTGTAAAACTGAGCATTATGTGATTCGAACCTGGTCCATTGGGATTTTTTCTATGACTGTTGAGATTTTTTTTTAAACTCTAAAATATGTACTCTCTATTGTCACCACCTGTCGTGATAGAGGAGTATGTGTGCCACTATTACCCTAAGAGCTACACTGGCAAAACCTAACTACCAAACCAATAATATCTAAGTGTATGGGCCAGATAAAGTTCGAAATGGGGCCAAGATGCAGCAGTGAATGAGTTGACAGAAACTTGCATCAGGGTCAGTGAACAATAGCTGATCAAGACTATATTTCACCTCCACATGGCAACCCAGTGAACAGGCTGCACCAGTCACTAGTGAAGTCTGGCCAACCGGTACTCAAAAAAAGCAGCTAAAATCGGATGTGCCAGGCTGAAAGGGGGAGATAGTGCAACCTTGCCGTAAACTGAGACCCAACATCCTTTTCAGGACAAACGCCGAAGAAAAAGAAAATAAAGTTGAAAATAAAGCTGCTGCTATGCAATTTTGTCTAATAAAGACGAAATTCTTTTTTACCTCATGTGGGCCACGGACATTAGGATGGCAAACGACCCTCTCCTACATGGTCCCACCTCCCGCATCTCCTGGCTGAGCCAAACAGGAATGACTTTACCCTCACTGAGTTCAGCCTGGACCACAGCTAGTCATTGAGGACACGGTCATAGCTACTAATTACTACTACTACCCTAATCTTTGAACTCGAAATATATCCTGTATTCCTAAGAAAGACGATAGCAATGGATAGTCTTCACAAGTCGAAAGCAGTAAGCCACTATCACCAGATAATCTCTGTTGTGGAACACCCAGGGAAAAAAAATAAGAGGCACAGGAAGGCCAAAAACACACAGAGAAGAGACCTAGAGATTAAATGTGGTACCTTGATGTTCTCTGAGTTCTTTCTTCACAGAAGCATGCTTGTTGGTGTGCTTTGTGCTACCCTCATGAGCCTTTCTGGAAAGGTGGTCTTGGCCGTGCAGAAGGTGAAACCAGCCCATCAGGCGGGTTCTCATCTGTGAAAACTGGCCAGTGCTGCATTCTACAAGAAGATGGATTCATGATTCGAACGTTAATTCATTTTGAAAACAAAATATGATTATAATAGCTTATAGTTAGCTTGTTTCATTCTCAGTCATTCCATTATATGTTGCTGGGAGCGGAGTGTCTTAACCACCCTCCTCTGATCCAAGTGTGTTGTGTTGGTCAGTATTGTAAGATTTCTATTACATCATCAATCCAAATGTCACATGGCTCCATCGTGCTCTATAATCTGATCATCCTATTTGATAGTCTCTCACAGGTCGTTAATCAGGTTATATTTTCAAGTAGCTAAAATTATGCCACGCATGTTTTCAGCACCGGGTGTACGAGGGTAAGTCAGTAAATAGATCACCAAACAAAACTAAATGAGATTCAAACTTGAAAACCATTTATTGCACTTACATTGTCCGTTATTTCTCAACATAATCTCCAACAACATTGATACACTTATCCCATTGTTCTATCAGTGCACACAAAAACTGCAGCATAGAAGTATTTGGTCTGCTGCCTCAGCATTCAATCACTTCGTCAGTCGCGAAACATCTCCCAGCATATGCTGTAGGCTAAACCATGCGAGCACCTTATTGCAGTAGCTACACTGCAAGCGGTTGCTCACTCGTCAACCCCTCCACATAACGCACAGATACTTCAGTTGCATTCTTCTTCTTCATATGCTGTCAAACGTCAACCTGTATTTTTTGCAAAAAAACAGCGGTCATCCTGAGGCTGTCGACACTGCCATAGAGCTTGTCTAGTGTTGCCACTGGTGATGGCCACATGTGCTTTTTCTGGTCCTTGTATGTCAGGAAGATTGTCATTGACTGTTCCGTCGGTCATTGGCCAAGGATTCAAGAAGCAGATCATTTGTAGAATTTGCGCCAAATAAGCGTAGACATATTCTACAAGACTGTTATATACTTAGACAATTGCATATTGAGCACTTATCCATGGTGACAAACCTCCACCACCACAGTAACCTTTTATCCAGAGAACTGAACATCATGTGTAGACATAATTAGAATACGGCAAACTATCAGATTTCTTGACTGGAAACACATGCAGATTAAAGAAACAAAATCTAATTGAAACTGCCATGTACTCTTACCTTCAGGATCCCCTGCCTCTGCTGGTTCATAAGGACTTTTGGGTTCAGTCTGCGGTAAGCAGAAAAGGGGGGAAAAAAATCTCTTGTCAAATTCATTCACAAAATTTGCATGCATGGAAAACAAAAAACAATGGCAGAATTATGCTCTTTAACTTATTCGGTCCAGAAAAGTTTTCCCGCCTTATAATATCCCACGCTTGAGACCTAACTGTCATCAGCAATTTGTCACGAACATATCACATAATATATGAGCGCTGATTAGCGCAGTGGTAGAGCTTATCATGGAAAAAGTTATGAGGAGGGTGATTAATGGATGTGCTGCAAGTCCATCTTAATAGACTTAAACACTAGGGTAAAGTAGTGTGTTAGGCGCCATCTATGCTGCTCTTAAACCACTTAACCATGGCCGGTGTTATGCCATGTCACACAGTTGCCTCTTACGACAGGCTCTCTGTGGTGCTATTCTTGTCCTTGTCATACACAAAGACCCCGGCGGTCCACATAATCTCGACCTTTTATTTTATTTACATGGTTACAGAGAATCTTGACTATAAAATAACACTTAAATGGGATCTCACCAACAAAAATGTTGAACACCTGTGTTCTCATGTACATGAGGGGAAAAGACCTTTCTAAAATATGAGGCGTGTTCAAATGAAACCGGACCTAACTGTACCAAGTGAACATATGTACGATGCGCATGATGACGTCATTTCTGGTGTAAGCAGCATATACCAACCGTCAAGTTTGCAAAATTTAATTATCCTTCGACTCATATAGTTTCCTCAGCAAACCGTTGAAAACATGGCAGGTGTGATACGGAATCCGTCCAGAGTTGATCAGCAAACGGTGATTAGGTTTCTAACAGTTGAAGGATGTCGACCAGTTGACATTCATCTCAGAATGCAGGCAGTGTATGGTGACAAAAGTGTTACGAAGACAACAGCGAAGAACTGGACAACGATGTTTAAAGAAGGACGTAAGTTAAGAAAGATCTTCCAGGACCAGGTCAGGTGCATATTGTTGCGTCAGAAAATGCCATTGCCAAAATTGATGCAGCAATTCTAGTGGACAGTCGCCGGAGCTTATGTCACCAAACACTGTTTGCATTCTGCTATGAATGTCAACTGGTCAACATCCTTTAGCTGTTAGAAACCGAATTACCGCTCACTGATCAACTCTGGACAGATTCCGTATCATACATGTCATGTTTTCAATGGTCTGCCAAGAAAACTACGAGTTGGAAGATAATGAAATTTTGCAAACTTGACGGCCGGTATGTGCTGTTTACATCAGAAGTGACATCATGCGCATCGTACGTATGTTCACTTGATGCAGTTAGGTCCGGTTTCAATTGACCACGCCTCGTATAATACATGTGTAATACCAAGGACTAGACTGGAATCAGGTCAAGAGGAAGACAGCTGATAGAACAGTCTGGTGCCCTCTCTGACAAACCTCTACACCTCAGGGTAGAAGCCGAGCAGCTAAGTAAGTAATACCACTGCCAATAGAACATCTACAATTACAAAACTCAATTTACTTATCCCACAAAAATGAAGACAGACAGTATATTTCTGCTCACCTTTTCCATAATCACATCCTTCTGGTGATCCAAATTTTGTGCATGCAAGTAATGCTTCTTCATTTCTGCCATGTCAATCTGACTTTTACCCCCAAATCCAAAAGCCGGTTCAGCCAAACTGTTATCATTGTGATAGTCCTTCTGGAATTGTTTCCACGCCTTCATTTCCTTCTTCTGGTAGCGATGAAACATTTTCATACTGCAAAACAAACGGACCGTAAATCAATCAGGATTTAGAAAACAATTATATCAACCAATGCCCCATATGTTATCTGCTAAGTTAAATTATTTTTCATCATCGGCTCTAAAATAATCGCATCTATTTCCCTCCTAAGCCCAGAGGTCTGTATCAGATTTCTCTCATTACCATGCAGTTTATCCGGCAGTTGGGTTAAAGTGGGTCATGTTGTCGCTGTGCTGCTCTCATGGAGCCAGCAGAAAATGGAGAACATGTTCTACCATTTGTTTGTGGGGAGGAAGACTAACGTCTGGTCAGGCAAAATATACTGATCACAGACATGTTAGTCAGGGTCAGACATAACATACTGGCCAAGACCGTCACCTTGGCTGCCTCATAGCCCTTCCTGGAAACGGGCTGTTTTCATGGCAGCATGGCTAACGAGGTGAGGGATCGCCGTGATCATCGCAGTAATGAGTGACACGCAGATGAAGTCAAGCATAGCACAACCACCTGGAGTACCCAGTTACACCTTCATCCGCATCAGGATGTGAGGAAAGCTACTGCAACCTGCCACTTAATATCCTTTTCAGGGCGCACAAAAGAGTAACCTACTCATTGTGGACATTCAAAACAACAACCAATGCCCTATGTGTTACCTGCCAAGTTAAATTCTTCTTCGCCACCCGCTCTAAAATAATCACATCTATTTTGCTCATATACCCAATGGTATGTCTCAGATTTGTCATTCATGTTGTCACTCTAAAAATTTTAAGATTTTTTTTGTTGGTATTAATATATAGACTCTGACCCTCGCTGTGTTTTTTGGTTGGCTCAATTAGCTTCTCTAGCCTAGCTTGTGTCATATATAGGACAACTGCGTCGTCCGCATATCTCATTTCTGGAATCTGATATTCTCCGATGCTGTACACGTCACACTGCACGCATTCTAGTTCGTCTCTGACGTTCCTCATGATGTTCTCTGAGTAAATGTAAAATAGATACCGGGAGATCTAACTCCTTTCTGGACAGCGAACCATTCTAATGTTTCTCCATCTATCCTATCCTGTTGTTCATGGTACAGTTGTGCGATAAAGTGTGTAATGTGTTTAGGGAAACCCAAATCATCCATGATGTTACATAGCTGCAGATGTTGAACGTAGTCAAAGGCTATAGTGTAGTCAATGAAACAGGCTTGTAGGTCAACACTGGACCCTCTACATTTCTCTATCATAATTCTCATTTATAGCATGTGATCTCTAGTGCCTCGTCTACTTGAAGTCCGCCTGCACATCGTGAATTTTTGTTCTCAACTTTTGTTGCAACCTTCCCATTGTGACATGTAGCAGTGCAGTTCAAAATGTACATATTTTGTAAAATCTAACTGTATAGTATTGGCCCCAGTCAGGCAGGGAAATTGAGGTATATTCTAGAGTTGTATTAAAACAAAACCACGAGCATAGCAGGTGTCAAAGTATATCTTATAACTTACTAATGTTTTAATTGTAGTCATCAGTTGGGGAGGATTATTTCATTGAATCTTCTTTACTGTTTGGTTTTTAAATATGTTCATTTTAAGATTAACTTTTACTAAACCATTGGCGAAAAAATGTGCCCGGGGAATTGTCTCTGTATACTCACCGATCTATTCGGTGTGTCAACACCGGGTTTGCTATAGAAATGGCTGAATCGAAAATGAGACCATTTCCGTACGTCCAAATAACAATACAACGGTTATTTTGACCTTAGATAATTTTGAAACAATTTGTTTCGTTTTCACATGGATTTGGAAGGCCATCCCATTATTGAGGGTGATGGAAGTTGAGTTGCTGCAATGGACTTTTCTGAGGTAGGTCTGCTTAGTTTGTTTATGTAGACGTTTTAAATATGTTTGTCATCTGCCATAGAATTTTTTCCCATTGCTGGGGTAGAGAGGAGTTTTTAGGCTGCGAACTATAGGCCACTCCACCACTGCTGTCGTCACATCCTGTGCTGGCTATGTTTGTTTATTTCACACCCAACAGAAAAATAACCCCTGCCCTCCATGTCGACAGACAGGCATCGTATGCCAATCTGGCTAGGAACACTACCAGTGCTTTGTGACAATTTCATAGATTTACAAGTCAACTGGTGTACCCAAAAAGTCACACAATAAAAGGATTTGTTCTGCTATCAACTACGTTGTGAAATAAACCAAGTTATACAAACCTTTTCTTCAAATCTTTATTGAGCACACACAGAGGAGTAGTATCAATAGGTCCTGTGATACAGACCTCTCCAGGTTTACACCCAACTCCACAGTCAGAGTCTGAAATATTTAGATTTATTTTTACTTCTTTCTTGATGTCTGATTGATTCATCACCATTTTGGTTCAAGTAAAGCATATGGTCACCATTGCATCTGGTCCCTTTATAGGGAGCTTGCAATCGAACACTTGCAGTGGCATTGATTTAACACAATGAGGTTGTTAGCCCCATGCATCTTTAGATGCCTTTTGCAACATGCTTGGAAGATTACAGTGGTCCTATTCTTTCCATCCTTGGTAGTACATTAGGCAAAATCTTACTGCTCAAGTTTTCTGAGACATCAAACCTTTTGACTTCACTTATTCCTTTTGGAATATAGGGTAACAACTCTTGCTCTCTTTGGGCTGTCTTCTTGAGATATACTCATGTTGCACTGGGCAGGTACTCTTAGGTCTTCACACTTATTTCTTTCCTTGTGGGTTCCAATCCAGTGGATTTATTATATCATGTTAAGATTTATTTCTGTGTGTGCGTGTGTGTATGCTTTATCTGCTATCTACTTTTTCTCCTTAATCTCCTACTGTGTTGGTGGTAGTTATGTTCATTGTCACATTTCATTGTTTGTTATTATAGCAGGCAATATAATATGAAGTAAGTATGTGATGGAGACAATTGGGTTAAATCGGCCAAGTTGCTTCTCTGCCACTCTTGTAGAGCTGAAAGATTTGGAGCATACGAGGTCTTATCAAAAACAAATAGCCGACTTGGGAAGAGCTAGTGTGGTATGCGACCTTGATATCTTCATACATGATTTCTGTGATCTGATTTTTAATTTATTGAATTGACTTGACCGTTCTTCAATTTTTCACTGGGTGTACAGTATTGTTTTTTTCTTATCTTAGTTTCTACAGGAAGTGATAGTTGGTCTTAGGATCAATCCTTCTTAGTCCCCTCCTAGACAGATCAAGATGATGAGCAGTACATGATTTGCAGAGGTCAGTGACCCATAGCTGACTGTCAGCATCAAGGCCAGCAATCCAGAGCTTCCAAGACCCTTCTACACCTCCACGTGGTGATCCTGGATAACAGACTGCAACACAGCAGACTGGCTAAGGATATGAGACCGAGCAGAGAAGGCTAGTCCGGTACTCAAAAATGCCTGCTAAGTCGGATGTGTTAGACCAAAAGGTGCAAATATCGCAGTCAAGTTGTAAACTACGACACAACGAATTCCATTCTCCAGACAACATCCTGCTACTTGTAAAGCCCTTTTCAGGGCTTGGTAACTGGAGACTGAGAATGAACAAATCTGATATATATAATCATTATGGTCACTGAAATTCAGAGAAACATTCTGCATTTTCATCATCTCAATTTTTGTTGTTGTTCAAAATGTGAATCATTCAGTTCAGTTCAAGTGCCATCTCCACAGCGAATGTTGGCGACAAAAGATCTCCAACAACGTCCTCCTTCTCTTACCTTGATGGTGAAATCTGCCAGGCTTTTCCCTGCGCATCATTTGATGTTATTCTTCCCCTTTTAGCATTGTTTACCTCTGACCTCTACTTTCCCTTCCAGTATTGTTTTCAGCAAGTTGTAATGTCTTTTCATGTGTATCATACTTTGGGGTCTTTTCAGTAAGATATTAATACATTTACAGAAGACTATGAAATGATGTCTTAATATTAACCTTGATCTAAAAAAAACAAAATAACTTGTGAAGCTTACATTATAATTATTGTGTATAATTCATTTCTCCTCCAATAGTTTACTATTCTGCAACGAATAATGCATGCCACAAAGAAATAACCTCTATTTCAGAATATTCATGATCATTACTGTCAGCTCCAAACCTCAGAAATTAGTTACTTAAGAAAGATGGTCCAAATAATAAGAGCACAAGTTCCCACAATTAGGCCACGATCTTGAGTCCCAACCCTTTCAGGCTAATGACGAGCAATTTTAACTACATTGGTTTGCTCATGTCTGCAAAATGAAAGACCAGCTATCATGAAAAGCCAAGAATCCAGACCTTAAGGACGACCCAAAGTCCATCGGGATGACAATATAAGACAGTCTCTTAGAGACCGAAGCAACCAAGCCAGTAGGAAGTTGTCGAAGGCTGAAGGTGCCAGAAACAGAAACACTAATGAGGTTCTGTTGCTGGTGACAGTTAAAACCAGCAACTTTACATAGCAAATAAAGTCACGTGTGGTAATTATAGACTATCTCGGCCTGCAGAAGACGGATGTGTTGGACCGAAAGGTGCAAAATATCACAGTCAAGCTGTAAACTAGCAATACAACATATTCCGTTCTCCGGATTACATCCTGCTACTTGCAAAGCCCTATTCATGTCTTGATAGCGGGAGATTGAGAACGAACACAGAAGAAGATCATCTCGGAAATTAAAGATTATTTTTTTCTTTATATCAAATGATATTCTGAACAAAGCAATAACACCTTGGGACACAAATGAAGATGCATGGTGACAGCTCTTTTAATTCAGCATCCTTGGACATGAATGAAGAGGACTGATGGTAATGTTTTAATTTACAAGAGAAAAATAAATTACCTTTCTTAATGTTCAGCCAGGTGAGGTGTTTGTGATCAAACTGAAAATGACAATAACATGAAAGCAGATCAATCAACAAACTAAAGAAATACATGATGACTCACATTAGGGCATGACAAATCCTTGGCACCATGTCACCTAGAAATATTGTTTTGATGTCTAACATTTCAGGACCAGTATTGTATTTACTCACACAATTTCCCCCCCCCCCCCCCCAATCGCATATTTCCCCCGTAATATATATGCTCCAGCCTAATTTCCGCACCTTCAGCAAATTTTCAAAGTCAAACTGAAGACATCATGTTATGTAGCAGCTAAGAAAGTTTGGCAGACAAGATATTTTCTGTGGGATCGCTCCTCCACATTCAGAAGACTCACTGGCTGATGTCACCTCATTCACTGTTGCATCTTTTTAAAAATATGAAATATAATGCGCTTGTAAAATATAACAACTACAATTTTTGTTGCTGTCTCTTTAAAGTTAATTATGGAGAGTATTGAAATGCACTAGCATACCCAGGTGTCTAAAAAAAAACCAAAGAGTGAAGCAAAAATAAGTTCTGTCAGTGTCCGGCATATCATAAAAGGCAACTTAACTTTGGTCATCGAGGCCGTCTATTCCTACTTGTAAAAACTAGTACGAACAACAAGAAACAGAAAAGAAGATGTTTTACACCCTATAGTAGAATTGAATAGGAGTGAATAAGTCACTGGACTTCAGGCAAGAAAACTTAGTATTGTTATACTATATCTGCAGAAGACAACACTGCAAAAACATTCAAAGTTACTTTGATACAGGCTTCTTAAAGGAGGTCATCTGTAAGAATAAGAATAATGTTCGCCTAGGCATCTGAAACCCATTGCATCAGTCGAACGCCACCATGACCAGTCGAAATGGTGCTGTGTCAGACCTCGTTTTTTTTTTTTGCTATTTGTTTTAAGCCACGTGGTTCGGGGACGGCCTCTCCTGCGTTTCCAGCCAGCTGGTTGGGTGGATACCCTTAGCACTTTGAACTGCATTGAGAAGGATCTGGTGAGCTGGAACTTCCTGATCCAGTTGGACAACATGGCTAAACAGGGAAAGGCGACAATGGTCCAAGACTTCTGATACAGTTGGGAGGTTAGTCATAGTAGAGACCTGGACATTTCGTACGAGCTCATACCAACAAATTTCAAGTCTTGAGATGTTCTTTTTCAGCAGAATCCAGGTTTCGGCTCCGTACATTAGCACTGAAATCACACACGACTGGTAAATATGCAGCTTTGAACTCGGGGATACGGGGACGGCGTGGCACGGCTCACAACCAGAAGGTGCTGGGTTCGATCCCCATCACAGCACCGGCCGTTACCCCGGGGAAGCAATCCCTTAGAAAATGCAGGAGGAAGCAGACCCTTACATAAAAATGCATGCTGAAGTCGGATGCACTGGGCCAACAGGCGCCAAATAAAAACCACAGTGTAACGCACACACGACTTGGGGAATAGATAAATGAGGCGAACGCAAAAAAAAAACAACTCGGGGATAATCCACTACTGTTCCACACGGGGCGGAGGTCGTTCATCACCGAAGCCAATCTGTCTTGACATATCTGGGCTACTGTGTCCGTCAGATGACATTCTGCTTCTGAGATTAGAAAGTTCATTTACGCTCTTCGCTGTGTGACCACGAACTGCTATGTTCAGGGCCAAGATACTGAATTTTGGTCTTCGCCCATGATATTGATAATCCCATATTTTAAGCTGTGCTATCCAGATACTCAAGAGACTGTTGCAGCGCTGAGCTATCCGGGCTTAGCAGGACTATGTTATCCGCGTAGACGAGGGCAGTGATGCATGTTTGGTCAATAGTTATTCCATGGTGCTGAGAGCTGAGGCGGTCCAGGAGCCAGTCACAGAAGAGATCGGGAGCAAGGATGAAGCCCTGTCTGATCTCTGTAGGATGTTGGGAATCTTTCAAAGATTGCCCCTGAGATAGATTCTGGCACCGGTATTCGTATGCAACGCTTTAATCAAGTCGAGAAGTGGTGCAGGAGTTCCGATGCCATGCATGGCTTTCCACAGCGCCGATCTGTCCATAGAGTCGAATACCGCCTTTAAGTCCACATATACAGCGCAAAGAAGGCGAGTAAATGCGAGGTGTAACTCTGCCAGAAGACGGAGTGCGAGGATGGCATCCATTGTAGATCGACCTGGCATGAAATCCGACTGATGTGGGCGATGTTTTGAGACCAGCGGCGGTTTCAGTCGGGCCAACAGCATGTGAGTGAATACCTTGTCTGGAACTGAAAGCAGCATTATTTGGGCAGGTGGTGGTGGTGGTGTGGGGTATTTATTAGAGAGGGAAATCTCTAGACGAACAGCAGCAGCCTGGTCTAGCTTCAATACCATAAAGCCTATACTCCTGCATCTGAAAGACACCATCGCAAGGACGAAACTTTTTCAATTCTGCAGTCATACCAGCCATGATCTATGGATGTAAAGTGTGGAATTGCGGATGCAAAGATACGAGTTACCCAGCAAGCGATGGAAAGACGCATCCTCGGGATCTCAATCAGAGACCAAATCCACAATGCTGAAATTAGAGAACACACTCTATTTCGAGACATTGTGGAGGCTGCGTTTGTCTCACAAATACCACTGGGCTGGCCACGTGGTGCACATGCCAGATAAAAGATGGACACTCAGAATGATGTTTTGGTAGTCATATGATTATACACGACCACCCATACGATGGCGAGATGGTCTGCTGAGAGACTTAGGTAAAAAATGGTTCGACACCGCGAAAGGCCGGCCTGCATTCAGGTAATTGTTGGTTACCTCGCCGGCACACCCGCTGGACTGAAGTCGAGGATATTGTATTGTTTTTTTGTAATTTATTTATGTTTCGTATGTTTTTGCTTGTGTGCAATCATATTGAGTATTTCTTGTTTGGTCCACTCTATTTCATAAATGACAAACTGTGTCTCACACTTTCCTGGCACAACATGTTATGGTGGCAAATTTAAATCACTTGTTTTACATATTTTGTGTTTTTGTTATGATTTTTTAGCTGGTTTTGTTCGTTCTTTGTCCCTGATGAAGGTCTTATGGTCGTAATGTAACTGTCTTGTTTTTGTCCTGGTGCGGTCACCAAACCATCATAGATCTGTAACTAGATATTACACGAGTAATCCGAATACTGCTGCAGCTGTAGAAGATATATTTGATTATTCTGGATCTTTAGTTGTTCATAAGGTGGTTTGACAGGCTCCCTTACCTTCTGTCCTGCCTCTTTAAATGACAGCAGCATCATCATTCCTGTTCTAGTTGATTCACTACAAAGCTTTGAAATCAAACAAGGTTTGGCGCTGAAGATGCAGCCCAGTGAATGAGTTTATAGCAGCCGGCAACTCATAGATAGCTTGCATCAGGGTCAGTGAAGCAGAGTTGAACAAGACCCTATTGTGCCTACAAGTGGCAGCCCGAAAACAACCTCGTTGTCTAGTCTGACTAAGATAACGGGGATCGCAGAGGGAGGGCAAACAGGGTTCTAAAAACACTGAGGTGAAATCGGATGTGTCTGGTAAAAAGACGCAGATATCGCAGCCTCCGCAAACTATGACACAACATCCTTTTCAGCACAAACACTGAAAAAATATATTTTATATAGTATACAGAGGACAAGAGGCGAATGTCTGGCCACGCAAAACATACTTAACGGATGTTAGTCACGATCAGGCGAAATATACTGACCAAGACCCCCAACCTCACTTTTACACAGTTCTTCCTGGAAACAGGCTGTTTCATGGCAATCTGGCTAATGATGTGCGGGGATTGATGTGATCCCCATAGTGGTGAGCTACATGCAGATGAAGCCAAGCATTGGTGATCATTGCACAACCGCCTGGAAGACAGTGTCCCACCTTCATCAGTACGCTCGGGGTGTGAGGAAATCTACTGCAACCCGCCAGTTAAAGCCCTTTTCAGGGCACACAAAAGAGTAAAGTTACTTATTGTGGGCCTTCAACATGAAGTTGACAAACTAAACTATATAGAATAGACTATAGTCTAATAGATAATAATAATAGTAGTATTAGTTTAAGTTAGTGAGTTCAAAAAAATCTGGCAAAGATGGCGCCGTAACTGGCTGCGAGTCTACATTTCCCTACTGTTTTGGATCATTATGGATGCCGCCAGACCACGGATTTGCCTGGAATTCACACTAGTCGACGACTTACACTTGTGTTCACGGATACGTGGAGTTGTTTTCCGTCTGGACTTGTTATTTCGTTCTTTTTTTGTGATTTCTTCCATCCGTTTATCCTGGTCTGGACGCCGGCTGAATGGCGCTACGCTTAAACTAGTTATACCTGTGTCGTATCTCACGGGTTAGTTCTGCCGGTTCACCTTCACGAATATGGCGTGTGGGAATTTTAGATGCTACTATGATGAACTGAATACAGCTGGGGAGAGATGCCAGACTCACTCACACGCTGAGTGTTGTCCATACGACCTCTTGTGGTTATCGAAAAGGCACGACAAACTGCGTTGGATGCCTTCCCACCTTTCTACCCTGCGGGTTACATGTTTACGGAAAGGCTTCGGTGGTAACCCTGAGGCAAAATCTGCATCCTATGCTATCTCCAGTCGTCTCGATGAATGTCTTGCCACTGGCAAAAGGTAGCTTGGGCTCTGTGCGTGAGGTTGACAAAAGGCGCAGTTTCTTCCTCACTTTAATCCAAATCTCCGCGCAAGTCACCCATTTCAGCGGACACAGCAGGAGATACGACTGTCCACACGGCTGAACAAAGAGAGTGGTCTTCATCACTTGTGATGGACAAAAACTATCAGTGAGTATAATTTTTAATGTATAATAAATTAGGTGAATAGTAATAATAGTATTTAATTTTAAGTATTAGTACTAATACTAATTAAAATTTAGCATCTGAATTTACATTTTCTACGATGGTTTGCAACAAAATGTAAAGAATTTGTTATAGTACTTGTGTATTCACCTTTTGTTTTTTGTGATGCTTCATTTTACCTCCATCCTTATGTTTGTGGCTCGGTTTACGGTCCACCTCCTCGGAACCCTCAATATCATCTACAAAATTCTCCATCGGCTGACCTGATTTGGGCTGCTGCTGCCTGTTTCTCTTTCTATCTTTCTTGCTGCCTTCAGTTAGGCAGACAATCATGGCTAGTATTGTCACTAACATAAAAATAAAATGCATTTTGCTGGTAGAATTACGAAATATACAATGAAGATATAAAATTCAACAATTAATTAACCCCGACAGAGCATCTAATGTTAAAACCGTTTCTTGTCTCTTCCGCCGACCTCCGTTATCGACATCTCCAGATTTTTAAAGCAATACAGAACATAAATTAAATTCAGATTGAAGTGATCAGTAAATTTCTCAAAATAGTAATATAGTGGGTATTGCCTCGTGTACAAAATACATAGTAATCAGAAAATAAAACAATTCGGGCATCTCGTGATAAAGAAATAGATCAAATATCACTGTGCTACTATAACAAAATATATGATTGTAGTTTATAAGGAAGACCATGTGGCATATGGTTAAGGTCAGTTCAGTTCAAGTGTCATTTCTGCATCGTATGTGGGATGTGTTGGATCTCCAACGTTCTCAGTTCCGTGGTGATGCAATCTGACAGGCTTTTCCATGTCCGGCTTTTAATCTCAGTGACATGAGGACTGACTTTTGTTTTATTCTTTGCTTGTGTTGCCATTTTTCTACAAGGCTTCTATTGGGATGGTCGTTGGTCATCCTTTTACTCCTCTCATAAACTTCCATAGCGGCCACATCTCAAGGCCAAGGAGTTCCACATTCACGTGCGGCAATGGGTGTTGACCTCATTGCTCCACTAACAAGGCGCAAGGCATTCTTCTGCACTCTGTCCAGGGACTTTACTTTAGTCTGTGAGCATGTTGTCAGGAGTGCATTCCTGTACTCTAAAGCAGAGCGTACATATCCAAGATACAAGCCTATCAGAGTGTCCTTGTCTGATCCGCCATGCTGTACCCACGAGCCTCTTCAATAACTAGGCGCCTCAATGCTTTTAAAAAACATTTTCTACATGTTTCTTGAGGCCGAGCTGTCGGTAGAGAGTGACTCCAAGATATGTAGGCTCTTCCTCTCTAAACAATTTATGTTTGTCGAATCTCAGACTGATATTTTCCTTGGCTATTTTGTGGCTTTTGGTAAAGATAGTGTAAATAGTCTTTTCATAGTTATCTTTAGCTTCCACGTTGTGCAATACTCATGCAGTCTTCTCAGGTCTCCATTTAATCTTTGTGTTGCACTTTCTATATCTTCGTGGCTCTGCCATATCATCAACATGCATGGCTTTGATGTGCTTTGCCAGGTCATTGATGTAAATGAGAAAAATAGTGCAGCTCAAAGCCAAGCGCTATGGTAAGCCTTCCTCTAAGACATCTTTAGAGGAGACTGCATTGCTCATCTTTATCTGGTTGTTCGGTCAATGAGGAAATATTTTTTCAGTTGTACAGCTTTCTCCTAATCCCCACATCAGTCATCTTCATCAAGAGCCCTTTTCTCCATGCTCGATCAAGGGCTGTTGTAAGTTGCAGAAAAAGGGTATTGTATGTTTCTTATTTTAAAACCCATCGTGAATTTTCTGTGTTAATCTGAAAAGCTGGTCTTCTGTACAACTACATTTTCTGAAGCCTGCCTGTTCATGGCAAAGGATTTCGGAACTCCCAAGAAACCAGTAAAGACGTGCATTTATCATTCTATCTGCTAGTTTTCCAAGGCATGATGTTAATGAGATGGGACAGTAGCTTTTTGGTTCATCTGAAGGTTTGTTGCCTTTCAGGATGGGGATAACATGCGCATTATTCCAGTCTTTGGGCAGCTCTCCATTTCTCCAAGTCATGTTGATTAACTTGAGGACTGTTTCTTTCCCTAATGAGCCCATGTGAGTTACCATTTCATTATGGATCCTGTCTGGCCCAGGAGACTTTCTAGGTTTGAATTTCTTCAGACCATGTTGAAATTCTTGCATACTAAAGTCAGCTTCAAATCTGGAGGCACTAACAGTTGGGGCTTTCTTGACATTTCAAGTGTCCTAGATATTCTTTGTCCAACTCATAAAGTTTTCCTGCTATGTTCACAGTGGCAAAGTACCAGTTGAGGTGCTATACTTTTTTTTGACTTCAGTTATTGTTCTTCTACCGTCTATCACTGGCTTAGCATTTATCCTGCTCCTGTTTCCAGACAAATTGTCAATCAATCACCAGGCTCTCTTCACATTGTGCTTCAGGTCAGGTTTTGCACATGTTGATAACCATTTTTCATTTTTTACATTCTTAATTATGAGTTTGACCGTTGCATATAATTTTTTGTAGAGGATCTTTGCTTCTTATGATGGTGTTCTCTTGAGGGCTGTTCTTGCTTCATTTCTTTCAGATACAACAGCTAGCGTTTCTTTGGCATAGAATGGGTTGTACGACTTCCTACTGCCCCTTGTGATGCTGCATTTAGAATAGCTCTTGTCATCTTATTATTGAGTGTTTCTACACTGCTGCAGTCGATATTATCAAGCAGGTGGTCCAATGATTTTTGGAATAGTCTCCAGTCAGCTGTACCAAAGTTCCAGTAAGTTTTCTGTTTGTAGAATGCTTTACTGGGAATAGTGATGGTGGTAAGGATTGACCTGTAATAACTCCTAATGTAGGTGGCAAGAGTTTGTTAGGTCAGATGAACAAATAGTTAGGTCGGGTCGACTAAGTGATAGGTGGGTCCTATGCAAAAGTGTTGATGCAAACCCTGCATCCTGTAGGACTGACAGGTTGGTTATTTCAGAGAGCTCTTATAAAAATGTTTCTGTCCTGTTGCGATCTTGGTAACCCCAACGAGAAGTGTCCGTTGAAGTCACAAGCAAGTAGAGTTTTGGGGTACTGTGTCTCGTGTAGTTCTAGCAGGTTGCATGTTTTCTGAGATGGACTGTATATGTTATAAATTGTTTATTTTCCTCTAGTGTGCCAGTTAGTTGCTTTTTACACATCTGTGGGATAGACTGTTAGCTGTATGACATACTCCTGGATGTCATTTCAAATATATGTAACTAAGCCACGGCAGTCAGTGCACTTACAAGCACAGCTGGTGAATCCTGACTAATGTAGTTCACTGTCTTTTTGTATAGTTTCCTGTATCTTATGAGTGTCAAATAATTTGGCAAGCTCAAGTATTTTATTTCATATGCCACATATTTTTAATTGAAAAATGTTTAGTGAAGGTTTGCATTTATAGTGGTCTTGGCTATGCTGGTTCTTCCTCCAAGGCTTTCTTGTTCTAGTGTACTTGGGAGTATGATGTCTGTGGTGTTTTCTAGTAGTCCTTGCTGTAACTACGGCCAGGGCATCTGTAAACAGGACTATCTGGCTTTTATTGCTTTCGTCTGTCAGCATTGCTTCTACTGCAGCCTCCAGTGCCTCTGCCTCCGCTCTGAAATTGCTTGAGAATTTTCCAGTTGCCACTGACAGTGTTATTTTTCTACCATTTGGTAGGCTCAGGAATACCCCTGCCCCTCCGTTCTGTGTTGTGTTTGTTACAGAACCGTTGGTGTATGCATGGGTCCAGTCCATGCTTGGGTAGTTTTCTGTTATGTACCTTAGGGTTATGTCTCTTCTTTCTTTTTCAGTCTGGCTGTTCTTGTTTCCAATACCTGGTATATTTACTATCACCTCCGGAATGATATGCTGCTTCCATGTGGGTTTGCGTACAGTAGGGATGGGCTTTGGTATTGTTACGGTGTTCATAGGGTCGTCGCTCAACTTTGCTTTGGCTATTTCTACAAAGTTTCTCCGTTTTAGCTTCTCATTTCCAAATCTATTTAGTCTCTGATGCATTGGATGGTCTGTCAGTTTCTCTGCTCGCTGTTGGGCGCTGCAGTCTCTTCTGTCGGTCATGGATTGCAGATTTGTAATCTTTTCATGTTCTACAATTGGCATTGACTTCATGCCTCCTGTTATAAATCTCATGACTTGGTTTTGGAGTTTGCTAATTTTATCAAAGTTCGCCTTTGCTGCTGTTGTCCATGCCGCAATGCCATACTCGAGAACTGTTCTCACTCTTCCAGTGTACAGTTTCTTAAGTATTCTTTCGTCTGCTCCGCAGCTTGTGCCAGCAAGTTTCCTCATGATTGCCATTCTTTGTCTGGCTCTCATTCGGTTTCTCTCGATCTGACTTTTCCATGTCATGCGCCGATCAAATGTGACTCCCAAGTAGTTTGGGTTATCGTTTGGCCACAGGTATTTGCCGTTAAGACTTATTTTGGTGTTCTGGGGTTTGTTTGAAAGCGAGAATATCGTACATGTTGATTTTTCCGGTCCTGCATTGAACATTGAAGATCGCATTTCCTTTAATGTTGTTGTTGATCGTTTGATTTCATGCTTTATCGATGTATTACCTGATAGCTCCAAAATGTTTGAAAAGTAATTGATGTCTTTTATTACCACTTACCTGTGTGAAACAATGTTCTCAGCTCATGTGCTTCCAGTACTCTAATGATAACCAAAGAATAGGTACATTGTTGTCTGTCAGACATGTCATAAGTAATGAGTATGGAGCTTTGGGCATATGGCTGGCTGTAGGAACTATAAGCCACAAGAAAAAAAGACAAGAAGACCCTTTCACGCCATGACTAAGTAAAACGATATTGTTATCAGCTCTTGTACATGTTGTTTGCGAATGTCCACAATGAGTAGATTACTCTTTTGTGTGATATGGAAAGGACGTTAAGTAGTGGGTTGTAGTAGCTTTCCTTGCATCCAGAGCGTGCTGATGAAGGTCAAACCGGGGTCCTCCAGACGGTTGTGCTATGCTTGGCTTCATCTGCGTAATGCTCACTACTATGGGGATCACGTCGACCTCTCACCTCGTTAGCCAGGCTGCCATGAAAACAGTAGTTTCCAGGGAGGTCTACTAGGAAGCCGAGGTGAGGGTTTTGGCCAGTATATTTTGCCTGACCAGACGTTAGACTTCCTCCTAGCTCTTATTCTTCTACTGATCAAGAGGAAAGTAAATCTTTTACTTTGTTTTACAATTTCATATATGGGACATTATTTGTATTGTTTTCTTTAAAACGTTGTAGAAAACTCCAATCTCATCTAGATTTTAGTATGTATGAATGCTATCCTGTGTAAATATATAGGCTAAGGTCGCCGTCCATCATAGACGATGATGGCATAATTTATATTGCTAGCGCTATTTTTAGTAAGAATTAACTGCGCTACTCACTCTCTCGTCTCGTGCCGGCCGACCCCAGTGGCAAATCAAGGACAAGACGACCAGGGGGCGACTACGAGGTGCAGGGAACTCCGCATTAAGCACCCGTGAAAAAGACGGCGGAGTCCGGAGTCAAACCAACACCACCTGATCACGAGGCCGACGGCTTAACCACTTCGCCATGGAATCCCACAAAAATATATGAGATGTGACATACTCTACTGTACATTTATTATGCGTCATATTGATTTGCTCCCAACGGCATGCTCCAAATGTGATAGTGGAGCAACCCTTGTCTCTATAACATACGAAGTGACGTTTTCATAACCCTTGTTCGCTATTAGAACCCAAACAACGTCATTTATATATCTTCTCTTCATGATGCGGTTTGATTTGCCAACGTCTTCAGCATGTATTTGTTTGTTTCTCGTCGCTGTCTCCAACCGATATTAAGCGTAGAAAGTCTTTTATTTGTATATCAGAAGCATCTCTTATAGGAGAATTATTTAACTGGACTATCAAGCTATACCAAGATGAGGCATCTAGAGTGAGGGGCTAGACACATTGTTCATAGTGTCTTACCACATGCTCTCATTGTAGCAGTTGTATTATTCTAGTTTATTTTAGTCTCCCATAAAACCACTCAACAAAAACATACTAATTAAAACAAAGCACATTTAATAATAAAAATAATAATACAGTATCTCTTTATTAGTGCATATTATTAATATGAAAATGGTTACGTAAAGCACTTTACATGTTTGTTAGTTTGTTGTTTGGGGGTGGGGAGGGTGGGACATGTAAAGTGTTTGTAATTTAATTATCAATGTCTTCTTGTAGTGAGAACTTTAAAAGATTGAGAACGACTGATGTATTGTGATTTCGTTAGTGAGTTAGTGTTTGATGTGGATTCCGTGACGAAGTGGTTAAGCTGTCGGTCTCGTGATCAGGTGGTGTGGGTTCGATTCCGGACTCCGCCGTTTTTTTAACGAGTGCTTGATGCGGAGTCCCCTGCATCTCGTAGTAATCTTGGCCTTGACTTGCCACTGGGGTCGTGCGGCTCAACACAAGAGAGTGAGGATAAAAATTAGCGCAGTTAATCCTTACTAATATTAGCGCTAGCAAAATAAATTATGCCATCATTGTTTGATGCTATGTGTATATTGTATAGTGCCTCATTTGTAGGGAGTAGTGGGAGCTCGTGGATACATAAATACACACATCCACGTGCATTCACTACATTTTAAAACGTCCCATCCTTCATTTCACAATAGATAGAAAAACGTGAGTTGTTTACATTTGAAATTTTTTTATCACATCATAATTGTGTTAGTGTATCTGGGGCATTATTTATAAAGGCTTTATGAAGTTCATGTAATAGTCTAACCAAGTGTTGGATATAACATCTTTCCTAGAAAGCTTTAAACATTCATACACACGAGCACGAATATGAATGTGCACATATATATGTTTACAACAATTAGGTATTCATCTTTACCATGTTCCACATTTGGTGTGAGCTAATTATGTTATTGATTCAATAATCCAAACGTGTACAACTTGGACAGATGTTTGTTTACTTTCATTAATAGAACAACTTGAGACGTGCAATGAAACAGAAATACACGAACAGATACACACTGGCTTAAGGTCTAGTTTCATATTTACGTGCTTTAAATGTCATACTATACAAACTAGCAGCATATTTATTCAGCTAGCAGTAAGCAAGCAAGATTCCACATAATTGGTATAATTATAATTATAGTAAAGTACCGTATGTGCTTGAAATAGGTCAGGGTAATGTTCAGACGTGTGGTAAGACTACTGCGTTTATAGATGATGTTTTCGAACAAAATATAATAAGACACTTGAGATATCATTTTTGGCATCCTATTATTGGCCAACACTGGAGCAATGAAGAGACACACGCGTTTTAACATAAGAACTTTAAAGTTACACATTACAGAAACCCAAACAGGGCATTCGAGTAGCCAGATAATAGTTGCACAATCTAGTCGTGAGCTCTGTTCAAATGGGCAACGTTGACTTCGTCACAAGGGCGATGCATTCCTTATAATATAGGGAATCAATAAATGCTAATTTTTCAATAACAATAAATTGTAAAATATTTATATAAAAATACAGCCTGCTTCTATAATGCATAAGACAGCATTTTTGTTGACAATTCAAAATACATTTTGAATCGTGCTGTTCACATTGGATGCGCAACATTAATATTATTGTATCATTGTGTTAGCTAAATTCACATTTTTCAACGTTAGTATTTTTGCAATTTCACGTTATTTGTGTATTAGAAAGCTGTCTTTCTTCGTAGACAGAGGCGTCTCCCTTTAAAATCAGAGAAGGATAACAAATAATATGTGTATAATATAGATTTCTTCAAAACAAATGTCGCCTTATAAAATTCTCAATTCATTTTATGAAAAATGTTCTACTTTAATGTGCACTGTAACATTTAAAAAATTGAAATGTGCTTCAACTAAAATTATTTGAAAGCAATATGCAACAACGAGGTAACCACCATAAAAAGTTCAGGTTCACATTTTGCGGCATATATACAAACTATTATTAAAATGATTTCAGCTACAGGAGCAGCCAGTGTTGTCTTCTGTCAGTTACTTGTCTAGTTCGCTCCATGACTTCGACGCCGGTCAAGGTCCAAGGTTCAGCTCTTGTGTCAGCACGGCTTTGCTGTCACAGTCGTCGCCCGGGGTCGCGAGCTGCTCCTCCCCATATGTCGTGCACGAGGACGACAACAAACGTGAGAAATTTGGTCGGGTGGATAATTAACACCTATCACCTTCAGTGTACAGATCCCAATGTACACGTCTATGTGGTTCTGGTGTAGGGCCATAGCTCACTCGTTATAAGTTTGTAGCCTGGGTAAAGAGGGGAGACACCCAAGTGGAAACCTCTAACGCGAAAGTTTTATGAGGGGTTAACTCTAATTTTTTTTTTTTACAATTTAGTTCGTTGCGTCTCTTGCTATATTCAAAAAAAAAACAACAAGGAAGTACATTTTGAAGCTCTTGTATATATAACATTATAGAATTACATGCAAATAATAAAATATATCTTTAAACTAACTGTTACAATGGAATAATTTTCCACAAACGAAGTAGAAGAAAACATATTGTTCTCATGTAGCAATGACTAGGTACTACTAAACATAACTGTAGTGTAGCTCAATTATCAATGGTAGCATTATAAGACCACAGTACATGCAAATAGAGATAGCAGGATGTAATGTTGTTAGAGCGATTGGTGTTAACGCAAAGACACAGGATTTGCCCTCCAGTCGCGACATATTCAGTCAATTCATTTGTAAATTGGAACCTGATTTACTGTTAGGAGTGGCATGACAGAGGGGAAAAATGACATTTGAACTGTATACAATGTCAAAGAAAAAAAAAAAAAATATTTTGAAACTATATGTTTTTTCATTACATTATTGTTACAATTGAATGAAAAGGCGAGTGTAAGAAGTTTGAATGAATATAACCATGAAATGATTTGTATTGTAAAAATGAAGAATAAACTCATTTAACCCCCCCCCCCCCCCCCCCCAAATGACAGAGGGGAAAAGTAGCAGTTCTCCGAAACGTTGATGTCTCAAACAATGAAGCTTGTAGTACCTCATCCCTGACGACAGTGATTGAGATGCGACTAAATTTACCTCTTTCTGATATGTAAGATAAGACATCGGGAAAGGAAACTGTTCACCTAGTCTCACAAAAACTGAGACATCTTACAGTGAAGTTTCTCTTCCACTTCATCCCCGACTACAGTGTTTCTTTATTTTGTTTAATCCATGCAGAGAAACAGCAAGTTGACCAAGCTTATAGTCCTACATCTATTCTTTGGCCTAAATTTCAAATATAACAATTGTTGTTTGTTCGGTCCATAGATGGTTGGTAGCTTGCCAGACCGTGGGTTTGTTCGCGAGCTGTGCTTTCATGTTATCCCTTAACTAGCAGTGGACGGCGAACATTGGAGTATTCTAAGTGACAACATACACGTTTATTTATCACGCATTAGCTTGTAATATGAACTATAATCCGTCGTTTAGTTCATAAACAAGGTCCGAAGAAATTTTCTACTAAACTGCATGTCAGATCCAAATGATTTTTTGCATGCAGCCGTAAAATATCCAAGAGTAAATATTGTTTTCTCTTAGACATTTGATGTATCTTGAAAAATGTATTCATTAAGCTATATTAAAAACAACCTCACTGAATTGGATATAATTTTAACATGTATACGGTAATCAGTCGTGCTGTTTTAAAAATAGATGTTTTGACATTCAAATACATTTAGTGAAAACAAATTCATGCTAGCCCTACCCCAATTAGACATTTTGTCGAATGTGGAAAACAACCAAGATGATTCATGCGAAACTGTTGTTCAGTTATAGGTGTATTCCAATATTATAGTTTGTGGAGTTGCTCTTGTGACATAAAATTGTTTTTCAAAAGTTACAATGGTATCAATTTTAAAATGACTTTGAAGTGTACATTAATAACAATGCAGAAGGTTACCGTTTTACTATAAAAGTTTTCCCTCGGGGAATCTAAGATGGGTCATTTATGTTGCTATATTCATGACCCAGAGAAACGAACGTAATTCGCGTTTGATCTTGAATAGATAATCCTTTAACCGTTGGATTGGACAGGACTCAGAGTGCACTCATATCAAGCAAGGTAGGAAAATGACATTTGAAGATTTCAATAGAGATGTCATACAACTGGAGATATTGAAACTGTTGACCAAAAATCAACTTATTACTCTTCGGAAACTAAAATTAACATTGCAATCCGACTGCAGTTGTAAAATTCCAGAAGCAAATACCTGAGACAGATACGTGAACGGCGTAGACAAGGTTATGATATTGTATACTTGGACGAATCATGGGTCAAAACTCACCACACCTATGGTAAAGAATGGTAATCAGTTGACGGTGAACAGAAAAAATAAATTCCAAGCAGCAAAGGGCAGCGCATTAAACTAACGTATGACAGAAGCAGTGAAAAAGGACTTGTCCATGGCGCTAAACTTAATTTACAATCAAAAAGTACCGATGGTAGAGATTATCTATCTATCTATCTTCAGTCTACTTATATCGTTAGACGTCGTGGAGGTGTGACCTCCTTTGTTTCATATTTTTTTGCAGATGAAAATCCACTGGTGGCCAGGACAATCGCATCATCTATTAGCCCCTGGAATATACTATCGCCTATTTTTGACACTGATGGAAGTGGAAGCGTAAATTAGGGCAAGGTAGACCCGCAGCCCGTTAGGCGCCATCTAAGCCTCTCCGCTAACCACATAACCAATACCTGACCTGAAGTTATAGCCACAGAGTCCATTTTTTGCGAATTATTCTATGGGAGGCGAATATCACTAGAATAATTTGAGTAGATTCTTAACTTGCATTTTGCTCGAGCACCGGTCGTTATGCCTACTCTTTTCGATTTCCAACTGCTAAGATATTTTAAACGTGCGCGCCACTGCACAGGGGTGTCTGATCTCACTACTCAGAGATAATGGAAAATATTTGCCGGATGATCCACGTGAAAAAATCCCGCTCTCCACCGTGATTTAAACCCGCGACCTCCAGCACCCGAGGCAAACACCTTACCTCGAGACCACTGGGTCCCCCGACGGTAGAGACTTCCATACTGAAATGAATGGACACATTTTTAGGCACTGGTTGACGAATTATCTGCTTCCAATTTTGGATAGACCGTCATACCTACTAATGGATAATGCATCTTATCACAATACAGTATCAGAGGAAAACAAAGTACCAACTGCATCAAATACAAAAGCTCAAATTAGAACATGGCTAGTTGAGGAAAGAGTGAATTTCGACGACACGTATTTGTAACCTGAGTTGTTGCAGATTGTGAGGAAGACAAATAAGACAAAGGTGTATCAAAGTAACAAAAGCATTGAAAAGTACGGTCACACTTCTCTGCGACTCTGTTGAAGTGCCGACCTTTCAAAAATAGACAGTCAGTTCGGGAGGAAGTGTTCTGAACATGTGCTCCTGGAAAAAGAACAGTACTAGCAACGAGATGGATTACAATTTGTCCAGCCAGTAACAATTATCAACCTCTTTGAATCGACAAATTCGGAATGATTAATACCATCGTTTGTGGACGTATAGATTAGCAGACGGATGAATTAGCGTATGTTTATCACAAAAATTAAATGTACATGCAACGACAATAAATACATTTTAATATTCAAATGCTTTAAGTAACATAAAATTCGCTGCCCAATTGATACAACCTTGGAGTCTAGTGGTGGCCGAAGGGCTATAGTAACTGCTGCATATTGGTGCCATTTTAACGATTGTACATAAAGGGCAACACAAACAATCAATTGATCTATCAAGACATTAAGGAGACACACATATGAACAAAATACGACAAGAAATTAAGCTGCGTACTGTAAAATGGTAAATTTTAATGCCATTTCTTTGCGATGGTCCTAAAACATCAAAGGAATTCGCCGACGTGCATCATTCTCAACATCTATGGATTAATTAATGTCAAGGTTGTCAGATCAGTTCAGTTCATCCTGTAACCCATCAGGTCGTTGGGGCACACTTGAAGACACTCACACAATCCCACGCCATCTCTCTCTGTCCGCTGTCGCCAGTCATGCCTCACCGGGACGAAGGTTTGACCACTCAGTGATCTTGTCTGCCCATCTCTTCCTTAGACGACTCCGACCTCCCTTTCCCGGTACGGAACCATGCAGTATCGAATTTGTAATTCCGCTGGACCTCGTGACGTACCCATACCAAACCATCTTTCGCCTTTTGATGGCTCTGAACAGATCATCAAAATGCTTAATTGCGTTTTCTACTCTTCGTTGTACTTCTATGTTCGTGACACGATCCTAATATGTAACATTTAAGAGTCTTCTAAAGCACCTCATTTCCGTTGCATGTATTCTGCACTGGATATCCCCAGTAATGGTTTGTCTCACAGGCATACACAAATATTGAAAACACAAATGAGCGCATTTGTCTAACTTTTATGCTGAGTCCCGCAGGAAGAATTTCGGAGAACATACCACTAAAGAGGGTCACAAGTTGTATTATTATAGTGGAAGATCTGACAAACACCTACATGGAGTCGGAATGTTGGTGCATAAAGACACAACAAGTTGTGTATTGTGATGTCGACCAGTATCAAGTCGATTACTCAGCATACGACTCAAAGTCACGCCCTTCAATATCACGGTGATACAATGATATGCACCTAACTCAGATTATGAGAATAGCGAGGTAGAGAGTTTCTATGAGGAATTACAAGAAGTTGTGAACGAGACACCAAAGAAGGATATACTGGTGGTACAGAGGGATTGGAATGCTAAAATTGGTAAAGACATGGTGCGAGATTGGAAAGGCGCATGTGGACTATACAGTAATGCGAAGACGACCGATAGAGGATTGAAACTCCTGGAATTTGTTCATTACAACAAGTTACTGGTGGCGAATATGATAGAGCCAAACAAAATGTCGAGACGGTGGACATGCCACAGCTCAAATAATGCACTGCTTAGTCAGATAGACTACAATCTGGTCCAGAAGCGATTCATATCCAGCACCAATAGCGCACGGCCGAAATAGGGAGCGACCACGACTTATGATGACCATGTGACTCAGATATAGGGAGAGACCACGACTTAGTGATGATGACCATGTGACTCAGATATAGGGAGAGACCACGACTTATGATGACCATGTGACTCAGATATAGGGAGAGACCACGACTTATGATGACCATGTGACTCAGATATAGGGAGCGACCACGACTTATGATGACCATGTGACTCAGATATAGAGACAGACCACGACTTATGATGACTATGTGACTCAGATATAGGGAGCGACCACGACTTATGATGACCATGAAACTTAAATATAGGGAGCGACCACGACTTATGATGACCAGGCGACTCCGACTTAAGAAAGGTGTGAACAGAGAGGTAACTGGACTAAGATTTGGCCTTGAAAAGCTGAAGCATCCGGAGATAGTAGAGACCTTTGAAGCGAGGATGGGAGGAAGGTTCGCATCCCTCTTGGTTCTTAACGAAGAGACGGAGATTGAAACGATAACTGAGACCCTGAATTCGGCGTTGATAGCCACGACAACTGAGGTCTTAGAGAAGCGAAAGGTAAAGAAGAAGGCATGGATTACAAATGAAATACTCGAGTTATGTGATAAGAGAAGATTAATGAAGAGGTTGAAGAATACCTTGGATGGGATTACGAAATACAGAGAGATAAACTGAAACATAAAGACCAAGATGAAATAGGCTAAGGTAGAATGGATAACTGCTCAGTGCTCAGATATCGAACAAAATCTGGGAAAAAACGATGCCAAGGGTGCATATAAAATAATCAATGTTTAAGCGTCATGGATATTACAGAGCTGTATGCGGAAAATCATTTGGATATGACATGCAGTTTTGTTGAAAACTGCACCGGATCGTGTTCATGAATTAAAAGACGGACTATAACTGTTGAGAGTACAGAGAAATAAGAAGTCTATAGAGAGAGAAAGAGAGAGAGAGGGAGGGGGGGGGGAGAGGTGATGTACACTTATAAATGTTAATTGGTGCAGGGATTAAGGAATATGTACACAAATAATTACGTCGAAAAAAGCTAAAGGTAATACAATGAGCAGTCACTGCCATCGATGATGAAGTGTTAGAGGATCCACTGTAATAGGCGTCACCTTTTTATCAGGTGAGCTGGCCAGTTCGCTGCATTTCCGTCGCTGACAGTAAGCGAAGTACCAATTTATAACTCAATAGATTTTAGAACGAAACATTTTATTTCCATTACAATGAAAAGTTAGAGCTCTGTCACTGCAATGTTTGAAGATGGAACAGAGAATAATGAAGGTGTGACTGCTGAAGAGTGCGCATAACCAGGGATAACAAAGCACAGAGAGAGAGAGAGAGAGAGAGAGAGAGAGGGGAGTGACAGATAGAGAGAGAGAAGAGTGACAGAGAGAGAGAGAGAAGAGTGACAGAGAGAGAGAGAGAGAAGAGTGACAGAGAAAGAGGAGTGACAGATAGAGAGAGGAGTGACAGAGAAAGAGAAGAGTGACAGAGAGGAGTGACAGAGAGAGAGGAGTGCCAGAGAGAAGAGTGACAGAGAGAGAAGAGTGACAGAGAAAGAGGAGTGACAGATAGAGAGGAGAGTGACAGAGAGAGAAAGGAGTGACAGAGAAAGAGGAGTGACAGAGAGAGAGAGGAGTGTGACAGAGAGAGAGAGAAGAGTGACAGAGAGAGAGAGAGAAGAGTGACAGAGAGAGAGGAGAGTGACAGAGAGAGAGAAGAGTGACATAGAAAGAGGAGTGACAGGTAGAGAGAGGAGTGACAGAGAAGAGTGACAGAGAGAGAGAGAGAGTGACAGAGAAAGAGAAGAGTGACAGAGAGGAGTGACAGATATAGAGAGAGTGACAGAGAAAGAGAAGAGTGTCAGAGAGGAGTGACAGAGAGAGAGGAGTGACAGAGAGAGAGAGGAGTGACAGAGAGAGAGAGAAGAGTGACAGAGAAAGAGGAGTGACAGAAAGAGAGAAGAGTGACAGAGAGAGAGAGAGGAGTAACAGAGGGAGAGGAGAGTGACAGAGAAGAGTGACAGAGAGAGAGAGAAGAGTGACAGAGAAAGAGGAGTGACAGAGAGAGAGGAGAGTGACAGAGAGAGAGAGAGAGAGAGACTTACTGTGCTCATTTGCTGGAGGGTAAAGAGAAGGAACCTTGCTGAAAGTTTCGAATAAAAGAGAGTAGGAGACAAGCTTAAATGGATTGCTGATTGTAAAGGACGAAAATGACTGTAATGACTCCGTGACTGAAGAGGAACATGTGGCCCACATGGAAACTAATGACTGGGGCTTCAGTCTCCTAGAGTTTGCACGATGCAATAAGCTGTTGGTAGCAAACACGTTCGGGTATAACAAGCTGTGTATGCGTGGGATACGGCATAGCCCAAACAATGAAGTGCACAGCCAAATTGATTATATACTGGTCTAGAGGAGATTTAGGTTCTAGCATGAACACCGACACAACGAGAAGTTTCCCCGGAACGGATATAGGAAGCGACCACGATCTTTTTATGATGACTATGCGTCTGCGATTGAAGAGAGTCGCAAAGAAAGATGTGACTAGACTTAAGTTTGACCTAGACAAACTAAAAGACCAAAGAATTATCGAAGTGTTCCAATCAAGGGTAGGAAGGAGATTTGCTTCATTGTTGGCTCTCAGAGAGGGATTGGATACCGATACAGTAACAGAGTCTCTTAATGCAGCACTCATAGATACAGCAACAGAAGTCCTGGTGTGCCACCAAACAAAAAAGAAGCCATGTGTGACCAAATAAATTCTAGACTTTTGCGATAGAAGGTCATTGAAAAACCAAAAACATCCACCTGATGAGGTCGGAAGATATAAAGAGGTCAAGAAAGCGATACAAAAAAAGCTGAGAGAGGCGAAAGAAGCGTGGATATGTGAGCAATGTATAAACATCGAAGACATATTAGACAGAAATGACGATAAAGGATCATACAAGGTGGTCAAAGACCTAGACGAGGCAGGAACGTTATGGTCCAGGATAAAAGCGTCAAGTGCCTTATGGGGGACAATGACGTACTGTCACGATGGACAGAGTACTGTTCCGAGTTATACAATTATGAGGGACGGGACGAGCCTAGGAAAACAATCCCACCAACAGCGATAGAGGATAACCAAATGATAACGAAGGACGCAGTAGCTGCAGTGGTAAAGACTTTAAGAAGAGGGAGGCCGTCCGGCCTTGAGGATTCAAGAACAGAGAATGTCTTGTAATCCGTTCAGCTGGTTTCCTTAATATGTCATATCCAAGTCCAACTTCCTTTCCTCGTGTAATGTTCCACTGATATCTGTCTGGTTATTACCTACAGTTCCCCATTAATAATCTATTCATGCAATTTTTACGGATCCATCATCATCCAGGCTCTATCCCATCGGCCCAACACCATGTAATGATATCTGACTAGTTTCTTAGTTATTTGATGCCATTACAAAGTGTCCCCTTATTGTGGCCTAGGAGGAAGAAATATTTTCCTAACATCGTTGAGCGATGAGCACTCAAAGAGTGCAGGTCAGTGGTGTCGTATGGGTGTGAACACGGTTGACACTCTGGAGTGTGTTGTAGTTGGATTCTGCTAAGCTGCTTGTTAAGTGGGATGTCATGTGTTCACAGCTGGAAAATGGTCCGGTAGACCTTCCTTATGTGTTGATTGGCTTGACTTGGCTTCGTTCGTTCTCAATCTTCTGCTACCAAACCCTGACATGGGCCTAAGTAGCAGAATGTAGTCCAGATAACGGAATGCGTTGTGTCGTAGTTTACAGCTTGACTGCGATATTTGCACCTTTCGGTCCAACACATCTGACTTCAGCAAACATTTTTTGAGTACCGGGTTAGCATTCCCACTTCGATCCCTTCTCCTTAGCCAGTCTGCTCTGTTGCAGCCTGTTATCTAGGATCACCGCGTGGAGGTGTAGAAGGGTCTTGACAGCTCTGGTTCACTGGACCTGACGCTAGCCGTCAGCTATGGGTCGCTGACCGCTGCAGCTCATGCGCTGCCTATGAGTCGATTGATACTGGTATTTAGATTGGGTTTGCCACATCTCCCACCCTATGTTTTCCATGGACAATCTGTTCAGCTAAGTTTTCTTGTTTAATGTTCTTATTCTTCTTCATTCAACCTTAGATCAAGGTCTCGGTTTCTCTTACAAAGGACACCGTTGTTTGTAAGGCTGTTTTATCTCCATACAATTTGTTGTCTAATATCTGTCTCGCAAGACCAGTATTGTTCTCTCTTCCTGCATGAGTATGCAGCTTTGTAGGATGTGTTCCATAGTCATGGTATGCTCCTCAAATGGACACATGTCTGTATCAATTCTCATTTTGTTTGCTGTTCTTATGAGCTTTACAGTAGAATTGCTGGCTGTGTTTGGCTGTTTTTATGAACTGTTTGTAGAGTTACTGGATGTATGTAACTTCTTATGAGCTGTTTGTAGAGTTATTGGCTGTGGTTATGAGCTGTTTGTAGAGTTGTTGGCTGTGTTTGACTTCTTATGAGCTGTTTATAGAGTTGCTGGCTGTTCTTATGAGCTGTTTGTAGAGTTGTTGGCTGTTTGTGACTTCTTTTGAGCTGTTTGTAGAGTTGCTGGCTGCTTATGACCTGTTTGCAGAGTTGCTGTGGGAAGGCAAACCCAGAACACAAAGTTACCAGATATCCAGCAAATCCTTTTCAATACCAACGCAGAAGAACAATCTCTAACCACAAACAATGAAAATAAAGACAAGAATAATTTGGAAATATCACACATTTATTGAAAAATGCACTCACTGATTGAACCAACAAAAGTTGCTTTCAAGTGCGGAACTGTAAAACAAAACAGTGACTATCGCTGAACACAATTTTACAAAATAAAATACATGTTTATTTCTACTGAGTTAAAACTCTGACTTGCTCAAAGATGTATATGTAAGTTTTATATATAAATATAAATGCATGTTTGTTCTCTCAAGTTTCAAGATTCATAATGTCCTCAAAGATTCATAATGCATAACTCTAACAAAACAAAAAAACACCCTTAGAGCATTTGCCATATTGCTGTGGTCCACTGAGGAAATGTTAAGAGTTACAAAATATATGGCGCTTTCCTAAAAAGCCACCCCACATTGTGCAGACTAGATTTATATTTCACACCAGATAGGGAAAAACCCAGATTATTCATAACGCACAGCTCTAAAGAATATAAGACTAAAGTAAAGTATCTGCAGTCAAAGACGCAGCAACTAAAGTTTGACTGATGTAAAATATACGCATTTGCCATTTCACACACATACATGAAAAAGTTAATAGGTATATTTAATGTACGTTTCTTTGGCAACTGAAACGAACGTCCAGTCTGGTCAGACACAACATAATGACCATGACCACTCACTCACTCTCTCTTCGATGTACTGTTCCCTGGAAACAGGCTGTTGTTAAGGGAGTCTTGACTGACGAGATGTGGATTGACGTGATCCCCATTGTAGTGAGCGTAACTAGATGAAGCCAAGCATAACAACTATCTGGATGACCACGGTCCACCCTCATCAGCATGCTCAGGATGTGAGGAAAGCTCCCACAAATGGCCCCGTAACACCCATTTCAGGGTGCACAAAAGAGTAAACTTATTGTGGGCATTAAACAACAACATTAGTCTCATATATGTTTCTATAGCAGACACTGCTGTCGAAGATGAAGTCTTATAGACTTCATTGTACTAGGCCACATGCTGTTTATGAAGAGGGGTGGCCAGTTGTCTTCCTCACTGTTTTTCCTTCTGTAACAGTGAGTCAGTCACCCATTTTTGTTGTTGTTCGCCTTATTTTTCTTTTCCCCAGGGTGGTGTACGTTGCACTATGTTTTTATTTTTGCGTCTGTCAGCCCAGTGCATCCGACTTCGACATGCATTTTATGTAAGGGTATGCTTCCTCCAGTATTTTTCTAAGAATTTGCTTCCCTGGGGTAACGTCCGGTGCTGTGATGAGAAGTGAACCCAGCATCTTTGGGTTGTGAGCCGTGTCACTAGGCACCCGTTTAAAGCTGGGCCAACTGGAGCATACCCATAACACAGTTGAACTCTGTACCATGGGCCTAAAAAGTGAGCGTTCTGCCACTAAGTTAATTAAAGGCCCTTAGCATGTATTTGTTGAAGACTGAGCCACAAAAACCTCAAAAGGATTATTATTTTTTTTAAATTGTCCGGTACTCAAAAACACAATTGCTTTGAAAAAAAAAGATAATAACATGTCATTTTATTGCTATATATATATATATCCAGCCTCCTTATCAATCCACACTTGTAAGGAACATGTTAAGGACCTACAGCATAGGTTCTCAACCTTTTCCGAGTTGCGACCCCATTTTATGAAAGCAAAGTCACCCGCGACCCGATACATTAAAAAAATGTTTTTAAATAGGATAAAAGAAAACACATCGAATATCGATTTTTAAGTACAATATAATTCAATATAATTTCAACTTACAACATATTTCTGGATTACGCAATCGACTCATCTGATGTGGCAGAAACTTATGATTTACTATATCTCACAGAATTCACTTACGTAAACAAATCTCTGCAGAATGCAATTATTTGTTTTTTTTAAACTGCTTATGTAAATAGTCTGGGGTCTGCGTATTGATGTATATGACTATGGGTTGCTCCAGTGCAACCACTGAGAACATAAAATAACAAATCTACTCATATTTTTATGTTAATATTCTACATTGAAAAATGATATTACTCAAACTTTAAAACACCATTAAAAATTGCTTTATATTAATGTTTTTTTTTTAGTTTACTGTTTCAGCTGGCGACCCCACAGAAAACCCTCTGCGACACCAAATGGGGTTGTGACTCATAGGTTGGGAATCCGTGACCTTTTTGTATAGTACTGTAATCTATAATCCCCAGTAATGTACACTGAAAGGTTAAAGTTGTATAAACCTTTGAAAGTCACATAATAATCTGAATTCCAATAATGGATGCATTAGCATAAGTTCTTGGTAAAACTACTTTCTTTATAAATAAACAAATATCCCAAACTAGCAATAATACTCATGTGAAAATAAAAAAACACACAAACTAGTGAAACTACTCAAACAAGACAACAGTAATCTACTAGAACACAACTAGAATGTGTTTTGTACAAGTCAGATATTTGACTCAAAAACCATGTTAAAAAAATTAATTTGATAACAGGCCTCCATCTTCTCGTTCAATTTTTATTGTAATGTGTCTACACGTGAAGTCCAATTCTCTTATACTTTCTACAAATAAGGTAATTGACACCATGTACAACTCTCCTCAGCTGCCTCTTATGCCTAGCAGTTTGCATTGTAACATTTCTTAGCTTCCCTATCAGATCTCAGTAACACATGGGCAAAATTAGTATTAAAGGTAAACAACAATTGCTGGGTTGACTGGAGGAGTGGTCATACCAGGAACTAACAACACCCAGATTTTTTTTTCTGTCTGTCTGTGATTTCATACCCTGGCATGATGTAATCTCAGTCTTAGCATGCCAGCTCACTGTCGACTAGGCTAAACGCTCGTCTTAAAGGAGGGCACAAGTAAAATAACAACGGTTCTGAAATATGGAGTTAGACTTCAAAAGTGTGGTGACACAATGGCTGTCATTTCATTGCAACAGCTGTGGCAATGAAGAAGCTGGCAAACTAACAAAGGAAGGTGCAAAGCTATCTCAACCAAATATAAGTATAACTTATGAAGAGATGAACAAAATATCTTTGCAGGAACACTGCTTCCTATATGTATTTAACAGTACGTCTAAAAGCAGAAACAAAGAAAAATTGGAAGAATAATAATACCACATAGCTATGAACAATCCAGTTTTCAAAATTATAAAATAATTTATTGAATTTTTCTATAAGCAGGCTAGGCTCAAGCAGGTTATTACTCCGCTGCGTTGGGACAAGCGCTTACGGAGGATGGTTAACCGATGTGCGAGTCCATCCTAATAGACTCAAACACTAGAGCAAAGCAGACCTGCAGCCCATTAGGCGCCATCTATGCTGCTCTAAACAAACCATCTAACCATGGCCGGTGTTATGCCATGTCACACAGTCGCCTCTTACAACATGCTTTCTGTGAGGCAGTGGTGCTATTTTTGTCCTTGTCATACACAAAGACCCCGGCAGACCACTTAAAAATTAGTATTACCGTTCTAATATAATGATAGTTGTCCATCACAAGTGAAGAACACGTGGAGTCAGATGTTACCACAAATATGACTGTACCGTACTATCTTAGTGTGACAAACTTTATAGGACATGGACTATGTCGGCCCCTTCTGGAATTGTTTGCACTGCAGTGATGATTCTCTGCCATTCAATAAAATGTTCAGCAACACAGAAGTTATCAGGCAAAAGTCTGATAATACATCTCAATGTACAAAAGTAAGAAACTGCGTAATGCAGCGTCAATTCTGTAGAAAGATATTCACAACTATCATCATTTCTTTCTTGATAATAGGAGCCTGCAGGGCCGCCATCATAGCTGGCAAACTTGTTTGAAGTCTGCCCCAAAGCATTTATGTGTTCTTGCAGCGAGTTTCTGTAGCAATGTTTTACATAAGGTTGGGGAGGAAGACTAAACATCTGGTCAGGCAAAATATACTGGCCAAGACTCACCTCAGCTTCCTTGTAGCCCTCCCAGTAAACGGGCTGTTTTCATGGCAGCCTGGCTAACAAGGTGAGGGATCGACATGATCCCCGCAGTATTGATTGACATGCAGATGAAGCCAAGCATAGCACAATCGTCTGAAGGAGCCCGGTCCACTTTTATCAGCATGGTCGAGATGTGAGGAAAGCTACTGCAACCCGCTTTTTAACGTCCTTTTCAGGGCGCACAAAAGAGTAGACCTACTCATTGTGGGCATTCAAAACAACAATAACAATATGATAAGGTTGCCAGACTCATACACAAGCAATATTATTCAGATGAGTATCAGAGATAATATTTCAGATAATAATGCAAATAATAAGACATATATAGCAAATATAAGTTGCAACAGACAACAATTATAAGTAACATATTAAAATTTGAAATGAAAGTACTTGACTTGTATGCTGGTAATAGTGGAACTGCAAGACAAGCTCTATGGCAGTGGCGAGAGCCTCAGGATGACCGCCGCTTTTTTCGAAAAAATAATGGTTATTGCCTGACTGCGTACGCAGAAGAAGAAGTATGCTGGTAATAATAATAATGTAACAAGTGAGGCTGTCTTCAAAATAAAACAAGCCATAGAGCAATATAAGTTTCTGATGCAGTAAACTTAGTATCAGTATGTCAAAATGGGTTCAAGACGCCGCCAAGCAGCGCATAAGCTGCAGCGGTCAGCCACCCATAGCTGACTGATAGCGGCAGGGCCAGCGAATAAGAGCTGACAAGATCCTTCTACACCTACATGAGGTGATCCTGAATAACAGGTTACAACAGAGCAGACTGGTTAAGGAGAAGGGATCGAAGAGGGAAGGCTAACCCAGTACTAAAAAAAATGCCTGCTGAAGGTGCAAATAAGCAGTCAAGCTGTAAACCACAATACAACGCATTCCGTTCTCATGACTACATCCTGCTACTTGCAAAGCCCAAAGAAGTATGCCAAAATTATAATACTTTTTAAACTTTTGCCGTAAATAAATATAAATAAACTAGACAGATCTCAAGATTCAGTTCTGTTTCTTAATTCTGCAAGACCACAAGCACTTAACTCAAGCCTTCTTTGTAACTGCAAAGAACGCTTTATGCCCAACCCTATTTTGGATCACCCTTTTGAGCTTTGCTCATCAGTATCAAATTGTTATGGCTTCCTCTCCCACTGTTGTTGAGTGTTCCAACTGTTCCATTATTTGTGGATTACAGTCCAGTGAACAGTAAAATCACACAAGCATGTTAATGGTGTTTTCCCAGAACCTATATGAAAAGTGCTAAAATGATTACACTTTAAATACGGAAAAACACACACAAAATGAAAACCAACTGACTCTCTAACCATACAAATGTCACAGCCTGACCAGAAATAAAAATTCACAGAACATGAGTCAGACAGGATCAAGTAAATTTTTGCCGTCCCATTGTAACTGCACTCACATGTAAATAGTTCTAAATATTCACCCAGAAACTAGACTAAAACATGTCATTTAATACCTCAGGGGTCAGTCAAGATGCAGTAGTGCATGAGCTGACAGCCCGAATCCGGGTCAGCGAACCAAGACTCTATTCCGCCTCCACGTGGTAGCCCTGGAAACAGGCAGTACTAGTCGCTAGTTAGTCTGGCCAAGGAATCAGAATTGCAGTGGGTAGGCAAACCCCGTGGGGAAAAAAAGCCAGCTGAAATCGGATGTGTCGGGCTAAAAGACACAGATATCGCAGACTCACTGTAATCTATGACACATACTTTTCAGGACGAATGATGAAGAATTGAATACTTAATTGAGGTGGGATTGGATTGGTGGCACGAAGGACAAAAATTCCCATCAACAAAGTAGAACATATACTAATATTTATACTTGTTTTAATTTATCTAGCTACTTCCACTTCTCTGTGAATTGTTCACTTTCTGCCTTTATAAATCATTTTACACAACTTTTTAACAAATGTTAAACCTACAAATATATTAAACTAACATTGATTTTCAAAATTTCAATAAGATGTTGACGCAACTAATCTTTGTTTTCTAACTATACTAAACCTGCCGCTGGTACCGGCATCTGGCCATAATGGATAAATCTATAAGCCATCAGCATGTGGTAGCGTATGAGTTTAAAAGTGGCTAGACCCATGTGGTAAATTAACTAATATGATCTACTAACTGGCCTTTTGAAATCATTAAGTCTGAAGAATTCTTTCTTCACTTACATGTTCAAAAGTAATAGTTACGTGCACTCAGGAAACAGACAAACAACTTCATCTATAGAGTTCAATAATCTTTTAAAAATTCAGCGGTTTATGAACAAATGTATGCTGGATTAGTATATTCATTGATTTTTTGGTACGGTTTTGATTGCTATATGATGCATGAATTGGCTGTGCTGACAAAACACTACACAGAGGCAAGGATTGAAAATAACGACCATGCAGATGATGCATGACAGGAAAATAGGACATCCCCATGACATATATAGACAGATGAGATGAGCTGATAAAACATATGATCCACTCCATGTTTTTCATTAAACAAATAAAAACTATGAAGTTAATACTGGATATCAACGAAAAAGACTACTCAGTAATTCACAATCTGGTTGCACTCACAAAGAAACTAGTAGATTAAATACGCATATGTGACTAACCAAACATTTGTCAAATACGGTTAATGTACAATAAAAGGGTTGAATAAGTAGCATAAGCCAGGGGTATAAAAGCATACCTTTGATTCCATTGTTATAGCAAATATATGTTGAGAATCTATGTGAGGTTTTTCATTAATCACTAAAATATATTTGTACAGCATTAATATCACAAACTGCTTTAGGTATTGATATGGTATAAGTTAACAGTGTGTTGGAAAAAAAAAAACATTCTGTCAAATTAAATGCAGGATCAAGATGCTGAGTAGCGCATGAGCTGTAGCGGACAGCGACCCATAGCTGACTACAGCGTCGGGGCCAGCAAACCAGAGCTGCCAAGACCCTTCTACACCACCATGCGATGATTCTGGATAACAGGCTGCAACAGAGCAGACTGGCTAAGGAGAAGGGATCGGTGAGGGAATGCTAACCTGGAACTAAAAAAATGCTTGCTGAAGTCTGATGTGTTGATGTAAACTACGACACAAAGCATTCCGTTCTCTGGACTACATTCTGCTACTTAGGCCGTGTCAGGGTTTGGTAGCGGAAGATTGAGAATGAACGAAGCCAAGCCAAGCCAAACTAAATGCAATACCATATCATTATCATCATCAAGACCTTTTTGCTTCCTGTTGAGTAGTGCCAGATTTAGATCCAAGCTAAATAAGTTACAGCTTAGAGCTTCATATGCTGCAGGGAACTCAAAAGACTTCTGAATTTGTTTGGAGGGGTTGTGACTTAAAAAATGGTTTGTGTACTGAATATATAATATGGCCATTTTTCACTTCACAAATTGGCATTTCACATGTGAACATTGAAAAAGAATAAATCACATTTAATTATTGTTTTTAACTGCTATATTGCTTTATAATCTGTGACAGAAATTAAGACAACTCGATAATTAATGCATTTATTAGACAATAAATTGTATTATTTTTCACTTAAATTTCTTGCTATTAAATAATTAAAAATCATACCAATATATATCTTCAAGTGTTGAGACCTTCTGGTGTAGTTTTAAAACAAGGTACCTGCAAGTTTTATACAGCTTAGGGCCGCACAAAGTCTAAATCTGGCATAGGTGTTCAACAAATACACACCAGGTTTTCTTGCCCTGTATCATCTGTTCCAAGCTCCAACCCAAGTCTTCCTTATGCCTTTAATGTATGTCTCAAGCTCTCCTATCCTATCCATGTCTGGTTTGGGCTACCTCTATTTCTCTTCCAGAATAGAGGCTGTCTTGTAATGCTATGAACTGCTTTCTTACTATGTGTCTTTCCCAATGCCAGTGTCATCATCTATTCCCATGTGCTTTGTCTGGTTCTTTCTCCAGTTCTACATTAGTGATCTTATCATAAATTAGATATCTAAAAAAGGTGGTACAAATAACTAGGACCGCAATCAGAAATACGACACGATCTTGAAACCCAGCCCTTGCAGACTCGAGCGGAGTAATATCAACTTTGGTGGTTTGAGATGTCTGCAGTATGAAAGAAGATTGGTTACCACGGCAAGTAAAGCGATAAGGATCTAGACCCCCCATGAGAAACCAAAGTCCGTTGAGATAACAAGATAACTAGACTGGAGCTAGTCCAAGAAGAAGTGTTTTCTTCCTGGCAAACCTTTACACCTCATGGCAGAAGAGGAGCAGCCTATGCTATTTCAATCCTCCTATTCTGCTTGAACATCCATTAATGACAGTATGTATCTTTTTTTAATTGTCTTATGAAAAGTTGACTAGAGAACTAGAGAACCCTGAGACATAGCGCTCATTGAAAAACTGACTGCCGGGGGCTGAAGATGCAGTACAGTGAATGAGCTGACAGCAGCCAGTCAGCCATATTTAGAATATAACCAGCTGAAGTCAGGTTTGTCAGGCCAGGTGTATCAGGCCGGAAGACATATCGCAGCCTCGCTGAAGAATAAGAAAAACAACTGTCAGATAGAGCGCACACATGAATACAAGTTGCCAAGTCATCCACAATAAAGAGCCGCCATCACTCTGATTCAGTTATCAATTTTTACAGCTGGATAAACAAACATCTCACAACCAGTTTAAAAAAACCCAGTCAATGTGACGCAAACGACATATGTAGTGCCCCCCTGTCACTGTATGCAAAATTTTAGTTATGCATAAAAAAAATAAAATAAAGGGTGGAAAAACAGTAACAAATTTACATTATTTGATTTGTGAAAAACTGGAATTATTCAAATAAACAAAAACCCTGCCCCCCCAAATACAGTGCAGTTTCATGTTATGTTACCATGTACTGGAGCTAAAATTAACTTATAATGATGGTAATGTTTACCACGTGGTGCACTCTTCTCTCTTAGGTGTAGAATATGTGTGCATGTGAGAATTCGCTTGTAATGAATATGATATGAAGATCAACACAGGCAAGACAGAGACTATGTTGATTTCACTTGAACAATTGCAGAGAAGTTTCTACATCAGCGACATTGATATCAAGAAGTACAGAGTTCAATACCTAGGTAGTACGTTCACTGATGATGGCAGAGTGGGTGTCTCTGACACTCAGGAAGTTACACCTTACGACAGCACAAGCCTCCCACTTGGCGATAAGAAATCTAAGCATCCCACCTCTCTGCGACACAATATGGCAAGAGCAGTAGGACAAAAGAATAAAATGTAAGAATTTAGTTTATGTGATGGAACGATAACAAAATTCGTACTGTGTGGTATTAATCATATCAAATGACAGTATGAGTGACTATGATTTGGTTTAAACAAATAAAAGCCATGGGGCAGAAGACGCAGCAGTAAATGAGCTGACAGCAGCCAGTGACTCGTACCTGACTGCTTGCGTCAGCGATGTATAGCTGATCAAGACCCTATACCCCCTTCAAGTGATGCCCTGAAAACAGGCTGCCCTCGTATAGTCTGCTTAAGAGAAACAAATTGCAGAGGGAAGGCATCCCGGTCCAAAATCGCAGTGCTGAAACCGGATGTGTTGGGCAGAAAGGCGAGTATTTTTTTTCCAGGACAAATACCAACGAAGAAATAAAAACTATTGAACAAAAAAAATAAATTTTGTTTGCGTTCCCTTTTTTCTCTATTCTCCAAGGCAGTGTGTGTTGCACTATTTTTTATTTTTCGCATGACGGCTCAGTGCATTTTATGTAAGGTCTGCTTCCTATTGCATTATCTAAGGGTTTGCTTCCCCGATAGGTAAAGTCCGGTGGTGTGATGGGGACCGAACCCAGTACCTTCGGTGTGAGCCGTGTCACTTAACCACTAGCCCAAGCTGTCACCAATTTTACACTTTAAATATTGCAGAAGTCCGCCAAGGGAGACGCATGAGGGATGGTCGAATAGTTTTGCACTTTACTAAGATATTGGTAGGACAGGCTGGAGAGGTATGTATTATTGTAAAGACGCATTATTGGTTAATATTTCCCTTGTGTACATGGCGTGCTTGAGGTGCAGTGTGACAGGATAATTGGCGGAAAACTGGGTCAGTTGTGCCATGGACAAAAACAGACTCGTTGCATAACCAAATTCTAGCACCTGCAGGGCAAAGCTTGAGCTGCCATGTGACAGAAAAATTATTTAAAAACTGGGTCAGTTGTGTATGCAGCAGTGCCATGGACAAAACAGACTCGCTGAATAATCAAATTCTTGCACCTGCAGGGCAAATCCAAAGAGCAAATTCATGAGATGT
Organism: Ariolimax columbianus; assembly: GCA_036924085.1. Lineage (NCBI taxonomy): Eukaryota > Metazoa > Mollusca > Gastropoda > Stylommatophora > Arionidae > Ariolimax > Ariolimax columbianus. Next base: position 39,963,125 of record JAVGWX010000006.1, read on the forward strand.
TTGCCTTTTATAAGGACATCTGTTCTTCATAGAACACTGTGACGCATTGGAAAAGTCGTTTTAAAACGGGGTATATCACTGTTAAAGATGGACCAAGCGGAAGGTCATCCATTACAGATGATACAAGCAACATTTGAAGAGTGTCCATAGTCCTCTCAGACAGGCGCATAACTGTCGAGGACATCACGGCAGAGTTGTTGGGACTAAGTCATGGAGCCACAATAAAAAAACATTTTTTGGTAGACTGGTTACTGAGGACAAATGATGGGTGCATTTCTATGAACCCAAGACTAAAATCCACAGCAAATAATGGCAACATTCCAGTCTGCCACTACCAAAGGAGACAAAAGACGGTACACGCTGCGTCGAAAGATCATGCTCAGTCTTTTGGAATTGCTGTGGGGAAATACACCTACCTTCCAGTTGGCTGTCAACTTTACGTACTACCAAAGCCATCTCCAGAAGTTACGAAAAGAATTGAAACACAAAAGACACGGGATGCTGCCCAGAGGTGTTTGCTTCAGTACAATGTGCGAGGGCTCATAGCTACATCGTCCTTGCCCAGCATTGTGGGTATGAAATCATGCCCCATCCACACTGGACATGAATTAGTTTTTCTAATGTCCAGTGCTTGATTACTGAGCTAGAGATGTATCCTGGGCCCAGACGGAGGCATTCAATAATCAGGGCATCAGGAAGGTGAAGATTAGATGGGAGAAGAGATTAGCGTTACAGGGTGAATAGACAGAAGGATTAGTTCACATAAATTTCCAGGTTAGTGACTTGACTCCTCCATACTAAAGTGCAAAAGTTCTCGACCATCCTTCGTATAGGACTGAGGAATCCAGTCTGATAGTCTCTGTAGTCGTCATTAGTGTACAGATTAAGCTTTCATTTCACCCTCTTGCAAAAAAAATTAGGTCTTACTAGGGTTCGAATCTGTCTCCAGGCGAAAAGGCGGGTATTATAACCGCCCTGTCACTCGCTTCTTGATTTCAACAAATGTATAATAAATAAGTTAACTTTAAGCAGACATTTCTTGCTGTCACTAACCTAAATTATAAAATATTTAATGGAGGAGACTATTACAAGCCAAGACTCATTTTTGTTTAAAATAATTGTTTTTTTGAAAACTAAGAACATTTGATTTCAGTATGATGTTCATTCATATATTAATCCAACTCTGAAAATTTGTCGTCCACATACTGCAAGTAGTCCTGTCCTGCATACAGTAACAGACAGCTCGAGGTAATGCCAAAAGCAGCTCGAGCTATTGGTGATGATTTTAATAAAGATCTCCCCAAGCCCCATATCATGCAAGATCCAAAGTTGAACAAAACAGATCCAAACACACAGTACAGAATACCACGCTTGATGGGAAGATTCCTTATGTGTCGCCGAGAATAGATGTAAAGACCTGCTCCCAGATGAGCTTGAAACCACAAGGTGTTACCCACAAGTCTGTACATTTCACCAAAAGCTCTGTGGGAGAGAAAATAAATTCAATATTTTCAATAGAAAGACATTATTTATAAACACTGCACACTTTATGACATTCTGAAGAACATTGGCCTCAAGTGGCTTACGGGCAGAATCTGGTCCACCAAGTCATAGCTTGTTTACCCGACAATGTAAATTGACATCATAAGATGGAATAAGAGATTATAACAGTTAAACAAGAAAAGAAAATATACATGCTCAAAAGACAGTTGTGGAAGGAAATGATCGCTAACTCCACAAAGCAGAACATGTGATAGTAATTAATACAATAACAAAACAATCTTTAACCTTCTGATTTCTTATTTTTCTTCGCCGTTCTCAAACTGCCGCTACCAAGCCCTAAAAAGGACTTTGGAAGTAGCAGTATGTAGTCCCAAAAACGGAATGTGTTGTCACAGTTTATAGTGAGACTGATATTTGTAAATTTAGGTCCAATACATCCGTCTTCGGCAGCATGCATTTTTTGAGTAATGGGTTAGTTTCCCTCTTCAATCCCTTCTCCTTAGCCAGTCTACTCTGTTGCAGCCTGTTCTCCAGGATCACCACGTGGAGGTGTGGAAGGGTCTTGGTAGCTCTGGTTCGCTGGTTGTTATGCTATCAGTCAGCTATGGGTCATTGCAGCTCATGCATTGCTCAGCATCAGAATTATGTTGATATAAAACTTGAAGTCTACTGACCGCACTGTAATGCTAACTACCTTTCTATTCGCCAGTAAAAAGTGGGCTATACACAGGCATTCTAGAAAAATAAACCATAACCACACAATTAGCCTATGTAGATTGTTGGGGAATACTTCCTTTTTCTGCTTCGGCATTCATCTTGAAATTCAAGTTGTGATGTAGCTAGCAATGAGGCTGCGATATATGTGCCTTTCAGTCCGACCTATCCAATTTCATCTGGTTTTTTTTAGAACTGAGTTTGCCTTCCCACTGTGATCCCTATCCCTTGGCCATACTACACTATTGACTAGTGCAACCTGTTTCCATGGCTGCCACATGGAGGTAGAATAGAGTCTTTGTCAGCTATGGTTCGCTGACCATGATGTAAGCAGCCAGCTTTAGTCTATGGCCACTGTCATATCACTCATTGCTGCACCTTCAGCCCCGATTATTAAGAATAAAATGGCAACATAAGGTACCAGACCCTGAGATCCTCATGAAGATTAGAACGAAAAGCAATTACACAGTATTCAACCAATGCAAGATTGTCGTGCATTGGATACCTTTTCATTGTGAAATACTGGAAAACAAGAGAGCCGGTCAACTGGCATAGGAGGGATGCACCAATTACATGTCAAAAAGAACTAAAGGACAATCAAATCAATCAGAGTCAGCAACATTAACACAAGACGTAGACAAGAGTTGTTGTTGTCCAATGCCCACAATGAGTAAGTTTACTCGCGTGTGTAACCTGAAAAGGGCATTAAGTAGCAGGTTGTAGTAGCTTTCTTCACATCTCGAGCATGCTGATGAAGGTGGACCGTGGTCCTCAAGGTGGTTGCGCCATGCTTGGCTTCCACCACTACAGGGATCACATCAATCCACATCTCGTCAGCAGGCTGCCTTGAAAACAGCCTGTTTCCATTGAACGCTACATGGAAGAGAGATTGTGGTCTTGGTCAGCATGTTGTGCCTGACCCTGACGTGACGTCCTGGTCAGTATGTTGTGCCTGACTGGACTAGCATCTCAATCCCCCCCCCCCCCCCCCCATCAGACAAAAGTAAATTGCTGTGGTGTGCCTCAGTAACAGAACACAATCGACTCCACAGCCAAATGTACACAGGATTGAACATTGGCAACTCTGACATGTGCATGCGGTCAGACACATCTGACTACAGAGAACTACATAACTGCTCCATATAGATACACAACACCGGAAGAGAGACTTTATAGACCTGTATGTATGTGAGCTACAAACAATAGTGAAGCTTATACAAGAGACAATATTACAGATAGTCTATAGACATTACATTTTCAAGTGAACAAAATAATCCACAAAATTATGGCACATAGGCCTTAGAACATTTTCTTTCTTGATTTCCCTAAATCAAAATCATGAATTTAGTTCTCAGATGATATGCAGCTTATTGCTTTCTTAGCACATGATGCTAACTCAGTTAAGTTAAGTAGTAGTCTTAGTGTAGACAGTTTTTGTTGAGACAAGGTTGTTTTAAATAAAATTCATTTTTATTCTCTTTGTCTAGCTGTGAAAAAAATGTCTTAAATTTTATGATATTCCTGCGGATTGTGAGGTTATAATCTGCAGTTTATTTAGCTTTTGGATGAATCCGGCACATTTGGCATGTCATGATATAAGAAAGTGGACATGCATAGGAGTAGGACTAAGTACTACTAGTACTAGTCCTACACTACTGGACATTAGTATTAGCAAACCACTGCTATTGAAACCTACACTTTGATATATCATACAGGCTTCCTGGAAGGGGATAAGGATTAATGTGACATTATGCTTCACATGGAATGAATAGGGGATATAAATCCTTTATTTGATCACACGTTAACGTTTACGTTAGGATTTATCACTCACCTACTGAACCATTTGGGATCCACAACTGAGAGTGAAAAATAACCATAACTGACAGCACCAACAGCCGGGACAATTTTGAAGCACACAGCATACGGTGTTATCAGAGAATCTGGAATTATATTAAAGGAATACGATTTCTTGTTCTCGATAGGGCATGTGACACTGTCATCATCAACGTCTTCGTCATATTCAATTGAATCAATGTGGGATTCCATGTCCATTTCTGGCTTATCTGGAGATAATGCTTCCTCAACAAATATTTCTGGTACAGACTGCACATTGTCTTCGAATAAACGTTCATGATCCCCAATCTGTTTGCCGTAAGAAGAGAAATCTCCAAGAGGGACTGTATTGCCGTCAACTGATTGTTCATCAGCCGGTTCGCCAATATTCAAGGTTGTGGGGGTCGCCATGATAGTCGAGTTAAACTGGATGGAACGAATGACGTCACTGAAAAACATGACCCGGAACAAACAACCGACACCAACTTTCTGTTTCTGAGCCAAATCAATCAACCAAAACACTTCTGCCCGCTGTGGACCATAGGTCTGTAACAATTACACGTGAAGTCTACCAGTTCTGGACCATCCGTCCCAGCTTTGCCCACGGCGTCCATGTTTTCCTCATGTTTGTCTCTAGCACTTTTCTCGATATGTATTTTGGTCTGCCGCAACCTCTCTTGTCATGGGCCCCATGATGGGGATTCCAGAACAGAAACTGTCTTGTAATGCTTGTAATTTCCCTTTCATCTGGTTTCCTTACTTAATGTGTGTTCTATCCAACGCCAGCGCCTTCTGCTTCTCCTCACAATATGTTCGACTGGTAAATACATATTTATCTGGTTCTTTCCATTTCCAACTGTTTGGCAAAAAGTGATCTTATCATACTTTTCCAATATCTCTGTTCTGCACTAGGACACAGTCACAATTAATCAATCTATCTATCTATCTATCTATCTATCTATCTATCTATCTATCTATCTATCTATCTATCTATCTATCTATCTATCTATCTATCTATCTATCTATCTATCTATCTATCTATCTATCTATCTATCTATCTATCTATCTATCTATCTATCTATCTATCTATCTATCTATCTATCTATCTATCTATCTATCTATCTATCTATCTATCTATCTATCTATCTATCTATCTATCTATCTATCTATCTATCTATCTATCTATCTATCTATCTATCTATCTATCTATCTATCTATCTATCTATCTATCTATCTATCTATCTATCTATCTATCTATCTATCTATCTATCTATCTATCTATCTATCTATCTATCTATCTATCTATCTATCTATCTATCTATCTATCTATCTATCTATCTATCTATCTATCTATCTATCTATCTATCTATCTATCTATCTATCTATCTATCTATCTATCTATCTATCTATCTATCTATCTATATCTATCTATCTATCTATCTATCTATCTATCTATCTATCTATCTATCTATCTATCTATCTATCTATCTATCTATCTATCTATCTATCTCTATCTATCTATCTATCTATCTATCTATCTATCTTTGAGAGAGAGAGAGAGTATGTGTATGTAACAATTTATAACAGACATATAGATAGATAGACAAAGATAGATTAGATTAGATTAGATAAGTTTAGATTAGATTAGATTATATTAGAACAGGTAGGTATGTCAAAATGTTGGAAATGGAAAGAACCAGGTATATTTAAGTGGAACAGGCTTTGGGGAGAAAACGTGGGAAGTGGATGGAATAGACATTAAGCAAACCAGCTGTATGCGATATATAGGGGCGATTGATGGACTCGGGAGTTAGACAAGCACATTCAACAATATGGTCTGGTTTGAGGATTTGTTGGTTGTGTAACAGTTCCCGCCGGAGCAAGGGGAGTTTAGGATGCATGAACATGTTAAAGCCTAAAGCTACCTGAATGCATGTCAAGGTCACTCACCGTCTCAGCAAAGGAGAACAGAGTTGGGTTAAGGAATGTGGACAGATAGAAACTGACCACTGGCCTTCCGATTTTGGTAGGGGGAGATTGATTGACAGACGAAATTGGCAGCGGGGCTTGCTGCGAGAGAAATGGAGTGACAGGTGTGCAAAGTGTTTCGGTCCAATTGGGATTGAAGATGACCATCACCTGAGATCGATTGGTCAAGCTCTGGCCTTGCTTGAGGATTTATAACTCGAGACAAAGTTTAGCTCGGGAGGCTGGAGAGAGGGAGGCTGGATAGAGAGAGGCTGTATGGAGGAGAGTGAGAGAGAGACTGAATGTAGAGAGTATGTTTAACTCACCGACTTAGGTAGAGGAGCGATTGATAGACTGTTGGACGAATGTTTAGTGATAGAACAGGATCGCTCAAATAGGTGTGTGAGTTTTGCATTAATAGATAATCTGAACGTGTGTTTGAAAGCAAGGACACATTGTGAACGAGTATGTCGAGATCGCCCGCCTGAGGGGATTTCAGTGAGGAAGAGTATTTGATAAGGTGTGTTGAAGTCGCAGTTAAGGCGATGTGTGTGTGATGTAATTGCAAGGCAATAGAACTGGGTTTTTAGATAGTTGGGAATTCCATCAATAGCTAATGCTTACAATTCCCGTTTTAGTAGAATGTTTAGTTAAGATATGTATTATATTGTATTTGTAATTTCTCTACTCATTGTATGATATGAGTATGATATAATAAATATGCCACCTGCTGTTTGATATGTCATTTACTGAGTATGGTCATAATGATGTGGATGAGTGTGAGAATGTTCTAAGTTAGATCACGGCCAGCAGAGGGTATGCTACATTTGTTGTTGAATGCCCACAACGAGTAGGATTACTCTTTTGTCCGTCCCGAAAAGGAAGTTTAGCGGCGGATTGTTGTAGCTTTCCTCACATCCCAATCGTGCTGATGAAGGTTGTTCCTCCAAGCAGTTGTACTATGCTTGGCTTCATCTACTACTACCAGAATCACGTCGATACCTCACCAGGCTGCCATGAAAACAGCCTACTTCCAGTGAGACTATGGGGCAGTCGAGGTGAGGGTTGGCCAGTATATTTTGACCAACCCTGATTAATATGTCTGATCAGTATGTTTTTGCCTGACTAAACGTTAGCCTTCCTCTTTAGGGTGTGCGGGTACAAATGTTAAATGGCTTGTTTTTACTAGATTTGTCGGCTCTAAATATCTGATTCAAATTATTTTTTCTAGGCCCCCATTAAATGCATATCATAATAATAGTTGTCCATCGTTGTCGATGAGGACCGCCGACTCCATCCTTGTCACAGCTTTCCCTGGTTGGTGTGGATGCGCATGTGGCTGAACAGGCCAATACGGGCACGAAAACATCTGCTGCATAACGGGCACACGAGATTTTTGAAGGTGATGGTGTTTCACAACAACACGGTGGTCTTCGCTGCTAGCTTCACCTACTTTGACTGCACTTGTCCAGTCAGATAAGTTTTGCGCAAGACAGTCCCAGGTGGTGATATCTATCTGGCATCTTTTCAGTGAGTCTCTCAAACAATCTTTGTTCGCCCTTTCTCGCGACATCCCTCTCTCAGCTCGCCGTAGAGTAGCTCCTTTGGGGGCCGTTCGTCTGACAAAAGAACGAAGTGTCCGGCCCATCCTAGTTGTGCTTTTTCTAGCAGTGCATGGATGCTGGGCATGTCAGCCCTCGAGACAGAACCTCGTTGTCAGTTGCGCGATCTTGCTATCGAATGTGGAATATTTGCCACAGACAACCTGTGTAGGAGTGGTTTAACTTCCTTGCATGTACAAAGTATACAGTTCAGCTTTCGCAGGTGTAGAGTAGGGTTGGAATGATGGTGGCACGAATGATGATACCACGACGTTGCCACACGATCGAGCGCATTCTACCAAAGACTATGCTGGTCCATGCTATTCTGATTGCCACCTCATCATCGAGGCTGACATATTTTGTAAGCTACCTTATTTCGTCTGAGAACTGGACACTGCAGACTACTAGAACATCTATACCGACTGAAGATCTCACACACCGATGAGTGCCCATAGGGAACAGGATGCCAGAACCCTGAGCACATTCTACAGAAATGCCCAATCTATAGGGAAATGAGATGCCAGACCTGGCTAGAGGGTGCGGAGCTGAGACAAAAGCTGTGGGGCAGCCGCTCCGACCTGGTGAAGACAATAGACTTCATCATGGCGACTGGCCTGCAGATATAGCATGACCAAAAGATCCTGAACTCAAATAAGAAGAAGGAATTATATTGAAAACGGAGACACAAAAAATGTATCTTTCGCATTCTTGAAAAAATTGTTATGAATAAAATTGCTGTTACTTAATGACTGTCCCTAGTGTATATGTCATCATCATCATTGAGCATGTTCTTTATAGAACACCTATGCCACCACAGCCTATCTGAAAGAAACAATTTCCATAACCAAAACTCCAGCATCCGCCCCATTGTGTCATACACAGGCATTCCTGGATATCTTGGTGCCACTGTCTAATGGACTACCCCTACCCGTGTGTATATATACGAGGCGTGCTCAAATGAAACCGGACCAAGCTGCAACAAGTGAACATGTGTACAATGCGCATGATGACGTCACTTCTGGTGTAAACAGCACATACCAACCGTCAAGTTTACAAAATTTCATTATCCTCATGCTGTGTGCTATGGTATTTGCTGTGTATGGTCGTGAATGATGTGGATGAGTGGAGTAACATTATATATTGTGAAAACCTGGACTCTGATACATTGGTTGGTTATGGTTCGCTCACCCTGATGCACGCATGGCGATTTCCGTAGTGTGTGTCTTTTCCAACCCCATTTCCTATGTTTGATCTGTTGCTCCATAAGCTGTTATTGGTTATTTCCCCACAGGCCTTCACTAATTACCGTGTCTTAGCAGTCTGTACCCCTTATCCTCCGAAGACATCGTTTGACGAACGATTGGAGTGTCCTCTGTATTTCCGTTGTTGTTCTTCAAGTTTCTGATCAGTACAAGAGAACTGACTTGACATTGGAATTTAAAAAATGTAACGGGGACCGCGTGGGATAGTGGTTAAGTGACACCGCTGTTAACCCGAAGGTGCTTGGTTCGTTTACCAATCACAGCACCGGTCGTTACCCTGGGGAAGCAAACCCTTAGAAAATACAGAAGGAAGAAGACCCTTACATAAAATGCATGCCGTTGTCGGATGCACTGGGCCGACACGCGGAAAATAAATATACAGTGCAACGAGAAACGCCTTGGGGAATTGAAAAATAAGACGAACGCAAAAAATAACAAATCTGAATTAGTCTTTATTTTTCTGGATTTCCATGTATTATTCAGTAACAAGAAACGCGCCATTGTCTTTGCAATTCTATCCCTTTAATTTGTATCTGTGTCCTCCGAAGAACCAACGGAGCTGCTTTAAAAATATAAAGACGTTCACCTCTTCCTGTGTCTCCCATCCAATCCTGACTGGCTCTTTGATTAAGGTGTTGATTTCAATGTAGCGCCTATCAAAGCTAAACCCAGACCAGCTGTTATACCATCAAGATGGTAAGGGGATCATGCTATAACCAGAATAACTCAGTCTGTGGTTCAATGCAGCGTACCTCGTCAAAATACCTAACTAGCTATCATTATTCGTAGAGATCTTCTCGTAACTGATATTTTCTACAAAATATGATAATCCAGCTCTCTCAAGAGTCCTCTTACAACATGCCTGGTAATCTACAAAAGTGTTTCCCAACTTTTTTACACATGCGTACTGGTGAAAATATGAAAAACGCTAGCTCAGACAGAAATACAAACTTTTATTAAAATAGTATTTTGTGTTCAGTTCAGTTCAAGTGCCATCTCCGCATCGAAGGTCGGCTGCAATGAATCTCCAGTGTACTTATCTCTTGCCGTAATTGTGCAATCTGAAAGGTTTTTCCAGTCCATCTCCTGATGATATCCACCCACTTAAAGCGTTGTCTGCCTCTTGAACGACTGCCCTCCACCCTACCTTGCAGTATGGTCTTCAACAATATGGCCTTGTTATATGACCAAAATAACGTAACTGTCTAACCCTGATTTCGGTCATTAATTATCTTTTCACCCCTAACTTTTTCAATACCTCCAAATTTGTTTTCTTCTCTTTCTAAGAAATGCGACACAATCTTCTATATACCTACACTTCGAAGTGTGTATATTTTGTATACAAGTTTTAAAATCTAATAATATACAATGCAACTTCTATAGTTGTTTGAAATAACCAGAAACCGATCAGTAAATACAAATGCCGGTGAATAATAATAGAACGTTTTGAGAACGCAATATTTCATTCAAATAAAATTTGCGTGCAACTGTTGCTGCTTATTTTATTGGAATATTTGATAACCGTGGCTACAGCGTTGTTTCTGAGAGTCGAAGAGCTGCTTTGAAATCCATTATTTCTTTGTTTCATTTTGATCACTGACAAGTTGAAAAAAGTCTTCTCACACAAATAGGTAGTCGGAATAAACATCCACCAATTGTATAGCTATTACAGACGGCCGTGGTATAGCTATGTAACTATGCATCTATTGGATATTAGTTTTTCAGCGAACTCCAAAATTGAGACAGTAATTGCATACTATGTTTGGACAACAGAGTGACATCAAAATACTACTCGGCCAGATTTTTGTTTGGTGACGATTAAGTGCGGATAAATTGATTACTTCCGTGAAGGTGTTAAGCCACAATAACTTTGTCCACGACCTACAGGAAATATCTGTGACCGGCGGTATTGAAATACTGGTCTACGTCAATGCCGGACTTACTTTCATCATGTGGTCTTTGCTGGAAGTCTGCTAACTCTTCGTTCGCTCTCAATATCCCGCTACAAAGCTCTGAAAAGAGCTTTGCAAGTAGCAGAATTTAGTCCAGATAACGAACTGCGCTGTGTCGTATTTTACAGCTTGACTGCGATATTTACAGCTTTCGGTTTGACACATCCAACATCAGCATGAATGTTTGAGTACTAGGTTGCCTTGCCTCTTCGATCCCTTCTCCTTAGCCAGTCTGCTCTTTTGCACTTTTGCAGCCGGTTATCCAAGATCACCGCGTGGAGGTGCAGAAAGGTCTTGGCAGCTCTGGTTCGCTGGCCCTGACGCTAGCAGTCAGCTCTGGTTCGCTGGCCCTGACGCTACCAGTCAGCTCTGGTTCGCTGGCCCTGACGCTAGCAGTCAGCTCTGGTTCGCTGGCCCTGACGCTACCAGTCAGCTCTGGTTCGCTGGCCCTGACGCTAGCAGTCAGCCTATAAGTTGCTGACCGCTGCAGCTCAGCATCTTGAATTCGTCTTTGCTGTAAGTCAAGTTGAAGCCAATTATTTTAGGTGTAAAATTTGTATTTAAAAACAAACATTGCAGATGCTCTACAATGAAGCCCACACAATCTTGAGGCCATATGCAGCAGCCTGGTCAGCTTACAAGTAAATATGGCACTTCAATAGAATGCTATTATGTGTTGCTATTATTTCTGGCCCCGGTAATTACTGGGCGATAAGTATAAGTTTAAAAATCTCACAGAATTTCCAATTTTTGTCGTGTTCTAATTTCTTGCTTCCTGTTGTTAATACTTTTTTGTTTTCCCGGGCTTTCCGTGTTCATGCACTTTTTTTTATTTCCTGAAAGGCTTCAGTTTGAGAAACACGTGCAAGTAATGTATAGACCATGGCTTCTCAACAGATATTTCGGAGAACCGTACATTTCCGAGAATAGACTCTAAGCATTTTCAGAATGAAATACAAGTAATTAGACTAAAACAAAAGGGTCCGAAGAACCTTCTTGTTCTTCATCTTCTTCTTCGATCAGCTGATGCTATGCTTCTAGCCCGGTGATGTTTATGAAGGAGACTCGGTCTTAGATCTTCGCCGGTCCCCCACAGAATATCGAGCATAATCGTTCCCCCGGGCCAGACCGCCCAATACCCCTCTGCAGATATAGGGAGTATTGGACTGTCTCGCTTTGGTCTGTATAAGTAGGTCAGTCCTGCAGAATATGTTCTGGTGACTGCTTGGGTGCACCGGAATTGTGGTGCTTCTAAGACCCTTTCAGTAAAAGTGGTCCGTGAGTCTACAATGTCCCGTTCTGAATCTGAAGATCTTTGTCTGCATACCTCTGTCAAATTTGTTTATGCTGTAATTTTCTGGCTTGTATTCTTTGTGCTAGTCTCTCCATTTCGTCCTCATGGATCGTTTGATGAGTGTCTTTGCTTCTTTATAACTTTGGGGAGTCTACGTGCCGCCACTTCCGGCTTTTGCGAGCTCACCTGCTTTCTCGTTTCCAAGTCTCCCACATTGGGCCGGAATCCACCGCAGGGCTATTTTGATGTTGTATTTTATTTTGCGTTAGAGTCTATCTTGTTTGGAGTTTGAGATGGCTTGGAGTACGCTCCTGGAGTCTATTATAATGACTTTTTTCCTTGTACGGTAATTGTGTTTGGCTGATAAGAATCTGCCTTGCTGCATGAACAGTTGTTGCTTCACTTCTGACATTGTTGTAGGTCTCTCCTGCTGGTATGGAGTAGTTTTCTATGTCGCCTATGGTATGTGCGATGTATATTCCACTGTCTCCACATTTTTCATTCACTAAGGGCGATTCGTCTGTGTCCATATATGTTCAGGAGTTGCTAGTATACTGTCTCTTGAGCTCCTGCAGAACGTAGATTGTTTGTTCAGTTGCCGACTGCTCACATTTCTCTGTTATCGATTGAACCTCCAAGATTATTTTGGACCAGTCCTGCTCTATATCCATGGTTCTGGAATGAGTACTTCGCACATCCGATTTCGGCTTCAATTATGTCTGCGTGTTTTCTGTGAACATTTTTGGCCAGATGGTTGGGGCTTTTCCTTATTAGTCTGTTTTGAGCTCCTTGGAACAGCTGGTATAGAGGGTGATCAGGTATCCTCTTCACTTTTTCAAACTGTATTTTCTCCTTAATTCGAGAGGCTCAACATTTGCCGTTTTCTCTAGCTCTGTAATAGGACAATTTTTCAATGCCCCATGGGTAATTCTGAGACCCATATTTTGGACTTGGTCCAATTTTTTCCGTGTTTGTTTTGTTGCCCAAGTGTTAGAGACATATTCCATGATTGGTCTGATTACACCAATGTAGACTTTCTTGATGATTTTTTGTTATCTCAAGATACCAGGTGAGTCTTTTGTTTATCAGTCTTTACATCGGTGACCCCTCACAGCTTAGGAGCCTGCAGTTTTTAGAATCTTGTTTGTCTTTTACTGGTTTAGAAATAGTTTGATTGCGAGTCTTCTTCAAGAGTGCACTAACAGCACCAACGTGTCAGCTTTGGTTAAAAATGTCACGGAGGAACCTATTGTCTACGAGGCCGAGGCGTTTGAGGAATTCATTAACGATACCATATGCCGATGGTGCTTTTCTCTCCTCTAGTTTCTTAATTGTGTCCTTTAGCTCCTGTAGGATAAACCTCGCTGTCATGCACTCTGTTGGAGTGCTTGTGCTGTAGTTTTTTTAGGAGAGCTCTGCTCTGTGTTCTTACTTCTTTAATTCTATTTCTTGAAACTTGCTTCTTACTTTCTGACTGATAAATTCTGGTCATTAGGTCTTATGCCGCCTTGCTTGGCACCTGGTCTACGGTCGTATGTAACATTGTTGGGTTCTCTCTGTCTTTATGTCGGTAGGTTTCCGCGAATAATCCATAAGCCAATTTACGAATGAAATAAAAGTAATTAAACTAAACAAAAGGGTCAGAAGATTCAGCAGTGATTAAGCTGACAGCGACTTAAAGAATTAGTGACCCATAACTGACCCAAGACCATATTCCGCCTCCAAGTGACGGTCCTGGAATCAAACTGCAACAATGTAGTCTCATTAAGTTATTAGGGATCGAAGATTGAAGGCAAACTGCTCCCAAAATGCCTTGCTGAAATCGGATGTGTCGTGTCGAAAGAATTATATATTGTATCATCGTTGTAAATTGCGATACAATGACATATTCTTTTCATGAAGAACGCATAAGAAGAAGAAGAAGATGAAGAAGAAGAAGCAGAAGACGACCAAGAAGAAGAAGAAGAAGATAAACAAAAATGAACACAAATAAATCTGTTATTGCCAGATACCAAGCATCCTTTAACGTTATTGCGTTATTAATGGTTTACATTTTTGATTTGTCTTGTAACTTCCAACTCGAGACACTGACTCATTAACAGAAAAATCACTTAACAGAAAATATGTTGCTGTTGTTTACTGCCAACATTGAGTAAGTTTACTATTTTGCGCGCCCTTAAAATGGCGTGAAATAGCGGTTTGTAGAAAGCTTTGTTCACATCCCGAGAATGTTGATGAAGGTGGCAGCCTCCTGGCTGTTGTGCTATGCTTGGCTTAATTTACTTGACGCACATTACTACAGGATATACGCCGATCTACATCTCGTCAGTCAGACTGCCTTGAAAACAGCCTGTTTCCAGGGAACGCTACATGGAAGAGAGATAGTGGTCTTGGTCAGCATATGGTGCCTGACCTTGATGCGACGTCATTTTCAGTATGTTCTGTCTGACCGGGCGAGCGTCTCAATTCCCCACAGAGACTGTGCCAGGTGTGTTCAAATGAAACAGGACCAAACTGCAACAAGTGAACATACGTGCGATGCGTATGATGATAAGGATGAGTGAGGATAAAAAGTAGCGCAGTTAATCCTTACTAAAAATAGCCCTAGTAAAATTAATTATGCCATCATCGTCTACGATGGACGGCGGCCTTTGCCTTATTAATGTAATGATATAATGATGTAACATTACTGTAATGGGCCGAAGATACAGCACAATGAATGATCTGACAGCAGCAAGCAACACATAGCTCGTTGCTGGCATCAGGGTCAACGAACCAGAGCTGACAAAGACCCTATTCCTCCTAAATGCGGCTTCTATGGAAACAGGTTGCACTATTGTAGTCTGGTTAAGTGAATAGGGGTCGCAGTGGGAAGTCAAACCCGTAACTCATTAAACCAGCTGAGAGCGAGTGTGTCTGACCGAAAGCTGCACATATCGCAGACCGACTGTAAACTACGACACAAGGTTAGAACGTCCTGTTCAAGACGAACGTAGAAGAAGAAGAATTTAAAAATTGTAAATTTATGTCGTTTTATTTATTGTTCGCATTTATTCTTCTTTTTGTTCGCAGTTTCAAGTAATTATATTTAGAACCTACATTTCTTCCTTATAGTATTTCACCGGAATTGGCATGGCCACTTCCCTTTCTATACAGGCGTTTATAAGTTTTAAACAAATCTTCTTGGAATGGTTTAGGCCGATTGTTTCTATAGGATGGAGTAGCCGGCCTCATGCCGAACCCTCATAAGTCACCTCTTATGACATCCTAACAGGCTACAGTGTAGTCATTCCCGGTTGCCCTTATGGACCCGGAAACACATGGGTGATTACAAATAATCATCCTCTTCTATCCACTTGTGTCGTTAGACGCCGCGAGGATGTGTTTTCTGTCGTGTTCTAGCTTTATAGTCGATGTTGTTGTTCCCTGCTGTGAATTCAATGTCTCACTCTTACAAATAAGATGAAGAAATCTATTCTAATTTTGCCATTATGTTACTTATGTTCAGGACAGTTCTAGGTGGTTTTCGAAAGTATGTGTCATTGTCATTTTTAGATCAGGTTATATGCCCGACGCGTAGATACAATCTCTAAATAACTGTTTCTGTTTAAATAACGCGCAATTCGTACCAGCCCGCCGAATCTTAAACTGATGAACTAAAACAAGGTCACCTGGCAGAACGTTTGGGACTGAAAGTAGGTAAATAGTCGCTTTACAAACAGCAACATTGAATCGGCAATAATATTAATAATTATCATCTATACACATACACATAATAATATTCTAATTACCGTAACTTGAGGAAGTGTTAATTTCTTTATCTTAAAGGAACCACGAATGTTCCCAGTCAGCTATGTCAACTTCGTACGTCAGCCTATGGCTGAGCGGGGTTTCCCCATGGCGTAGTTTTTCCAACAGGAAATAACGAATTAGGTACGGGGTTTCTCAAAAGTCAAGTTCCTCCATGTTTTGAATAGTAAAAGACGCTATTCGGGGTTCGGGGAGGGGAGACACAAATTATAAGCTTTCTTCTCTTTACAAATTGTGTATTTAATCAAATAATACTAGATTTCTACATGCGGAGGTTTATATACATATTTTAAACAGTAAATGTGAGATATCGTGTTTAAAAATCAACTTGTTCCAAGAAGAGGTATGTTGTGCCACAGTAAATGTATGCTATAAAATAATATGTTCTTAATTTATCACCTTATTTCACACATAAATCATATGTTTTTAATTATACCATCAACAAATAGGCTAATAACAGTAAACAGTTACATAAGATGCGTTTCCATCGTTACATCAAATCTAAAATAGATCGCCAGTGAATTCTTTGTTCTGTCTTTAAACTGCAATTGACTGGAATGTCCGTCTATATCTTGATGTTATTGTTGTATTCCCACTTATAGCGCTGTCTTTCTGTTTCACTTTTACTTTCTACTTTTCCCTTCAGTTTTGTTTTCAGCACGGTGTTATGTCTTTGTATATCGCAAAACTATTTTAACTAATTTCGTTAATAAATTATTATTTATCCTTCCCTGTGCGTTCTCGCAGGCAATCCCCTACACATACAGGGTAGAAGAGGAACGATAAAGTCAAGCAAGTCAATTATCTGTGATTTTCTCATTTTAAAAGTAAGGTAAGTCAGTTATCTTTGATGTCCACCTTTACAAAGTCAAATAAGTAAATAGGGGACGGCGTGGCCTAGTGGTTTAGTGACACGGCTCACAACCAGAAGGTGCTGGGTTCGATCCCCATCACAGCACCGGCCGTTACCCCGGGGAAGCAAACCCTTAGAAAATGCAGGAGAAAGCAGACCCTTACATATAATACATGCTGAAGTCGGATGCACTGGGCCGACAGGCGCAAAATAAAAACCCAGTGCAACGCACACCGCTTTGGGGATTAGAGAAATAAGGCGAACGCAAAAAAAAAAGAAAAGGAAATTACCTGTCAATCAAAAGTATTCAGCTCACCGTGGAGCATAGGTACTCAACTAACAGCTTCCAGATCAGTATGTCCCATGCCTACTTCCCTGACAGATGAGACGTCTGTCCTGCTTGAATGGTATTAAATCCAGTTCTCTTCTCCAAGTTTGGTCTACCCCATACTCCTCTTAAGCTTTGGCTTCCAAAACAATGTGTCTTGCATTACAGTCTGGCCATTTTTGGTAAAGTATGTCAAATCCGGCCTAAACAGATACTCTTTATGTCACATTATACTAAGGTCTGACTAGATCTTTCCATTATGATAAGTATACTTTTTGTCTTAAAGATGCAATGAAACACTTACATTGAATATGCAGTCAAAAACTAACATTTTATTTTAAAATATCTCCTAAATAAGAATTAAACTCGCTTGGTATGATCACATATCGGGATCAAATGGTTTTGCAAATAAGATTCTGCACGGAAAGGTGCAAAGTAGACGACGAAGAGATCGTCCCAAAAATAGGTGGGAGGACACCATAAAAGAGCGGATCAATATCCGACCAGAACAGAAGAGACACAGGCAGCGGCCGCTGACAGAGAAAAGTTTCGTGGAGTTGTGAGGATGTCTTCATGTGTGACCCAACGACATCACCGGTTACGGGATGACATGACCTGACATGAATAACGGTCCAATGGAAGAGATCCGTTTACATTTTGAGATCCAGAAGAAAGCTGGGTTAATTCATTATTTAATAATCCAATGGTTAAAATAGAAGAAATAGAAGTCCACGCAAATGTACAACGGTCATGTACGCATAGATCTTGCAGAAAGAACTCTCGCAGACAGAGAGAAAAAACAATTGCGTGCACTTGGAACAAAATATTTAAGTAATTTGGCTTGGCTTGGCTTGGCTTTGTTCGTTCTCCATCTCCCGCTACCAGACCCTGAAAGGGCTTAAGTAGCAGAATGTAGTCCAGAGAACGGAATGGGTTGTGTCGTAGTTTACAGTTTGACTGCGATATTTGTACCTTTCGGCCCAACACATTTGACTTCAGCAAGCATTTTTTGAGTACTAGGTTAGCACTCCCTCTTTGATTCCTTAGCTAGTCTGCTCTGTTGCAGCCTGTTATCCAGAATCACCGCATGGAGGTGTAGAAGGGTCTTGGCAGCGCTGGTTCGCTGGCCCTAACGCAAGCAGTCAGCCATAGGTCGCTGACCACTGCAGCTCATGCGCTGCTCAGCATCTTGATCCCATTTAAGTAATTTGAAATTTTTAACAAATACAAAAGATTGCTGCAAAAGACGTGTTAAATATCACATGGGGACTATGAGTTACATGGAGTGACGTCAGTACAAAGCAATGCTGACAATTTGTGAAAGTTAGTTGTGAGAGTAATCCATAATAATTTATAACACAAACTGACACTTGTTGGTCAACAAAAATATAAAGGCTTTTCACATTTAGACAAACCTACGAAGTTGTGGTTGTTTATTACAGATAATGTATTTACTTGGAATCCAGGTATTCAAACAAGCATATATAATGTCTGTTGCCAGGTAGCAGAATGATTCGACTATATGTAGTAGGTATTTTACAACTTCCTGCGTCTTTACTAGGCCTGTCGGAAGATACACAGAATTGTAACTAGAATCGTTGTCCCGGCAGCGGCCGTTAAGCCTACTCTTTTCTATTTCTAACTGCCAAAGTATTTTTAACGTGCTCAACATTGAAACGGAAGTCCGATCTCACTACCTAGAAATCGAAGGTAATTGTTACCAGAAAATCCCCGAGAAAAAAAATGACAGTCTCCATTGTGATTCGAACCCTTGACCTCCGGCACTCGACAAGGAGGGCAGAGGTTCGAATCCCCGGTATGGCACATGTTGTGTTTCTGTTAGGGGTGAAATAAACAAACATAGCCAGCACACGACGCGGCGACAGCAGTGGCGAAGCTGCATGTAGTCCTAAGCCGTCAAAACCCCTCGACTACCCCAGCAATGGGAAAAATGTCGCAAGACAGTTTTTGTTTTTTTTAGCGAGGGGGTGAGTTTTAGTGATCCTGGCACAAACCTGTCTGCCTCGTTTAACGACTTTTGCGTGGGCAGTGTTTCTCCAGACTGGCACTAGTGACTGACTTGGACATAACATTATTTTCCCGTGATTTTCTAACTCAATGTACATCATGTAGCATGTCCTTTATAGAACGTCGCTCCCATCTCAGTCTGTCTGAAATTAACTCGTTCCCTTACCACCGCCACAGTCATACCTGGATATCGTGGTGCGATCGTCTCCTTCCTCTTTTGCCTGGCACCATACCTTCCATCACTGTTCTCTCGAGACCGTTGTGTCTCTTGATGTGACCAGAGTATTTGCATTTTCTAGCCAAAATGAAATTGATAAACCAGTTTTCCTCTATGCTCAACTCTTGCCGAATGTCTACATTTGTCTGTTTCTCTGTCCAGGGTATTCTGAGGATCTATCTGTAACATTTTGACTCGAAGAATCGGATTCTTTGTCTGGAAGTTTTGGAAAAAGTTCTCAAGACTTTTACTTTTATCATTTTTTGTGTGCTCTTCCATAATTTATTAAAGCTGTTCAGTCTGCATTGCCATGACTAGTCTTCTGATTTCTTTCGAACAGTCGCCATTTTTATCAATTCTGGAGCCTTGATATTCAAAATGTGACCTGACCTATTTCCTCACCACCCACTAAATTTATGCTGACATTGTGTTTTATCGGTGGTCATTTTCATTGTTTTGTTTATGTTTATAAAGAGGCTTTGATCTTTACTGTGTCCATTTATGGCTGAAATTAGCTGCTCTAGCCCTTCTGCACTTCTTGATATTATCACTGTGTCATCTGCGTATCGTAACTCTGGAATATCGTACCCGCCAATCGTAAATGGGTCGAAACTTTCAATGTTATCGTCTTCTCGAACATCTCTCATTATACATTCCGCATATATGTTGTACAGATAAGGTGAGAGGACACATCCCTGTCTTACTCCATTTTGTACTGTAATGAACGCGTGTACCTATTCAAATGTGATTTGAAATTGCTGATCTCGCTGTTGATGCAATAAATATTGTTTTGTAAACTACGTTTTTCTGTACACACTTTTAAATAACCTGTCCCGAATATTTCAAAAATACAGATCGCATTAATAGAGGCTCTATTAAATATTTCAGCTCTGAGTTATGAGTAAGTCGCATGTCCTTTTTATAGAACGTAGATTCTTACAACCGCCACCTATTTGGCTGTTGCGGAACGTTGGGTAAGTTGACTAAAATAGAAGAAATAGAAGTCCACGCAAATGGACAACGGTCATGTACGCAACTATCTTGCAGAAAGAGAACGCTCGCAGACAGAGGGAACACAATTGCGTGCACTGGGAAGAAAAGATTTAAGTAATTTGTTATTTTTAACAACTACAATTTGGAATGGGCACAACGAATCTGCGCACTTGTAGCAAATGTACATGTCGTAGTCTCGATCTAAACAGGATGTGTCGGGCAGCGTAGATGCCGTAGTCTCGCTCTAAACAGGATCTGGTCGGGCGGCGTAGATGTCGTAGCCTCGCTGTAAACTACGACACAACTAACGATTCCATAACGAGCGACGATGAAAGTACGTTTACATACTATCTAACACATTATAATTCATTGCCAACGGGATGGCGTGGGCTAGTGGTAAGTGACACGGCTCACAATCCGAAGGTGCTGGGTTCGATCCCTATCACAGCACCGGCCGTTACCCTGGGAAAGCAAACCCTTAGAAAATGAAAGAGGTAGCAGACCCTTACATTAAATACATCGGATGCACTAGGCCGACAGGCGCAAAATAAAAACCAGTGCAACGTACACCGCTTTGGGAAATAGAGAAATAAGACGAACGCAAAAAATAAACAAAAAATGTCAGTGCCACAGGAAGTAGTGGAGGCAGGGGCAATTAATGCATTTAAGAATATATTAGATGCGCATAGCTTTTAGAGCAAGGTAATGTAAATGAAACTGGTTGTATACAGACTCTGCAGAGTCCTCTAAACCAGTATATGAAGACGTTAAATTATAAGATATTCAGTCACCTTATTTATATGCGTAGGAATTACAATGTCTAGCACATTGTCATACAAGGAACACTGCAAAGGCCGTAAAACTAAAAGTTAGTGCTAGAAATAATATACTGCGTTAGCTAACAAACAGGACATGGGGAGCATCATCAAGCGCACATCGACCTTGACTTTGTGCATTTCTGCAGCAGAAGGTGCCGCGCCAGTATCAAACGAGTCAGCACACACGAGATACGTCGATGTGACAGAGAATGAGGTATGTCGCATTGCAATAGGGTGCCTTAAGCCAACACCAATGGGAAAAAAATATGCAGTCGATGCCTTCACACCACCAGAAATCAGAAGCATTGTTGCGCCAATAGTCGAAAGGAAAAAGCAGTCTACTGATCAGAGACCCTTTTTTGAATATAATTAAGAAGTGGAATGACTGAAATCTAGAAAAAGTTTTTTTTTCAAACTATACAGTTCCCAAACCAGATGTAAGAGCGCAATCAGTCCCTCTTACTATTTTTCTTCTACTAGTTATTCTTTCAACACAACAACATACAAAACACTAAGACTTACGTGAATAATAAAACACAAGATAACTAATTTATTGCAAATCTAGTCATTTACAACTTTATAAAACAAAACTAACTATGACTAAATCTTTCTAACTCGGGGTGGGGGAGGGGGGGGGGGGGGGTGGTCAGCATAAGCTGGTTAGAACTCCTGAATATAAAACCTGGTTCTGACGTCTATCATGTAATTTCACTTGGACTTAAACTATCTAATCTCGTAGTCTCGTCATGCACTTCAGCAGTTGACGATGCTCTGATCTCTGACGGTCTGCTAACTTCGGTCGTCGAGTCTGCGGTTTGGAACTAAAGCTTCTCAGCAAGGTTTGTGGGTGTACTCCCTTAGGAGTTTTAGGTACACTTCACTTTCGATCAGGAGGCTCGGGATCAAGACGCTGAGCAGCGCATGAGCTGCAGTGGTCAGCGACCCATAGCAGATTGCTAGCGCCAGGGCCAGCGACCCATAGCTGACTGTTAGCGTCAGGGTCAGCGAACCAGAGCTGCCAAGACCCTTCTACACCTCCACGTGGTGATCCTGGATAACAGGCTGCAGCAGGGCAGACTGGCTAAGGAGAAGGGATCGGAGAGGGAATGCTAACCCGGTACTAAAAAAATGCTTGCTGAAGTCGGATGTGTTGGACCGAAAGGTGCAAATATCGCAGTCAAGCTGTAAACTACGACACAACACATTCCGTTCTCTGGACTACATTCTGCTACTTAAGCCCTTTCAGGGTTTGGTAGCGGGAGATTGAGAACGAATGCAGAAGAAGAAGAAGAAGAAGATCAGGAGGCTCTAACCGACCCTTCTGATTAATTAGATTCCGTCACGTGTTCTCTAGTGACCTGAACTGAGCAGTTAACGAGCCATTCTGCGACACTGCTCTTTTATGTGTCCCCCTTACAATTTTGTCGTACGTTTAGATTAGACGTGCGTCGTCTCTCTCTCTCACTCTCTCTCTCTCTCTCTCTCTCTCTCTCAGCAGGCGCAAGAACTGAACCTGTGAACAATACGACTTCTTTGCCTTCGTCTCGCTAGTATAGAAGAGCCACCATTCACCCCAATGTAGAATAGTGGGATAGTCTTTTGATCAGACCTGACTAAACTCTCTCTTGCTTCAAGTTTTATCCCACTCCTATTGTTCCTAAATCACGCTTTTTACTCCTTGTATCAATAAGGCCGCCTGACACCTGGTATGTTTGTTGTACTTCTGTTGACCCGAGTCACTGTTGTACCTGTAACGTTTGGAAATCTGACAAGTTCCTTCTACTGAAATAGTCATTTAGCTGGCTATCTTGTCACTCCTGTCAATACGATAGTGACAGTTTGTCCCCAACTTCCTATGTCACTCCTATTCCTCCACCCCCTGTTTGCGTTTCTATCATACCAAATGGGCTGGTTTAGTATCCGCCAGCCACCCCCCCCCCCTTCCCGATCATCTTTGACAACAGTCTCCAACTTACTACAGTCAACATGTCTCACCCCTGCTCGAGTTAATAATCAGAACCCGACCTTGTCAATGAACGCACGACGTGCATGCTCTTTGTTTGAACTGTTGTCCCCGCTAATTTCGGCTCTCTGAGACTAAGTTGCTATTCATACTCCTATGCTCCACTCATACCCTTTCATAAACTTCCTGACACATGTAACTGTTACACAGAAACCGCACAGAAAAATGGCGTCGAAGATATGGTAAGGAGAAGATAGAAATCAAAGAAGAACTTGCGACAGAACATAATATGCCATACCCTGTGTGAACAGCTCTGACCATATTACAAACGGGAGGGTTGAGGTGTAAATCGAACTAGAAAAAAATGGGGATATGCGGACGACGATGTCATCGAATGCCAATCCACTCAAGACCATGGACGTCTGTATACCTGCTCAAGAATGCAAGAACAATGGCGGATCTCGTGACAGCAAATGAAAGAGAATCCAGGTCAGCTGATTTCTGGTCAATTAATTCGTGAGGTTGCGGGACACGGAAAGTAAGTGAGTAAGTTGTAGAACGTTTTACTGTTATATATATAACGATGTTAGGATTGCCTTTTCTTTGGTCCCTATTTACGTCTTTTAATATTCCTGTATACGTTTCTAAGTTAACAAAAGTGGAGAGGAGACTAACGTCTGGTCAACCAAAATATATTGATCGGACATGTTAGTCAGGGTCAGGTAAAATATATTATGGTCAAGACCGTCACTTCGCTTCCACGCAGGTCTCCACGAAAACGGGCTGTTTTAGTGAACTCCCTGGATAACGAGGTCAGGGATCGACATGAGCCCAGTAGTAGTGAGCGACACGCAGATGAAAATAATCATAGCACAACCGCCTGTAGGATACCTGTCTACCTCCATCAGCACGCTCGGGAGGTGAGGACAATTACTTAATAACGCCGTTCTCAGAGCGTACACAAAGTAAACTTGTTCATTGTGGGCATTAAACAACAAGTTAGCAAAAATTGTCAGGTCAGGTCATCCCATAACCAGTGAGGTCGTTGTTGCACACATGAAGACATCCTTACAATCCCACGCCACCCCTCTCTGTCAGCGGCCGCTGCCTGTGCCTATTCTGGTCCGAGATTGGTCCATTCTTTTATGTTATCCTCCCACCTCTTTTTTGGGACGGCCTCTTCGTCGTCTGCCTTTATCCTTTCCGTGCAGAATCGTATTTGCAAGACCATTTGATCTCGATATGTGACCGTACCAAGCGAGTATTCTTCTTTTGGGACGGCCTCTTCGTCGTCTGCCTTTCTCCTTTCCGTGCAGAATCGTATTTGCAAGACCATTTGATCTCGATATGTGACCGTACCAAGCGAGTATTCTTCTTTTGACAGTGGCCAAGAGTTCTTCAAAAGGTCCTATTGCTGTTGTAATTCTATCTCGTATTTCCTCATTTGTAACTCGATCTTTGTACGTGATGTTTAAAAGTCTTTGTAAACATCTCATCTCCGTGGCCTGTATCCTTCGCTGAAGGTCAGCTGTAACTGTCCATGTCACACAAGCATTGAGGAATATTGACAGGACAACGTACACATTAATCTGATTTTCGTGCATGGTGCTAACTGTTTATCGTGCCAGATTTAGCAGAATAACCTGAAAGATATCAGTGGAACATGACGCGAGGAGAAAATGGTAGCGTTTGATATATCACACATTTAGGAAGCTAGTTGATAACATTGCAAGACATTCTCTGTTCTGGAATACTCAAGGACAGAGACGCAGAGGCAGACCAAAACGCACATGGAAAAGAGAGAATGAGACAAACATGAAAGAAACGGATGGCTCAAGACATGTTGATTTGGCTTGTATTTATTGAGACATAGCCTCCGGTAGGAGCTGAAATGGTTCGATTCTTATTCGACGTTAGTCCTGAAAAGTGCGTTGGGTTGTAGTTTACAGCGAGACATACTCTGGAGTGCCAGCTGTGTACACACCCATTTGAAACCGTTGATCATCATCTCTTTGAGTGCTCGGCGTTCAATGATTTTTAGGAAAATGCTTCTTCCTCCGTGGCCAGATCCACTGGACAACAGCTGATAAACACGTGCTGATACCATTACATGGCATTGGACTGAAGGGCGAGAGCCCGGATGCTGCTGGATCCGTAACAACAACAAAAACAACAACAACAACAGCGAAACTGCGATGTCAAAGCTTTCTGCCAAACTCATTCGGTTTCAGCTAGTTTATTTTGAGTTTGCCTTCCTACTGCGATCACCATTCTCTAAGTCAGACTACACAGTGTATTGATACTACACTGAATGATCTGACAGCAGCCATTAACTCATAACTGGCTGCTTGCATCAGGGTCAGTGCCCCATAACTGACCAAGACTGGCCCTTAAAACAGACTGCAACCCTGCAACCTGGCTAAGAGATTAGGGATTGAAAAAGGAAGACAAAGTCCCCCCAAAAATATCGCCGAAAGGCGCAGAAATCGCGGCCTCCCTGTAAACTGAGACACGTCACAAAAAGCCATTTCTTGACAAGTGCCGAAGGAAAAGTAGACTTCTTTCCAGATGGGATTCCAGACAAACCACTCTCCACACCTACCCCTACCGGATGTATTGAGATTCAATCAATCAAAACTTGTCAGCTCCCTGTGCAGCACACGACTTCAGCAAATTAACGCCTAGTACTCCTGTCCTGAACTATCCATTCCAGATCTGCCCACGACTTCACTGTTTCCTGTATGTGATAGCGTAGTGGTTAGTACACTGACTTCCCAAATCGAGCTATCTAGGTTCAATCCCCCAGTTGAGGGATTAAGATGCTGAGCAGCGCATGAGCTGCAGTGGTCAGCGACACATAGCTGACTCTAGCGTCAGTGCCAGTGAACCAGAGCTGCCAAGACCCTTCTACACGTTCACGCGGTGATCCTGGATAACAAGGCTGCTGCAGGGCAGACTGGCTAAGGAGAAGGGATCGAAGAGGGAATGTTAACCCGGTACTCAAAATATGCTTGCTGAAGTCGGATGTGTTGAACCGAAAGGTGCAAATATCGCAGTCAAGCTGTAAACTACGACACAACGCATTCCATTCTATGGACTACATTCTGCTACTTAAGCCCTTTCAGGGTTTGGTAGCAGGAGATTGAGAACGAACGAAGCCAAGCCAATCCTCCAGTTAGTGCTGGTTATTTTTTCGATCCGAAACGGATGTTGACCACATCAGCCCTAGTGTTCCGTTGGTGAAGAAAATATGGACCTAACACCGTATTTCCAAAGGAGCAGAGGTAGCGTAGTGGTTAGTGCACGTACTTCCCATCTGAGCGATCGGGATTTGATTACCAGTTGGTGCGGGATTTTTTCCCTAACGCGAAACGGTTCGCCTAAAAAACTGAGTACCAGAATAATACGGGATAGTTACCATTTCTCACAAATGCCACACTGGCGTGAAATCGAGATCTTTACTGTTTTATTTTTACCATGTCCCTACTTCTTCTTCTTCTTGTTCTTCTTCTTTTCCTTCTTGTTCTTCTTCGTCTCTTCTTCTTTTTCTTCTTCTTCTTCTTCTTCTTCTTCTGCGTTTGTTCTAAATCTCCCGCTA
The DNA here is from genome assembly GCA_036924085.1 of Ariolimax columbianus. Lineage (NCBI taxonomy): Eukaryota > Metazoa > Mollusca > Gastropoda > Stylommatophora > Arionidae > Ariolimax > Ariolimax columbianus. Next base: position 39,989,860 of record JAVGWX010000006.1, read on the forward strand.
CCAAGCTCTGAACAGGGCTTCGCAAGTAGCAGGAAGTAGTCTGGAGAACGGAATGCTCTGTGCCGCTAGTTGACAGCTTGACTGCGAAATTTGCACCTTTCGATCCAACACATCCGTCTTCGATGGCCAATATCCCTAATATGTCACGCATGAAAACAGGATCTTCTGTTCTGCCGGTGTGTTTAGGTCAGCCTGTACTTTTCTTGTGGATTCAAGAACAGAAACATCCATGTACTACGAACAGCTGGTTTCTTTAATGTGTGTCCAATGTCTTCACATCACGTCAGATTCCACTGAATCTGTTTATTTTCCCCACCACAAGTAGTGATCTTATCATACTATTTCAGTTCCTCTATTTTGCACATTCCAAACGCAGATCTGTGTGAAAGAACACGGCAACAGCCAATCAGTTCCGTTCAGTTCATCACGTGGCTTCTTGAGATTGTTAGGGCACCCCTGTTGAGACCTCTACAACCCTACGCCACCCCTCTCTGTCTGCGGTTGCTTTTTGTGTCTCCTCGGGTAGTAGGTTAGTCCATTCATAGATGTTGTCTTCCCATCGCTTTCTTAACAACCAATACACTGGACACTGGGAAAATTGAGAGAGAAAGTGGGGATGGACAGGCCACACTCTCAGAAAGAAGTCGGACAACATAACCAGACATGCACTTGATTGGAACTCACAGGGAAATAGACAATTGAGAAGACCAAAAAACACATGACGGTGAACAGTCGAGGATGAAGTCTGGTCAATAGGCGTCTTGTGGGTGGAACCCAAGAAGACGGCATAGAATAGGAACAGATAGAGAGCAGCTGTTGAGGTCCTATGTTCCACAAGGAACCGGACTGGCTGTTGTTGTTTGATACCCACAATGAGAAAGTTTACTCATTTGTCGCCCTGAAAATGTCATTACGTGGCGGATTGTAGTAGCTATCCTTACATCCCAAGCGTGCCGATGAAGGTGGGCCGCGGTCCTCCAGGCGGTTCTACTATGCTTGGCTTCATCTGCGTGACGCTTACAACTACGGAGATCACGTCAATCTACGTCTCCTCAAATGTGCATCGAACACAGCCTGTTTCCAGGGAACGCTACATGGGATAGATATAGTGGTCTTGGTCAGTGTATTGTGCCTGACCCTGACGTGACGTCCTGGTCAGTATGTTGTGTCTGACCAGACTAGCCTCTCAGTTCCCCAACCACATGGGTATGGCAGGTTATGGTTATTGCTATCCTACGTCACGGTATCATTGATGTTATTGCCAACCCTAGGTCACGTTACTAATCATATCTAGGTGTCATACTCACTCTATCAGAAATCATTATTAACATTCTTCCTTACAACTATCACTCCTTCGCTCACAACTCTAATTAAAACACTAACACTCCTTTGAACAACAGCGAAACCCATGAATATGTATTTAAGAAACAGCATACATATTATAATAAAAATATTAGGCATGTGAATTGTTTTCTATCGTAACCAACTCTTACTAACTCTTAACTATAATGACTTTCAAGAGTTTCGTGCAACTAGCACAGGTAGTTCTCTTGCACTAAAGTAACCTTGGGTTGTCTCACGTGGTCAATTCTGGCAAATGTTCCATTCACAGTCTATATTCCTTTGCGTTCATACAACTCTGTCTAGCTAATTGTTCTCAGTCCTATCTCTCTGTACTCGCTTGTCTGTGGGAATTATGTCCCACCTCTCAGTTTCTACAACGAAGGTGTCTTATAAGCCTCTTGTCTTGTCTTAACGTCAGAAAGATGTTTACAGTGATTAACTCTGCTGGTTATTCTTCTTCGTCGTCTAGCCAGGAACTCGGCGACTGCAGCGATTCTCGTGCCTACGATAGACGACAGTGGTTCCGTTACTGTGGTTGTCAGGCCAAGGGTAACACATGTGTTACGACGTTTTGTCCGGGACGACAGCTTCGTGTTGAAGCAACACGTCTCTCTCTGACAAGAATGCAGACAAATGTCACTCAGGGACTTCAAAGTTGGCGTCACGTGTGACAGGTATCAGCAACGACTCAAACAGAACATCACATTCAGATTCTTACACGTGCGTAGTCTCGGGTTCCCTCTCAGTACTAGTCTGCTTAAGTGGCTTCTATTTCTATCTCTCTATTCTTGTTACTCATTGCATTGGCAATGTTCTGTAGTCTATCCTAGCAACCTACTCGGTAGTCTAGTGTTCTGTCTATGATCGCCCGTCTACCAACTGAACGGTAGTTCTATCTGACTTCTCCATCTATGCTTTCCTATGCTCTGTCTCTGCTCTATTTGTAATACCCAGATCCCACGTCCTATACCATATTCTCAGGGCTTCGGTCAATGATTTCTGGTTGTCTTTAGTTCATTCGTCTCAACTTTCCTTGAACTACGGTGTCGCCAGAAAAAGGATAGCTTGTTTTGAACCTACTATGTGACCTACAACGTCATGGGATTCCAGTAGAAAACGTGGGAAGGTTACCCTTTTGGCTGGACAGTCTTCAACGAGTACTGTTTGAGAATTCCGAACAATGATCGTTCTATGAACTCCATCTCTCGGACATGGTTCTCAAGTTATGCATGGATACCACGAAAGGTATTTTCAGGGCTTCCCTGACGTTGGCTCATTGAACCCTTGTAACTCTGTTACATGAGTAAATGATGATGGTGATTCTGTACTGTCAAACATTTGTGAGAGCAGTACCTTTTTCGTTGTTTTGTTGTTCTTCATGTATCAGATTCATAGCACATTTACACTAGAGGTAAAATTGTCAATTGTATGTTAACTTAACATCTTCATAATGGTTTAGAAGACTGCAGAGTCTGTATACAATCTGTTTCTTGGAGTGTGGTTAACCGATGTGCGAGTCCATCTTAATAAACTCAAACATTAGGGCAAAGTAGACCCACAGCATGTTAGGCGCCATCTATACTGATCTTAACAAGCCACATAACTATGACCGGTGTTATGCCATGCCACATAGTTAGTCGTTTCTTACGACATGCTCTCTGTGGGGTAGTGGTGCTATTCTTGTCTTTGTCATACACAAAAACCCCGGCGGACCATTTTGTTGATTTCTATTAATTATGTTTTGTTACAAAAAGAAAGCTACTATCGCATTTCGAATGCTTATGGTTAACATTTGTGTCTGTTCCTCCTAGTTTTGTCTATATTCAGTAGCGTAGCCAGAGATGGACAGTCTGCCCCGTGCGGCACTTTTTTGGAAGTCTCCACTGTTGGTATGCAACGAAAAGAAAAATATTTTTCTGTCAGGGTAGTATAAAACGCTAGACACAATTTTATTATTTACTAAGATAAATAAAATGTAAATATAGCAAAACCGTTAAATTTCCTAATCTAATTTTCTTTTCACGTATGCCGTTGAACGGCGTGGGGGAGCTTACATCGTGCGTCCTGTGCCAAGTGTGTTTGGTTGGTCAATGTGAGACCATGTCTTTGCAAATCACTCTAATGTCATCTATCTACCTGCATCGCGGCCGTTGTCTTGGAAGATTTACCAACGTTGTAACCCATCAGTAGAAGTTAATGATAGTTCATTCTCATGAGATGATCGAACCAGCATATGCTGTACCTGGAAATGTACTCTGCGCAAGACGTAGTGCCGGTCATTCTTCGAATATTGTCGTTACGCATTCTATTTTTCTCGGTAGCATGCATTTCCTTATCATACTAAAATTCAAATTCTTTGAAATAAAACACTCACAGTGACTGTTTTATTGCTAAAATCATTTGAGGAGCACTTCAGCGACAGTCGCCGATTTACTTCTGGCTATGCGAAACTAGTAAACACAGCCATAAATGAGGCGGACCGGTTAGTATTAAAGTGCCTAAAATCGACCTCCATTGATCACATTTACCCCATAATTTGCACAGTACCACTCGAAATCCGAAGAAGCGTCGCAGCAGAAATTGAACTAGAAAAATAGGATCACGAGACAAGACACACAAAGACTCAAATTCAGTCATAGATTCCTAGAATCAACAAAGCCGATGCAGACAGTATGGCCTGGATTTCCAGGAAACATGAAATAGGTGTGACTTGCTGGAGGCAAATGACAGTACAATCTATGTCGCTGAATACTTGATTCATACTGTACGACGCGGAACTTGGACACGGAAAAGGAGGGCTTCTAGTTTAATCTCGGTAGCGTTAAGACGTCTCATAGAAACTTGATTCTAGGAACCAACATCATTACACAGGGGACATTCCCATAAGTGTTCCGTTCTCCGCCCAATCAGCCAGCCAAGCGTATATATACTCAGAGTCCCAGTCATGTGTTGATTTCGTGTTTTTAGATCTTTCCAGGCAGAACACACTTTCTCCCTTCTCCCCTAGTCACTCCCAAATCTATCATTCTTTGCACATATGCATTTTCGCGACCCTCTATCTCCTCATCATTCAGTAGACTGTCCATGACTGCCCCTTATCAACTCAACTCCGTCTCTCATTATCACCGCGTCGTTCACCACAGCTCGTCCCGCCACTGCATCAGCTCTTTCGTTGCCCCAGACGCCTGCATGTCCCGGACAGTAGATCCACGTGACACCTTGTACACCAGAGTTGTTCAGAAGAGAGGCCCACTCCTCTTAACATGCACCGTTCTATCTTACGGAGCATGTCCTGCGAGTCCGACAGTATCACTGTATGTGTCGCCAGTTGCATCACCAACCAAGTTAAGGCCACTGTTACTGCCTCAATCTCCACCCTCATACTCGATATAGCAGTGTAGGCAGCTGATTTCTCCATCACCTCCTTGCCATTTTGATAGCAGACGAAACCCCAACCGCACTTGTTTGCATCTCTGCCAGCCGAGCCATCTGTGTACCGAATTGGGTCTTGTGGTCCTGAGTGATGCTGGATCAGCTCCTCATAGAAACTGATTGTGTAACAAAAAATACTTGAAAATCTTAAGTTCAACAATATCATCGCCAGTTTTGCTAACAGAAAAACAACATTGGATGAAATATAATTGTTCACTTCCAAGTATGTTTGATACGAATTGGGAGGGGGGAGGTTGGTGGGGAGCAAATTTGGTGACCGCCCTGGGTGGCACAAAGTCTAGGTACATCACCGCATATATTGCTACCAAGATACTTGAATGATTCCATAGCATTCAGGAGTGTGTCTCCAAACACCATCGTGTTGCTTAGTTGCGTTTATTATAAAAACAACTGTTTTGCCTCTCTTGTTTTCCCAGTCCTAATTTCAACTATATCAAGGCACGACAAATTCCAGGCGCCGTCGACATGGCGCCTAGAAAAGTTGCTGTGGCGTCTACATTTAAGGACCAGTGTTTTATTTACCCCGCAACTTCCACCCCCTCCCGTCTCAGTTTTAAGGATACAATATATTCTTTTCCCGCGTAATATTTCAGTTTCCGTCCACCAACTTTTAAGGTAAGATTACCGGTGTCATTTTACACTATTTTTTACGATCATAAGTCATTGCTCTGTATACTTTCCACTTCATATTTACTTATAGAAAATGATAAAGAAATAAAACTCTTTTATTAGCCTGCGGGCTATAGAAAGTCCTCTCGCTGACCGAAATTGTCGGGTCCGATACCGGACATTCGTCATGCTTCTAACAGATAGTGAAAGAGTTATTTTTCCCCGCTAATGATTTTCCTATAGCTAACGTTCGAGTTCCTCATGTCTTCGTATATAAATATAAATACTCAATTACTGTGTTTTTTTTAAAGAAAAAATTGTTTGTTCTCGTGTATGGCTGATCCGTGTTTTATATAAACATAACAGTTAGTAGTGTTTGTCAACTTCCTGCTAGGCGTCTGTTATAATAACTTTGTGTCCGGTTACACTACATTCAGAGATATGTTGATAACTACAGCCTAAAAAAAACAGGAAGATGTTGAACATACCAAAACGTTATTAACATTATATCCTAAAACGACTCTGACATGTAGCATTTTGGATTTACGTTTCTGATACGATAATGTCATAAATCACTCAGTGATAATAGAAAACTGTCCACTTCATTTTCAACTTTGAACTCGCAATTTAAATCTCAACTGTCAGAGTGAATACTGAATGTTGGCTTGGCCTATCGACACCAATTTACAAAGAAGTAGTAAGTAGGCTTTTTTTGTTGTTGCAGTTGGTCAATCATTCATAACCTTTCACTTTTCAGCTCCTTGTGGATCACATGTCTGTCTTCAACAGTCAGTCAACAAAGTCAGCATTATTAATATTATTATTATGCTATCTATGCTAAGTTAAAGTAAAAATCTAGACCTATCTAGTATCTTGTCTTCTGTTTTTGAGGAGATGGGCATATCCGTAATAATAATTGTCTATCTTCGTCTATTGTCTAGCTTGGTTTACAAGCCTATAATGTATTAGGTTCACATCACGCAAGTGTGACGAACATGTAGGTTTTTTCATGCTATGAAGGGGACTCAGTGGTCTTGAGGTAAGGTGTCTGCCTCTATGCCTTTGCGGCTTTGGCCTGATTATTTTTTTCACGTGGATCATCTTGTACAAATTCCCATGATTCCTGGGTAGTGAGATCGGACTCCCGTGTTCAGTGTCAAACACGTTAAAAATTCCTTGGCAGTTGGAATTCGAAAAGAGTAGGCTTAACGGCCCCTGCCTGGGCAAAATTCAAATGAAAAATCTACCAGTTATTTCTACCTTTCCTCAGGTGGTTTGTTAAAAACAGCTATAGATAGCACCTAACTGGCTGCAGGTCTACTTAGTTCCAGTGTTTGAGTCTATTATGTAGAGTCTTCTAAACAAGTATAAAGACATTAAGTAAAGTTATGACCAATTCTCTGACCCAGCTGTAAATGGGTGCCTGGCGGTAAGAGGAACATTTTTAGGTCTGACAATGGTGCGATGGAAGTATGTGCTCTGTCTTCACCACTGTCAAGAATGAAAGGGACTGAGCACATATGGAGACACCTAGGTGTAATGAAGTTAGTTGTATGAGTCATTTTCCATTTCCCTAATTGATCTGCACATTTCACGTACCAAATAAAAATTAATTAGTCTGATATATAACTAGGTGGCAAATTTATGTTAGGTATTTTTCTTTTTCCCTATCTTCAGAAAACATATTAATAGACCCGGACATACTCTATCGCTACATATCCATCCGTGCTTCAATTAAACAGGTAATGTATCCAAGTTACAGTTTTCTATGTTGTCTTGTTGCATCAGTTTTGTTGCATACATTTTGTTGTATCAATTTTCTGCTAATCTTAACTAAGAAATCTGTCTCTTTGTTGAGGCCTCAAACCTCCATAGATAATGGTTGACATAGATCTACTGTCATGGTCATGCTGGTGTTCAGGGCAATGAAAGAGCTGGCATCTTGGCTTCACAAGCTCCAATCATGGGTACATTAGGGATGATAGAAGTGACATTTATGAAATTAGTCAATGACCATCTGTTGGATGAGAACACCGAAATAAATGAATCAGCAATCCACAGACTGCAAAGTTTTGACATCAAACGAGGTTCAGCGCATGAGCTGCAGTGGTTAGCGATCCATAGCTGACTGCTAACGCCTGGGCCAGCGAACCAGAGCTGCCAAGACCGTTCTACACCTCCACACGGTGATCCTGGATAACAGGCTGCAGCAGGGCAGACTGGCTAAGTAGAAGGGATCAAAGAGGGAATACTAACCCGGTACTCAAAAAATGCTTGCTGAAGTCGGATGTGTTGGATTGAAAGGTGCAAATATCGCAGTCAAGCTGTAAACTACGACACACCGCATTCCATTCTCTGGACTACATTCTGCTACCTAAGCCCTTTCAAGGTTTGGTAGTTGGAGATTGAGAACGAACGAAGCCAAGCCAAACGAGGTTCAAGTTGAGTATGGCGCATGAGAGGACGGAGCAGGAGAGTATATAACCAGCTACAGGGACCATCAGCATACAGACTCTGCACTATTTGCTGAGAGAGACGGAGCACCTATGGGTATGCCCGGAGTGCAGTGACGTCAATTCTTAGAAACAGAAACAGTCTCTTGGTCATCATGTGCTTATTTCTTCCAATCCTCGGGGAAAACACATGTTTCGCTTTTTTGTTTCCATATCATGTATGGGGAATTGGTTCTAGAGGTAAGCAGACAGTACTATCGGGGATAAAGTGTTAGAGACTCCATTGTTTAAGGTCACACAGCCTGTTTAAGACATGAAATAGCCAGTTCTCTTCCTCCCTGCCTTTCGTTCCCTTACATTAAACTAGGTATCCATTTACAGCGGGGTCGACTGGAGAATGTAGTCCCATAGCAGACACTACTATCGGGGATAAAGTGCTAAAGACTCCATTGTTTAAGGTCACACAGCCTGTTTATGAGATAAAATAGCCAGTTCTCTTCCTCCCTACCTTTCCTTCCCTTACATTAAACTAGGTACCCATTTATAGCTGGGTCGACTGGAGAATGTCTGTAATGTGAATTAAATCTTGCACCTTTGCCATGATAAGCAAGTGCTCTACAACTACACTAATCAGACGTTCTTGTTTCTGGAGCATTCTTTTAAACCCAGAAGGCTATTCTAGAATCAGCAGTCTTCTGACATGTGTGATTGACCAGATTTACAAACTCATGAGTTGGAGCATTTTCTACCAATGAGGAGTAAAACAGCATGGTTAGTTGCTTATGTCATGCTGTCAGTGTAGCAGTGGACCTATTCTCATTTTTGTCACACACTCAGAACTCGTCCCCAAACCACACATGCAACATGTTCACAGAAGATACTGGTGTCAATGAAAAATGTTGTTATTGGAGTACTTCTTCGGTATTCGTCTTGTAAAGGACGTTGTGCCATAGTTTACAGTGAGACTGTAATATCTACGCCTATCTGCCTGACACATTCGATTTCAGCGGGCTTTTTTTAGTACTGGGTTTGCCTTCCCACTACGATCCCTATTCCTTGGTCAAACTATACTAGTGACTAGTGCAACCTGTTTCTAGGGTCGCCATGTGGAGGCAGAATAGGGTCTTTATCAGCTATGGTTTTTTGGCCCTGATGCTGGCAACCAGCTATGAGTCGCTGGCTGCTGTCAGCTCACACATTGATGCACCTTGGCCCCACTTGCTGAACTGTACAGGGTAAGAAGAAAAAATGAGTTAGTACAAATTCATCATAAATTAGTTGTTAGTTGATGAAATGTAATGAGAATTTGTACAGTTGTCGTTTCCTTTCCTTTTTTAATTGCCCACATTAGCATAATTTTTTATGATATCATTAGAACCATCTGCTCCAAAGTGGTGCTCACTCCAGAAGAAAAACATTAAGTTTTACTTGAACATGAAACTCCTGATTTTATACCTTCAACACTTTAGACGAATAGTCCCTACCTAAATCCTGTTGACTATGCAATTTTGGGGCCTTATGGTTACAAAAATGTATCTCTTGAAGATTAGAGATGTCACTGAGTTATAGGGTGACTGAATGGAACATTAAACCACGGTAATTGCTTATGGATGTAGGCGTCAGAGGTCTTGTGTTTCAGCAGAAGCATAGTCGGAACACAAAATTAAATGTCCAACATCTTTGCTGGCTAATCATGTACAACTGTACAAATGTTTATTACATTTAATTTTGTCAACAAATAATCGTTCTATGATTAATATGTATTGGCTCTTTTTTCTGGACTTGCCCTCTAGATGTAGGGACTACCTTGATCGTATCTTTTCTAATTTCATCATCACCATGAGTCTCGTAATCTGAAAGGTCATTGGGGCACCAATACTGCAGATTGTTGACCAGTTCCCGCCACTCCACTTGGTTTTGTGCCAGGATATTTGTTCTAGCTATGGACATTGCACTCTCTGGTGTTGTCTTCCAATCTCTTTTCCTGCCTCCCTCTCTTATGCTTCCCAGGCACAGTACTTTGCAGAATCGTAAACCGAGGCGATCTTGAAACTTGCCCATATCATGTGAGCTTGTATGCTTTTACCATAGTCAATTTATATTGGCCGTCTTCTCTCTTAACAGTGTCCCGAACTGTGTAATTCGTAATGTGGTCTAAATATGAAATGCTGAGAATTCAACGCATACATCTCATCTCCATTGCACACATTCTTCGCTCTAGAACCGCTGTCAGAGTCCCAAGTTTTGCAGCAACTCTCTACTGAGTTTTGGTTTTCATTTTCGAGTCTTTGAACCTTAGCTGTGGTCGGCCATCTATTCTTTTACCATACACCAGAATATCATAGAGAATATCTTTTGAGGATGCGGCCATCTTCCGTGCGACAAATATGACCACGCCATTGCAGCACCTTAAAAGGATGCTAGAGACGCTAGTTCCTAGGACTAGCAACCTTATCATGTAAAAATTTTTACAAAATATACATAATCACTCGTGTAGAACATAATGTAGTTTTAAACTTATACCCTTAAAGGTTAATAATGATTGGAGCAATCACTGCAAGACTGTTCACCTTCACTGCTAATAATGTCGAGAGGATCCGATGTTCCAATTTCTGTTGAAAGTGTCAGCTCATTCGCAGACTCGTCTCTTGACTACGAAGACGCAAATCAGTACATGTCAAAATACCAGACAGAGCTTGAAAAGAATAGAAAGTTACAGGATAAGATAGCCGGATACAGGACAGTTGGTACGTATAAAATTGTATTGTTTATATGTGATGACGATGATGATTTGCCTTTTTGCGTCAAGTGAGGGAATGAACATGCTGAGTAGTGCATGAGCTGCAGCGGTCAGCGACCCAATTCTGACTGCTAATGTCAGGGCCAGAGACCAAGAGCTACCAAGACCCTTCTCCACCGCATGGTGAACCTAGATAATAGGCTGCAACGGGGCAGACTGACTGAGAAGAAGAAATCGAAGATAGAATGCTAACCAGGAACCCAAAAATGCCTGTTGAAATTGAATGTGTTGGACCGAAAGATGCAAATATCACTGTCAAGCTGTAAACTATGACAAAAACACATTTCGTTCTTTGGACAACATCCTGCTACTTGCAAAACTTGGTAGTAGGAGTTTGAGAATGAATGAAGAAGAAGAAGCTTCAAATAAAGCATAAAGCTGCCACTACAACTGTTCCCCTTTACATGAGACCTGTGTCCAAGCATTTGCAGTGACATTTTCAATAGCAATGATTCTTTATGATTAGGCTGCTAGTTTTGTGCACCAACCTCTTTAGCTACCTTTACGACATGCTTATAAGATTACAGTGGTCCTTATCTGTTCAGAATAGGTACAACTCGTTTGAAGTGGCACATGTAACTTCCTTGTAGATATCTTAGATAGGAGACCCAGTTATAACAAAACTATACCCCCACACACACATAACTGTCTATTAGTAGCCCCTTTCAGTCATGGCTGATTATAGTAGCCTCTTTCATTCATGCTTGACTATAGTAGCCCACAGTCATGTCTGACTATAATAGCCCCCTTCAGTCAAGTCTGACTATAGTAACCCCCTTCAGTCGTGCCTGACAATAGTAGCCACCTTCAATCATGACTGATTATAGTAGCCCTTTTCAGTCATGACTGATTACAATAGCCCATTTCAGTCATGCCTGATTATAGTAGCCCCTTTCAGTCATGCCTGATTATAGTAGCCCCTTTCAGTCATGACTGATGCGACCTTGGTGTGGTAACTGTACTCTCTGTTTTTTGTTTTGTTTTTTGTTCTTGCGACATTGTTTCACTTGTGTGTGTTGCAAGAGCTTCTCTTCACCCAGTCTGAGATTGCTCTTCAGGGTATATCGCCACTTGGATCAGTCTATAGCTTCATCTTCCCAGGATGCCTGACTCATGTCTCCCTTACATCTTTGAACCTCAGTTGTAGTTGGCTGACTGTTCTTTTGCCATTTGCCAACTGTCCATAAAGAATATCTTTGCGGGTACGACCATCTTTCATGCGACGAACATGACCAAGTCTTTCATGCGACGAACATGACCAAGTCATCGTATTCTTCGCCGTCTAATGAGATTATATGCTTGGCAGACCGATGCGAGAATGCACCTGTGCTTTTGCCGCTCTGTCCCTCCATCTAATTCCAAGGATGGATCACAGACGCTGTAGATGGAGGGTGTTCAACATTTGTTCTTGTGTTTGGCATATATTCTCAGAGTTTTGCTACCAAATAGGAGTGTGCTGACAACAAATGCCTTGTAAACCATGGCCTTGGGTTTTTTTTTTTTGGCGTTCGCCTTATTTATCTATTCCCCAAGGCGTGTGTGCGTTACACTGTGGTTTTTATTTTGCGCCTGTCGGCCCAGTGCATCCGACTTCAGCATGCATTTTATGTAAGGGTCTGCTTCCTCCTGCATTTTCTAAGGGTTTGCTTCCCCGGGGTAACGGCCGGTGCTGTGATGGGGATCGAACCCAGCACCTTCTGGTTGTGAGCCGTGCCACTTAACCACTAGGCCACGCCGTCCCCCTGGCCTTGGGTTTAATTGTATGTTTTTGGTTTTCCATAATGCGCGTTGAGATAAACAAACATTCCAAGTTAACTGTCTTTTTTCTGGGTCTAGAGAAAGTAAAATAAAGTAAAGATCCCGTTAACACACCAGTGTAGGGTATTGGGAATATGGTGTTAAGCCCGTATTTTTTTAAACAATAGGCATGCTATTGGTGATGTGGTCAGCATCACGCTGGCTGTTTTTTCTTTCCCAGATTAAACTGGTACCAGGGGACAGTATGGTCTAGTGGCTAAGTGAGGAAGCAGACCCTTACATAAAATGCATGCCAAAGTCGGATGCACTGAGCCAACAGGCGCAAAATAAAAACAGTGCAACGCACACAGCCTTGGAAATTAGAGAAATAAGGCGAACGCAAAAAAAATTAAAATTACTGGTGAACTCATTTTGAGGCTGGGTCGACCCCGGAGCTGCTGTTTTGTCTGAACCTTGGTTGCTCGACTGGGAAGTTCATGCACTAACCACAATGCTACTTCTGCACCGTGCATCTAGAGAGAACTTATCGTCTATAAGGGACCCCAAGAATGTGACTTTGTGCACAACTGCCAACTCATAATTATTGATGGAAAATATGCTGTTCAGCTAATAAAAAGGACATTCTGCAAAAGATATTCATTAGTAAATGCTTCCTGCTTATGATGGAAAGTGTTTGTGGCATAAAGTGGTGCGTAACTGGGTAGAAAAATTTTGTCAAGGGCACTCAAACTTTGCTGATGGAGTCTGATCTGGTCGTCCTGTTCAGATTATAACAGAAGCATCTGTGCGATAGGTGGGGGAGATGATTTGAGCTGACAGCTGAGCTATGATAGACAGTAGTAATTGCAATAGGGTTTTGTCATGCTATATAGTACTGTGAAGTTCTGTGAGTGATTTGGGAGGCAATTCAAAGAAAACATCCAGGCCTGATGACTGGAGGGGTACTCCTCCATCATGATAATGCCAGACTACATAAGACTCGATTAGTTGAGGAGAAAATTAACCAGCTAGGATGGCAACTTCTTGAACATTGACCTTACAAGCCTAGACTTAGCTCCGAGCGATTTCCACCTGCACACTAAAAACTCACCTTGGCGGGAGACGTTTGCTCATGTAAGAGGTTGAACAGGAAGTGCAAATCTGACTGAAGACAACAGTCCAAAGAATTTTATGCTGCAGGTTTTGGTGCACTGATAAAGCGATGAAGTTAAGTGTATAATGTTGATGAAAATCATATTGAGAAATAAGGGACAATCTAAGTGCAATAACAAATGGTTTTTAAGTTTGTAAATCATTTATTAAAAACATTATGTTGTTTGGATAGCCATTTGTGATCTATTTTCATGATATATATATATATATATATATATATATATATACACAAATACACACACACATATATATACATATACACACACACACATATATATAAGTTATAGTGTTATAGTACTATTGCAGTTATCCCCTTACAGGAATCCTGCATCGAAGTACTTTGTGCTTTTGCAAGTGGTGTTTTCAGTAGCAATTCATTTTTACATGATACCATCTTGAACCCTCTTTAACTGTTTTTTTATGGTTTGCATGGAAGGTTACAGTGGTCACATTTATTTCTCAGGATCCCTGTTAGTGAATTGGCTGTAGTTAATCATACATGTTTGATAAATGCACACTAAGTCTCTATTAAAAAATTTCATAAAATATTCAAATTAACTCATTCACTCTGGAAATCTGTGGACCTCTGAACACACTTAGACTTGCAATGTAAAGCTGTCACTAACACTTACAGATATATTTATAAATTTAGTAATACTTGGTATGAATAAAAGTTTTATGTACAAGTATGACAACTGTCTAAGCCAATTATCAGCTCTACTTCATTATAATAAAGTTTATGAGCCAATATATCATCGACTCTATAGAGTGAATCCGCTAATATTAATATATGCACTGTTCTCCAGTTCAACAGGTTCCAAAAATTCAAGGAACTATTTCGGAACTTAAAAAGAGAGACCAGGAGCATGAAAGAAAACTAGCTTATTACAAGAGCAAGGATGAAGAACAGCATCAGATAATACAGATTTTACAAAGACAATTGCAGAATGCCCAGGTATGTTATGTGACAGCCGTAAACATATCTCAATTTCTGGCAAGATCACACACATACATCTTCAAACTGTCAGTAATGTCTTTATATCATATTTTTCTGGATGACATTTTCCCAGGCACTGTGCCTTCCACCTCTCCAGGCCATTGTATCTGTTCATATGGTAAAAAAAAACGAACTTCTTCATTGTGATATTATTTATAAGCCAGTTTTCTTCTATACCTAATTGTTGCAAAATTTCTTCTCTGTCCAAGCTATTTTCAATATCCTTCTATAATACTTCATTTAGAAAGATATTATATTTTTAGCAGTGGTTTTATTTAATGTCCATGTCTCGACCTCATATGTTGTCGCAGGAAAAACACTTGTCCTAATCTATTGGATCTTCATTTTTTTTCTTGTATCCTGTATAATTTTTCTTATGCATTAGTTTGCAAGTGGCAAACTAGGTTGATTTTTACTGAACAGTCCCTATAATTTTTTATTGTGGATCCTTCTTCAATCAACTTATGCTATGCTTGTAGTCCAGTAAGGTTCACGAAGGAGACTGCGTTTCAGGTCTTTGGCGGTCCCCCACAGCTTGTCGAGGACGGTCTCTGCCCCGGGCTAGACTGCCTCTCTTTGGTCTGTATAAGTAGGACAGTACTGCCGGATATGTTCGGAATTTTGCTTGGGTGCTACACAATCGCAAGTGGCAGTGTCTCTGATACCCATTTTGTGGAGGTGGGCCTTGAGTCTGTAATGTCCCATTCTGAGTCTTGTGCTCTTTGTCTGCCCTTTGTTTGCTTCTTTATAGCCCTGTGGATGATGAGTCTGCATGCTGCCACATCCAGCTCTTGCGAGCTCATCTGCTTTCTTGCTTTCAATCATCCCACAGTAGGTTGGGATCAACTGTAGGACTAGATCTGTTATTTGAGGCAAAATACAATGTTGTATTTTATTTCGTATACAATTTTTTTTGTTCCCCCACTCACCTTATTTCTTTATTCCCCAAGGCGGTGTGCGTTGCACATGTGGTTTTTATTTTGCACCTATCGGCCCAGTGCATCCGACTTCAGCATGCATTTTATGTAGGAGTCTGCTTCCTCCTGCATTTTCTAAGGGTGTGCTTCCCCGGGGTAACGGCCGGTGCTGTGATGGAGATCGAACCCAGCACCTTTGGATTGTGAGCTGTGTCACTAACCCACTCTGGCCCTGGTGTAAGAGTTTATCTTGTTTGAGGTTTGAGATGACTTGGAGTACGCTCCTGAAGTATATTAGAATGACCGTTTTCCTTGTGTTTGTGTTTTGATTATAAGAATCTGGGTTGTTGCAGCAACAACTGTTGCTTTAGCTCTGTAATTGGTACAGGTCTCTCCTGCTGGCATGGAGTGATTTTCTATGTCACAGTTGGAGTGTGCGATGTAGTTTCCACTGCCTCCCCTTTTTTCGCTGTATGGGGACCGATCTATCTGTGTACACATGTGTCAAGGAGTTGCTATGGTACTGTCTCTTGAGCTCCTGCAGAACATGGATTTTTTGTTCAGTTGCTGACAGCTCACTTTTCTGATTGTAGATCCCAAATACTCAAAATTCTTTCACATTTTCTATTTCGACATTGTCAATTGTAAGTTTTGATTTTTTTCACTACTTTGTCTGTTGTCATAATTTTAGTATTTGTGTGTGTTAAAATATAGGTATGCTGCTTGCGGACTAGTCGGTTTAACACGATATATAAAATCTTTTCACTTCATCTGGAACACAGGTCTTACAAATAAGCAGTTTGTCCTCTTGCCTTGTTCCATTTGTTATAGCTATTCCATGTCTTCCTAATTACTTTCTTTGTAAATAGCAAGCCTGTAGTGGGAATGCCTGCACATGAGCTCATTTGATGGTCATGGTTTTTTGTCTTGGATAGTTGAATTATATCCTTTACCACCTTACATTAAAAATTGACACACTTTCTCCTGCAGCAAATCATGTTTTACTATGGTTGTTGACTTTGAGAGCCTGTAACCTTTTTTATTTGTTAGTCTATAGATATGATTTTGTTGTGTGTAGAAACATAAATTAATAAAGAACTTGTTGATGTTATTGCTTTTGTTGTGTGTGTATTTCAAAGAAGATGAAGGTGAAAATGTTGAAAAATATCACAAACATTTAGATTCGTCTTCCTGTTGAAGGCGGATGTGTCGGGTCAGACCGAAAGGTGCAAATATCGCTGTCAAGCTGTGTTTGACATAATTTTAACTTTTCTGTGCGTTTGACATAATTTTAACTTTTCTACATTTTACAGCAAGTAAAACAGGGTCTGGCAGACTTAGGTGCTAACCACCCAACTCAATGCTCAACCCCTTCTCAAACTAACAGTTCTCCATCTTTTGAAATCATTGGAAAGTACTCCTGCTGCAACAGTGTTGAGAGTGAGAGGGATGTACAGAATTTGCAAATGCAGGAAGTTGGTTCTCCACCGCAGATCAATAATGCTGGAACATTGGTTCACAGGTCTAACAATGCCCATAGAAATATGACATTGGCAGTTCAGCAGCAAACTCAAAACACTTTCCCTTCACCGTCACAAGATTTACATCTACAGCTAGGGAAAAGTGAAACCACAGGAGGTGTTGTAGAACCTCAGAAGAACATAATTGGGCTTAAAAGAGGGTATTCAGCAAACGCTGCAATCAGTGAACGTAATTTGCAATACCCTGTCTTGAATCAGTTAAATTCATATCCTGCTGCGAAGGGTGGTGTGTCAGTTCTGGCCTTTGTTAGTGGGAACAGGAAACCAATCTGGCAGATGGAGCAAGAGGCAGCAGCTAGAAAAGCTGGATCTTCAGAAGAATTCCAACAAATTCCTCAGGCCAGTACGGCCTCAACACAAGCAGCACAGAACTGGGAAAATGTTGTTGTCTCATCCAAGACTTCAAACTCGGATGTACCCGCTTTGGCTTCTGTCCAAACTGCGCCATCTGACACAGGTACGAGGCCAAAGGAGTGGAAACCCTTAAATACATTGGCTTCCCAGCACAGAGATCACGCAGATGTAAATCTGATGAAACCAAGTGACCCTATTATAGTACAACAGGGGAACCATACACCAGTGAAAACATTTGAGAAATTAGGTTATGAGTTTGTTGGTTTGGCTGATACACTTTCTTCAAGGTCACAGACAACTCTCAATAACCTGAACATGGCTGGAAAGAAGACAGAGAATCTGCTTGAATCCTTAACTTTGGTAAGCATACATGATCTTCTGCTTTTTTTTTGTTGTCTCACTTTCTACCGGGTTGTAGCCCAGTGTCGTGGTATGTATTTGTCTTTCACCTCTCTCAGGGCTGGAGTAAAATGTTTCCCCTATTTTATGGCAGGTCTCGATTACGCTGTCTATCCACCCAGTTTCTTGATCTACGTCTCGCCCTATTTCCTGATGTTCTCCTGTAGAAGGTTGCATGAACAATGTGGTCTGGTTGCATTCTCACAGTGTGGTGAAAGCAATTCATTCTTTGTTGCTCGAAGTACTGTAAGCAGGGAATTGTTTGAACCTTCTCCCGAATATTCATATTTGTGATTCTGTCTGTTCTGATGCTGCTAGTGACATTTAGTAGGCACCGCATTCGCTCCTGGACCTTATTCAATGCATATGTCTGGTGCTGGCAGCACATGGTTAGAATGAAGATACTATTTATCATTTGCTTTTTTGATTGGAGAGAAATCTTTGGGTGTATTAGTAGTAGAGACAGCTGGTAGGTGACAGCGTTTGCCCTTTGCACTCTCGTCTCTATCTATCTATCGAGTCTGCCATCCTCAGTAAAAACAGTTCCCAAATACCGAAATTCTTGTACCTGCTTTATTTTTGTTTCATTCACATGAATATCAAGTGTGATGTGCTTTCTACCTATATTCATTGTCTCTATTTTGATGTGTTGTTATACTTTTGACAGTTTAAGTACAGTGAGTCAATATGATGTTGTAGGTTTTGTTCATTGGAGTGGATCAAACATATAAATCAACTTGGATACACCTCTTCATGAAAACTGATTGTAGAACTTTACAAAATGCAATTAACTCTTTCCAGTCTGCCCTGATTTTAGCAATTTGTGACTCTCAGCCCAGACCAATTGCTGGAATTCCGTACGTCAAAGTATTATTCAAAATAAAATAAATTAATATTGAACAAATTGAGGTAAAATTGTGATCTAAACATAGTAAGACATATAATCAAACTATCTGACATGAAGCATTCATAATAAAGATGATATTATTATAAAGTGTTAAATGGGATTAATGTGCAGGTGGAAAATGGAGAGAGAGCTTTTTTTTGGTACTCTCCATGTTGTGTTTCGCTGATACTTGGAATCCTGGTATTAAAACAGGCATGTTGTTAATGTATGTTGCCAGGTAACCAAAGGCTACATTTTTAACTAGCATTTTTTAATTTTGCCTGGGCAGCGGCTGTTAAACCTACTCTTTTCATTTTTAGCTGCCATGGGATTTTTAAAGTGCGCGACACTGAACATAGGAGTCCGATCTCACTACCCAGATATCAGGGTAATTTTTACCAGAAGATCCACGTCACAAAATCTCGGCCTCCACCGTGATTCGAACCCACGGCCTCCAGCAACCGAGATATGGACACCTTACCTTGAGACCACTGATATAGCCATAAATTATTTTACACATTATCTTTCTTATTATGTGTCCCAGTCAAAGTCTAACCAACAATTAAATGTCAGATGTGTTTGCTGGTTTCCACCGCCATTGTGTAGAGCCATTACAACAATGAAATTCCATAACCGAAATCATGAAATGCAAATGCATGTTTCAGAGGTTGGTTTTGATCATAATGGGCAGCAATTTTAGGTTTTCAGTGGCCGATTTTGGCACATATGAGCTGGAAAGGGTTGAGAGCAATTTTCTTTATTCAAGCATAATAAGTAGGAGAATGGCAGCTCGTCTTTCATGGCAAAGATACTGGCATTGATCCTTGTTATCGATACGCTCTAGTAGACGCAGCTGTAAATGGGTACTGTTAGATAAGAAAAGGCAACTAGGAAGGGAACTGACTATCCTGTTTCATATATATAGTTGAGGTCGAACACAATGAATGCTCTAATACTTCATCCATGGCAGGTGTTCTGCTGTTGAACTGTCTATTCTTTATCCAGAAAAGAAACTATATGTACTGTCCTTCCTTTTTGGGGATTGGGGTCAGATAAGTGTAGCATGAAGATGAAAAAATTATATTCATTGTTTGTGAGCACAGAAGGTTCTAGAAACAGTAGTATAAAATCTTAAAGGTGTTATAAGAAAAAAGGTAAACAAATATATCCTGTGAAAGCAGAAATATTTTGTGTGTCTGTGGTAACATCTCTTTTCACAATAATAATCTGTGTTTTTTGTTGTTTTGGATCCACTAGGTTGAGCTAGCGAAATCCGATGACTTGATGAGGTTTCCCAGCCTCAATGCAAACTCACCATCACCTGTTACAGAAAAGAGCAAAATAACACCTCTGGCAGACCCCATTTATACTCAGCAGAACAGTTCTGTTGTTGGAGGCCCCATTTATAGTCAACAGAACAGTTCTGTTGTTGGAGGCCCCATTTATAGTCAACAGAACAGTTCTGTTTTTGTATGCCCCATTTATAGTCAACAAAATAGTTCTGTTGTTGGAGGCCACATTTATACCCAGCCGAACAGTCCTGATGTTGGAGGTCACATTTATAGCCAACAGAATGATACTAGCCCAATATATACACAACAGAATGGGACAGTTATGGCAAGTAACATTCTTTCTTATTTACTGTTATTGTTTTACGAGGGGGCTTCCAATGAAAACCTTAAAAGTGTGATAGAAATATGGTTGCTAAAGATATCAAAAGTCAAAAGATGGCAACCCCACTATTGACATGCAGCAAAGAGGAGCAGTGTTCTATTATCTGCTTTTTTTAGCAGCAAAGGGATGAAACCAATAAAAATTCATCGCTGAATGACGGTCCAATAGTATGATGCATGCCTTTCACTCCAGCAAGTGTATGAGTGGAGTAGGAAGTTCCAAAACAGCATGAGTTCTGTGACAGACTGTTCATGGCGGGTCAAGCACACAGAGTAGTGACCCCAGAGTCGATTGTAGCTGTTTATCGCCTCATAAAGGAAAATCGCTAATTGACTGAGTGAAAGACATGCATCACCATACTGGATTTTCATTCACTGATGCCACAGGTGCAGATCTTGGGATTATATGGACACTCAAGTACCTCTACCATGATGAAGTTGATTCTTGATTCTAGGAACCAATATTATCACACAGGGGACCTTCCCATAAGTACTCCGTTCTCCCAAGCAGCCAGCTAAGCATATATATATACACAAAGAGTCCCAGTCAGGTGTCGATTTCGTGTTCTTCGGATCATTCTAGACAGAACACACAGACTCACCAAGATGACATCGTTCAACGCAAGGCACCATGATAAAGTGCAGATATGAAATAGAAGAAGTAGGCAATTGTAAAGTTAAAGGTCAGTCTAATGGCAACAATTACCGTCAGGGCGTATCAAAGAGTAGACTTGCTCATTGTGTGCATTCAATCAATCAATCAATTAATCACAAAAAACAACGTAAAGCTTTTCAAACATGTAGAATATTATGAAATTGACTTGGAGACAGAACAGAAGCAGCGAGAACAAGGCTCCCAGCTTCCCATGGTGCTTATGTTGATGCGATAGGAAATACATTTGTTTCTCACTACTGCTTATGGGCATGAAGTAACCGTGTGTTTTGCGCACTTTGGTAAACTGTGTTCATTAGCTTCGCTGCCATTGTTGAAATTTAATAAATTAATCACAGAAACATTGGGAATACATCAAATATTATCAGACTATATTAAACTGATCAAGAAAATTGAAATTTGTGAAAGGAACACAAAGAAATAAAATTATCAGTAAAGAAAATAGAGAAGACCAGCAAACACAAAACAAGAAAATGCAGTTTTTTGAAGGAAAAAATAAAAGCAGAAAGCAAACAATAACTCCACCAAATTTGTGACAGAAGGAGAAAACAAGCAGAAACCCAAACAAGAAAATCAAAATTTGTGACAGAAGAAGACAAAATCAAGCATGAAAATCCAAATTTATGAGTGAACAAAAAGATGAAACCAAATCATCAGCTTGCAATAAAATATAAATTTAAGAAGAAACCAGGAAGCTAGATAATATTTGATTTTATCTTTCATAAGTAGACTATCAGTAGACTTTCTGTTTATCCCTCCAACTTTCACTTTCTGTTACTAGCTTGGTATTTCAGTTTCCCTTTTCGTAATACCACAATTATTTCCCAACATTTTTTAGCCCACGGCAACCTTATTTTACCAGAATTTTTCTACAGCACCATATCAGAACATAAGTCAACTTAATGGTTGCAGTGCACCTAAGTCTAATTTCAGTGAAAATATTGGAATACTTCGCGCCACCCCTGTAAACCAGCCCCAGCACTCCATGCTGCCGTGGTACACAGTTTGGGAACCACTATAACAGATACGGCTGTGTTTCAAGCCAAGGCTATCTAAAACAAATTTAATTTTAGCGGTCACAGGAGGTAGAATACACAAGCTTTCCTTGAAGCAGTCACAAAAATGGAATATATAAAGGTCATGTTGTTTATTGAACTATAGATTTTCAGAACTAAGAACGGAGCAGGTTATGGTGAAAGGTTATTGTACTTTAAGCTAGATATATTACATGTCTGTACATGTTTTATTGGACATGCTCACCAAACTGATACATGAGAAGCAAACAACGGGACCACAGACCTTTTAATCATGTTGCTGAAGGTAACTGAAGAGGGTTGTGTATATGGGTGTTAGCAACCTCGTCATTTTAAATACGTTGCTACATAAACCTCTCAGTAAAGGCATGCTTTCAGTAGGTATCCAGTAAGAGACCAGCTGCATGTTTTGGCTTTATTATTCATATGAAATTAAAAGGAAACCAGAAGAGCAAGAAGTGGGCGGTCAGAGTCATTTTTCAATTCGTCTTCAAACATTATAAGACACTTCTTCACAAGTTTTCAGACATCATTTTCTTCATACATTGTCAGGCATCATCTGGGATTAAGATGCTCAGCAGTGCACGAGCTGCAGCAGCACATAGCTGACTACTAGCACCAGGGCCAGCGAACCAGAGCTGCCAAGACCCTTTTACAGCTCCACGCGGTGATCTGGGAAAACAGACTGCAACAGAGCAGACTGACTAAGGAGAAGGGATCGAAGAGGGAAGGCTAACCCGGCACTAAAAAATATCATGCTGAAGTCTGATGTGTCGACAGAAAGGTGCAAATATCACGGCCAAGTTGTAAACTACAACATAAACATTTTGTTCTCTGGACTGCATTCTGCTACTTGCAAAGTCCTTTTCAGGGCTTGGTAGCGGAAGATTTAAAATGAATGAAGAAGAAGAAGACTTCTTTGTATGTTATCAGACATAAACTTCTTTGTACATTATCAGATACCATCGTCTTCTTCGCACATTATCAGACATCATCTTCTTTGTACTTTATCAGACATCATCTTCTTCTTTGTACTTTATCAAACATCATCTTCTTCTTTGTACTTTATCAGACATCATCGTCTTCTTCGTACATTATCAGACATCATCTTCTTCTTTGTACTTTATCAAACATCATCTTCTTCTTCGTACATTATCAGACATCATCGTCTTCTTCGTACATTATCAGACATCATCTTCATACATTATCAGACATCATCTTCTTCTTTGTACTTTATCAAACATCATCTTCTTCTTCGTACATTATCAGACATCATCATCTTCTTTGTACATTATCAGACAATGATCTTCTTGTTCGAACACTATCAAACATTTTTGTAACCACGTGAGTGTCAGAGAGACAGAACAGTTTGAGAGCTTTCTCTCTCAAAGTAAAGGGATTAAGTTTGCACTCTGGTCACTTAACTCTCTAATCTTCTTGTCTCTTTTACCCCTCCAGCCAGAGCAGTGTCACCACTACAATTGGCCTCGTTTCGGAAGACTGCTTCATAGCACTTTTTGTGGTTTTATACTGGCGGTTTCTGTAGAAATGTCTTTTTTGTGATGAGGTCACTAGCCGTATGAACAACTCTCTTTAGTTGACTTTTGCAACATGTATAGAGGTGAAGTGGTCCTATCATTTCCTCTTCAGTAAGAGGTCTAGGCATCTACTCCGGGAACTCCTTAGTCGACCCACATATGTTGTAGGGGAGTACACACGATGGGTGAGTTTACTTCTTTGTGTGCTCTGAAAAGGGCCTTGGGTGACAGATTACAGCAGCTTTTACAGCAGCTTTCCTCACACCCTGAACATGCTGATAAAGGTAGACTGGGGTTTTTCATGCAGCTATGCTATGTTTAACTTTATCTGTATGCCATTCACTGCTATAGGGATCACGTCGATCCCCACCTCGTTAGACTGTCATGAAATAACCTTTTTCCTGGGACAAATGCATGGAAGATGTTTCATCTGACTCTGACTAACATCGTCTGATCAGTATGTTTTGCCTGACCAGACGTTAGTCTCCTTTCCTCACCCAAATATAAATAGGTACCTAACAATAAGCAAGGAAGAAAACTGGTCACCCCTGCTCACAATAGCTGAGACCTTGTAAAGGGGTCTCTTAACGCTTCAACTTTGATGGCAGTATTTACTATGGTCTACCTTTTACCATATTTAACTACCAATCATGCTTGTTTAACCGTTATATTTTTGGGTCACCCGTTTTTCAGTCTTCTACTGACGAGCTGTCCCATCAAGCCAGCCAAGGGGGAAGCAATATATCCTTCTTCGGAAAGAGTGACTCGCCCATAGAGATGAGCGAGATGCTGTACAAGTTTGCAGAGAATTCCAAGAACATGGAAGCAAAACTGAATGAATATAAAGTGAGTATATTCTTTTCTGTTGTTGTAAAGAATAAGACCATTGTAACTTTCCAAGTGTTACCGGGACCTGAAAGGGGAGAAAAGAGAATTAACACTGTAACATGTCAAGCATGTCATTAGTTTGAGTTGACTACTCCATACTGTAGAAACTTTGAACCTCCAAAACTACAATAGATATTTTGAGGGGTTGACATGTATTTATTGAAAAGCTATGCTGTATGGGGAGCTGAAATGTTTTTGATTATACTATCCAAGCACTTTAATAAAAAGTGACTAAACAGGGTTGTGCGTGGGGCAAGCAATTTCATGTAAAACCATTGTTATGAAACCACCATTACAGATGCTTTGAAACATACCTAATGGGCCCAGCAATAGCAGTAACCCTATGCTTCACTTGGAGCGAAATGAAGATTCATCATGATCCATGTACTTTTTTAAGTGGGCGCTTGAATCAAAAAGGACACAGATTCAAGACCTCGGTACCGCTAAGGTTTTTTTCTATCGGGGGTAAAGTGAAAAGCTGACATGTGCACTGTGAGGTCAAGTAGCCTTCATTTCCCAGCCCCATACATAGTTTCAGTGTATCTAGCAATCAATGTCGCAATGATAATATTTGTTGGTTGCATACACTTATTTTGGTCATCTCATACATGCAGCCCAATCAAGTAACTCTGCATGCATGTAGCACAAGATCGGTTATATGACACATAGAAGACAGATTGATGACATAATGGGGAGGGGGGGAAATCAAGATGCTGAGTAGCACATGAACTGCAGCAGTCAGGAGCACAAAGCTGACTCCTAGCGTCAGCGCCAAGACCCTTCTACACCTCCACGTGGTGATCCTGGATAACAGGCTGCAACAGAGCAAGCAGACTGGCTAAGGAGAAGGGATTGAAGAGGGAAGGCTAACCCGGTACTAAAACAAATGCCTGCTGAAGGCGGTTGTGTCAGAGTGAAAGGTGAAAATATCGCTGTAAACTGTGACACAGCGCATTCCGTTCTCTGGACAACATCCTGCTACTTGCAAAGCCCTTTTCATGGCTTGATAGTGGGTAGATTAAGAACGAACGAAGAAGAATAATTTTGGTAATCTCATCCGTGCAGCCCAATCAATGAACACTGCATGCCTGTAACACGAGATCTGTTTACATGACACATGGATTGATGACATAATGGAAATTCTATGACAACACCAGCTTGCAAGAACCAATGCAACACCACACTTAATCTAAGAGAGGAAATCAGCTTCTCACAATCCTTAGCAGTACAAGAAACTGAAAAGTAAATAAGAATGCTATAGCAGCAAGTGCTGGTACACCACTGAATATCAACATGAAGAAAACCAAGCTCCTTAAAGCTAACCTTGTCAACGAGGAACCAATTGTACGTGAGGTAAAGCTGAAAGGGGAGATGGATACCTTTACTTATTTGAGCAGGACAATTGTCACGTCAGGGGATACAGATGGAGATGTACAGACCAGAATTGGAAAAGCAAGAGTGGCATTCCTGACACTAAACAACATATGGAGACCCAGAGAAATCAAGATTCACACCAAAGTTAGAATATTCACCTCCAGTGTGAAGTCAGTGCTGTTGCATTGAGTCGAAACATGGAGAACGGCCAAGACATTACAGCAAAGACTCCAGTCCTTTGTTAACAGATAATGTGCGTAAAAGGGCAGAATGTAGTGAGGAATAAAGACCTGTGGGAAAGGAGCCAACCACAAATAAGAAAAGAAAATGGGGCTAGATAAGACATATGGTGAGGAAGACACTGTCCAACATAGCTAGACAGGCTCTCACATGGAATTCACAGGGGAAGAGAAAGAGAGGTAGACTTAAAAATACACAGAAAAGAGAAAGTGTCAGAAAACTATGATTAAATGGTTACACCTGGAGAGAGGCAGAAAGATTAACCCAGGATCATGAATGCAGACTACATGTGGTTAATTGACCTATGCGCTGAGAGGAGTGACTAGCTTTGATTGACACCACCATTGACAGAAACTCCTGATAGGTTGAGTCACTGCCTTTTTCACTTGTTGTGCATATAGAAGCCTAAAAACATGCTTACACTATAATTTATCAAGTTTACAATAGTAGACCTAAAGAAACAAATAAAAAGAAAAACAATGTCTGGCGATGTCAAATTCTACAAATTAATTGACCAACTATCCACCTGAAGTGGTGCTTCGGTGGATATTTCGAAGTCCCAGGAAATGGGAATGCTGATAAGCTGGCCAGAAGTGAAGCAACGCTACCAGAGCCACTATCTAGTATCACACTACAGACCAACTGATATATCCTGAGAAACAATTATAGACAGGAATGGCTAAACCAGTGGACTACATCCAAGACAGATCGAATGTATTTTAGATACCAAGAAAAGCCAGATTCTCATGACCCAGTCCAAGCAATTGAAAAAAAGAGAACAGAATTTGATCTTCAAGCTCAGAACTGGTCATGCCCCTCTCAACAAACAACATAATAAAAATAGACTCACTTCCTGAACAAAACTCAAAATTCTGTAACCCCAACAAGGAATCATTCGAGTATCACCTGACTGTATGTCTAGGGCTAACCGACTTGTGAAAACAGCTGCCTGCACCGCACTTCTCCCTACACATCACTACAACTACTAAGGAAAGAGTGTGCTTTTGTTCAGGAATCATTTGACTATCAAGAGCAACCAACTCACAGCTACAGGGATTATATCATCAATCATTGTTGTATTAATAATCATAAATCGTATTACAGATTTTATTATTACTACTGCAGGCCTTGATTCAGCGACAGCAGGTGCAGATCCAGCGGTATCAGTGCTTACCGAAGATTTACCAAGAAGACGAAAATACAAGACTGAGGTATTGTTTATCAAATTCTTCATTGTGCACACATATTTTGTTTAAGGAGACATTTGCATTTAGTTAGAATTTTGTATGTTTTATAGGGGCTGGTAAACCTAAAGGGTTTTATTAAAAAAAGGATTTTTATTGTCTACCTGTAACCATGGTAATGACTTTATGTGCAGTGCATAACATTAAATATAATGTTCAGCCTTTCTTCTCTTACTAGCTCCTCGTCTGTCCCATGAGGTGTAGAGATTCTTTTGTACATACTTGTGATTAGTCTGTTGTGTTTTTATGTTCAGTAAATATGTTCACTCTGAAAAGTTTTAAATTGTGTTTAGTAAACATTCTTAATTAATTCCAGTCTGTTAATTTTGCTGAATTATGTTTTGGAGTCCACGGAAAGTACCGTCATTCTGTATGCCATAGTTTTCCCCAAAACCCAACCGTCTTTTTTCTGTTGAGTAAATATCTTCTTTGTTCATTCTCAATCTGCCGCTACCAAGCCCCTGAAAAAGGGCATTGCATGTAGCAGGATGTCGTTCAAAGAACGGAATGCGCTGTGTCGTAGTTTACAGCATGACTGCGTATTTGCTTCTTTCAGTCCGACACATCTGACTTCAGTAGGCATTTTTGGGTACAGGGTTAGCCTTCCCTCTTTGACCTAGTTTTCCTTAGCCAGTCTGCTCTGTTGCAGCCTGTTATCCAGGAACACCGCGTGGAGGTGGAGAAGTGTCTTGGCAGCTCTGGTTCGCTGGCCCTGATGCTAGCAGTCAGTTATTGGACGCTGACCACTGCAGCTTATGCGCTGCTCAGCATCTTGATCCTGTTGAGTAAATATGAAACCAAAACCTTTCAAGTAAGTTTTCTACAGATGCATATCATGTCTTCTGTTCCTGGGTCATCTGTAACAACTCAGCCCATGTCTTCCATGAATGTGTTTATTCTTAATTATTGAATTTTTGTTATAACTCTGAATTGTTGTTTTGAAGAGAAGAGATTTCTGCGCTGAAAAATGAAAATGAAACTCTTCTAGAGTTTATTGCGGCCTTGAAGGAGAATAAACAAACTGAGGTTGACCCTGGATGGCTTTCGTTTCTTACTGCTCAAGTAAGTTTTTAGATGGGTTGTTCCTAACATTACAAAATTAAAGTACTTCACAAAGTGAGAAATGGACAAAGACTTTCCCATTACAAAAGTAAAGTACTTCACAAAGTTATAAATGGACAAAAAACTTTTCCGTTACAAAAGTAAAGTATTTCACAAAGTGAGAAATGGACAAAAGACTTTTCCATTACAAAAGTAAAGTATTTCACAATGTGAGAAATGGACAAATGAAATAGACTTTTCCATTACAAAGTTAAAGTATTTTACAAAGTGAGAAATTGACAAAAGACTTTTCCATTACAAAAGTAAAGTATTTCACAATGTGAGAAATGGACACATGAAGTAAACGTTTTCATTACAGAAATAAAATATTTCACAATGTGAGAAATGGACAAATGAAGTAAACATTTTCATTACAAAAATAAAGTATTTCACAATGTGAGAAATGGACAAATGAAGTAAACGTTTTCATTACAAAAATAAAGTATGTCACAATGTGAGAAATGGACAAATGAAGTAAACATTTTCATTACAAAAATAAAGTATTTCACAATGTGAGAAATGGACAAATGTAACAGACTTTTCCATTTCAAAATTAAAGTACTTCACAAAGTGAGAAATCGACAAAAGACTTTTTTTCAATTACAAAATTAAAGTACTTCACAAAGTGTGAAATGGAGAAATGAAATAGACTTTTTCATAAGGAGATGTTTGATTATTTACAATAACAGGTAGGATGTGATTTATATTCTTAAAAAAAAAAATTAAGTTCTACATTAACAGACTCGAATAATTCTGACATTTATTTCCAGTTGGATGTTATATTTCTTAATTTCACAAATTTTATTGATGGATCTTTCTCGGGTTTTTCACATTGCAACACAGTTTATTTTATTATTTCTTTGTCATTTTCTCTCAAAAAGCTATTTCTATTTTCCTAATTAAACATACCAAAAACAATTGATCAGAATATTTAACTTGTCTGTGTGACCAAGTTCCGAAAGGGGAACAAGGAATAACTGCATCACAACCAGCCAGGCAAGATGTAACTAAGGAGGCATGGGACTGGTCACCCCATCTTGTAGAAACTATAAGCTACAAGAGAATGGAAAGGAGACCCTTACACCTTGGATAGAAGAGGAACAATTAAGTGAAGTCAGATTGTTGGACCTTGAAAGGACCTGCCAAATGTTGTAAAAACACACAATGTCCAGTTGTACATGTCAACTTCAAATGAATTGGTCAAAGTTGTCTCAAGGAAACTGCCCTGGGAATCAGAAAATAGGAAAGACTCAAGAGGAACAAAAACACTAGTGATGGACAGACAGACAAGTCTAAACAGACAATTCATAATACATGTCCCAGTGACATCTTAGATTAACAATATAGAAGAAGAAGACAATTTTCTAAGAAATACTAGATTTATTTATCAAATATAATGACAAAATTGTCAATTTATAATTATTTGTGCTCTTTCTTTTAAACAGAGCGTCACAGATCCAGTCAGGGCCCATTACCCAGACAGCCCCATGATGAGAAAGATTGAGTCTTTAAGCAACATCAATGCCAAGGTATTCGTGAAATTATCCTTATCTCCCCCTTTTCTCAGCTGCTGCTGATTTGGACAAATTCACTGACATTTGGCAAATTTGTTTTGTTGTTAAAGTGCAAATTTGTTCTGCTGTTAAAGTGCAAATTTGTTTTGTTGTTAAAGTGCAAATTTGTTTTGTTGTTAAAGTGCAAATTTGACATAGTTGCTTTTCTTCTATAAAATAGTAAAGAGGTATGCTGTCCCATACCCAATTCTCATTTAGTCTCCTCTTATGACATGTCAGGGAGGCTACAGTGTTATTATTAGTGTTGGGTTATTTTGCTGCAGACTTCTGCTTCCCAAAAAGCATGCTGTGTGCGTCTTTCTCCATGAGTAGCAGATGTATTTGGTTTAGCCACTCCCGCCCTTGGCCATTTGGAGGTTCATTTTTCAGTTCTGAACAGGACACACCAGAGTCAATAGCCACTTGAACTGCATCAATCCCCAGCACCTGCTCTTGTGCAGACATTGCTCTCACCTTGATGAACAGTTACAGACCTAACTCATTGACAACAAGGTGCTTGTGGACATTAGAAGGAAAAGATTGTTACAAGCACTGCCGACAATTGCCAACACACTGTACGCAGCAGTGAAATAACTGAAGAAGACCTGTATCTATATAAGAATGGCATTATGTTGCCAAGAACAGACTTGCTTAGGAGCTATGGGATAACAACAACAACAGTGTTATTATTCTTTGCTCCATTTTTAGACCTTGGTCACACATTGGCACATGGAACAGTATAATCTTGAAACCTAGAACATGGAGAAGGGCTGCGTAGTGAAGTAGGTTAGCAACACAGCTCATAACCCAAGCATGCATGTGTTTGAATTCCGCAAGGTAGTACCCCTATTGGAAATAAACCCATTAAAAATATACATGCTGAAGTTGGATGCACTGGGTCATACAGTGCAAAACACAGTGTAGAGTACTCCACTTTAAGTAATAAAGGAGGAACTAAACCTAAAACATAACACTTCATATGCCGATGACAAGTGTCGGACCGAAATGGGCAAATATCGCCGTCAAGCTGTAAACCAGTGACACAACGCATTCCATTGTCCGGACTATATCCTGCTACTAACAAAACCCCATTCATGTCTTGGTAGAGGGAGATTGAGAATGAACGCAGAAGAAGATGAAGAATAAAAATTCAGACTCAACAAACACTTCAACAAGCCATACCTTGCACTTGAACCTAACCACACAGGTAATCCCATCAATACAAGATGATTCAACATGTTCTCCTTGCATACCAAAACTCGCTACAGAAAGAACAAAGCTATTACCAGGCTTTCCAACAAACATTTTCATCTTAAATAGAACAACATAGGACAGCACGAAGGAAGTTTTAATGCCACGGCATGGGATCAAGACGCTGAGCAGTGCAGGAGTTGCAGCGGCCAGCGACCCATAGCTGGCTGATAGCGTCAAGGGCCAGCAAACCAGAGCTGCCAAGACCCTTCTGCACCTCCACGTGGTCATCCTGGATAACAGACTGCAACATGGCTAAGGAGAAGGGATCGAAGAGGAAAGGCTAACACGGTGCTAAAAAATTGCGTGCTGTTCGGATGTGTTGGATCCAAAAGTGTGCACATCGCAGTCAAGTTGTAAACTACAATACAACATTCTGTTCTCTGGACTACATTCTGCTACTTAAAGCTCTTTCAGGGCTTGGAAGTGGGAGATTGAGAACAAATGAAGCCAAGCCAAACACATAAATATAAATCTTTATAAGTTCTTTATTCATTTATGTCTCTACACACAAGAAAATCATATTTATTAACCAACAAACAGAAAAGTTAAAAGCTTTGAAAGTCAACTACCATAGCGAAAAATTCAGTTGCAAAAATTTTCTAAAAATTTTTGAAGCCTGCTCAAGTTTAACCTTCACCAGACCGTTAAAAAATGGGCGTAATTTCACCTGCAGCTGCACTAATTTTCAGCACATCGTAAGACCAATACAGTCATTAGATATAATTTTGTTGTGTGTAGAGACATAAATGAATAAAGAACTTGGTGTTGTTTTTGTTGTGTGTGTGTTAGTTTCTGAGATACAAGAAGGTGAAAATTTATAAAACAAAGCACAAACATTTAGCTTCACCAATTAGGGAATGTCACTCCACATATAATCCATCGAAATCACAACAAAACACTGTTACTGTTCTTTTTAATGCTAGGCCTATCTATTAGTTTTCACTTCAAATATATTTATTACATCTATATGAATGAACTAAACAGAACTACCTCACAAAGATCTTCTACAACAACTTAACCATCCCGAATAAGGGAGAGTCCACACTGATTGAAAGAGAAGAACATGTCCTTTCAAAACTCTGTATCTACAGTTTCGTAGCTGAAATCTGTAAAGACGGGAGTAACAGTAGTTTACTATCAAATCAGCCGCATTTTCATATTTTTCTATGGTGCATCATTTGTATTGTATATGATAATATCACCATTTGTCAACGTTGACCAATTTTCAGCCTACGGTTAGCAAACTGGGGGTTTTTATCGGCTATAATAACAGACTGCAGCATGTTGAAGGTTAAATATCTGTCCTGCTACTTTAACCTCATACAACTATATTACTTAAACATATACACGTAAAACTAGTACACATTGTACAAATTAGCAATATCGATGAACAACATAATTATCTCTGCAGCTGTTCCAGGCAAACAAAGACTGGCACAACAAATGGGAAATATTACGACAGCAAACCCAAGAAGAAAAAGCAGACTTGGAGGCAAAAGTTAAATCCTTGGAGACAGTAAATAAAAACCAGAAAGACAATATTAGCACTTTGGAAAAGGATATACAACATCAGATTGTGAGTAATTTCATAGATGCTTTGCATCCTCAAAATTTCCACTTTAGCAGGCATTATTAACTGTGATGTTAGCTCTGTTTAACGTACCTGAGAAATCTTCCTTCAAAGGAGGCTGTCCTAGTTGAGATGTTGGCTCTGTTTAACATACCTAAGAAATATTTCTTCAAAGTAGGCATTCTTTGCTGTGATGTTAGCTCTGTTTAACGTACCTAAGAAATATTTCTTCAAAGTAGGCATTCCTAGCTGTGATATTAGCTCTGTTTAACATACTTTTAAAATTTACTTCAAAGTAGGCACTCTTAACTGTTGTTGCTAATGCTACTCATACTCGAGTTAGGTACATTTGACTACTTTCATTGATGGTTGGTTACAGTGGCTGCCCTCACATCTCGAAGTATACTTAAGGTGGACTGGGTCCTCCTGGCTGTAGTGCAATGCGAAGCTCCTCAGTAAGCTCACCACTATGGGGATTACAGTGCTGACCCCTCACCTCGTTAGTCAGTCTGCCATAAAACAGGCTGTTTCCATGGATAACTGCTTGGAAGTGAGGTGAGGTCTTGATCAGTATGTGTCATCTGACTCTGACTAACATAGTCTGATCAGTATGTTTAACCTGACCGGACGTTGGTCTCTTCATCCCAAACTAATCTGTTAGTTTTGTTTAACTTAAGTACAAGGCGTGTTCAAATGAAACCGGGCCAAACTGCAACAAGTGAACATTCAATGTTTAAAGAAGGACGTGAGTTAACGCAACAATAATCGCCTGACTTGGTCTCAGAATATCTTTTATTAACTCGCGCCCCTCTTTAAACATCATTGTCCAGTTCTTCACTATTGTCTTCTACACACTTTTGTCACCATACACTGCCTGCATTCTACGATGAATGTCAAATGGTCGACATCCTTCAGCTGTTAGAAACCGAATCACCGCTCACTGATCAACTCTGTGTGGATTCCATATTTTCAACAGTCTGCTGAGGAAACTATGAGTTGGAGGATAATGAAATTTTGCAAACTTGATGGTTGGTATGTGCTGTTTACACCAGAAGTGACGTCATCATATGCATCGTACATGTGTTCACTTGTTGCAGTTTGGTCTGGTTTCATTTGAACAAGCCTCGTATAATATAAGACAAGGTAAATGACAAAGCCCATATGATAATCCTGAACAGGCTGCCCCTTCTGTTTTCAGTTCTAACTAAAGTTATATCTACTTCAGGTTTCTGCACAAGATTTAATGAAAGCAAATGACAGTGCTGTGGAGGATAAAGCTGCTCTTCAAAGAGCGAACGACGCACTGACTACTGATTTATTATGTTTGAAAACTGAGGTCAAAGATTTGACGAGAAGTAAGAGAATGTTGGAAACTGAGCTGGCAAGTCTGAAGGTTAGTTGAGATATTTTCTTGTTGCTGTCCAATTTGGCATGCGTCCAGTGTAGTAATGTAGGTGTTGCTATTGTTCGAAGCTACTCATTCCGAGGTAACCGTTACCACCCTATACTAAAAATTGACGCGATTTCCCCTGCAGTTGCATTATTTTACAGGATGTCACGTCGTTTAGCTATGGTTGTTACTTTCAGAGCCTGTAACATTTTTATTTGACAGTCTATTGATATGATTCATTTGTGATTAGAGAAATAAATGAATAAAGAATTTGTTGGTGTTATTGTTTTTCTTGTGTGTGTTAGTTTCTGAGATAAAAAAAACTGAAGGTGATAGTGCTGAAAAACAGCACACGCATTTAGACTCACCTATTTCTGGGTGTCCAGTTCATTCTTAACCTTTAGCACGCCACCTTTTTTTTATTGCGAAAATTTGACCTAATTAATGAACTTAATTTCTCGCTATGGTAGTCGACTTTCAAAATTTGTAACTTTTCTGTTTGTTTGTCAATAAACATGATTTTCTTGTGTGTAGAGACACAATTGAATAACGAACATGTGGGTGTTATTGTTTTTGTTGTGTGTTTGTCAGTTTCTGAGATACAAAAAGATGAAGTTGCAAATTTATGAAAATCTTGGAAAAAATTTGGGCTCGACCACTAAGGCCTAATCGCTCCTATAGAAAACCATGGAAACCATAAGAATGTATAGATACTGTGTTTACAATATCGACACAACTGTTAGTTTCCAATTTAAACGTTCTTTCATCTAAACAAACAAAATAAAGAGATCTACTTGATAAAGATCGTTCCCAACAACCTACTTCACCTTTCGCAAAAAGTTGACTTGCTCCAAACGGCGTACACAAATTAAAATTGTTCAAAAGCCATTTGTAATCTAACATACGATACTTTAACCGGCAAAATATTGTGTGTAGATGGATGACGTCTTCAGCATTTAAAAAATAGCTGTCGGGGGTGTCTCCGTTAAAAAAAAAAAATTTTTTGCGCACCGTTTTTGTAGACCGAGCTCGTCCGCTAGCGTTTTACAAGGGCGTGCTAAGGGTTAAAAGGGCGTTAAGTTATGTTGTGTCGTAGTTTAGCTGCGATAACTGTGCCTTTCGGCCCGGCACATCTGATTTCAGCATGGCACATTTTTGGGACCATGTTTACATTCTTATTTCAATATCTATTCTCTCAGGCAGGCTACACTTATGCAGTCTGTTTCTAAGGTATCCACTTGGAGATGGAATAATGTCTTGGACAACTCTGGTTTGTTGACCCAGACTCAAGCAATCAGCTATGAGTCACTGACTGTTCTTATCTCTTTCACTACATTTTTTTATCCCTTATTTTTTAAATTTAATCACGTTCAGTCATTGAACCCCTTGAAATGTATCGAGGAACCATGGGGTTCATTGAAACACTCACTGTATAGGAAACCTTGTTTTAGGTGCCACAGTCTGAATATGGTTGAGAACCACTTGTGGAGGATCTATGCAAAAGTGTATTCTGAGAGGCCCTGTATCCTCAATCAATGAGCATATATTTATTTGTATTTGTGTATCCATTGCCATTAGATATTTGATCTGAAATAGTTGTGAACATTTATATCTTTCCAGAATTCTTCTAAAAATAAGGACAGTCACAGTCATCAAACTGGCAACAATGAACTTCAGACAGAGATCGGTCTTCTTAAACAACAGGTCAGTCAGTAATTATAATTTCTTTGATATCTTTGTTGCGGGGGGGGGGGGGGGGGGGGGGGGTTAAAGGTGAGGGCTCGACTTTATGGTAATGGTTTTCCCCGTATGGCTCTGTCTCTCTCCCTTGATAACTCCGGCGATGAACCCAAAGATCTCTGAAAATAAATTGCCATCTTGAACCGATCGTTGCAGCTCGAATGTGAATCCAGACCGTCTGAACAGAAGGCCAATGGCTTTGACCACTTCGCAGCAGAGACGCTAATGATAACTCAACTCTACTTGAGTCTTTATACTGGTTTAGGAGACTCTGCAGAGTCTGTATACAATCAGTTTCATTTACATTTCTTTGCTCTAAAAGCTATGCGCATCCAATCTATTCTTAAATGCATTAATTGTCCCTGCCTACACTACCTCCTGTGACAATGCATTCCAAGCATTCACCACTCTCTGACTAAAAAAATACTTCCTAATATCTGGACCTTTCTTTAGTTAATTTGTAACTATGCCCTCTTGTTCTTGTAGGTGGTTGCATTTTGAAATACTTGTAATAGTCTAATTTATCCGTTCTTTTGATTGCCTTATAAACCTGTATTAAGTCACCTGTATTAAGTCACCTGTATTAAGCCGGTTTAGGATGATTTATGGAAATGATTATTGCTTGCCCCAACAGTCATAGCACATTGTGTAGTCTCGGTTTCTATTTTACTGTCAATAGACAAAACATATGTCCTTATCAGGGTACTTACAATGTGTAGAAAGCAAAACAAGTTGGAAACATGCAAGATAATGCCCTTGGAGATGCTTCAAATAACCATTCAAGCTGCGCGCTTGCATCATGCAAGGTGCTCAGATAGCAAAGGTTCAGAAAAAGCATGCCGCTCGAAACAACAGAACACACAACGCTTCCATGGCTGACTCCTCACATCTGTGCCCTGGGTGTGCCAGGACTGATCTTTACAGTCAAATGAGAACACATCTCGCAGCACAATTCTGATGCTGTGGCCATCTTCACTTGTGATAGACAAAATATTATTATTATTCTTCATCTGAACCGATTGCTTTTGTATTTAGCCCATGTATTTAGTGGACATTTGAGCAGAGTTTTGATATTGTTTTGTTTTTTTCAGCTGACCATCTTTGCTGAAGACTTTGAGAAGGAAAGAAAGGATAGGAGTTTAGCCGAGTCCAAAGCTACCAAATTTAGGAAAGAGGGTGACCACATTCGGCTGCATTTTGAAACCAAATTGAAGAAGTTGAGTATCCAGGTAAGCTGAAATAACATTTTATATGCCAACTGGGCATAATTAAATACAAGTTATAAAAAAGAAACACTAAAAAGATTACTTGTTGAACATCCTTATAAAAATCAAGAAACTGAAAAACCTCTTAAATGTGAAACTGAAAACATTTGAAATTCAAAACATTTTTTTAGCAGCAAAATAACAACACAAATGAGATCTTGAGTGCCATTTTATTATCAACAGTCACTACAGTATATGTTCACATAATTTTAGTACAATATATTTTTATGGTGAAAGCAGTAGAGAATGATACACCCATGTTAATTGTAGTTCTTATGTTTAAGATAAAAACTGTAATGTCTAATCTTAGTTCCTGTGTTTCGTGCGATTACGGAGCACCCAAGTAATTATCAGAACATATCCTGCAGGACTGCCCTACTTATACAGACCAAAGAGAGGCAGTCTGGCCAGGGGAAGCGACCATGCTCGACTAGCTGTGGAGGATTTGAAACGCACAGTCTCGTTCATGAACCTCACCAGACTAGAAGCAAAGCATCAGTTGATCGAAGAAGTTCCTGTGTTAAATGCTTGTCAGTCCATGCTAATTTTCCTGATTTGTCTATCAGTCCAAATACCAGAATTATGTGCCTCAAAAAGTTGTTTTCAAAATAAAATAAAATAATATTAAACAAATTGAGCTAAAATTATGATCTAAACATCTAGACACATAATTAAATTATCTATGACATGAAGTATTCATGATAAATTTTATATATTAGTATAAATCGTTAGTTAGTTTTCTTTTCACTTGTAGCGTTGAGCGTTGTGGGGAGCTTAAATCGTCTATCCTGCGCCAAGTGTGTTGCGTTGGTCAACGTGAGCCTGTATCGCTGAACAATAACTCTATAATGTCATCTGCCCACCTGGCTCGCAGCCGTCTACTTGCCCTGTAGCCAGATTTACTAATGTTGTAAGTCCTCAGTGGAAGTTGATGAGGATGCATTCTCATGAGATGACCAAACCAACTTATTTTCAGCCTGGAAATGTATTCGGCAAAAGATATAGTGCCGATCATACTTAGAGTGTCGTCTTTCCGCATTCTGTCTTTCCTGGTAACACCAAGCCGTGGTGACAGCTGATAAGCCAACGCAGATGCTTTCTGACACCTAGTCTCAATTTCTCTGTCGGTCCTGCAGTAAAAACGCTGCCCAAATATTTGAACTCAATGGCCTGTTGAAAAGCAATATCATTTACACTTATCTTGAATGGCCCAGGTGTTCTACTGATCATCATAGTTTCAATTTTTTTCTCTCGCTAATTCGTTAAATTGCATTAATGCAGAGGTGGAAATTGGAGGAAACAATGTTTTTTAGTACTTTGTATATTTTGGTATATATTCATAAATTCCTTTACATATACCTTTTGCATTATGTGTAAAAAATAATGAAATGTGACAAATTCAGTTGGGAAAAGCAAACGCATGTTTTAGAATTCTGTTTTAGTCCAGGAAGTCAGTTTGAGGTTTTCAGAAACTGATTTCAGCGCATACGAGCTGAAAAGGAATAGGTGAAAGCTGTAGAGAATTATATGTTGATCTTATCTTTGTTCTTGTATTAAAGGTGAAGGCCGTAGAGAATGATCTAAGAACCAAAGTCAGACAAAATGCGGATTTACTGTACCAAGTTGACGACCTCAAACTTAAGGTATGGATTTGATTATTGTACCACGATTTTGCAAAATTGTGGTTGTTAATTTATACTCTGTTCATAGCTTACCTCAGGCCTATAAATGTAATTTATTTATACTCTGTTCATAGTTTGCCTCAGCTTGTATTTTGTTCATAGCTTACCTCAGCTAGTACTCTCTGTTCATAACTTACCTCAGCTTGTACTCTCTGTTCATAACTTACCTCAGCTTGTACTTTGTTCATAGCTTACCTAAGGTTGTTTTCTGTTCATAGATTACCTCAGCTTGTACTCTGTTCATAGCTTACCTCAGCTTGTACTCTATTCACATTCATAGCTTACCTCAGGTTGAATTCCATTCGTAGCTTACCTCAGCTTGTACCCTCTGTTCACAACATACCTCAACGTGTACTCTCTATTCATAACTTACTTCAGCTTTTACTCTGTTCATTACTTACCTCAGCTTGTGCTCTGTTCGTAGTTTATCTCAGCTTGTACTCTGATCATAGCTTACCTCATCCTGTACTCTATTCATAGTTTACCTCAGCTTGTACTACTCTGTTCATAGCTTACTCTAT
Source organism: Ariolimax columbianus (assembly GCA_036924085.1). Lineage (NCBI taxonomy): Eukaryota > Metazoa > Mollusca > Gastropoda > Stylommatophora > Arionidae > Ariolimax > Ariolimax columbianus. Next base: position 40,029,263 of record JAVGWX010000006.1, read on the forward strand.
GCCTATAAGTTACCTCAACAGACTCCAGTAGTGGACAAATATATAATAAGTATATTGTTGTTTATTTATTCATTTAAGTTAGGAAATGGCGAGATGTGTAAACATCAAAAGGACTTTCACGAGTAAGTGTTAGTGCAAAAATTGTTACGAAGTCGAGTTTTGAAGGAAGGTGTATTAACCTTTACGACGCTGATAAATTTTTGTGAAAATTTTCTCAACTTTATATTTTGCTATGGTAGTTGGCTTTCAAAGCTTGCAACTTTTCTGTTTGCTGGTCAATAAATATGATTTTCTTGTGTGTAGAAACACAATTCAATAAAGAACTTGTTGGTGTTTTTGTTGTGTGTTTGTTAGTTTCTGAGATACAAGAAGATAAAGGTGAAAATGTATTGAAAAAAATAATATTTGGACTCGACACCTAGGCCCTAGTCGTTCCGATAGAAATCCATGGAAACCACAACAATGTATAGATACTGTGTTTATAATATCAAAAGAACTGTTAGTTTCCAATTCAAATGTAGTTATTACATCTAAACAATCAAAATAAACAGATATAACCAATAAAGATCTTTTCCAACGAGCTACTTCGTCTTTCTAAAAAAATCAGCCTGCTGCCGGCTCCAATCCGCGTAATAAGAAGATAAATCATTTGTAATCCACCATACAATACTTTTACCGGCAAAAAAAACCTGTGTAGATGGACGTGACGTATTCAGCATTTTAAAAAATGGCTAGGGGTCCAAAATTTTAAATTATTTTTTGAATTGCTAATGTGTAGGCCGAGTGTCAAAATTGGTTTGGCGAGGGTGCGTTAAAAGTTAATGTCAGTTACAGCACAGGGGGCCAAGAAGAAGCAGTGCATGAGCTGTCAGCAGCCAGCTACTCATAGCTGACAGTATCAAGGTCAACGAACCATAGCTGACCTAGAACCTGTTCTGCCATCATGTGGCAGCCCCATGGACACAAGCTGCACTAGTGTAGTCTGGCCAAGGAATAGAAATCGCAGTGGGAAGGCCAACCTGGTACTAAGCAAAGAGCGAGCTGAAATCTGAGGCGCATGCGATCCATCGCTAAGGAAGTGTTTTCACATGCATGCTCTCATTTTGGTCTCACAATAAATACAAACAAGACTGAGGGTCTGAGGGTTTTCCTGCCGCAGACTGATTATCACAGTGCATAAAGATGTTAGATGGATTTAAATACCTAAGCAGCACCCAAACCAGGGATGTGTGCATATACTCCGAAGTCAGCAATAGAATTGCCAGGGCCAGCGCTGCATTTGTCCATCTGTGCGAAAGTGTTTAGAATTGACCGGGCATCAATGCAGAAACCAAGGTCCAAGTATATTGTGTCATCGTTCTTGCCACCCTCCTCTATGCTTGTGAAATCTGGACGGAGTACAGCAATCACTTGCATTTGCATTGTTCTGTGCCGGCTGCTCAAGATCAGCTGGCAGGATAGGATACCCAATTATCAAATTCTCCAAAGGGCAAAACTCCATAGCATCTACGCTCAATTGCTGCAGAGTGCCCAGATTCAGTGGGCTGGGCATATTGTTCACATGCCTGATGACTGCTGCCTAAGCAACTCTTATGGTGCACTCAAAACAGGCAAGCGTTCATCGGGGCAAAAGAAAATAAACAAAGATTCTCTAATGGTCACCTCGAAATAACTTCATATTGATCTTGCCTATTGCGAGTTGTTTGCATCAGATTGTTGAGTCTGGCGCTTTGCAATCACGCAAGATGCTGGCATAGCTAATCAGAAAATCTCTGATGCAGCGAAGGAGAAGTGAACGCCCCGGTTTAACCTGATTAGGTTGCTAGCCCCATGCACAATCTTTTGTAGTCACTTTCACAACATGCTTGTTAGATTGTTGTTGTTGTTGAATGCCCACAATGAGTAGGATTACTCTTTTGTGTGCCCTGAAAAAGACGTTAAGTGGCGGGTTGTCATAGCTTTCTTAACATCCCGAGCGTGTTGTTGAAAGTGGACCGGGGTCCTCCAGACGGTTGCTCTATGCTTGCTTTCATCTGAGTGTCGTTCACGGGGATCATGTCGATACCTCACCTCGTTAGCCAGGCCCGTTTTCAGGGAGGGCTATGAAGAAGTCGAGGTGAGGGTCTTGTCCAGTATATTTTGCCTGACCTTGATTAACATATCTGATCAGTATGTTGCGCCTGACCAGACATTAGTCTTCCTCCCCGCTTCTTAGGTTAGAATCCTACTTTTTCCACCCAGGTACCATTCAGGCAACAGTCGCTCATATACATTGCTTATTATAAAATTTAACTAGACACATAAAACTACAAACTTTTGTTAAACTATAGTTTTTCGTACTTGATTTCCAGCTACAATATGAGCAGAAGAAGTCAGCATTGGCCATACACAATCCCTACAGCTACCCACCTGCTCCACCCTCTTACCAAGGACCGGTTTCATTACCATACAACAGCAGTGGTTTGAGTGGTCCCGTGACCAACACTACTTTGGGTGGTCCAGGTAAGCCAGAGTTGGAAGAGCTTTCTTATATTTTACTTTTGATGCTAGTTTTTTCCTGTCTAGTTTTCAGTAATATCGTCATCAGGGCTCAGGCTTCCGGGACGTAAGGAAGACAGACTTAATGAGAGACAACTATTACTATCACGATAGGGATCAAGATGCAGAGCAGTGCATGAGCTGCAGCTTCGGCGACCCATAGCTGACTGCTAGCAGAGCTGCCAGGACCCTTTTTCACTTCCACATGGTGATCCTAGATAACAGGTTGCAACAGAGCAAAATTGGCTTAGGAGAAGGGATCGAAGAAGAAAGACTAACCCGTTACCCAAAGATGTCTGCTGAATTTGGATGTATCTGACCGAAAAGTGCAAATGTCACAGTCAAGCTGTAAACTACAACTCAATGCATTCCGTTCTCCGGGCAACATCCTGCTACTTGCCCTTTTTAGGGCTTGATATTGAGGGTTTGAGAACAGTGACGAAAAAGAAAATTACCTTGATCGAGCGAGCAGGTGCTCTTGTTCCGCTTGAGAGCAGGACAGAACATATTGAATAGTCATTGGTACCGAAGATGCAGCAGTGAATGAGTTAACAGAAGCCAACGGCTCCATGCATCAAGGTCAGGGACATGAAGCTGAAAGACCCTATTCACTATCCAAGGGACGGCCCTGGAAACAGACTACAACCACGCAGCCTTACTATGAGAATAGGAATAGAAGAGGGAAGAAAAACTTGTGTATCAGGCTGAAAATGGCAGATATTGCTGTCTTGCTATAAACAACAAAACATCCTTTCAGGATAAACGCCAAAGAAGAAGAATAGCCATTTATACAGACTACAATTGGTTCTGTCATCCATATGTACGTGCGGACAAGCAGTACAAACATCCGAACATATCCTACAAGAATGTTATATGATTAGTCAAGTTCGTATTGGCTCATGGAGACAAACTTCCACAAAAACCTATTTGTTAGCCTTGAAGAACTCTCCACCACAGTAGCCTCTTTCAGAGAACTAGACCACATAATAATAAAAAACATGACGAACAAGAAGAGGATCATAGGTTTCTGCTTTCATCCAAATAGGAGCATGCACTCAAGCATAGGGAGCCGCATAGCACAGTGGTTAGCGAGCTGGCTTCGCATCTGAGTGGTCCTGGGTTCATTAACTGCAATCGCTACTGGGTTGACCCAACCTTAAATGGGTACCGGTTCAGTCTGGGAAGTAAAGGCGGCCGGCATGACGCTGACCACATCATCCACTAAGTGCTGTGGGTTACAAAATAATATGAGCCTAACACCATATTTCCTATGCACCGGAGGATTTTTACTTTTACTCAAGCAGGGATGGTGAACAGTTTTAAGGCTGAATTAACAAATAGTCAACATCTTTTTACATATGGTAGCCGATGCTACTCAATACAGAGTTGTTCATTCTTGACAAATTTTCTCTGGCTGCAAGTTGTATTGGCTGTTATTATATCCCAGAGCACACTGAAGAGGTTGAATGTAGACTTTACCGGCTGTAGTGCAATGCTAAAATTCTCAGTAGTCTCACCGTTACACAGATCACAATTGTGATCCCCGCCTTGTTAGCAAGGCTGTTGTAAAACAACCTTTTTCAGGGTGCATGGTGTGAACACAAGGGGATGTTATGTTCAGTGTGTTGCACCTGACCTGGCACTATATTTTTAGATCTACCTTTCTTTCTCTTGAGAGTCCACGTGTGAGCCTGTCTCTGCGTATATCTTATCCAGCCCACATTTTTTTCTTGTAATTTGTTGTTTGAGTGGCTGTTAGTTGGTTCCATTTTCACAGGTCTTCATTCCTCACCATGTCCTGCCACTTTATACGTGTTATCATTCATAGGCATCTGTTAATGAAGGACTGGAGTCTTTGATGTATCGTCCTAGTCATCCTTCTTGTCTCCGCTCCATACAACAACACCGACTTGACACTGGCGTTGAATATTCTAACTTTGGTGTGAATCTTGATTTCTCTGGATCTCCAAATGTTGTTTAGTGTCATGAATGCCATTCTTGCCTCTCCAATTCGGGTCTTTGCATCTGTATGTGCTGATGTGTCAATTGTGCTGCTCAAATAGGTAAAGGCATCCTCGTCTTCCGACGGTTATCCCTGTAGCAAAATATGGTTCTTTGTTGATTGGGTTAATTTTAAGGAGCTTTATTTTCTTCATGTTGATATTCAGTCTCAATTAGGCCAATTGTTCTTTTACCCTGTAAAGTTTTTGTGGAAGGGGACAGCGTTTCTATTATTTTAAACTCAACTTAACTTAATGTCTTTATACTTAACTTATCGTATTTATACTGGTTTAGAAGGACTCTACAGAGTCTATATACAAGTTTCTTGGAGGGCGGTTTTTACCGATGTGCGAGTCCATCTTAATAGACTCAAACACTATAGCTGGGGACGGCGTGGGCTAGTGGTTAAGTGACATGGCTCACAAACCGAAGATGTTGGGTTCGATCCCCATCACAGCGCCGGCCGATACCCTGGGGAAGCAAACCCTTAGAAAATGCAGGAGGAAGCAGACCCTTACATAAATGCCTGCTGAAGTCGGATGCACTGGGCTGACAGGTACAAAATAAAAACCATAGTGCAACACACACCGCCTTGGGAATAGAGAAATAAGGCGACCGCAAAAGAAAAAAAAAAGAAACACTAGAGCTAAGTAGACCTGCAGCCAGTTAGGTGCCATCTATAGCTGCTCTTAACAAACCACCTGAGTAAAGGTACAAATAACTTGGGTAGATTTTTTAAATTTGAATTTTGCAGGTCAGCGGCCGTTAAGCCTACTCTTTTAGATTTCCAGCTACCAAGGAATTTTTAACGTCCTCAACACTGAACACAGGAGTTGGATCTCACCACCCAGGGATCAGTGGAATTATTACCAGAAGATCCACGTGTAAGTAATTCTAGTCTCCACCGTGATTTGAACCTCTGGCACCGGAGACTGACACCTTACCTCAAGACCACTGTCCCCACTTAGATACCACTGATGTGATATGCCAGGCATGTTTGAATATACTAATTTCTATTAATGAATTATTTTTATACAGTTAACCACCTATTTGCAAGTGGCAACCTATCGTCTGCTGGGCTTATGCATCAGAGCTCACCTGAACACCTTCCAGGTGCATGGAAATGCAACAAATGTACATACGTCAACTACCCCAACCGCACTGTGTGTGACATTTGTGGGCATACAAATTTAAGTATGTGTTTTCACAGTATGTTTTAGATTAATTTATGTTTCTCAACAGTACGGTTCACATAAATGCAAGTTACTTTTTGCGCAGTATGCATCAGATTAATTCATGTTTTTTGTAGTAAGCTTCAGATAAATTTGAATATCTGTTTTCACAGTATCCTTCAGATTTTTTTTTTTTCACCACAGTAAGCTTTAGATAAATTCATGTTTTTTTCCCTTCAATTTAAAGCAGGTAAATTCAAGTAAATTTATACATACTGTCCTTCAGATTAATTCATGTTTTTTCACAGTAATCTTCAGATAAATTCTAGTACATTTTTTATATCGAACGGAAACATAGTGAAGAAACTCCAAGATTGTAAGACTTTATCAACAAATCCCTGAGAAAGATTCTGTGCTTGTAGTTCTTGGACAAGGTTACAAATGAAAGCTTATGGGAGAGAATGTGACAAAGACAGGTGGAACAAGACATTTTTGGAAGAAAGAGGCGATAGGCCACACACTGCGAAAGCCCCAGCCAGTATCTGTCATGGATACCACAGGTTAAAAGAGGCAAAGGAAGGTCAAAGAACACATGGACAAAATACCTAGAGGTTGATACAAAGAGAACGGGGTAAAGCTGGAAAGAGCTGGAGCAAATAGGACAGGACTGATCTTCTCGGAGGTTAGTAGATGGCATATGCTCCCCAAAGTGGTGAAGGAGAAGAAGTATCAGAGAATTTGCCTCGCCGGTTGCGTTAACCCCTTATTTAACCTGGGTTCAAGCCATTATTTTTGTTTCATATATATGAAGTATAGGATGAACACTGGAGCTGCCCACTAACAGGATGTTAGTATCAAATCACTTCCATGCTCTTTTACACTGGTGATGTCTGTAACAATTTGTCTTAGCAGATAAGGATGTTGGTATTGATATGCCGGGCAGACATTGCAAGTCTTAAATCATAAGTGACCCATTTCTCGATAAGGTCGTTAATTTTTTGCGGGTTTGCATTCTTCTTCATTCGTTCTCAATCTCCCGCTATGAAGCTCCTAAAATGGGCTTTCCAAGTAGTAGGATGTTGTCAGGAGAACGGCATGCGTTGTGTTGTAGTTTACACTTTGACTGCGATATTTGCACCTTTCGGTCTGACACATCCGACTTCAGCAGGCATTTTTGAGTATCGGGTTAGCCTTCACTCTTCGATCCCTTCTCCTTAGCCAGTCTGCTCTGTTGCAGCCTGTTATCCAGGATGACCACGTGGAGATGTAGAAGGGTCTTGGCAGCTCTGGTTTGCTGGCCCTGACGCTATCAGCCAGCTTTGGGTTGCTGACCGCTGCAGCTCATGCATTGCTCAGTATGTTGATAGTCCTGCCAAGAGTAATACTCTGATTGGCATAGGTCCCGACATCATTGCTCAAGCTCTCCAACCTTGGCAAGGTAGATTTATATGTGGAGAGTTGCTGATGGATAATTAGCACCCAGGGGTTTACCCAAACTGCAGTGATGTCTGCTCTTAATATAAAGTGAAAAGAATAAGTACACATCTTCATACAAGTGACTTTCAAGTAAAACCGGAACTTTTTGTTTTTGTTCATCCTGAATGGGTTATAGCGTGCTGGAACTACTATCATTAGTTAGGGACACTTGTGGCAGTCATGTGACATAAAAATCTCAGACAACACACTGTTAGTGCTTGCACGGAACAGCATGTTGTGATGAATTTTCTTGTGAAAGAAGGCGTGAAAACTGCGGAAATTTACAGAAGACTGCAAACACAATAATGTGATGAGACACTCAGTCGCACTTAGAGGAGTACATTCATGACCGATGATCCCATCCTGCTCCCGCAAGATACAGCTTGACCTCATACGGTTCACTGCACTATGTGCCATCTGCAACAACTCAGCTGGGAGACATTGCCACATCCACCTTTACAGCCAAGCGATTTCCACCTGTTTTCGCCTCTAAAAAGAGTTCCTGGGATGTCAGCATTTCAGCACTGATGACGAAGTGAAACAGGCGGTCCAGGATTGGTTTAGACATATTAACAAATCTTTCAACGCTGAAGCTTTTCAAGCATTAATTAAACACTGTAATAAGTGCATAAACGTTGCAGGAGATTTTATCAAAAAAATAAATGGCATTTTGACTACTTAAAAATTTATTTTTTTTCATTACAAAAAAAGTCATGATTTGACTTGAACGCCCCTCGTACAATGCATATTAAATAGCACCATGCTCCGTTTTGAGATAATAGAGTGGGTGATGATGATGTTAAATAACTCTTTTGATCTTTTTTTTTTTCAGATGGAGAAAGTTTACCAATTGCTGAAACTGGGTCAGGGAGAAATGTAAGTTTCAATTGTTTATGTTGACACTTTTTCAGGTGTTGAAGATGCTGCAGTGAATGAGCTGAAAGCAGCCAGTGACTCATAGCTGGCTGCTTGCATCAGGCTCATCGAACCACAGCAGACCAAGACCCTATTCTGCCTCCAAGTGGCGACTCTGGAAACAGGCTGCACTAGTGTAGTCTGGCTGAGAGAAAAGGGATCGCAGATGGAAAGCACACCCTAAAATGGTGTGCGGAAACTGCTTGTGTCAGGACGAAAGGCACATATTTCACAATCTTGCTATAAACTGTGACACAGCGTCCTTTTTAGGACGAGTGCCAAAAAAAATAAAAACACTTTTTTTCTCGTGAGTGATGAAAAATGGCTTATAGAACAGACTTTATTGCAACTTGGCTCCTCCATGTGCGTTTTGTCCCCTCTCATTGCTAAAAGTACTGACGACAGAACACGAAATCTGTAACTACAGCAGTGACTTCAAAATTTGTCCTTGACTTCATAAGGTACCCACTTCAACCCCCACACACACGAGTAGGTTTACTCTTTTGTGCGCCCTGATAAGAATGTAATGTGGCGGGTTGCAGTAGCTTTCCTCACATCCCGAGCATGCTGATGAGGCTGTTGTGCTATATTTGGCTTCATATGCATGATGCTCACTATTATGGAGATTCAGTTGATCCATCTCCCCGTTAGCCAGGGTGCCATAAATACAGCCCGTTTCCAGGGAGGGCTACGAGGAAGCCGAGGTGAGGGTCTTGGCCAGTATATTTTGCCTGACCCTGACTAACATGTCTGATCAGTATGTTGTGCTTGACCAGACGTTAGTCTTCCTCCCCGTGTATATATATATATATATATATATATAAATGAATACAGATGTACACACACACACACACATTTGATGTAGCGAAGTGGTTTTTGACACGGCTCACAACCGTGCATGTGTTTGAATTCAGCAATGTCATACCCCTATGGGAAATAAACCCATACAAAAATGCTCACTGAAGTCAAATGCAGTAGGCCACAAGGTACAAAACATAGTACAATGCTCTCCATCTTAGAAACAAAGACGAGCACGCAAATGCCATTCTGGGTTTCAGCTGCCAGAGACTCACATCTTGCCCATTTCCCGTTAGTAGGAAGATTCCCATTTTGAGCAGGTCAGGAGCTTGGCTTTTGCTGTTTGTGTTGTGTATTGCAGATGCCTTGGAAGCATTTAGATCAAATTGAAAACTCATCCTGATTAGCTTGGTTGTTTGATTGTAGAACTTTCATTGTGATAGTAGGGGATCAACCCATGTTGACCCAGCTGTAATTTGGAATCTGACTTACTGTTAGGGAAAAACATCGAGGACAATATCTGGCCACCTCACCTGATAAACATGCTATGGCCTAGCTCAATGAAGTCTCTAACACTTCATCCCTGATAGCAGTCTACTATGGGACAACCTTTACCTTAATCCCACTCCTGGCTATGACAGCATTTGGAACCTCGTACAAGTTGAACCATTAAAACAATATTGCCTTTTCGTCAAATTATAATAAATCTAATTTGTCTCCAACATTCTCTTCAGGAACTTCAATCTCGTGGAGAAGACAGAAGATGGAGAGATCCAGATGATGTGGTAGTGGACAACCACAACCATCCAGAGCTTTGAATTAGCCAGAGGTCATTAGAGATCTTTTGCTACATGGTAGCTTTAAGGAACGTATAAAGTTTGAAGACCAAATAAAGCTCCCAGGACATGGACTCTTAGCCCCAAATAAGTGGACAAAGTTAATTTGAAAGTCTCATGTAGTGAGTCAGGGGTGACAAATCACAGAAGCTTTTATGTTTCTTTAATTTTGTTTTACAATTTATTTTTGGTAATATAATTTGACAAAATAATACTTCAGAAATTGTGTTTCAAAAATTATTTAATTTAAAATAATTTTAAAAGAATTTATGGAGCATTTCTAGAGATTAATTTTTCAAAATGTATTTTTATTAAAATAATTTCATAACACAACTAATGTTGGTGTTACTTTCGCTGCCTAGCCTAGCCTCCCTTATCTGGGTGGATCACAGAGTCAAGACATCTGAGACTGGCTCATTATTGTTGGCTTCTGTCTTGATGCATACGCTTTTTATGATTTTTTGGCATATACAAACTAATTTGTCACAATACATTTAAATACATTCATTCAAGGGGATGGCGTGACCTAGTGGTTAAGTGACACGGCTCACAACCAGAAGGTGCTGGGTTCGTTCCCCATCACAGCACCGGCAGTTACCTCGGGGAAGCAAACCCTTAGAAAAATGCAGGAGGAAGCAGACCCTTACATAAAATGCATGCTGAAGTTGGATGCACTGGGCCGACAGGCGCAAAATAAAAACCCAGTGCAACGCACACCCCCTTGGAGATTAGAGAAATAAGGCGAACGCAAAAAAAAAAAAATATTCATTCATTCAACAAATAGAAGAAAGCGATATTCTAGTTAACCTTTAACGCACTCTGGTCAAAAATTTCTGGACTCAGCATTCAAAAAAAGGGTGTGCGGAAAATGTTTTTTTTTTTTAAACGGAGACACTCCCGACAGCTATTTTTTAAATGCTGAATACATCACCATATATACACGATATTTTGATTGTTAAAGTATCGTATGTTAGATGGCTTTTGAACAGTTTTAATTTTGTATACGCCGTTTGGAGCCAGCTGACTTTTTGCGAAAGTTGAAGTAGGTTGTTGGGAAAGATCTTTATCGAGTAGATCTGTTTATTTTGTTTGTTTAGATGATAAAACTACGTTTGAATTGGAAACTAACAGTTGTGTCGATGTTGTAAGCACAGTATCGATACGTTGTTGTGGTTTCCATGGTTTTTTATCGGAGCGACTAGGCCTAGTGGTCGAGTCCAAATTTTTTTCCGAGATTTTCATAAATTTTCATTTTCATCTTTTTGTATCTCAGAAACTAACAACACACAACAAAAACAATAACACCCATAAGTTCTTTATTCAATTGTGTCACTCACTACACACAAGAAAATCATATTTATTGACAAACAAACAGAAAAGTTACAAAGTTTGAAAGTCAACTACGAAAAGTGAGATGCAAATTTTTCTTAAAAAATTATGTGACATGTTAAAGGTTAAAGACCAAAATTTGTAACAATTTTTGTGTTATTTGAAATGCTATGTAATGGCTGAAAAAAAATGGTGTCAATATATTTTGAAAAAAAACAATGATGAAATGCTTACATACAAAATGTTATTACTTATCAAATGTGTTAATAAGGGGATGACGTGGCCTAGTGGTAAGTGACACGGCTCACAATTTGAAGGTGCTGGGTTCAATCCCCATCACAGCACCGGCCGTTACGCCGGGGAAGAAAACCCTTACATAAAATTCATGCTGAAGTCGGATGCACTGGGCCGACAGGCGCAAAATAAAAACCACAGTGCAATCCGCCTTGGGGATTAGAGAAATAAGCCGAACACCCACAAAAAAAAAAATGTGTTAATAAAATGTACTTTTATTAAAAGAATTTGGACAAAAAAGTTACAAAACACTACAATTTTTGTTATATTTTTCAATTGTTTTTACAAAATTTTGTTCGGCAACACAAATTTTAAAACACAATTATGAGACACTGAGGAAACTGTTTCTATAATATGTTACAAGATTTTTATTCAAAGAATTTAACAACAAAATTACAGAACACTTAAGAAAATGTGTTTTAAAATTTGTGCAATGGAAATATTTTAGGTAAATAAAACAGTTTGCAGAATTGTGTAATATTTTTACAGTGCTGTTGTTTATTTTCAATCAAACTGAACAACAAAATTACAATCTATTAAGTAGGTGGACACAATTTCTGTCATATAAATATTTTGACACTCTTGAAGAAACCAGATTATGTAACACTTAATAAACATGTATGTTCCTTATTATGTCAGAAAAATTACAAAGCACTGATAGTTATTTTATTTTTTTAAAACAATAAATTTTTCAAATTTGCTGGCAATAAATTATATTTTGAATAAAAAACAAGAAGAGCATAATAAATTATGATTTTTTTGTGTGTGTTCTTTTAAAAAACATTTATGTTTATTTGTTTGTTTTTGTTTCCTAATTTGTAATACATTGTAATGTATTTTTCGCCTAATAGCCCAGTGCATTTAACTTCAACATCATATCTTTGAAATAAACAAATTCACTTTCCAAACATAATTGTGAATAAAAATAAATAATGAAATACTAAAGAAATTACATTAATTTTTTTGTTTCACTTGTTTTAAACAAATTTTAGTCCTATAGCAGATACTGCTGTATAGGGATAAAGTGTTAGAGACTTCATTGCACGAGTACAATGGTCTCGGGGTAAGATGTCCTCATCAGGTGCCAGAGATCGTGGGTTCGAATCATGGTGGAGACCAGGAAAAATGAAAAATATATTAACTAACATTTATAAATGAAAAATAAATAGACTTATTCATATATGAATACATTCACGAAGATTGATAAAGAATTGACTTGAAGATTGATACAAAAATGAAATTAACAATACCTTGACTTATATAAACAAATTAATAATAAATTAACTTACTTTTAAACATTAACAATACTTGACTTGCATTCAGAAACGAGCAATCAATTGACTTACATTCAGAAATGAACAATAAAATAAGAAAAAAAGTTGAATATGCTCACAAGAATAGGTTTTATTTTATATTTGCAGAGATATACATCTACATATATATATATATATATATATTGACATCTCTATTATTTTGTATGTGATGTATCAATAGTATCTACTACAGCATATTGCATTTTAGGGGAAATATATATAAAAAACATACTGTTGAACATGTTTAAGAGGACATCTTAGACCACTTGTGATGATAAAATTACCTTCTTTTGCATTGCTCTGTATAGTTTTGTTTATCATCATTAATATTGAATAACAAAATCAAGCTGTTCTTCTGAATTTCGTTTTGTTAAATAATGTTCACATATATTCACAGATAATTGAATGTATTTTCTTGATCATTATTAAGCAATTTCGAATTTAATTTTACAATATTCAAAGACAGTTTTTAAATTGGTGTTCTGTCTAATTTCAAATTGAAACTACTTTAAATGATTTGGCATTTTTAAGCAGAATAGGCACTTTCAACAAAATATAAACATTCATGTATTTTGTTCTATTATTTGTCATGATTTGATTATGAATTTTCTTATTACATGTTAAAAAGAAATTTGCTGTTGCTATTTGTTAATGTTAATATTATTAATTGAAAATTAAACTGTTTATATATGGATTTTGTAAAAACAAGCAATGTTTTTATTAAAAATGTTTCCTAGGTAAATATAATTAAATTTATAACTTTTGTAATATTTGATTGCTATGAAACAAAAAATAAAATTAAAACTGTTTTTCACAACATTGAAATTAATTTATTGTTGCGTTAGAATATTAATATTTTATGAAATATTAAAACTTGTAATAGATTTAGTTTCATAACAGAGTATGTACATTGATCACAAATAATTTGTTGTTGCTATCCTGTTTACAAGTTACTAGCTTCAGAGTTTTTCTGTTTGTTGCTTTAGAGCAAGAAATAACTCCAGACAAATGTACAGATTCAAACCCATTTTATATTAAATGTGTTTTCTGATTACTATAGAATAATACAACTAATGTTATTTTTTAACACACTAAAGGACTAAAGAGTTTACTCTCACTGACAAAATAGTTTTTACAAAGAATGATTGCTAAAAATTGTTTCATGTATTAAATTATAGATAAAAATTCTCAAATAGTTTATTTTCTCTTTTTATAAATAAAATAATTTTGATCATGCGAAGAGAGATACAGGTCTGGAAAGACTGAAATTGAAGGGCATAGTTTCTGGAAGGGGAAAAAAAAATCAGCCCTAACAAAGATGGGATCAGGAAATTGCGAACAGTCTGGGGATGTCTTTGTATGGCACCGGCTGACTCGCCCTAAACAGAGATGCATGTGGCGAAGACTACGTTCTAGAATGAACCTGTCACATGATGATGAAACAGAGGAATGAAAATGTATGCAAAGACAAGCAATAGTTAAGGACTATGAAAACATAGAGATAGTCACAGATTTACTTAGGTGGATCATTTAGCAGAATGCTGCATGTTAAAATCTATTTAACGTTTATCCATACCCTACACTAATGACACATTCAATAACTAAGCAAGTTATATTAATGATTCATTCATATGTGTCTCAGTCTTTGCAGACCATACCTGTGGCACCATGTTAGCAGCCTTTTAGGGCGCAAGCCTTGGCACTGAATATGGAGACCCTGGACTGCCCAAACTGCAGGATCCCTCTCTCTGCCTCGCTGGTGTAATCCAAAGGAATGCAAAGCATGACAATTTGGCATCAACTCAGCTGCAGGAGCTGCTGGAATGAGTTCGCAGTTTTGAAACCATCTGCCTTAGGTGCTACCACTCCGGATTTTCTGTCTGGGTTTACTCCCGTAGCCCTACCCTCTCCTGAGGTTTCCACAAGGCAGTGGAGTCGTTGTCCAGATTTGCTAGTTACTCTAGGCATCCGATAATACTCTCATCATCCCAAGACTAGCCAGCAATCTCTGGCACTTGTGGGTTTAAAATCAGAGTTCCTCCTCTCCTAGGCGAACTGCCTGAACAGGCTAATGAGCTTCGTCTACCCGGGTTTAGAGTCAGAGTTTAACTTCTCTTAGATTTACTGCCAACCAAGGCTAATGAGCCCAATCTGCCTGCTCAGTTATACCGCCGGGTACTCGGCGCTCCCCACAGCAGGATCTGTAAGAAACAGGGGGCCCCTCATGAAGGTGCTCCTGGGGACACAATAATGTAGGAGAGGCCATTGGCATGGAAACTCCTGAACGGCAAGCCGAACAGTGAATTCAGAGCGATTTCTACACCTGGAAAGGAGAGGCTATATCAGACGCTTCACTTTCCTTTAATGAGCGGGACGTCCATCCAAGACCTCGCTACCCCCCTTAATGATTAAACGTTGCTGAAATATCTAATGCTGTGTCGATACAATACTGTATTACGTAATAATAAAACAGCACAAAATAATCAATAATACATACGTGAGTCTGGATATGGAGGATCTGTCTGTCTGTATACTAAATAACAGGTAATATATTGAAGTCTGTAAGATGACAAACGTACCGTTGCTGCAAGACGGAGACGGTTCTGGGAATTCAGCCAACACAAAAAATGTATTACCATTGGCCTATTATTTCTTCATGCCAAACTTGAAATTTGGATTATAGCTGGACATGTTCTCAATCCATGCTGTTATAGACTACATTACTTTCTAACTTACCTGTCATAATACAGAGACCATTTATAGGTATTAATACTCGTGTCAGTGATGGACAACAGCGATCATTTTAAATTTAAAACACAACAAATTATAGAAAGAAGGAGAAATCCAAGGTTAGTTAAATGGGAACAAAATAGTAACAGCATTTATCTTGTAATTGGGGATCACAGCTTAAGAAGCAGCAGAACATGAATCTGCATTTGATAAATATAAATCTTTTCTTTATATACAGGGGGGCTTCAGATGAAAACCTTAAAAGTGCAATAGAAATTAGAAAAACCATGCCTTTGTATTGCACCTTGTTAATATAGTTGCTAAGGATGTCAAGTGTGTGCTGTACATGCCATCATGGTGCAAATGAACAACATGACATCATAGTTGCAGTTAAAATATGACCACCACACTATTGTCATGCACCAAAGAGCTTATCCGTTTTTTAGCAGCGAAGAGCTGAAACCTATAGAAATTCATCAGCAAATGAAAATCCAGTACAGTGATGCATGCCTTTTACTCCAGCAAGTGTATGAGTAGAGTAGGAAGTTGCAAAAGGATGTGAGTTCTGTGACATACTGTTTACAACAGGCCATCTTCTAACTGCAATTATGACATCATATTTTTCATCTTCACTGTGATGACATGTGCAGGTCACCTTTGACATCTTTAGCAACCATATTAACAACTTACAATACAAAGGCATGTTTTTTTTTCTAATTTCTATCCCACTTTTAAGGTTTTCACTTGAAGTCCCCTTGGATAATCTATGTACATTTTGCCAGATTGCAGATCTTCATCATCAAGTGTTGTTATTGCATACTTTGTGTTAGATGGCCAGAGGTGATGATAAACACATATCTGATGATACATAATGATGATGTACATTTTGTGTATTATCCTCTATTCTGATGTTATTACCTATATTGCACGTGTATTATCAAATACTAACTTTTCAATATTTTGTTGCTTTTCAAAGATTTTTGGGGGTTTTCAATAAGATTTTTTGTAACTTTTTTATTTTTCTTTGAGTAGATTTGTTGTTTTAAATAAAAGAACTTGAAATAATGTAATTACAAAACTCTTAAGATTGTTTTCTGGTTATTTCACATTCATTATCATATTTTGAAAACAGTTATAGAAGTTATGGATAGTTTTCATTTGTAGTAACCAGTTGAGGATTTAGGGGTGGATTACAGCTGTCATATTTATATGAAGACTATTCATCAGAATATACTTTAAAATGAAGTACCTTTTTTCTTTACTGAGATAATTGACACAATTTATTCTTACAGTCAAAAGTAGACTTGAAATTTACATACGAGGTGTGTTCAAATGCAACCAGACCTAACTGCACCAAGTGAACATACGTACGATACACATGATGATGTCACTTCTGATGTACACAGCACATACCAACCGTCAAGGTTGCAAAATTTAATTCTCCTCCGACGCATAGTTTCCTCAGTAGACAGTTGAAAACATGGCGGCTGTGATACGGAATCTGTCCAGAGCTGATCAGCGAGCTCTGATTGTTTCTAACAGCTGAAGGATGTGGACCAGTTGACATTCATCGCAGAATGCAGGCAGTGTATTGTCACAAAAGTGTGTGAATGTAAACTCCGGCGACAGTCTACTTGAATTGCTGCATCATTATTGGGGATGGCATCTTCTGATACAACAATATGCGCCAAATTTGGTCTCAGAAGATCTTTCGTTAACTCACATCCTACTTTAAACATCTTGTCCAGTTCTTCACTGTTGTCTTCGACACATTTTTGTAACCATACACTGCTTGCATTCTGCAATGAATTTCAACTGGTTGACATCCTTCAGCGTGTTATGAACCGAATCACTGCTCGCAGATCAACTCTGGATGAATTCCGTATCACACTCGAAATGTTTTCAATGGTCTGCTGAGGAAACTGTAAGTCGGAGAATAATGAAATTTTGCGAAGTTGACGGTTGGTATGTGCTGTTTACACCAGAAGTGACATCATCGTACGTATGCTCACTTGTTGCAGTTTGGTCCACAGCTGTCATATATACGAGAATATGCATCAGAATATGCTTGAAAATGAAGTACCTCTTTTTCCATACTGAGATAATTGACACAGTTTATTGTTACAGGGAAAAGTAGGCTTCAAAGTTACATATATATATATGTAAATATAATGACAGAAAATGGAAGAATTGAAAATGAAGTCAAGAACAGAATAGTGTTAGTATTAGTGGACGTGTACTTCTGCAGAGGCAGATGCTCCTGTGCAAGTCTCGACTCTGTCCCATAGCTGCTGATCAAAACCTACATTAGGCAGCCAAATGCAATTCTTATGAAAATACAGGTCTTCATCAGTTCTTCCTCTGTGCCATTCAGTGGATTCGCGATTGTTAGGGAACATGTAAGAATTCTTTTCTGCACATCTGCAAGCGCTTTGCACTCATTTCAATATGTGTTTGTATCATCACAGTGAGAGGAGTGTCTGCACCAGGGTATGTACTGAGGGTTGAAGCGGTTTAAGTGGCTATTGACTCAAGTGTGTCCTATTCAGAACGGAAAGATGAGACTTTGTTCTCGTCCGTATAGTCTATTTGTGTCGTCCTTATATTTTGGCTGTGACATTTCGCTAAATAAACTGTGACTCGATGTCTCCGTCCCTACATGTACAGCTAGATTTCCCTGATATTGATTCTAGGAATTCGCTTGGCTTAAGTAGCAGAATGTAGTCCAGAGAACGGAATGCGTTGTGTTGTAGTTTACAGCTTGACTGCGATATTTGCACCTTTCGGTCCAACATATCCGACTTTAGCAAGCATTTTTTGAGTATCGGGTAAGTATTCCCTCTTCGACCCTTTCTCCTTAGCCAGTCTGCCCTGCTGCAGTTTGTTATCCTGGATCACCGCGTGGAGGTGTAGAAGGGTCTAGGCAGCTCTGGTTCGCTGGCCCTGACGCTTGCAGTCAGCTATGGGTCGCTGACCACTGCAGCTCATGCGCTGCTCAGCATATTGGTCCCTAAGGATTCATTTAACTCTGTACAGTAGTTGCTACAGGGTCTATCAATTTGTTGTGTGGAGGCTCCTGTTTTTACCAAATTGTCGGCCATTTTGTTTCGGGGGCTACTGTTTTTACCAAATTGTCAGCCATTTAGTTTCGGAGGCTACTGTTTTTACCAAATTGTCGGCCATTTAGTTTCGGAGGCTCCTGTTTTTACCAAATTGTCGGCCATTTAGTTTCGGAGGCTCCTGTTTTTACCAGTGTGTTGGCAATTTCGTTTTCTGGTATCTCGCTATATCCAGGGATCCATTGCAGGGTAACATTAAATGATGGGTGGGCTGTGGTAGTTCTGACTAACGAGGTTGCTTGTCTTAGCGATAGGTAATTGGGCTGATTACTTTAGTGCTCTTGTCTTGTATGACAAAGTTGAAAACACTGTGCACAACCCTCCTTCTTCTTATTTTTCTTTTTTATTGTCTCCTTCCTTCTCTAACATTACACCATGCATCTACATAAATCTGGGTGCACATGAGCGTGCTGACAACGGGATTTGTTTTTCGTTCGCCTTATTTCTCTATTCCACTAGGCCGTGTGCATTGCACTGTTATTATTTTGCGCCTGTCAGCCCAATGCATCCAACTTCGGCATGTATTTTATGTAAGGTCTGCTTCCTCCTGCATTTTCTAAGGGTTTCTTGGGGTTAACTGCCGGTGCTGTGATTGGGGAGCGAACCCAGCACCTTTAGATTGTGAGCCGTGTCACGGTAACCACCACACCGTTCCCGTAGCGGGAGTTGAACTCCGTACGCTTGATATGAGAATCTAGTGCTCTACCACTATACTAATCAGACTCGTTGTTATAAAGTAAAATTTATGGATGTACAAAAATAGCATTCATGTGTGCTATTGTATACTGGGGTCGCTTCGAAACTAACGCCTATTTTATTATGTTGACCCACGACACCAAAATTGGATTTTGGCGGCATGGCAGTAGGGTTTTATTTTTGGTTTTTGCGTTCGCCTTATTTCTCTATTCCCCAAGGTGCTGTGATGGAGATCGAACCCAGCACTTTCAGCTTGTGAGCCGTGCCACTTAACCACTAGGCCACGACGTCCCCTGCAGTAGGGTTGGAATCTTCCCGCCAATATCCGTAATATTTTGTTTCCGTGCAAAAGGGGTCAGCAGAGGGACAGTCTGACAAAATGGAGTCTGATATGGAAATGCATATTGCACCCATTGACATTCATGGACGCTTGCTGAACGTTTGCGAGGACCAACTAGTGGATGTTAGAGCATTGAGGCGGTTAGTGGCGTGTTTTAGCAGTGGTGAAAGTGACTTGAAAGACAAGCCACGCACAGCTGTCATACCATACAATGAAGAGCGCCTCGATTAGCTTATCAAATCAGCTGATAATGACCAGAGAACTGTCTACAGAGCTTAATATAGGCTTCAATGCATTGGAAACGATGTTGGCAGCGTTAAAATACCGTAACGTTGGAGCCAGGTGCTTCCACGAATGCTCAGACAGATAAAGAAAGACAGAACAAGTTTGTCAGGACTTAGTATATTTCTTCTTCTTATTTGTACGCTGTCAGACGTCAACTTGAATTTTTTTCGAAGAAAGCAGCGATCATCCTGAGGTTGTCGACACTGCCATAGAGCTTGTCTAGTGTTGGCACTGGTAATGGCCACATGTGCTTTCTCTGGTCCTCGTATGTCAAACAATTTCGCAGCAGATGTTCAGCGGTCATTTTTCCTGTTCCACAAGTGCATTCGTCAGTAGCACCTATCTTCAGTTTATTGAATAGATGGTACCTCAGTCTGTTGTGGCCTGTGCGGAGTCTGATGACCACCAACTGCTCTCTTCTGTTCGGACCTAGTATACCAATATGAAGGTGACGGTTTCTTTGATCGCATCAACACAAATAACGAGAAGTACTGTGACCATTTCGAGCAGCAGTCTGTCGCGTGGCGACACGTGAATTCCCCATCGAAGAAAAAGTTCAAGACGCACCCTCAGCTGGTAAATCAATGTGCATTGTCCTTTGTGATAGTAAATGGGATATCCTTCTGGATTTCATGACACAGACAAACCATTAACTCTGGCCGCTACATAACAACGCTAACTAAGCTGAATCCTCGAATTTCCAGTCAGGCTAGAGAAGAAGACAAACTGTATCTTGCAACACGATAACGCCAGTTTGAAAACGGTGAAGCACACTGCCAATCTTGGCTGGACTGTCCTACCTCACACGTAGTCCGGATCAGACGCCTCCTGATTTTCCATCTGCTTGGGCAATGAAAGATGAACTGTTTGGGTAATATTTTTCTAGCAACAGCTCAGACATAGCATGTGTGAAACAGTGGGCCAGATTGTTACGAGTGCGGCATGTATGCTCTTGTTCAACGTTTGGAGAAAATGCATATCCAAGGGTGGTGACTATGTCGAAAAATAGTTTTCTGTAGCTAGAAAGGTGCTCTATGTATCTGTTATGGTTTGCATGGTACAAAATAGAAGGCATTAGTTTCAGAGCGATCCTTAGGGGAACAGCGTTGGCCAGTGGTTAAGTGACACCGCTCACAATCCAAAGGTGCTGGGTTCGATCCCCATCACAGCACCAGACGTTACTCATGGGAAACAAACTCTTCTTCATTGTCTTCTTCTTAGGCTTCTTCTTCGCTATCTTGCCTTCTCTAATATTACACCATGCATCCACATACAGCTGGGTTCACATGAGCATGCTGGTAACGGGAGGAAGCAGACCCTTAAATAAAATGCGTGCCGAAGTCGGATGCACTGAGCCGACAGGCTATAAAAACATAGTGCAACGCACACCGCCTTGGAGAATAGAGTAATAAGGCGAACGGGAAGAAAAAATGGCTCACAGATATACCTTTGACAGAACACAACATGATAAACTATTAATAATTACATGACTATGAATCATTAGGTATGGATGAAAAGAACCCCGCAAGAATGCTCAGTAACCAGTACTGGGGAGAAAAATTCTACTACAAGATCTAGCAGGCTTAACTCACCGTGTATAAACGTAAAAAAGAGTGCGACAGGGATGTGTACTGCCCCCTTGTCTGTGCGACAGGGATGTGTACTGCCCCCTTGTCTGTGCGACAAGGATGTGTACTGCCCCCTGGTCTGTGCGACAAGGATGTGTACTGCCCCCTTGTCTGTGCGACAAGGATGCGTACTGCCCCCTTGTCCGTGTGACAAGGATGTGTACTGCCCCCTTGTCTGTGTGACAAGGATGTGTACTGCCCCCTTGTCTGTGCGACAAGGATGTGTACTGCCCCCTTGTCTGTGCGACAAGGATGTGTACTGCCCCTTTTCTGTGCGACAAGGATGTGTAGTGTCCCCTTGTCTGTTTAACATTAACACAGAACACATTTTTCGATAGATAAAGGACTCATTACTGGTTGAATATCAATAAATAATCTGGAATACTCGTATGTTGATGACACAGCTATACTGACTGAAAGCGAACAAGAGCTACAGGAATTGATGACTCAACTAAAGAACAGAAGTCAGGTGTGGACTGAGGAAATGCAATTTAAGTATAATAATTAGCAAAGTAGACTTGAAATCTGCTCTAGAGATAACAAATAGACGATCAAACATTTAAACACGATGAGAGCTCCAATTATCCTATCTCGGAAGTAGAAAATCGAACCATGGGAGATTCGAAACAGGAATAAGAAGAGAATATGAATGACCCAAAAGTATTTTCTCCAAAATCAACAATATTTTGATATCGAAACAATGAACTCACAAATTAAAAATAAGAATGATCATGTGTTAGTGATGCACATCCATCGCGTGTGATGAGGACCCCACTCTCTGATTATCCTTGTGGACAATATTTTCCTTTTGTTCTGTCTGCTGAAATGGGTGAAATGCGCGGTGATTTGGATTAAAGTGAGTAAACTTTGCTCAACCTCACTCTCTCGTCGTGAGCTACCATTGACCAGTGGATAGACGTTATCGAGACTACTGGAGATAGCCCAGAATGCAGATTTTTCCTCAGGGTTTACTCCCGGTCGAAGCCTTTCCAGTAAACAGGTATCCCCCAATAGGTTGAAAATGTCGGATAAAATTGGCTAAATCTATATGGTCAAAACAAATGTCACAGGAAACTGTAAGTACCAAATTATATTCCAGATATTCACAAAGTGTTGTCACACAGTGAAAGTAAAAGCTACCCACATAGTGACAGACGCACTATGATTAATTCAGTTTGTCCTAAAACGAACAGGAGACAGGGGAGGTAATCCAGCCAAATTGTGACGGTGTGCTCGAACCAAAGATACACGTCATACACAATGTGTCATGTGTACGCGTCTTTAGTATATGGCATAAAAAGGTGGATAATGAGCAAACGATTTTGAGAAGAGAATTCATGGCTTTGAAATGTGGATATACAGAAGAATTGGGCGCATCTCATCAATGAAAAGAAAACAAATAAAGAAGCCTTGGAGAAATTGCGGATGCAAATAGAATTGATGAACGAATTGAGTCCGCCAGTTACGATAATTTGGGTGCGTAAAAAGACATACCATCTTGCTGAACACGTTAATGGAAGGAAAGGTGTAGAACAAACGAATCAGAGGTAAACAACGGTTTAAGTGGGAGGGTAACTTCAAGAGATTGACAGGGGTTAGACTAGCACAATGTACCATCATAGCAAAATGCAGAAGACGTTGTGGATCTATTGCAGCCGATCTTCACTGTGGATATATGACCTGATCTGAACTGGCCACTTTCGGGATTCAATTTGAATAAATCTTAAAAAAGAGCAGTGACCAACCTAAGGGTGTTGGTATCTCCATAGAGGAGGGGTCTCAAACATGCAGGTGTCCTGGAATTAATTTTGTGTGTGTGTGTGTGCGCGCGTGCGTGTGTGGCCTGCAACATGGTTTGTGTGTCTAATCACGTTATTTGGGATAATAACTTTTGGACAAAACCATTAGACGTATAATTTTAAAAGTAAAGGACCATCCATAAAAGACATGCACACAATTCTAAACTATTGTTCGCCTACCCGTCCCTTTGTCCACTTCTGTCAACTTGTGACTGACCACATCCTTGTAGCTGTTTGCCCCACAACAGCTTAACTAAACACATAAGCTTACATTATTCGAACCATCTAACAATACTTACAACTTAGTTTAGTTATAAACAATACATCATTTGCAGGGTTTGAAAAAAAACAACCTTTGTCTGTGACGAGTAATAATTTTTGCTTGACGAGTTAAAAAAAATCACAATTTTTAATCATTACTACATAGCGATTCTCGCACGATTATTAATGATATTATGGTTTTAATACATTGTACATAAGCTAGCTTATGATTGTGGATATAAATGGACCTCCGCTACCACAGTTTAAATTTACTAAAACCATCGATAGATGGTTCCTCAGTGCTAAAACTACCAAGCATGTTCAAGGATACAAACGCCAAGCCTCTGAAAGAAGTGCATTTTTTCGTTTAGACGAAAGTCTAGTTTAAATTTATTAACATAAATTGCATGACTATAGTTCGACCATGCTGACTGGTGACATTTTTGACTGACTGGTCAGCCACTCTAAAAATGTTCAAACCCTGATCATTTGCATACATATAACTCAGTATGAGACACCAGGTACTCAATATTCTTTTCGTATTATAGATTTTGTGTCTAGAAAGATCGAAAGACATGGCAGGAGGGATAACATGCAGAGCCGGTTTACTTGGTTTTAACAGGACGGTAGGAAGTTTTCAAAGATAAGCGGGGTTGTAGCACAACATAGATTTCTTAGCAAATGAGAGTTGCCATTGGACCTCCACTTTCAACTTAAATACCGTCTTTCTCCTATGCCCCCATTTGTCAATTTTGTACATACCCTTTTCTCTCTCCAATCCTGGACACGCTGTTTAACCGATAACGTTCATTGTAAACATTTCTAAAACAGAAACATGGTTAAACTTGGGGGAGGACATCGATTAAATGAGTGCTTCTTAGTTCTTAGTCAACCTGTACTGTTACAGGGGCAGATGTCCCTTTGCAGATTTCAGCTCTGGCATGAGCTGGATGTAGTAGCCACGTACTAGGCTCGAGCAGCTTAATACTCCGCTGCATTGGGACAAGCGCTTACGGAGGGTGGTTAACCGATGTGCGAGTGAATCTTAATAGACTCAACACTAGAGCAAAGTAGACCCGAAATCTGTTAGGCGTCTTCTATGCTGCTCTAAACAAACCACCTAAACCATGGCCGGTGTTATGCCATGTTACACAATTAGTCACCTCTTACGACATGCTCTCTGTGAGGCAGTGGTACTATTCTTGTCCTTGTCATACACAAAGACCCCTTCAGACCACTCGTGCTACTTACTGTGCAAAACGTTAAATTATAAAACATGTTTAAATAAACGTTGCCAGAAAATGGTCAGGGATACAGGATTATCGTGAAGAAAACGATCAAAGTATATTTAGGTCTCAATGTTCTATTGATACTCATGTTCTTCCGAGTCCGGTAGTTATTTGAGAACGAATAACGAATAAGGTGAAGGTAACTATATTTCTGTAACAGGGAGGAAGACTAAAGTCTGGTCAGGTACAACATACTGGACAGTCATGTTAGTCAGGGTCAGGCAAAATATACTGGCCAAGACTCCCACCTCGACTTCTTCGCAGCTTTCCTAGGAAACGGGATGTTTTCATGGCAGCCTGGCTAACGAGGTGGAGGATCGACGTGATCCCCGTAGTAGTGAGTTACACGTAGATGAAACCAAGCATAGCACAGCCGCTTGGAAGGCCCTGGTCCACCTTCATCAGCACGCTCGGGATGTGAAGAAAGTTACTAATACCCGCCACGTAACGTCCTTTTCAGGGCCAACAAAAGAGTAATCCTACTCACTGTGGGCAATCGCAACAACAACAACAACAACATCCTCATAAACAACAACAACAACGACAACAATATTTTTGTAACAAGAAACACAAAAAGATCAATTTCGGACAGTGCCGTAGAAGATGAAGTGTTGACAACTTCACTGTTCTAGGTACTAGCTTGTTTTATGGTAAATGGTGGATCAACATATCTATACACTGCCTTGCAATGCCTAACAACAACTAAAGCATCCGCGTACATCTGGATATGCTGCTGCGTATTGAAATAGAGGATCAAACTTGATAACTTTACCTTGAGAAGCATCAGCTCTAATCAATGGCTCAGATGTCACGTGTGAGGTTGAAAGCGTGTTTCACCGACCGGTTCCCAGTGAGTCATGTTGACAGTAATGGATCCATATCAAATAATGGATTTCTATAATTTTTGTGCCATTTTTTATGGTTTTTATGTATTCTTTCTGTTAACCCTGAATTATATATGGGATAATTTCCCTTCCTGGGGGATCACGGGGTCAGGAAAGGTTGCGACGAGGCTGGACATTACTTGCGCAAAAACTATTGCTTACAAAACCACACCATAATTATAGATACATGATTCCTATGATTAAGCTGGCTAGGTTAAATTCAAGTTGGGTGTTGAGACCAATGCTCCACCAACCGGGGTTACGTCTATGTATGTGATTGTATGTGTGTATAGTTTTTGGAGCTTTCGTTCAAACCAATTTGGCAGTTCTACACTAAGCATACGTGTGACCTGTGTGATAACGGGAATTGCAGAACCACGAGTTGGACAATATTCTACATTATAGGGGTTAGACTTTAGTCTTTTCTTACAGTATGATCTCAGTGTGACAGTAGTCCTGTTCTCGTCGTTATCCTTCACAAAACGCTCCACGAAACCACCGAGTATTCGATTTTTATCATTTCGTACTTGAACTATATATTTATTTAATCGTAGAATCAACACTGTCAATTTTATTCACATCCACAACTGAATGCGTTAAGGACCTACTTGACATTTTAAAATGTGAAAATAAAGGATCTGAAACTCTCCACTGAAGATCCAATGTACCGAAACATTCCCCTCTGTATACTTTAGAAACCGTCATTCCAGTGCTTTTTCAGCTGAAACTTTCATAACTTCGCTATCAAGCCTGGAGCTATGGGATCTTCTAGGATCAGACGTTTCTGTATCTAATATCAACGTATCGGACGAAACTGTCCCGACAAACTAGGCAGCAGTAAATCCCATAGGATTATGTGGTCGAGCCTAATTTATACCTCGACACTTCACCAGAAAATACTCAAGAAAAGGTGAGGATTCAGCGGTTCAGTCATTATTCATTTCAGTCCATTGAGATTAAGGACATAGAGATATGAGACGGACACTAGGCCTAATACACTGCATTACAATAGTATCGCCATTAGTTATAAAAGTCTCGAGTCCGTAATTTATTGGAAAGGTATAGTTTACATGGGCGGAATTACCAGACACACGTTTTCTGGTCTATGGCTACATCCAACTCACTGGGTGGTTTAAGGTTACGCATTTCTCACCTTGATTGGGACATGGCCCGAAGTTCTAGGTAGTAAGGACTGGACCTCACTGCTTGTGTCAGGTCTGTGTGTGATCTTGCCGCGTCTGTTCGGTTGAGCTGTCAGGCTAAACGTGATATTGATCCACGTACGTGTGAGTGTCTTACTTTCACTGTAAAGCTTAGATACGGCGACCCATTAGTCTTGGTGAGTGACAGTTGGAAGTTTTGGTGAGCTTAAGTGATACCTTCCACGTCTGTGATGATATGCTCACGTTTACCTGCGATTCTGAACTCCTTCGTCCCAGTCAACTTTCCAACTTTTTCTTTTCTAGTCAGCTGTTCTTTTCATAAAACATATCGCCTTATACTGTGTTTGTTACCTATCAGAGAAGTGCATCCGACTTTAGCAATGTGTATTAAAAATAGGTTTACTTTCAAAAGGAAATGTTTGTATTGTGAGGCATACCACTTAAAGCTTCGCTACGTCCCTTTCTCCCCTAATACTCTATATACGAGGGGCGTCTAGTTCTATTTGAATGGGTTATATCGTGCTGGAGCTACTATTTTTAGTAAGAGACACTTGTGTCCTATTACTGCTAGGTGGCCTACTTGTATCTAAATAGAATTGCTTGTATCGGGGTGTGCTGTGTGGTGGTAGCCTTGTTACGTAGCTAAACCATTTTAGTTACTGTCTTTTAATGTAGTCTAATAATGGTGTTGATCACACCAGTCTTCTGACGTCATCGTTTCTGATCATGTCTCTCCTTGTTACGCCCAATTTTTTTCTCAGGCATTTTATTTCTGCTGTTTCGATGTGTCATTTTTCATTAGTGTTTCTAGTTTTTGCATTGATATCATAATGTCGGGACTAAAATCGTGTTGTATAAACCTCTTTTGGTAGTTATTGTCACGTGCTTTCAATTAAGTATCGGAGTTAATTGTCCAATGATCTAATTTGCCTTATTGTATCTTTGTTGTATGTCCACTGTAATTCTTCCGTCTGCTGATAATAATAATATGAATAATTCATCCTTAGTCGTCGATGAGGACCACCAACATCATCACATGTCATAATGCAACCTTGAGTATGTGTGTGCGTTCATGACTGATCAAGCCAATTCGATCCTGGAAAAGTATGTGACACGACTGGTTAACTTAATCAGCAGTTATCTCTTATATTTTTTCTGCTCTAGACTTCCTGTTTGCACGTCTATCCTGTGCTGCCTAGATACGGTGACCCTCGCTGAGTTCAATACCGTCGGTGGCTGCGCTCTTCCACGTTGAGCGACTTTAAGCCAGGTTCTCCCAGGTGTTAGTTTCTATTTGACAACACTGAAGGGACTCCTTCAGACTGTCCTCTAAACACTTTTTTGGATCGTCTTCTTGTGATCGTTCTCCCTCACTCAGTTCGCTATACAGAAGCCTCTTTGGAAGCCTTTCGTTTGAGATTCGGGCAATGTGGTTATCTTTATATTGGGATTTTTGCAGAGGTGCATGAAGACTTTGCATGTTGGCTCTGGACAGCACTTCGGTATCTGTGATATGGTCCTGCCAGCGTATATGCAATATGCGTATAAAACAGTTCACGTGAAAGCGATTTATCCTCCTGGCGTCACCAGCGTAGGCAGTCCAGATCTCACACGCGTAGAGCAGGGTGGGGACAATGGCAGCACGGTAGACCTTCAGCTTAGTCATTAAGCTGATTCTTCGACGTTCCCATGCTGTTGAGTGCATTCGGCCAAAAGCTGTGCTGATCTTTGCTATTCTTAGCCAGTTCATCAGCAATAGTCACTGATCTCGACAGCGTACTACCTAGGTAGACACATTTTTCATCAGCTTGTAATTTCTGTTTCCTCACTGTAACTACGATGTGCCTAGTGCCGGTTGATACACGACCTCGGTTTTCTTTGTGCTAATTGTCAGGCCTAATTTGTCACAAGCAGCAGAGAACCGGTCCATACCCTCCTACACATTCCGCTCTGAGCCACAGTTCAGAGCACAGTCATCCGCAAACAAGAGTTCGCATATCATATCGCTCATCACCTTGGTCTTCGATTTCAGTCTGTGGAGATTGAATAGACCACCATCCATGCGGTACTTGATTGGTATACCATACTTGGTATCCTTAAAGGCGTCCGTCATCATAGCAGAAAACATCACACTGAACAGTGTCGGCGCAAGTACACATCCCTGTTTCACACCGTTGTTAACCTCGAATAGTGGAGAGGTCTCGCCACTGATACCGTGCTGTCTAAGTACGTGAAATCGTTCACCTGTTTCATTTGCTGTTTTTCAAGGACAATATTGATGTCTCCGGCTATTCTATATATTTTCATGACCTCAGTATTTTTCAAAATTAATTTTCACGCTGTATTCATTGCATGCTTTACCAATTTGTTGCTGCGATTGTATTTCTGAAGTTGCTATGTCTGCTTGATCGTTAACAAAAAGAAGTTCATTGAAGAGTTCACCAATGTTGCTACCTTCATTTGGGTTGGCCGTTTTACAAATTTGGCCGACAAATGTAATAAGCAACAACAGAGATAGCACACATCCTTGTCGTACTCCTGGTTTGATATGAAATGTTGCTGAGTCCTGTTATTGTTCGAACAGAGCCCTGGCTATTAATGTAAAGACTTCTGCGTAGATTAATTAGGTGATCGTTTACTCCAAAGTGTGACAATATTTTCCATAGATGTGTCTATCTACCGAGTGAACATCTTTTTATTGATTTACAAACGCAACATACAGTTCCTGATTGTATTCAATTGTTTTCTCCACCAATTGTCTTAGAGTAAAAATATTATCCGTACAGCTTCTGTTCTTTGTAAATTCCATCTTGAGTATCGTTGTGCTGCAGTTCGATAATGTAGCGTGTTATTTTTTTTTTCTTTCTAAGATTTTACAAAATATTTTGCCAGTGTGGCTCAGGGGAGATATTCCTCTGTATTTTGTGCAGTCTCTTTTGCTACCGTTCTTTTTCCATATTAGAGTTATAATTGCATTTCTCCATTTTCAATCTGCATTTTGCGATCAAGATGCTGAGCAGCGCATGAGCTGCAGTGGTCAACGACCCATAGCTGACTGCTAGCTTCAGAGGCAGCAAACCAGAGCTGCCAAGACCCTTCTACACCTCCACGCGGTGATCCTGGATAACAGGCTGCAGCAGGGCCGACTGGATAAGGAAAAAGGATCGAAGAGGGAATGCTAACCCGGTACTAAAAAAATGCTTGCTGAAGTCGGATGTGTTGGACCGAAAGGTGCAAATATCGCAGTCAAGCAGTAAACCACGACACAACGCATTCCGTTCTCTGGACTACATTCTGCTACTTAAGCCCTTTCAGGGTTTGGTAACGGGAGATTAAAAACGAACGAAGCCAAACCAATCTGCATTATTATAAAAAAAAGACAAGACATATAAACTAATGACAAAAATAACAAACACAACACACATACATACACATACACTGATAACAAAAACTACCCATTGAATCGTCACACCATATGATAACAGAAAAACTTTAGAAGATACAAATAAACAACAAGTTGTACATTATAAATGAAATTAGTATTCTCAATATATTACCTACATTAATGAAGGCATGTTATTGATGGGAGAGATGAAAGTAGTGGTGATGAGATCCACAATAATGAAGGTGTTCATCGTGATAGGACGATGAGATCATTGATAAGGATGATAACAATTATTTAATAATACATAATAACGATGATGATTGATATACAAATAATAACCATAATTAGATCAATATCAATGGCAATACAAACAAAGGCAAAAGCAAAGGCAGCCGTCCATCGTTGATAATGACATCATTATTTTTGCTAGCGCTATTTTTAGTAAGGATTAACTGCGCTACTTGTTATCCACCATGTCTCGTCTCGTGCCGCCCAACCGCAGTGGCAAGTCACGGACAAAACAACTAGGGGGCGACTACAAGATGTAGGGAACTTTGCATCTAACACCCATGAAAAAGACGGCGGAGTCCGGAGTCGAGCCCACACCACCTGATCACGAGGCCGAAGGCGTAACCACTTCGCCACCGAATCCAAACAACATAAATAAAAACACATATAGGTAATGGTGATAATACCAGAAGAAAATAAAAACAATATCTACGTTACGGCTACAAGGCCTTCGTCTGTGAAAAAAACCCGAACGAAATCAAATAACACATTAACAAAAATACATGATGTAAAATGAGCTGCTTAAGTTCGTCGCCATTACAGGATGTGCCAGAAAAGTGTGAGACAACGCATGCTATTTATGAAATAAAGTGGACCAAGCAACAAATGGTCAATACAATTGCACACAGACAGACAGACTAAGTTGAACAAATCACACAAAAAACAGCAAACATCAACTAGCAAAAAAAAACACAAAAAAACAAAACAAACAAACAAAGAAACAAACAAACAACATTTATATATAGAGACACACAAATGAAAAACACACTTTGCCCTTCCATTTCTCTTTATATATTTATATCTTCTTGCTATTGTTATTTTCGTTAATTTGTGTACCTATCTTTATATGTGTGTCTCTTGATATTTTTTTGCTTTTTGTTGTTGATTTGTTTATTGTTTTCGTTGGGTTTTTTTTGTCCCTGACGAAAGCATTGTGGTCAGAACGTAAGTATCGTTTCGTTTTTTTTTCGTTCACTGAGACATTACCATTATGTGTTGTATTGTAGTTTTGACCTTTAATACCGCTGAAGCTTCGATCTTTTTTAACAGGGTGATTGTACAAAAAGCTAACACCTATATGACAAAAGAACGTGTTTACGCTAACACGCCACTAGATATTGAAGATCCCAAAGGAAGAGAATTATAGTTGCCATGGCAACAATGCAACCAGAAATGTGCATTCATGCTCTACAGAGCACACTGGACTTAAACTTAACGTCTTTATACTGATTTATAAGACTCTGCAGAGTCTGTATACAACCGGTTTCATTTACTCTAAAAGCTATGCGCATCCAATTTATTCTTAAATGCATTAATTGTCCTTGCCTCCACTACTTTTCGCGGCAATACATTCCAAGCATTCACCCGTGTCTGACTTACAAAATATTTCAAATCAATTTGTAGCTATGCCCTCTTGTTCTTGTAGGTGGTTGTATATTGAAATAAACGTTATATTCTAATTTATCCTTTCCTTTGATTATCTTATAAACCTGTATAGAATTCTTCTCTTTTCTAGACACAGGCCGGTTTTTCTGAGTCTTTCCTGTTCTAGAAATATATTGACAACGATGGTGAACACGCAGAGACCCTTTGAAGCAATGTCAGAAGTGCAGCATAAGTGCTAACAGTTTAAAAAATCATCCAGTATTTCCGCCATAATACAAACAACAACACACAACGTGACACACAGACACATGGACGACAACAAGAGTAGTTTATCCTTCACGTATGTTGATCCCATGAAAGGAACAGTGTGACAGCAAAAGGGCGCACTATAGCCCAATTGAGGGAATACTTTATTGTGACGAGAGAAGCTAGAGTAATACCATCAAGTCTATGAGCGAAAAAAATTCGATTACTTGAAGTCGAATGAAGAAGAACGATTACTTGATGATAATCAATGTAAAAATGATAATGATTTGATAACTTCTTCTTCGTCTTTTACTTATCTCGTTTTCGCTCGTTAAAAAGCGAGTGACCATTAAAATTTGATTTAACAAGGAAACCTGGATCATATGTGTGTGCCGATGTAGCGGGGGGTTTCATTAGAATTTCGCTTGACTTTATACGGTTGCTAGTTCCCTGCACAACTTTAAGTAGCCTTGAACAGCAACATGCTTGGAAGGTTTCAGTCGATATACTATTTATTTCCCGCGAATAACACGGATGGTGTGATAACTTTAATGATACTAGGGATCACGATATGATAGATATAATGATATAAGTGATAATGATATGATAAGCATAATGATATTATTGATAATGATATGAAACATAGAATGATATAATTGATAATGATATAAGTGATAACAATATGATAAATATAATGATATTAGTGATATTGAAATTATAAATATAATGACATTAACGATCATGATATGACAAACATAATGTTATTAGTGATAATGAAGTAACTATAATGATTTTAGCGATAATGGCAGGATAACTGTAATAATAATAGTTAGACAAATATGATAATTTTAATGCTATTAGGGACAATGATTTGATTGCTATAGTGATATTATTTGTAACTTATATAATTATTATATATGATATAACTAAAATGACATTAGGGACAATGATAACCATTGTGATATTTGTGGTAATTATATGCGAGCGTTACCAAAACTGCAAAAGGAGCATAAAATAATAACAGGCATGTCGAAAGAAGGAACTGAGGAGGGTTGTGCATGGGGCTAGTCACTCCGTCAGGCAGAATCTGCGCCACAAAATCCTCAACAGATGCAGACTTGGAATGCATGTGTTGATGACCTACGATCCACAGAAATGTGGGAAGATGTTAATTAATTGAGTTATTTAATGATGTTTGTGATGATGATGTGATTACTGTAATGATTATAACGACAATTAAAAATGTCATAAATTCGTTTAAAAAAAGAGATTCTAATAACAACGGAACAATGACACAATGCCAACAGATTTAGCGGTTTTCAATATTTAAAGATCAGGATTAACAGCAATGTCGTTGTACAAGAACGAACTGTTTTTAATGAAATACTGCACGACAGTACTTCATTCCAAATGTAATGACAATTATGTTAGGATGGATCACTTCCTATTCCTTGTTTGCACTAAACAACTTCCTGAATCACATGCCACCAATTTTTACGCAAAAATCATTGAATGTTTTCTTACAAATACCCGGCCATCGGTGATGGAATAAAATGCTAACATGGCAATATTATAGTCCAATGAGTTTATACATCGACGGGCTTTTGTGCATTTTCTTGGCGAGTTTATCCAAGGAGTACATGTCTAAGGGAGAAATCAGACTATGAGAGACCAGTCTTTAAGAGGCTTATAAGAGACCAGACTATGAGAAAATAGGCTATGAGGCCAGGCTAATGAGAGAAGACTATGAGAGGCTAGGTGAGGAGAGGCTAGGCTATGAGCGGCCTGGCTAATGAAAGAATATTATGAGAGACCAGACTATGAGAGGCTAGACTATGAGAAGCTAGGCTATGGCACCAGACTGTGAAAGGCTGGGCAATGAGAGACCAGGCTATAAGAGGCCAGACTATGAGAGGCTAGGCTATGAGTAGCTAGGCTATGAGACATCATACTATGAGAGTCCAGACTATGAGCGACCAGACTATGAAAGACCATGCTATGAGATACCAGACTATGAAAGTCAAGGCTATAAGAGACCAGGCTATGAGAGACCAGACTATGAGAGACCAGACTATGAAAGTCAAGGCTATGAGAGACCAGGCTATGAGAGACCAGGCTATGAGAGACCAGACTATGAAAGTCAAGGCTATAAGAGACCAGGCTATGAGATACCAGACTATGAGAGACCAGACTATGAGAGACCAGACTATGAGAGACCAGACTATGAAAGTCAAGGCTATAAGAGACCAGGCTATGAGAGACCAGGCTATGAGAGACCAGACTATGAGAGACCAGACTATGAGAGACCAGACTATGAAAGTCAAGGCTATGAGAGACCATGCTATGAGAGACCAGACTATGAAAGTCAAGGCTATAAGAGACCAGGCTATGAGAGACCAGACTATGAGAGACCCTACTATGGGAGACCATGCTATGAGAGACCAGACTATGAGAGACCCTACTATGGGAGTCCATGCTATGAGAGACCAGACTATCAGAGTCTAAGCTATGCGAGACCAGGCTATGAGAGACCAGACTATGAAAGTCAAGGCTATAAGAGACCATGCTATGAGAGACCAGACTATGAGAGACCCTGCTATGCGAGACCAGACTATGAGAGACCAGACTATGAAAGTCAAGGCTATAAGAGACCAGGCTATGAGAGACCCTACTATGAGAGACCAGACTATGAAAGTCAAGGCTATAAGAGACCAGGCTATGAGAGACCCTGCTATGAAAGTCAAGGCTATAAGAGACCAGGCTATGAGAGACCAGACTATGAGAGACACTGCTATGCGAGACCAGGCTATGAGAGACCAGACTATGAGAGACCCTGCTATGAAAGTCAAGGCTATAAGAGACCAGGCTATGAGAGACCCTACTATGAGAGACCCTGCTATGCGAGACCAGGCTATGAGAGACCAGACTATGAGAGACCAGACTATGAAAGTCAAGGCTATAAGAGACCAGGCTATGCGAGACCATGCAATGAGAAACCAGACTATGAGAGGATATGCTATGAGCAACCAGGCTATGAAAGACCAAGCTATAGGTGACTAGACTATAATAGACCAATCTATGAGCGCTCGGAAATGACAAAGCAGGCGTGTGTACAGCCAACACGCTGCAGGAACCATCAGTATCCACACATTTCTCCCTTTACTGAGAAAGGCTGTGCACCTATGGGTATACCCAGAGTGTAGTAGTCGAACAGTGTGGAAAAAACCTCCCCGCACAATCTGATAGAAATTGGGACGAAAACGACACCCACTAACAAGACTTGCCCGGGCTTCCACAGATGCCTGCCACGGGAGGTACAAATGTCACCTGAGTTACGTACGTTTGTGGAAATGAAGTCGCTGGTATATCTTCTGACAAAAGTGAAAATGGACACACCTGGCAGTAGACATTATTGTTCTTGTTTGTTTTGTTTTTGCGTTCGCCTTATTTCTTTAACCCCCAAGGCGGTGTGCGTTGCAGTGGTTTTTATTTTGCGCCTCTCGACCCAGTGCATCCGATTTCAGCATTCATGTTATGTAAGGGCCTGCTTCCTCCTGCATTTTCTAAGGGGTAACGGCCGGTGCTGTGATGGTTATCGAATCCAGCACCTTCTGGTTGTGAGCCGTGTCACTTAACCATTAGCACACGCCGTCCCGCAGTAGATGTTGATAGGATATGCTAGAGATTCTCAAACTGTGCGTCGCGGCTCCCATGGGCGTCGCGACCTTCGGCTAAGGGCGTCGCGGTGGCTTTAGAAAAGTGTTTGACTCGAAATTATGAGCCAAGGTTCATAAATATATGTAAATCTTTGTAGGACGACATATTTGCACCGAAGTATTATTACGTGTACCAATATGCGCCATTGGGTACTAGAAGTTATTGACAAATTCACCATAAAACCCAGAGCAGGTCTATGTTACGAACAGCTGATCACTAACTCTGATGTCATCATGGCGGGTTCTGGTGTTAAGAGATGAGATGACCCAACCAGCGACTCTGTTTATGAGATGTGCGCTGGCTTGTTATTACTACTGTTTTAGTAGATGGTAGTCGAGTCATACCACGTGTCACAATAATTAAAATCAGTGTGGTCTTGCGTCAGCGTATGAGCTGCAGTGGTCAGCGACCCATAGCTGACTGCTAGCGTCAGGGCCCTCAAACCAGAGCTACCAAGACTCCTCTACACCTCCACGTGGTGATCCTGGATAACATGCTGTAGCAGGGCAGACTGGCTACGGAGAAGGTATCGAAGAAAGAATGTTAACCCGGTACTCAAAAAATGCTTGCTGAAGTCGGATGTGTTGGACGGAAAGGTGCTAATATCGCAGTCAAGCTGTAAACTACGACACAACGCATTCCGTTCTCTGAACTACATTCTGCTACTTAAGCTCTTTCAGGATTTGGTAGTGGGAGATTCTTATTCTTCTTTCGTTCGCTTTAAAATATTGTCTATATCTGCAATGTAGTGGGAGATTGAGAACGAACGAAGCCAAACCAAGCCAAGCCAGTCTGGTCTTGCTGTTTTGTAGTTTTGACGTAGTTTTGCCCATTGCAGATTGTTTTAAATTATGTTGTATAATGTCTCTGTTTTCCAGACAGTATGGATACATTTTAAATTAAATTTACAGAACGGGATATTTCTGAGGCGTCGTGCAGTCCTAAAGACGAATGGGGATGAAAACATCGAAAGTATGGCGACATTCACATGCACTACTGGTCTACGTGCACTACGGGTTTACGTGCACTACGGGTTTACGTACACTATGTGTAGAACTCCCATAATGTGTCATTTCTTTTAAAGTTCTGGCCAGTGAAAGTATGCATCCCAATAAAATTGGACGAATTTGGAATCAGTTCATTGCATTTTGGTGAACCGACAACACTGATTAAATTTATTAATTTACAAAATAAATAGTTTTATTTATTTTGTGTCCGGAACTTAAAATATTTACCCCTCTCACCCCCCCCCCCCCCCCCCACAATTGGTATCAGATGTAAACTATGCACATTCAGAAGCCATTTATATTTGTTGGTGTACAATTGCTTAAATATAGGATAGAGAGGAGCTGCGGTGATTTATGCACAGGTCAAGGAAGCCGCGGTGATTTATGCACAGATCAAGGGAACCGCTGCGATTTATGCACAGGTCAAGGGAGCTGAAGTGATTTATGCACAGGTCAAGGGAGCTGAAGTGATTTATGCACAGGTCAAGGGAGCTGAAGTGATTTATGCACAGGTCAATGGAGCTGAAATGATTTATGCACAGGTCAAGGGAGCTGAAGTGATTTATGCACAGGTCAAGGGAGCTGAAGTGATTTATGCACAGGTCAAGGGAACCGCTGTGATTTATGCACAGGTCAATGGAGCTGAAGTGATTTATGCACAGGTCAAGGGAACCGCTGTGATTTATGCACAGGTCAAGGGAGCTGAAGTGATTTATGCACAGGTCAATGGAGCTGAAATGATTTATGCACAGGTCAAGGGAGCTGAAGTGATTTATGCACAGGTCAAGGGAGCTGAAGTGATTTATGCACAGGTCAAGGGAACCGCTGTGATTTATGCACAGGTCAAGGGAGCTGAAGTGATTTATGCACAGGTCAAGGGAACCGCTGTGATTTATGCACAGGTCAAGGGAGCTGAAGTGATTTATGCACAGGTCAAGGGAGCAAACAAAGTTTGAAAACTTGTGCGATACACCAAAAACCTCATCAAAGTTAAACAATATGGGCTAGCCTGAAAATTGTCGATAATCCAGTAAGACAGATTTTCTATGAGATACACCTCTGATATAAAACAACTGCCGCCTCAATGGTTGGATGGGGACAGACAGAGGCTAGGGAAGCAGCCCTTACATACCTATGCTGAGGACGGGTGCACTGGGCCGAGTGCGTATAATACAGTGCGGCAGCCTCATATAGACTGGTTCAGACATGATTTTGTTGAAACCATTGATTCGGATGTTTGGTGCCCAACAGGGGTGAAGATTATTAGAAATGTTTTAGGACGTTTCACACTGAATATAAGAGAAATCAACATTGGCTTTCTGGGAGGTGATGGCTTTGTTCGAGGTTTTTGTTGAGCCCGTTTAGCAGTAAGCGAGCTAGGATCTTGCCTGCTACGGAGAGTAGCGATATTCCACGATGGTTGTCGCATTCCTGACGGTTGCTTTTTCTTTTGTACAGGTGAACGATTGAGGCGTCATTTAGCTCCTGCGGAATTTTTCCTTCAGCCCACATGTAACAGAAGAGTTCAGTGATCCTTCTGGTGAGGGATGGGCCAGCTGTCTTATATACCTCTGCTGGTATTGCATCAGCTCCTGGAGCTTTTCCTATAGATAGTGAACTGATTACCCTGTCGACTTCTTCCTCAGTGATGACTTCATCCAACGCCAGGTTCAGTTCCACCTGCGGCATTCGCCGGATGGCCTCTTCATTTATGGACGATGGGTGGTTTAGTATTTTGCAGAAGTGGTCTGCCCATCTGTCTAGAATCTGAGCCTGGACAGCTATTATTATTATAAGAGAAAACATCATATAAATTAATTAAGGATAGGAAAATACTATTCTTATTTTGTTTCTTTTCTCCGCGCTAATTTTCGCTTCTTACATTTATCTTCTGACTGCATTTTTCTGGAGATCTCTGGGTTCACCACTGGAGCTACGGAGTTCGTGATTTGTGAGATGCTTTCGACAGACGAGAGAGAAACAGCCAATGGGAGAGCCAAGCGGCGATAAATCGAGCCGTCGCCTTTAACCTTTTAACTTAATCTTCTGGCAACCGAACCGATTAACCGATTATTTTTCTTGAAAATAAACCGATTTCTTTGTTTCTGTGCTTGTTTTTCTCGGCGATGAAGTCAACACTAGTTTCTTGGCAACCATGGTTAACACAACTGCTACTTTATTACCATCTATTGGGTTTCCTGTCTTCTTATAAGTGTACCCCGTTGGCTCTAGTAACTTAGTAAGTCTTTGCTGTTGTTAAATTTCTGATATATAGTCTATCCATCCAAAAAGGTGTCTTCCTCTTGCAATGTAAACATATTTTCCTTGCTTATTATTTATAGTTGATGGAGAACTAAAACGATAGTCCAGTCAGACACAACATACTGATCAGGACGTCACGTCAGGTTCAGGCACAATATATTGACCAAGGCCACTACCTCTCTTCCATGTAGCGTTCCCTGGAAACAAGCCGTTTTCGAGGCAGTCTGAATGACAAGATGTGGATCAACGTGATTCCCATTGTAGTGCGCGTCACACAGATGAAACCAAGCATAGCACAGCCGCCTTGATGACCGGGGCCCACCTTCATCAGAACGCTCGGGATGTGAGGAAAACTACTACAGCCCGCCACTTAAGGCCTTTTTCAGGGCGTACAAAAAAGCAAATTTATTTATTGCGGGAATTAAACATCAACATACATATATATATATTTAT
This sequence comes from Ariolimax columbianus, assembly GCA_036924085.1. NCBI lineage: Eukaryota > Metazoa > Mollusca > Gastropoda > Stylommatophora > Arionidae > Ariolimax > Ariolimax columbianus. The sequence continues at coordinate 40,068,873 of JAVGWX010000006.1, forward strand.
ATAGTTGGTAGGATTTAGTTTCACGAGAAACATATTTAAAATTCCCACACAGCTCAGTTTCAATACACACAGAGAGAGAGAGACAGAGAGAGCGAGAGAGAGAGAACGACAGAGCAAGAGAGAGAGAAAGAGAGAAAGAGAGAGAGAGAAAGAAAGAGATTAAGTGAAAGAGAGCCATATGTCAACAAAGAAACAATAAGCAACGGCTGCTAGTAACGACAGCGAGAAAAAGAAAAGCATTTTTGCACTCGAAAAACAAAACACGCCAAGAAATAAACAGGCTCGAAGCAGCACAAGAAAATGGATACTTTGACAGTGGAGGTTTCACATTACTGCTCCGCGCAGAATCCGCTGGAGTCATTGATTCGCCTGTGTCTTCTTGCTGGTCGGAAATGATTGGCTCAACAGCGAAGGATATGCACCACATAAATATTCACACATTATCTACATCCGCATTCTGAAGCTATCATATCGTCGTGATGTCTCACGACTATTTCGTCATACTCAAAGTAAAGCATACTAATTGGGCTTAGTTTTGTGGGGACACAACAAGGTTGGGGAGCAATCAGTGGTCTCTTCATGCGCATTAGAGTCTGCAGCATTGCATGGTTCGTGGGTTTGTATTGAACATCAACAGGTGATGGGCACAATCCGTAACAAAAGTGAGCGTTAAACTTTTTCGGATGAATAATCCACTGCCCCCATCCAATGACGTTGAAGTCGACCTCGAAATCGTACATTTGACAATTTTCTTTTTGGTTCGACTTAGAGGACCATTTCTTTGTCTTCCTGTTTCTTCGTTTTCGATTTTGAATATTTCGTCTATCTCTATTTGTAGAGTTTGTTTCTGAACTCCAAACTGGTGGCACAATGGATGGCGAATTTTGGAAAGGCTTAGGTGAATCTGGCAATGTTCGTCTTGTCTTAGAAGCGGCTTTTGCAGAAGTCTCCTGGGCATTGATACTGTCGTCAGAAGAGAAGCTAGCGTACATGTTTGTTAGAAAGGCATTATCTTCTAGGTATAAAACGATGAGTGACATGGACTGCAGTGACGTGTCCTTTAAAGTAGCCAATGCATGACTCTGAAATTTTTTTGAAACCTTCACATGAAAAATGATGTTGCCATGGAAACTGTTGATCCAGGGACTAACGATTTTGGTGACGTCAAAAACGTCATGTTGTGACTGCGGATCTGAACGGCCACGGAGTACGATCCTTCTGACAGTTTTGCCTCCTTTTTTGACATCGATTCTGAACTTGTATTTTCTTGATTTAGTTTTGTTTTTTGGATTTCTCAGAAATCGAATCTCTGCATGTTTTAACTTCTCGTGTGGCGGTAGATGGGGAATATAAAAGTCCACTACTGGTCTGCTTCTTTTGGTACCCTTTAAACCTGAAGAAATAAAACGAAACTTAAGATTAGGTCACATTGCATGCAAATAAAAATAAAGCAATATAACCATCTGCCTATTTTAGTTCTCAGTTGTTCATCTGTATTTCTACCGTTTGCGCGGGATGGAGGAGGGGGAAATCTCATTGGCTGATTTGAATCACGTGTTGACATCATACATGTGTCAAAGTGGTGCTTGGCACGAGGTACCCCAATACGAGTCCCTGCGTGGGATAATTTTGAAATGATGTCGATAGGAAAATGAGACATGTCTTAATTTGAAAGAAGCATATATGTATTGGGATGGGGAAGAGATGTGCGACTTGAGAAGGATGGAGGGAAGAAATGTGATGTGACCTAATTTGCGTTCAACTCGACGCTTGGAGCGAGATACTTCAATATGGGGCGCTGCATGGTTTGATTATTAAAGTCGCTAACACGTTCTGAATCTGAAACAATCATGGACGAGCTAGGATTGTGTAGATATGCTTTAAGTGGTGAGTGAGATGGAAAGAATATGCAGTTTGGAAGGAGATTAAGGAGGAGAAGAGATTCGTGGGTTGGAAGTTGGTGGACAAGTAGTGGAAGACTGTGGGAAGGAGGAACATCTTTCATTGATAAACTGCAGCTGTATTTTTCCTATTGTGCAGTGCGACACCTGAGCAATATAATCTATATACGTTTGCTAGTAGAGAAATGATTTTTTCCAGTGGCCGAACGTTTGGAACGATTGTCTCCAACCAGAAAAACTGATCAGGTAAATAACCTGGTCCTGTGAGTTTTAGTCTACTCATCTGTAAATTGGTGCAGGCTTTTGCATGATTTATTAAAAACATCCAGAGGGGATGGAAGTTGTCTTGGAATCCTCATAAAACCAGAGACCTTATGCAGTGAAGCTTTTAACTCAAATATATCTGATCTACGTCCCGTGGACTATATATTTCGGTCCACTAAGGTATTTAAGGGGAACCGAGGTAGTGCAGTAGTTAGTGCACTGACTTCCTAATCGAAAGATCTGGGTTCGATCCACAGTTGATGTGGAATATTTTCGATCGCAAAACGGCTCATGCGGTCACCTAGCTTCAAAAATTTGGTACTAGAATAATCTAGAAAAGTAAAGGTGATTTCTATTGTGCCGTTTGGCAATAGAAATATGTTTTTTTCTCTAAGGAAGTGGTTCCCAACCGCCGGTTCGCATAAATTACGACTTAACTTTTTCACGGAAGACACCAACTTATGCACTAATCGTCGTGAAAATGAAAAACTGATCGAGTTGTCTTCTGATGTCCAAACATAAAATACAATTGTCTTAATTTTGGATATCACTGAAAAAACGAATATACAATATATGTAAATAGTTAAAAGTAAAGAAAAAATCCCGTCACGCCATAGGAAATATAGTGTTAAGCCCATATTATTTTGAAACTCACGGCACTTAGTGGGTGATGTGATCATCATCACTTTCCGAACTGAACCGGGACCCATTTAAGGCTGGGTCGACCCGGGAGCTATTGCGGTCTGAAAATCCAATACCACCTCATCTGGGAATGAACCCAGGATCACTCAGATGCAAAGCCAGCGTGCTACCACTGCGCTACGCGGTTCTCTATGTATATAGTTACATAGCTATAACATTGTTGATTGTATTTTCGACTAGCTATTTGTGTGAAACGACTTTCAACTTGTCAGTGATCATAATCAATTAAAGAAACCAAATGCAGCGGTTCGTCTCTCAAACAACCACAGCAGTGTCATTTGATAACATAACATTAAAACAACATATTCACAAAATACTACATAAATAAATGGTTTTTATTTCTGTCACAGCTATGCACAAAAAATGTTTCCTATTTTCACCGGTCAGAGGAATTTTTTTTCTCAAAATTTCACAGGCCCACGAAATTTCTTTCATATTTTCACAGGTCCGCAAGGGTAGAAAGGTTGGGAAACACTACTCTAAGGTGTTTACGAGGAACGAAGACCTATAGGAAAGCAGTCAACAGCAACCAGTGTAGGAATAGATCAAATGTTGGAAATGGGGCCTCGTGTGTGGTTGATTTTTTTACATTTTTCTCTCTAGAGATTACTGTTGTTAGTAATGTACTTTTACCCCATCTTGGCATGATACACTTATTTCAAAGACATTTACATTCATTTTAGTTGCACATGGCGTGTCTACCATCTTAATGGTTTCCCAGTCAGCCTTGAATTAGGCTTGATAAACAATAAATGGTATCGCCTAAACACGTACAGAGAGGTTTTCACAGCAGTTGCCTAAGTATCAAGCAAGTAAGGGAGTTCAAATCCCTATATGTTCACTGATGACGACAGTGGACAGAGAGATTGTACATATAATTCTTCTTCTTCTTCTTCTTCGTACGCAGTCAGACAGTAACCATTATTTTTTCGAAAAAAGCGGCGGTCATCCTGAGGCTGTCGACACTGCCATAGAGCTTGTCTTGCAGTTCCACTGGTGATGGCCACATCTGCTCTCTCTGATCCTCGTATGTCGGGCAGTTCTGCAGCAGATGTTCAGCGGTCATTTTACCGGTACCGCACGGGCATTCGTCGGTACCACCTATCTTCAATTTGTTGAATAGGTGGTACCTCAGTCTATTGTGGCCAGTGCGAAGTCTGAAGACAACGACCTGCTCTCTTCTGTTCAACTGGTAAAAGGCATCGTTTTTGGTGTAACCAGTATGTTCGGTTTCCCATTTGGTCATGTATCTGGCTTTGATAAGCCGTTTTGACTCTTCGTACGTCATACTAGTATCTGTTGCACATATAATTCAGACGGCGAGCAGTTTCCACTATCAAATTGCACTGATTTTGAAAGACCATAGAGTGCTTCTTCCATCTAAAAAAAAAAGGCTGATAAATGCACTGTTTATTCCAATATTGTGTTACCAATGTTAATCTTGGTCCTTACTAGAAACGCAAAAGAGCTGTGAGATCCTCTGTGTGAGAACTGCAACCGGAAGGACAATCCGTGACAGAATCCACAACCCCACGCTAAGGCAGATAATGAGGACAAACCCAGTTAGTGCCCACATTGACGTCCAATAAATCAAGTGGCCATTTAGGTCATTTACATTATGACCAGCCCGCAGTGAGAGGATATCAAATGCCGGTCTCCAGTCCACGAGCAAAGGTCCTCTCCTCGACGTCGGTGGATTGAGTGTGTCTCTCAGGAAGTTACACCCAAAGACAGTACAAGCCTCCAACCCGACGATTGCAAGAAATCTACTTAAATAGAACTCAGGAGTGCCAGGTCGTCCGCGAAATCCAGGTCCTCTAGTGATCTATCATCTATCCACTTAAAGCCGAACTGTCTGTTGTTGTGGGGGAGTTTGCATAACTCAGTCTAACGCCACTTCGAATAACAGAAGAAACAAAACGCGGCCTTTTTTTCCCACCTGTTTGTCTTAAACCATTCAGCTTTCTCGACAGTGGGCCGCGCCTTGTTTCCCACCTGTTTGTCTTAAACCATTCAGCTTTCTCGACAGTGGGCCGCGCCTTGTTTCCCACCTGTTTGTCTTAAACAATTCAGCTTTCTCGACAGTGGGCCGCGCCTTGTTTCACACCTGTTTGTCTTAAACCATTCAGTTTTCTCGACAGTGGGCCGCGCCTTGTTTCCCACCTGTTTGTCTTAAACCATTCAGCTTTCTCGACAGTGGGCCGCGCCTTGTTTCCCATCTGTTTGTCTTAAACCATTCAGCTTTCTCGACAGTGGGCTGCGCCTTGTTTCCCACCTGTTTGTCTTAAACCATTCAGCTTTCTCGACAGTGGGCCGCACACAACACTGTGAATTGGCGTGTAGTGCCTTTATGACCCCCTTCCTACCCCGGTAACACACAGTAAGTATTTAGATAGATAACAATACTTACTTTGACCTGAGTAGCTCCTGATTGTGTCAGTTGTACTCCCAGTGCTGTCATTGGATGTAATGCCTCCCCCTCTTTGAAGTTCGTTAAAGAGACTGACCATAAATGTGGTTGAGGGTTTCCGAAAGTCATTTCGGTTTCGGCCAATCCGGAAAAAGTGGTAGAGTACCTGAAGAGTTTGAAAAAAAAATAAGAAGGAAACTTTAAAAAAATAACTTTTAAATTCAATTTGTATTCATCTAAAAGACATTTGGAGTTGGGAGACAATATGGTTTACAAAATGAGGACCTAGGACATTTGGAGTTGGGAGACAATATGGTTTACAAAATGAGGACCTAGGACATTTGGAGTTGAGAGACAATATGATTTACAAAATAAGGACATTTGAGAATGATTAAAATGTTATCTACTCCATCCACTTTAAAATGCACACGAGCACACATACACACGCACACACTCATATATATATATATGCACATACGCGCAATACACACACTTGCACACACACATGCACACACATGTACACACATTTAAGCACATATACACACATACACGCACATCTACACACATATACACATACATACGCATATGTACACACACAAACACATATATACACATGCAAACACATATGCACACACATATATATATATACATACATATCAATTTCAGGGAACAGAACGAAAGGCTAAACATTTTCCAAACGGCTAAACAGAGAGAGTGATCATTATAACACGTGATGGACGAACAACATATGCAATATGAATTTTAATTATCAACATGTGAATTTTATGTTAGTGTTACAAAGACACAGACATTTGACTAGTTGTGCAGCATCAGATATTAACAAACATATAGTTATGCAATATGAAATGGTTTCTTCGAATATTTAGCAACCAATGATAACAGACTTTTTGCCAACATCTAAGCTGAAACGGGCGTTATTTCTTCAGAAATTAAAGTTACTACTATTATCGCGGATAAATATTCATCAAATCTTGTAAAGTGATGTAATAATAGTGACACGATAATTATTCTTCAAGAACCCAAGTTGAATTGAAGAAAATTAATTATCAGTGGCATTTTATTCATACCGTAAGTAAATCTTTCACGCATATAATATTTTTTACAGCTTTAAGACAGTTAGGCAAATAAGAAAGTACAAAAGAACTGTAAGGACGAATTCTGTTAATATAAGAAATTTCAGATATTGAATATTTAACACATTATTCTTTTGCAAGTGACTGTGTTATTACCATAATATAAAAATAATCATGATAAACTGTTACCGAAGGAGAAGGTTGTTTCTATAAAACCAAAAGAAAATGTACAGGTGGGCTTTGGTATAATACAGAAAAGCATTATCAAAATCATTTTCGACACAAATGTCCTCATTTTTCGACCAATATGTCCTCTTATTTAGGGTTAGAGAAGGGACAGCCCTGGGAATGAGAAAAACAGTTATCTGAAATGGCAGGAAAGATATCGTTAACAGTAAATCAGCGGCATCAGTCAAAGAACATACTTCGCGTAACAAAAAAGTGTCACATTGCAACAACAAAACAGTAATTGTGCTGCATTAGTAAGTTCTGAAACAGTTCGCTGAAATGTCAACATAAAATAGCTGAAATGTCAAAATTAAATAGCTTAAATGTCAAAATAAAATAGCTGAAATGTCAAAATAAAATAGCTGAAATGTCAAAATTAAATAGCTTAAATGTCAAAATAAAATAGCTGAAATGTCAAAATAAAATAGCTGAAATGTCAAAATGAAGTAGCTGAAATGTCAAAATGAAATAGCTGAAATGTCAAAATAAAAGAGCTGAAATGTCAAAACAAAATAACTGAAATGTCGAAATTACACTTACATAACAAATATGACAAATTTGCTAGTTAAACTACAATTACGTTAATATTTTATTATTTGTTTAGAGAATATGAAACGGTGGATGAAATTCGTTGGAACCCTTCCCAATATTCCTAAATTTTGATTTAAAAAACTGTTAGGTGCCATATTGACATTTCTAGTCGCCATGGTAACTTGGCATCCTAGATTTGCCATTCCCTGATATGTACACAAAGCTACTCGAGGGAATTATTGTATGTACACGCTTGTATTAGAGCGCCTCTGAGTGTGTGTGTGTGTGAGAGAGAGAGAAAGAGAGAGAGAGAGAGAGAGAGAGAGAGAGAGAACAGTTCTGCGACATTCAGTGTCAATAACAGAAGATGATGTACAAACGTATACTGAAGCTCACACTTGGAATGAGAACCAAAGAATAACCTTATAGAACAGAAATATTTCCATTTTTATTAAACATAGAAAAAGGATTAATATATTTTTTTACAATTATGCAGAGTAAGTCAAGTAGTAATAAATAAAAGACAAGGATAAAAAACACTCTAAAACATTGGTAGAAATGAATACAGGACTGTAAAAAAAAGGAAAATGACTGAAATATAAATAATATACGATTACTGCATACATAAAAAAGGCAATGCTAAAACATAACAATTCAATTCAAACAATAATGTCAAAATGTAACTATACAAACATTAATGTAAAAATATAACAACATACACATTAATAGAAACATAAAACAACACACATTAATGTAAAAATATAACAACACAAACATTTATGTAAAAAAAAATAGTAAACTACACATTAAAATAACAATATAACAACACTAATATTCATGTACACAATTAAACAATATACACGTTAATGTAAAAATATAATAATGCAAACAAACATTAATGTAAAATAATAACAACACAAACATCAATTTAATCAAACAAACATTAATCTATAAATATAACAATATACACGTTAATGTACAAATCTAGCGTCATTATTGTCAAAATATAACAACAAAAAATTAATGTGAAAATTTAACGATATCAATCTAAATGTAACAACAGAAACATGTATGTAAAACTATAACAACAAACATTAATGTAAACAAATTAAAGACAATAACATTGATGTTTAAAAATAACGACAATAATATAAATGTAAAATTTAACGACGTAAACATTAATGTAAAATATAACGACAATAAGATTAATGTAAAATATAACGAGAAGAAAATTAATGTAAAATATAACGACAATAACATTAATGTAAAATATATCGACAATAACATTAATGTAAAATATAACGAAGTAAACATTAATGTAAATATATAACAACTATTAATGTAAACACATAACATAAAGAGTAATGTAAAAACTATAAATACATAACTATTAGTGTAACAATGTTGCAACATAAACATTTATGTAATGATATCAAAGCATAACCATTAATGGGGATCAAGATGCTGAGCAGCGCATGAGCTGCAGCGGTCAGCGACTCATAGATGACTGTTTGTGTCAGAGCCAGCGAACCATAGCTGCCAAGACCCTTCTACACCACCACGCGATGATCCTGGATAACTGGCTGCAACTAAGCAGACTGACGAAGAAGGAAAAAGGATCGAAGACGGAAGGCTAACCCGGAACTAAAAAAATGCTTGCTGAAGTCGGATGTGTTGGACAGAAAGGTGCAAATATCGCAGTCAAGCTATAAACTACAACACAATGCATTCCGTTCTCTGGACTACATTATGCTATTTAAGCCCTTTCAGGTTTTGATAGCGGGAGATTGAGAACGAACGAAACCAAGCCATATACAGGCATTAGAAGCAAGAATGTATATGTTTCTCGTTGTCGTATACTATGAACGGTGAGTGTTTTTGGCGCTTACTATTTGATAATTCAAATGTACTATCAACTGTAGCAAATATATTTCAATATACTACTACCGATTTGAAGTCTGCATTCGAACAAATGCACAAGCTCTGCGCGTTAATTCTTACATTGCTAATGCAGAATGCAATTTTTCAGCTTTACGAAGAATACCAAAATATAAACACAACAATATGAATAATGCAAGGAGAATTTATATGACAGTCATTGATGATTTTGTGAAGACGCAACCAAGTTTACACTTTAACCTACAAATTAAAAGGGTTATTTACTAAGTGTATTAATTTGAAGTAAACATTTTTGTTGTTGAAATCTCTTAATCCATATATCATTTAAATGAATAAAATCATTTGTTTGATTTTGCTTCAAAATTGTCAATTTTCAGGAGCAATAATTTGTGTCCATTTCTTATTTTGTCCAACAATATAGCTCATATTAATTGTATACTAATATTATAATATACATTTTATAGAGCCTATACAGATTCTTAGGTAATCGAAAAGCATTTCAACCCGAACAATCAAAATTAAAACAGACAATAGAACAGTTTGTACCTACACATCCTCAGCCCCCAAGTATATTTCCAAAAGTGCTTACCCAAAACTTAAGTCCAGCAACCGTCATTTCGAATTATTATATATCAACAATTACCGTTATGGAAAAGCACTGTCCAATTTGGAAGTTTGTTCACTGTGTAAAACGGTAAAATCTCCCGTAGGGGTAACACCAAAAGCATATACAACATCTCCTCTCAGCATTCACCCGTTCGCATAAGGAATAAATAGCGAACTAAAAGCGAATGTGTATTTCATGCAGCAAAGATTTCGAACTGATTAAACAAAATCTGATTATTTGCTAGTTTGTAACATTAAATAGTTTTCAGATATTTGCCCCATTTTTGTAATCGTGTAACACTTTAAATGGAACGTTACATGTTTTTGGTTTATTACTTAACAATGTTAGGAAATATCCATTGACGCATTGAACACACCTTGTTGCTGCCAAGCGTTCCCTCGCCATTCGTATTCGTGTCTGACCGAAAAGTTAAGGCCGACAACCTCACTTGCGTAAAAACCATTGCTAATAAAACCATACAACAAACAAATGGATCTAGGATTCGTTAACAGCTGGATAGGATAGATCGAAATGTAGTGTTGGGTGCCAATGCATTGCAAACGAGGTTACAGTCTTTGTATGTGTACGTATTTTGTTGATTGAATGGTTATTGACCCAGTAGGATCCTACCCTTTGGATCAAAGTCATATAGTAATATCTGCCAGTGTTTACACACACACACACACAACACACACACACATACCAACACACACACACACACAACACACACACATACCAACACACACATAGCCACATACACACACACACACAAGCACGAACGCTAGCACACACACACAGAACATTTAAGGACCATATTACAGTGAGCAAGAACATTCTGTCTAGTTTGAACCACACAGAAACATCTTGCATCACTGAAACACTAGCATAGGTACATACAGACACACACATGCATCCTAGGACTGGTTAATACCTCATGATATCGTCTAAAGGTGTGGAAACAGGCATGCCTCCGCCAGTAGAACGGAAAAACAAATACAGAAAATGTGCATTATTTATTGCTACTGCCCCGATAATGAGCCTTGACATTCCCTTTGTCTGTTGACAAATGTGTTCCATGTACATTTTAAACAGACAAGGGGACAGTACACATCCATTTCGTACTCCTCTGCTTACATCTACACATGATGAGTAAAGTCTGGCATAAATAACAATAATAGTTTACTCCCAGTATATGTAACTGAGTATTCTTGCGTCTTTTACATTCATTCCTAAGTCTTTCAGACACATAATTAGTTATTTAAAAAAGCATTAAGAGTTACGCAATTTTAGCATTTGAATTCTTATCTTAAAGTTTCAGTATAAAACAAAACATCTAAACAAATACACACTCAATCTAAATATGGCTTTAAAAGTAAATATATAATATAATCAACATTCAAAACATGTTCGTCTTTGAGTAGATAACTACATTTTTTTAAAGCAGGAAAAAGAAGCGATATAGCTGCCCCACTTGTAAAACCATACCGACTCTAAAGTTGTTCACTTGTTCACAACACTAATAGTATGTTCTGTGGCTATATCAATAGCACAGGTTGACCACTCAATTCTCTGTTATGTTTTGTAAGTTAACATCTGATACAGTATGTTCAAGAAAAAGAAGAAGAAGATGATGAAGAACAAGAAGGAGAAGCAGTAGTAGAAGAAAAGAAATGAGAAAAGGACAAGAAAGAGATGAAGTAAAATAAGACAAAAACAAGACGAATATATAAAATTTAGAAAACAAAATTTAATGAAGAGTAAAAAGTAGACTAAGAAACAGAAGAAAAATAAAAGAAGAAGAAATAGGGAAAAACAAGACGAAATTTTAACCGTTATGAAATAAGAATAATAAATATTGTGACGAAGAAGAAAATAACAACGAAGAAAAAACACATCCACCCACTGTCATATTTTCGAGCGCGAATTGTAATGGAATGTTCACAGTTGACTTTCGAAGGTGAATTGTAATGAAATGTTCCCATTAAACTTTCGAAAGTGAATTGTAATCGAATGTTCACATTTAACTTTCGAAAGTGAATTGTAATGGAATGTTCACATTTGATTTGCTACCTCTTACTATACAGCTAACTTTCCCTCGTCACATCTGAACGTTAGATTCGAGTTCACATTGTCGTCTAACCAACTTGTCTTCAGATGTCCATAACTATTTTGATTCGTCTTGTTACTATTGATATCCAACTTGACCCAAGACGTTATTATTTATTCGTCTCTGTTTTCCATTACATGTGTACAATGTTTGCTTATTCTTCTATCCAAACAATATGTCACGACCAAACTAACAATATTGTTGTACTGAAATCAGCAACAAGAGAGAAAAGTGAACATGAACACAGGATGAATATATGTTACAGAAAGTCAGGGCAGCTCGAATAATATTTTTTTGGTAACAATATTTATCAAAACACTGGAGAGGACATTTAATAGAAATCTCCAATTATTTTATAATATCCATTTTCGCTGCCGATGTGCCGGACAGAAAGGTGGAAATATAGTAGCCAAGCTGTAAATAGAAGACATAACGCATTCCGTTCTTAGGACTACATTATGCTATTTGCAAAGCCCTGTTAAGGGCTTATATGAGAGGGACATGATATGATATATATATATACACACATACACTCACAAACACGCATGTATGCATGCATGCATGCTTTTAGTTGACTTGTCCATATATTTAACGTTTTTTGTGACTTAAAGTTTGTGCAGGATGAAGTAGCCAGCCCCATGCCCAACCCTTATGTTTTGTATCTTATGATATGCCTGTCATGTTACAGTGTTACTATACTTTGCTTAAAATCAGATAATGGTAACACTATCGCATACGATTTAATTGGTAGAGAAGAAAAAAAAGGTCAATGAGCAATGAAATTGGAACAATCTTCAGCTTACCTCTTTCTCTTGTATCTCCTCTCCTTGTATTGAGTCTTCGCTTGACGATAATGAAGACGATGAATGTGAAGATGAAGAAAGCACTTGGGAAGGATGGAATTCTTCAAGAGAAAAGTTAGCAGCCGTTAAAGGCGATACGCTGACAGCCGATATAATACCGAACATCGAAAAACATAATGAAATAACACGAATCCAAGCGTGCATTCCTGATACCAGCTGACTTCTTGTTTGACAATATATATCTCTGGAATGTATATCACAGACTACACAGAGTAACCACTTCATTTACTACACTCGGGAGCAGAATATTCACAACAACAACCACCTGTTCCAAATTCGTTTCAATAACTACATGAACGCTGAAGTGACTGGTTGAAAATCTAGTTGGAAATAACTTTCTCCATACACCATCTTTGAAGTTCAACTTACCAGTCACCTGGGTTTCACGTAATCGAGGGTCGTTGATAGATAACACGTGAAATGATACACTAGGCCGACTGATAACGTGGCAGAATGAATGAAAAATGTTATATTTATGTCCGCTCCAGGTGAAATGTGGCTAGGTATCACAATATCCAAAATCCATCAATATGTCCCAAAAGTAAATCGCTGGACTGAAATAGACACGAATATTGTGCTTAAATGGTGTTTTTATTGTTTATAAAAAAATAAACAATTTAATTTAGGTGGCGCTGCAACGCTAACAAATCACAAGAAAATGGTTCCGGCAAATTACTTGAACATATTAAAATAGATAATAAATTATAAGCTTACATACATATTATAGTTGTGTATATTGAATAATATTTTGCATGGAAAAATGTACTACTTTATGGGGTTTCATATTGCCTTCATCACAGACCTCTCATCGAAGATGAGTCTCGATAATATTTCGTATGAAGTAAGTTTTAATTAGACGATACAAAAATATGTATAATTGTGAATTACAAACGATACTGTTTAATTATTATGTTCACGAAAATTGATAACATAAAAGAAAGTTTCTGCAGACAGATATCATTCTTTCACTTGTTACTGCTTTCTGATTTCTAAAGGGACACACAAGATTGTTAAAACGTTTGAATTTAAATTGTAATTGTTCTTCTGTAAAGTTATGTTCGCTCTTTCACTTAAACTTTAATTTATATGGTTGCAAAAATGAAATGATGGAAATTGAATCCTGGTAGTTATAATTGTTGAATTTGCATTACTGTTTTTGAATAAAATTATAGATTTCAGAAATGTATTTTTAAATGTTGTAATTGTTCTTGATGTAGCTTTTGTTTGCTCTTCTGAATTATTGTTTCTTTTTCTTGATCGTTGCATTTTTTTTTTTACTGCAGCCGGAGCATAGTGCTACCACTACAACTGGTCTCCTTTAGGAAGTCTCCGCCAAAGCACTTTGCGTATTTTTACAATGATGGTTGTTGTAGCGATTTGTTTTATGCGATTTGTTTTACACGATGAGGCCACTAGCCTCACGAACAACTTTCTTTAGTTGCCTTTTACGACATGCATGAAGGTGTTGTGGGCCTATTTTTTCGCTCCATTAAGGAGCAACATAATCCAATAAGTAGAAAAACAATTATTCGTTTTATCGTAAAACACATTTTAGAGTTAGGCGCCTGCTTTCGAGACAATACAGTGGAGATATTATAAAACTCTAGCACACTTAGGTTTAACGAATATCTTTACGGTAAAATTTATGACACATATAAAACTTAATCCTTACATTTATAATTATGTTCCTTTCTCTGATTTTAAAGTTAAATTAAAGATTGTGGCAAATTTTCGTTTCTATGTCTTGGTTTGTTCTGTTGGACTCGGTCTGACATAGACTGGGCCACCAACCTGTGATACGTCTGTCGTGGTAGAACTGTGTGGTCACAAGGGCTCGGCAGTGACTCTGTGGGCAGTTCTCTCGTGTCCATCATTGTCACCTCCACAATAGACTTGACGGACCATCAAAAGACTGGACAATGACAAGAAGACTAGTCCATTGTTGGTGACGATTCCTTCGAATCAAATGTTTCCGCGAGAGTACAGTCCATGCTTTCTAGTGGTCAGTCAGACAGTGAATGCGTGGAATGGGCAGTCGGCGTAGAATAATCCAGCTTTTTGTATTTTTATAGCGAAACAAACAAGCGAACGCGATAAATTTATTGGCCGTTTCTATACAGGTAGAGGCGGTCCCAACACAGACACGGCCGTAAGGGATTAAGTGGAACTAATCTCACATTTTGTATTATTCTGCTTATGTGCGATTACCAGTTCTCTTTTACTTTGCCGTTCCTTCCTTGACAAAAAGTCAGGTGCCAATTTACAGTATGTAGACTGAAGCGCGTCGAGACAGAAGATAACACCCGGTTCTTTTGAAGCGAATACTCTAACTATTCTGATACTCAAACCCTGAGATTAACACTACACTACAGCTAGGACAACTCTGGATCACTTCCTTCAGGTGCTTTTGTTAGAAGATGCTCGTGGTGAGTTAATTTAACATTTAGCAACGTTTCTTTAATAGTAGACGACAGGGGCTCTTCCTACATCCAAGGGTGGACTTAGTCTCCTCAATAAGGTCACCAATGTGATCGATCCCTACCTTTTTGACCAGGCTGATGTAGCGCAACCTATTTCCAGGACCATGACATTGACGAGGTCTTGATGGGTATGCTTCACCTGGCCCTGGCCTTTGTCTTGAGCCCGTACGTTCTTCATGATATATGGGGAGGAAGACAAACGTCTGGGCAGGCAAAATATACTGATCAGACATGTTAGTCAGGGTCAGGCAAAATATACTGATCAGACATGTTAGTCAGGGTCAGGCAAAATATACTGATCAGATATGTTAGTCAGGGTCAGGCAAAATATACTGATCAGACATGTTAGTCAGGGTCAGGTAAAATATACTGATCAGATATGTTAGTCAGGGTCAGGCAAAATATACTGATCAGACATGTTAGTCAGGGTCAGGCAAAATATACTGATCAGACATGTTAGTCAGGGTCAGGCAAAATATACTGATCAGATATGTTAGTCAGGGTCAGGCAAAATATACTGATCAGATATGTTAGTCAGGGTCAGGCAAAATATACTGATCAAACATGTTAGTCAGGGTCAGGCAAAATATACTGACCAAGACCCTCACTTCAGCTTCCCCGTAGCCCTCCCTGGAAATGGGTTGTTTTCACGCAGCCTGACTTATGAGGTGAGCATAGTGAGCATTCCACAACAACATCCTAATCATCACCATCATCATCACAACCATCACCAGCATCATCCCCAACACCATCACCATCTACATCGTAATTATCACCATAATCATCCTCATCGCAACCATTACCAGTATCATCCCCAACACCATCACCATCGATATCGTAATCATCACCATCATCATCACGACCATCATCATCAACACTATCACGAGGAACGAAAGATGTACGCATTCCCGTTCGTCAGTTTGCAGGAGGAAGCCCAAACCAATCCACAATTTACAAGTAGATTCCTGAACTTGTCTACGAACTCTCAGGCTATCAGCGCCAACATGTCGGGTGTACCTCTAACCAACCAATGTCTACTTGATCTCTCAATGTGGGAGGGATCAACTCGGCTCAGGATGTAATCGGAAATACCCGTTGAAACTATTCTTTGGACCAGGGATTCTCAACCTGTGATTCTCAGACCTGGTGGGTTCAGGGAAAGAGCCTGGGGTTCCCGATAGCCTTAGTCGACCTGTACTTCTACAGTGGCGGATACCCTGGTGCAGGCCCAAGCTCTGGCGTGAGCTGAGTGTACCGGGAGGAGTATTTCTTGCTTAGCGGGATAAGCTCGAGCAGCGTATAACTCTGCTGCTATGGAACAAGTGCCACAGAGGGTGGTTAACCGATATGCGAGTCCATCATAATAGACTCAAACACTAGAGCAAAATAGACTCATAACCGGTTAGGCGCCATCTATGCTGCTCTTAACAAACCACCTAACCATGCCGGTGGTATGCCATGCCACACAATTAGAAGCCTCTTACGACATGATCTCCGTGGGGCAGTGGTGCTATTCTTGTTCTTGCAATACACAAAGAACCAGTTACACCATTCGGTGACACACACACACAAACACACACACACACACACACACACAAACACACACACACACACACACACAAACAAACACACACACACAAACACACACACACACACAAACACACACACACACACACACACAAACACACACACATACACACACACACACACACGCACAAACACACACACACACACACACACAAACACACACACACACACACACACACGCACACACACACACACACACAAACACACGCACAAACACACACACACACACAAACACACGCACAAACACACACACACACACACACACGCACAAACACACAAACACACACACACGCACACACACACGCACACACACACACACACACACGCACACGCACACGCACACACACACACACACACACGCACAAACACACAAACACACACACACACACGCACACACACACACGCACACACACACACACAAACACACACACACACACACGCACACACAAACACACACACACACACAAACACACACACACACACACGCACACACGCACACACACACACACGCACACACACGCACACACAAACACGCACACACACACACGCACACACACGCACACACAAACACACGCACACACGCACACACACACACACACGCACACACACACACACACGCACACACACACACGCACACACACACACACAAACACACACACACACACGCACACACAAACACACACACACACAAACACACACACACACGCACACACGCACACACACACACACACGCACATACAAACACACGCACACACACACACACGCACACACACGCACACACAAACACACGCACACACGCACACACACACACACACACGCACACACGCACACACACACACACGCACACACAAACACACGCACACACGCACACACAAACACACGCACACACAAACACACGCACACACATATATATAATATATATATATATATGTATAAATACAAAAGAAATAGAATCCAAATTTATTAAATTAAAATTTTTTTAAATGTTTGCCTCACAAGTTTCTACTTGCAGAGGCGCGCCTATTCCACCCCAGACCGTAGTCAACTGGGCGATATTAAGACGCATAAACCAGTGCTTGGATGCATGTGTGCGTCTGAATGTACCTATGCTAGGTTTGTGCGCCCTCAGAAGCTAGCCCAACCAAAGTTCAATGGAAGGGTCTCACCCTGATGGCGCGTGTGAAAGTTGTGCAAGAGTGTGACTGTAGGACAGAGTCAAAAATGAAACAGAGTGAGGTGAGAAGAGCAGACGTGTTAGAATGGAGTCCTAACTCAGAGTAACCCAATATATATATACACACACACACGCGCGCACACACGCACACACACATACACACACACACTAAATAAATATAAAACTGTTAGTTGAGCCATTGAGTTTAGAACACGAGACGTTATCTCTGATCTACATCTAGCTGCAATTGAACAGTCTGGGTCATTCTGCCTCTATTGATGTCATTAATTAGACACACTACTCTCAGAGTTGGCCCGTGTGGTTTCAATTAATTCTTTATATGGTCACCTTCAAAAATTAAACTCCTTGAAAATGAATCTCCTGGCGGGTTACAAAAATCTGGCCAGGTTAACGCGCATCGAACGACAAAGGTGTGAAGCAAGACGGCCTTTCGATCGAACAGACACCTGATCCCCCACAGGAAGTGCTTGTGATGGGGGACTAAGAAAAATATTTTGACTTAAGACCGTTTGAGGAGGCGTGAGAAATGACTCCAGGGGGAACACTTTGGTTTGATCGACCAGGATTCTACTGACAAACATTGACAATATTTTGGAACGCCAGAGATACATAATTGTTTTTTCTTTTCAGAGAAATTCCGTAAATGTATATGCTTGATGTATCTGTATCTCTTACTTCTAAATTTTCCCACGCATTTTGTTCTTCCTTCACAAATAAGGTCTTATAGCCGAAGCTGCAGTCGGGGTTGAAGTGATATGGAACTTTGTACTAAGACGCGGAGAGTAGACTAACGTCTGGTCAGGGAAAACATATTGACCGGACAATGTTTGCCATGGTCGAATAAAATATACTGGACAAGACCCCCACCTCACTTTCACACAGTTCTCACTAGAAACATATTGTTTCATGACAGTCTGGCTAACGAGGCATGGGATCAACATAATCCCCGTAGTAGTGAGCGACACGCAGATGAAACCAAGCATAGTATAACCCCTTTAGGATCGTGGCCCACCTTCACCAGAACGTTCGGGATGTGAAGAAAGCGACTGTAATCCTCCACCTTACATCTGTTTTAGAACGTACAAAAGAGTAAAGTTAATCTTCATGGACATTCAACAACAACACCAATACCAACAACAACAACAATACCAACAATAACAACACAAACAACAACAACAACAACAACAAGAACAACAATACCAACAACAACAAAACCAACAACAACAACTGTACTATATCACAGCTTGTGTGAGGTGAGATGACCAGTTCCCTTCCTCGCTGCCTTTGTTTTCCTAACCATAGGTCAGGTACCCATTTACAAACGAGCCACCTGTACGGCTGTGTCCTATAATCTGGAAATCAACCACAAATTTTGCTTTCTTCAGGCATTGCTGGTAAAGGTGGAATGAGAGACTTATTGTTTTGATGCTAATCTTTTGTGAGGTTAGGTGCCCAGTTGCTTTCCTAAACTGAAATATATTACCCATTTACAGCTAGATAGACTGGAACATGTTATTACCTGAACGCGAACCATGTTCTTTTGCTGTGATGGACAGCACTCAGACTGTTCTGCCACACAGACGCTCTTTAATTAATCAACATAATGCTTCACCTTCTTCTGCGTTCATACTCAGTCTCCCGCTATAAAGTCCTGAACGTTCTCAATCTCCAGCTACCAAGCCCTGAACGTTCTCAATCTCCGGCTACCAAGCCCTGAACGTTCTCAATATCCCGCTATCAAGCCCTGAACGTTCTCAGTCTCCCGCTATCAAGTCCTGAACGTTCTCAATCTCCCGCTATCAAGTCCTGAACGTTCTCAATCTCCGGCTACCAAGCCCTGAACGTTCTCAATCTCCCGCTACCAAGCCCTGAACGTTCTCAATCTCCAGCTACCAAGCCCTGAACGTTCTCAATCTCCCGCTACCAAGCCCTGAACGTTCTCAATCTCCAGCTACCAAGCCCTGAACGTTCTCAATCTCCCGCTACCAAGCCCTGAACGTTCTCAATCTCCAGCTACCAAGCCCTGAACGTTCTCAATCTCCCGCTACCAAGCCCTGAACGTTCTCAATCTCCCGCTACCAAGCCCTGAACGTTCTCAATCTCCCGCTACCAAGCCCTGAACGTTCTCAATCTCCCGCTACCAAGCCCTGAACGTTCTCAATCTCCAGCTACCAAGCCCTGAAAGTTCTCAATCTCCCGCTACCTAGCCCTGAACGTTCTCAATCTCCCGCTACCAAGCCCTGAACGTTCTCAATCTCCCGCTACCAAGCCCTGAACGTTCTCAATCTCCCGCTACCAAGCCCTGAACGTTCTCAATCTCCCGCTACCAAGCCCTGAACGTTCTCAATCTCCCGCTACCAAGCCCTGAACGTTCTCAATCTCCCGCTACCAAGCCCTGAACGTTCTCAATCTCCCGCTATCAAGCACTGAACGTTCTCAATCTCCCGCTACCAAGCCCTGAACGTTCTCAATCTCCCGCTACCAAGCCCTGAACGTTCTCAATCTCCCGCTACCAAGCCCTGAACGTTCTCAATCTCCCGCTACCAAGCCCTGGACAGGGCATTGCAAGTAGCAGGATGTAGTCCGGAGAACGGAATGCGTTGTGTCGCTAGTTTACAGCTTGACTGCGGACATAATGCATGTTCTGGGTAAGTCATATTCAGGTAACGAAAAACAATTCTTAAACTGAAAGCATTTAGTTCTAACTGGAGCATAGGGTCACCACTACAGATGGTTCATGTACCGGAAGCCTGTATCATGCTGTTGAATATCAATCGTTTGACATGAAGATGTTGTTAGTCCCAGGTACAACCCTACTTAGTCGGGTCTTACGACATGCTTGGCAGGTTGCAGTGTTTCTATTCCTTGTTCCCCTTTCAGCCTCCAATAAAACTCGGTAAAATCGAGGTAATCTATACATAGTCCAAAGCGTGAGAAGTTTATGGAAGATAGCTGAAACAAGTTGGTAAGATTAGAGACGCGTTCCTCTGGTAACTAAATATTGTCCAGCGCTCTTTCTTTTTGTGTTTAGCCAAGATTACGCGTTTATAAACGTAGATGTTGTTAGATGACTCGAGATGGTTCCCATGTCCATTTGGGGGTCTTCTAATAAAACATTATTTAAACAGAGCACAGTGGTCGTTGCGGAACACAATAGTTGTTTACTGTAGACCCGTGAGAAATGCCCCGAGGACATATCTCTAACGGAACATCTTTGGAAACGAAAATTAGAAATCCTCAAGACGGACGTGAGTTAGAGAACCGGGCCAACTGAGTAGACCAACATATATTGCTAAAGGCATAACCCTCATATAATATAATTGTACTCAGGAGGGTTGTCCATACTTTAAACTACACGTTTATTAGTCTTTGAGTTTATCACACAAGGGCAAGAAGGAAATTAAGCAACAATGCTACTATTTCGTATGGGTTTCCTCAAGAGACCAGCTGCAGTTGTTGTCCTATGCTTCATAGGAAGCAAAAAAGGAACAAGAAGAAAAGGACATATCTTTATATATATATATAACGCGTCATATATGGTGCGGAGCGTTTACGAACTCCCATAGTGTCCTTGTAGTGTTCAAATTGTCTCCCATGCTGAGAGGGTAAAGGCTTTCCAGAGCTTGCACATTTTTGTGTGGATAGGAAGGACATTTTGAAATCAATCAACAGCCGCCTGTTGGACGAGGACACCAAAATAGATGAATCAGCAATCCACAGACTGCAAAGTTTTGACAGCAAACGAGGTTCGAGCAGAGTATGGGGTATGAAAGGATAGAGCAGATGATTATACACCCGGTTAGTTAGAGGCACCATCAGCATTCAGACCCGGCACCATTTGCTGAGAGAGACTGAGCACCTATGGGTATGCCCGGAGTGCAGTGACGTCGATTCTTAGAAACAGAAACAGAAGGTTGGGGGGGGGGGGGAGGCAGTCTTTTAAGAGGTAGACAACGTTATATGTGGATGGATAACATCAGGAGATGGACTGGAAAAAGCCTCTCATATTGTAGCATTACGGAAAAAGATAGAGTGCACTGGAGATTCATTGCAGTCGACCTTCGATGCGGAGATGGCCCCTGAACTCTGTTCTAATGACAGCTCTACGATTATGCTCAATCTGGCAATCTGGTCTACACATGATTTCTTTTGTCTGTTACCTCTTCCTGCTTGTTCGTCTCGTAACTTGGAATCCACTGCTTTTGTTTTTTACTCATTTATATATCTCGGTGACATGGGAAAGAGCATTCTACCTTTTTGATTTGAACATTCTTGTACATTGGCTTTCTTTAATAATTGAACTAGATAACCTTTTCTCAACTCTTCTGGAGTATTTTCTTCTTCTTCTTCTTCTTCTTCTTCTTTTTCTTCTTCTTCTTCTTCGTTTTCAATCTCTTGCTAGCAAGCCCTGAAAAGGGCATACTGTTTTCCGGAGAACTGAATGCGTTGTGTCGTAGTTTACAGCTTGATTGCGATATTTGCACCTTTCGGTCTGACACATCCGACTTCAGCAGACATTTTTTGAGTACCGGGTTAGGCATCCCTCTTCGATCTCTTCGCCTTAGGCCGCCTGCCCTGCTGCAGCCTGTTATCCAGGGTCACCGCGTGGAGTGTAGACCGGTCTTGTCAGCTACGGTTCGCTGTCCCTGACGCTCGCTGTCAGCTATGGGTCGCTGACCACTGCAGCTCATGTAATGTTCAGCATCTAGATCCTTTTCAATATTCCATATATTTACAATAACATTGTAAGACATATCAGTGGATGTTTCAAGTTCTGCTGTAATTTCTTAAGCTCGTATTCCACCATTCCCTGCCGCTTTTTCGTGCATTCGCAGACAACGTTCTTCTAAGATCTCTCCTTTACCTGGTTTATGAGTTATCTTTGAGGTCTTCTTGAGCAAGTAAAATATCAGGTGGGCTTACAGGTGGTAGGCTATTTAGAAGCTCTTCAAAGTATTTCGTCCATCTTTTATTTTGTTCTTAAATTGTTATCCTTCTTTCCAATTTGTCGTTATTTGTCTGTTTTGTTGAAATTTTCATAACCATTATCTGGTAGTGTCAAATAGACGTTTCAATTTCCTATTGCTGCAGGTTTCTTTAGTTTCTGTAATCAATGTAGTTTCTCTTGTCTACCGTAATTATCTTTTTGATTTCTATGTTCATCTCCGTGTAGTCATTATGTGCTTTAGCGTCCGTAGTTCTGCTATTTAATAAAGCCACTTTTACGGATCGTCTCTTCAATTTTTGTGAGCGTTTTGGGCTTTAACAATTCTTTTAGCTGACGTTCATTTTGCTGAACACTTCCTGTCACATTGTTTTCCAGAACTTCTGTAGCTATTCCCATTTGCCATCAATTGAAGCTGCCATGTTTAGTTGCTCCAGTGCTTGAAATGTTCTTGTGATTGTGATGCTGAACTCCTTTTTTTTTCTTCATCTCCTTTGAGATTTCCCACATTGTACCTGAGTTGTAATGTACTTTCGTAGTTCAAGCTCAGTTTTGGTCATGAGTAGATTGTAGTCTGAACCCACATAGTATCTTTATGTACTCAAGTTTTGTATAGATCAGATAACATCAATGCTGAATCAATAGTAACATAATTGGGCAAATAAATCAAAACTGTTGATGGTGATTACGACAATGATTGATGATAATACAAATTAATTCATATTTTTTACATTATATCCTAATTTCAAACATAATTAAATATAAATATGCATTTCTTTATTATGTTTACAAGTGCAGGGGAAGAGTACTCGCTTCTCATGGCAAAAGTACAGGGTTCAACTACCTCACGCTAGAATTGACCCGGCTGTAAATGCATTTCTGCCTTGCGGTTAGGAAAGGAAACGGTATCGAAAAAGCGAACTGGTCACCATCGCTGACACAACCTGGAGCTTATTATACTAAAGTCTCTAACTCCTTCATTCCAGACCAGCGGTTAAGTCTGTCAAAGGACACCCTTTATCTTTTCCTTTATTATGTTTACTTAAACAAAATTACATTAAACATACTTTATTTCAAATTATTTTAATGTCCTAATCTTCTCACAAACTTCTGGATACATATTACCCCACTTTCCAGCAACAGCCTTGTAGTATTCCGAGGTTATATTTTTAGTACACGTCATTCAAATATTGTTCAACTGGTTTTTAGTTCCAAGTGGTCTCGAGGTAAGTTGTCCGGCTCAAGTGCCGGAGGTCGCGGGTTCAAATCCGGGATTTTTAACCACGTAGATCTTCTTGTCAACAATTCTCCTGATCTCTGGGTAGTGAGATCGGACGCCCGTGTTTAGTGTCGAGCACGTTAAAAATCCCTTGGTAGTTGGAAATCGAATTGTCTGCCAAAATTCAAGTTAAAAACCTATCAAAAGTTATTTGTACCTTTCCCCAGGTGGTTTGTTAAGAGCAACTATAGATGGCGCCTAACTGGCTGCGGGTCTACTTAACTCTAGTGTCTGAGTCTATGAAGATGAACTCGCATACCAGCTAAACCATCCTCAAAGAAACTGGTTGTACACAGATTATGTAGAGTCTTCTAATCCAGTATAAAGACGTTAATTTAAGTTAAGTTTACAAATGTAAATACTACTAAAAATGCTGAACATTTTTATTGCAGTTTTAGTAAGATAGTTGTACCTCTAACTATCAAGATGTCTGTAGAGATTGGGTTAGCTACCATTGAGAGGTGACCATCAGCCCACAAAGTCAAGTCGTTTTTCTTGTTTAACTAGTCACGGATTGTTTCGATCATTTATGTTAATCGACTAAACAGTCGATACATTTTTATAATTGAGTATAAAGAAAAGAAGGATAGTACTACAGTAAATGCAATGACAATGTGGCACACCAACAAATGAACGAGCGGACTGCCTGGTTAGCAAAAGAGGGAGCAATATGAAAACAAAAAGAAAAATATTCCAGGAAAATATCCAAGCCATAAGCAAAGTCGACAAAACGACAGACAACTGTCACTGCCTTTATCGAATGGAGCAAGTGAGTCTGTTACGCACGAAAACAAGGAATAACATACTGAATGCTATTTACAAGACTAAAATTGAGGGTATCTTGAATGCGTACTTGCAGCCGACTCATCATCAGTCCCGTGACCTAGAAGGTCATTGATGCCCCGTTATTACAGTTCGTCGAACCATCTCACGCCATACGTCTCGATTTTTCGCCAGGGTATTAGTTTCAGTTATAGACCTTTCCGTCTATTCTTTTATATTGTCCTCCCATCTCTTTTTTGATCTTCCTCTTCCACACTTCCCAGTCTTGCATGACTGTCTTGGTCAGCCCCAGCGATCGTGATAAATGCACATACCATGCAGCCGAATATGTCCTGCAAAACTTTGTTATGTCTAGGCAACTGCGTACTGAGCACTGGCCCACAGTGACGAACCTCCACACAAAGCTGTTTGGAATCCTTGAAGAACTCTTCACAACAGCAGCCTTTATTCAGAGATACTTAACTTATCCGAACGTCTTTATACTGGATTAAAAGACTTTACGGAGTCTGTATATAACCAGCTTCTTTTTTACTTCACTTGATCTAAAAATAACTATGCGCATCCAATTTATTCTCGAATGCATTAATAGACCCTACCTATTTCCTGTGACAATGCATTGTTTGACTAAACAAATATTTCCTTGTATCGAATCTGGACTTTTCTTTAATTAATTTGAAGCTGTGACCTCTTGATCTCGTATAGGGCTGTATGTTCAAAACAACTTGTTATAGTCTAATTTATCTTTTCCGTTGATTATCTTTTAGACGTGTATTAAGTCACCTCGAATTCTTCTCTTTTCTATACATTTTAGGCCGGTTTATCTGAGTTTTCTAATAACTGTAATTCTGGAATCCCACTATCAGTGTTGTCCCTTTCCAGGACGACCAACGAGGAGGTCAGGTGAAGGTCTTGGTCAGTATATTTCTCCTGACCCTGGCTAACATTGTTTGATCAGTGTGTTTTGCCTGACCCTGGCTAACATTGTTTGATCAGTGTGTTTTGCCTGACCCTGGCTAACATTGTTTGATTAGTGTGTTTTGCCTGACCCTGGCTAACATTGTTTGATCAGTGTGTTTTGCCTGACCCTGGCTAACATTGTTTGATCAGTGTGTTTTGCCTGACCCTGGCTAACATTCTTTGATCAGTGTGTTTTGCCTGACCCTGGCTAACATTGTTTGATCAGTGTGTTTTGCCTGACCCTGGCTAACATTGTTTGATCAGTGTGTTTTGCCTGACCCTGGCTAACATTGTTTGATCTGTGTGTTTTGCCTGACCCTGGCTAACATTGTTTGATCAGTGTGTTTTGCCTGACCCTGGCTAACATTGTTTGATCAGTGTGTTTTGCCTGACCCTGGCTAACATTGTTTGATCAGTGTGTTTTGCCTGACCCTGGCTAACATTGTTTGATCAGTATGTTTTGCCTGACCCTGGCTAACATTGTTTGATCAGTGTGTTTTGCCTGACCCTGGCTAACATTGTTTGATCAGTGTGTTTTGCCTGATCCTGGCTATCATTGTTTGATCAGTGTGTTTTGCCTGACCCTGGCTAACATTGTTTGATCAGTGTGTTTTGCCTGACCCTGGCTAACATTGTTTGATCAGTGTGTTTTGCCTGACCCTGGCTAACATTGTTTGATCAGTGTGTTTTGCCTGACCCTGGCTAACATTGTTTGATCAGTGTGTTTTGCCTGACCCTGGCTAACATTGTTTGATCAGTGTGTTTTGCCTGACCCTGGCTAACATTGTTTGATCAGTGTGTTTTGCCTGACCCTGGCTAACATTGTTTGATCAGTGTGTTTTGCCTGACCCTGGCTAACATTGTTTGATCAGTGTGTTTTGCCTGACCCTGGCTAACATTGTTTGATCAGTGTGTTTTGCCTGACCCTGGCTAACATTGTTTGATCAGTGTGTTTTGCCTGACCCTGGCTAACATTGTTTGATCAGTGTGTTTTGCCTGACCCTGGCTAACATTGTTTGATCAGTGTGTTTTGCCAGACCCTGGCTAACATTGTTTGACCAGTGTGTTTTGCCTGACCCTGGCTAACATTGTTTGATCAGTGTGTTTTGCCTGACCCTGGCTAACATTGTTTGATCAGTGTGTTTTGCCTGACCCTGGCTAACATTGTTTGATCAGTGTGTTTTGCCTGACCCTGGCTAACATTCTCTGATCAGTGTGTTTTGCCTGACCCTGGCTAACATTGTTTGATCAGTGTGTTTTGCCTGACCCTGGCTAACATTGTTTGATCAGTGTGTTTTGCCTGACCCTGGTTAACATTGTTTGATCAGTGTGTTTTGCCTGACCCTGGCTAACATTGTTTGATCAGTGTGTTTTGCCTGACCCTGGCTAACATTGTTTGATCAGTGTGTTTTGCCTGACCCTGGCTAACATTGTTTGATCAGTGTGTTTTGCCTGACCCTGGCTAACATTGTTTGACCAGTGTGTTTTGCCTGACCGTGCCTAACATTCTCTGATCAGTGTGTTTTGCCTGACCCTGGCTAACATTGTTTGATCAGTGTGTTTTGCCTGACCCTGGCTAACATTGTTTGACCAGTGTGTTTTGCCTGACCCTGGCTAACATTGTTTGACCAGTGTGTTTTGCCTGACCCTGGCTAACATTGTTTGATCAGTGTGTTTTGCCTGACCCTGGCTAACATTGTTTGACCAGTGTGTTTTGCCTGACCCTGGCTAACATTGTTTGATCAGTGTGTTTTGCCTGACCCTGGCTAACATTGTTTGATCAGTGTGTTTTGCCTGACCCTGGCTAACATTGTTTGACCAGTGTGTTTTGCCTGACCCTGGCTAACATTGTTTGACCAGTGTGTTTTGCCTGACCCTGGCTAACATTGTTTGATCAGTGTGTTTTGCCTGACCCTGGCTAACATTGTTTGACCAGTGTGTTTTGCCTGACCCTGGCTAACATTGTGTGATCAGTGTGTTTTGCCTGACCCTGGCTAACATTGTTTGATCAGTGTGTTTTGCCTGACCCTGGCTAACATTGTTTGACCAGTGTGTTTTGCCTGACCCTGGCTAACATTGTTTGATCAGTGTGTTTTGCCTGACCCTGGCTAACATTGTTTGATCAGTGTGTTTTGCCTGACCCTGGCTAACATTGTTTGATCAGTGTGTTTTGCCTGACCCTGGCTAACATTGTTTGATCAGTGTGTTTTACCTGACCCTGGCTAACATTGTTTGATCAGTGTGTTTTGCCTGACCCTGGCTAACATTGTTTGATCAGTGTGTTTTGCCTGACCCTGGCTAACATTGTTTGATCTGTGTGTTTTGCCTGACCCTGGCTAACATTCTTTGATCAGTGTGTTTTGCCTGACCCGACGTTAGCCTCGTCGTCCCAGCATTTTAATGTAAACAAAGGGTTTAAGCTCATTTTAAAACATTTAGACAACAATCTTCAAATATGTATGTAATTAAAGTTGGACACGCTCTTGTGCATCTCAACTGATCTCTCACAGAAAAAGCTAACTTGGTATGTAATCTGCTACAATCAACCCTGCTGTAAAATGTGTACTTGACTGTTAGAGTTTAGCATGACATCCAGTGAGGGAATTGGTTACCATTTTCTCTCTAAAGATAATACGTACTTAATATAATGAGTTCTAGAACTGTATATCCAATAGAAGGAGCGGAGTTAGATCAATGGTTAGTGCATTGACTTCACAGTCAAGCGATCGGGGTTCTGTCCCCAGTTGGTGTGGGATTTTTCCGATCGCAAAATTTATCATCGGCGGACCACAGCCTACTGTAGATAAATTCTTTCTTACTCATAGAGAAATCCCTTTCAAACGTACCATTCCACGGCAGACTAAATAACGGAACTTGCACTATCAGTGCAACTATAATAGAGCATTTGGAAAATAAAGATGGATGCGCAGTTAGTTTCAGGACGGGATTCTATGAAAGGTTCACTCTCAATAGTGATTTGTTGTGTTTTCTACAGTGCATTTGTTGTTATTTCTCTGTGTGGAGCATGGATTGATTATAAACATTAGCACAGTATGAGGTCCGTTATTTAGTCGGCTGTGGAATGTGACGTTTCAACAGGTTTGATCAGACGGCCTATCCAAAGTAGGCTATGAGTAGACCCAACCTATAAAATTGGATACCAGAATAATCTGGGACATAAAGGCGTCCGGCCTGATGTTGACCACATCACCCCTATTGGGACATTGGTCAAGAAAAATATGGGCCTAGCACCATGTTCTTAATATTCAACACTGTCGTGTTAATTGGATCTTTACTTTAAAAAAAATACCCAACTAAAGTGCTTGTTTTGGGATTACTTAACCAATTGCAATCTTGTAAGACCCTATTGACCCGGGTGGTGCCAATGATATAAAGAATAGTGCCACTTTCATTTTCCAAGAATCTAGTAAAAGGCTACCTAAGTGAGTTGTGCTTGGGGCTGGCTACTTGATCGCGTAAAATACATTTTCATTATAATCAGTCACTGTAAAAACTCGGATACAAGTTTCTTGTAAGGGGGCAAGCAATTGCATCTATGCTTCCCAAGCTAGCGAAAATGTGAATGATTGTAAATGCTCGCAAACAGGTTTTCTTTGAAGGGGTACAGATGTAGTGGTGGCATATGTTTCACTTTGGAGCGAAAAAGGTGAACCCCGCCAATAACAACAACAACAACAACAACAATGGTAATATTAATAATAATAATAATAATAATTATAATAATAATAATAATAATAAATATTACTCTCAAAATGCGTCATAGGCCGCACAGTTTTCTTCTTCTTATTCTCTTCCTCTTCTTTATTCTTCGTCTTCTTCTTCTTCCTCTTCTTCTTCCTCTTCTTCTTCTTCTTCTTCAGCGTTCGTCCTGAAAAAAAAACGTTGTGACTTTATGTCGTAGTTCACAGCGAGGCTGCGATATCTGCGTTTTTCGGTTCGAAGTATTCGCTAAACAACATCCTAGAAACATCGTAATAACAGAGATGAAATGTCTGAGCAGAATGCTTGGAGTAACAAGAATGGACAGAATCAGACAAGAAGATATTAGAAGACAAGTAAGTATAACAGACCTCATCAAGAGACGGCACACCAAATGGTTGGGCCACATGACATGTCAAACACCAGATAGTATCTCCAAGAAAGGAATAGTGCACAGATAAAGTAGATACAAAGCCAAAGGCCGACCACGCAAAACAATGGATATAAGAACTAACAGAAGCAGTAGAGTTCCCCGTGTCAGAAGCAAATACTTGGGCTCGGTCAAGAAACCTTTTCATAACATTACCCTGAAAGATCCCACCAAAGCGAAAAGAAGAAATCCGATTTACACTGTTTTCTTTTTCGTTGGGTGTCGGGTTTTTTCTTCTACTTCTTCTTCGTACGCTGTCAGACGTCAACTTGAATTTGTTCGAAGAAAGCAGCAGTCATCCTGAGGCTGTCGACACTGCCATAGAGCTTGTCTAGTGTTGGCACTGGTGATGGCCACATGTGCTTTCTCTGGTCCTCGTATGTCGGGTAATTTTGCAACAGATGTTCAGCGGCCATTTTCCCTGTACCACAATTGCATTCGTCAGTGCCACCTATCTTCAGTTTATTGAATAGATGGTACCTCCGTCTGTTGTGGCCTGTGCGGAGTCTGAAGACCACGACCTGCTTTCTTCTGTTCAACTGGTAGTAGGCATCATTTTTTGTGTAGCCAGTATGCTCTATTTCCCATTTGGCCATGTAACCGACCCTATTAAACCTTTTGGACTCTTCGTAGATCCCACTAGAAACTAGTTGTGGTGACCTTGCACCTTCTTTTGTCAGTCTGTCTGCCTCCTCGTTGCCTTGAATGTTACAGTGGGATGGAACCCACTGTACCACTACTACTTTGGGTGTGGACTGCTGGCATAGTTAACAGAGTACTGCTTTTAAGTCATTAAGTTCTGTATTTTTCTAGTGCTGTAACCACAGCCAGGGCATCTGTATACAAGACTATCTGGCTTTCATTGATTTCGTCTGTCAGCATTGCTTCTACTGCAGCCTTCAATGCCTCTGTTCCACTATGAAATTGCTAGAGAATTTTCCAGTTGCCACTGACAATGTTATTTTTCTACCATTTGTTAGGCTCAGGAATACCCATCATCCTCCATTCTGTGTTGTGTTTGTTACAGAACAGTCAGTGTATGCATTGGTCTAGTCTGTGCTTGGGTAGTTTTTATCCATGGGGTACCGGATGTGAGTTCCAACTGCCATTCCTATTTCCTTAGTCAGACCACACTAGTGCAGTCTGTTTCTAGGACCGCAGCTTGGAGACGGAATGGAATTTTGGTCAGCTATGGTTCACTGACGCGGATGCAAGCAACCGTCTATGAGTCGCTGGCAGCTGTCAGCTCATTCACAGCTACATCTGAATCCTCAGGCCGCACAGTGATTCAGAAATTAAATTAATAAAACCTACGCAGTAAAACAAATGCAGCCAATTACATTGGCGTATGGTTATCAACGCAAAACATAGATAAACACTGTGGTTTCAGTGATAGCGAATTAACGCACTTAAAAACAAGTCAAATACTAAACAAATGTGTGTTTTCTTTGCGTTCGCCTTATTTCTCTATTCCCAATGCGGTGTGCTTTGCACTATGCCTTATTTTGCGCCTGTCGGCTCAGTGCATCTGACTTCGGTGTACATTTATGTAAGAGTGATTCCTTCTGCATTTTCTAAGGGTTTGCTTCCCCGGGGTAACGGCCGGTGCTGTGATGGGGATCGAACCCAGGACCTTCATGTTATGAACCTTGTAACTTTACCCACATTTAATCTTGTTTAGGGATATTTTGCCTGCTATTGGTCAGTCCAAGGTCCGGTCAACATTGGTCAGTGACAATCTGCTTGTTATATTAGGACGTGATTGTCATTTCTTTTGTCGAAACCATTTACTTTGTTCGTGTATGGTTGGTTTATGTGGTCTTGTAGTTGTTATTGACAGTGTATTGGTGTAGGTCTGAGAAGGTGTGTTGTTCTTGATAGTGTTTTGATGTAGGTCTGAGAAGGTGTGCTGTTCTTGATAGTGTTTTGATGTAGGTCTGAAAAGGTGTGCTGCTCCTGATAGTGTTTTGATGTAGGTCTGAGAAGGTGTGCTGTTCTTGATAGTGTTTTGATATAGGTCTGAGAAGGTGTGTGGTTCTTGTCAGTGTTTTGGTGTAGGTCTGAGAACGTGTGTTGGTCTTGATAGTGTTTTGGTGTAGATCTGAGAAGGTGTGTTTTTTATAGTGTTTTGGTGTAGGTCTGAGAAGGTGTGTTGTTCTTGATAGTGTTTTGGTGTAGGCCTGATGTGCTTTTTAATAGTGTTTTGGCGTAGGTCTGAGAAGGTGTGTTGTTCTTGTTAGTGTTTTGGTGTAGGTCTGAGAAGGTGTGTGGTTCTTGTCAGTGTTTTGGCGTAGGTCTGAGATGGCGTGTTGTGCTTCATAGTGTTTTGGTGTAGGCCTGATGCGTTTTTTATAGTGTTTTGGTGTAGGCCTGAGAAGGTGTGTTGTTCTTGATAGTGTTTTGGTGTAGGTCTGAGAAAGTGTTTTGTTCTTGAATATGTTTTGGTGTAGACCTTTGGAGGTGTTCTTGATAGTGTATTGTTGTAGGTCTGAGAACGTGTGTTGTTCTGGATAGTGTTTTGGTGTAGATCTGAGAAGGTGTGTTGTTCTTGATCATGTTTTGGTGTAGGTCTGAGAAGGTGTTTTGTTCTTGATAATGTATTGGTGTAGAACTGTGCAGGTGTTCTTGATAGTGTATTGTTGTATGCCTGATGTATTTTGTTCTTGATAGTGTATTGGTGTAGAACTGTGCAGGTGTTCTTGATAGTGTATTGTTGTATGCCTGATGTATTTTGTTCTTGATAGTGTATTGTTGTATGCCTGATGTATTTTGTTCTTGATAGTGTATTGTTGTATGCCTGATGTGTTTTGTTCTTGAGAGTGTATTGGTGTAGACCTGTGGAGGTTTTCTATATTTGATACTGTTGTTCGTCTATCGTAATTGATGACTTTGTCAGCATTCACTGTGAACTGTTCTAATGAGTTCGAAG
This sequence comes from Ariolimax columbianus, assembly GCA_036924085.1. Classification (NCBI taxonomy): domain Eukaryota; kingdom Metazoa; phylum Mollusca; class Gastropoda; order Stylommatophora; family Arionidae; genus Ariolimax; species Ariolimax columbianus. Next base: position 40,101,784 of record JAVGWX010000006.1, read on the forward strand.
ATGGCTAAATAAGCCAATCTGAGAATCGAATTGTATTTGATAGTATGTAGGTGTATTTCTGTGAAGGTGTTATGTATTTGATAGTATGTAAGTAGGTCGGCGGAGGTGTTCTGTATTGACAGCACATAGGTATAGGTCTGTGGAAGTGTTCTGTATTGATATCACATATGTGTAGGTCTGTGGAGGTGTTCTGTTTTTTTAATGAAAGTTACCAGGCGTGCCTAGGAGAACTTCATCTGCTTCTCGCTGCTGCGGGTCTTGTAAACTTGAAAACAAATAAATATAAAAGAATTTACGTTCTTCAGTACAAGTTTTCATTAACACTGTGGCATTTTTGGGGGTTTTGTATCGCCATGATCTCAATTATGTTGTTAAAGCACAGGCCATTCGGTGATCCGTCAAAATTGGATAGATTAACACGTTGCAATAGTAGAGGATGTGTACACAATTTCAGCTCTTTAGTGTATGAGGATAATTTACCTTGTCGATTACTTCATCTGCGTAATCTTCAATATTTACTTCGGGTAGTTTGTGATTCTCCAACTCATTGAACGCGTTTTACATTGCTACAAAATTCCCTAACTTTGCGTTTTGACTTTGAAAAGTGCGTTATTAAAGGACAGATCATACATATTTTATCTGTACTGCGCACGCGCATGGTACACCTAGTGTCTGCTAACTTAAGAAACCACAACATTTCAGCCCTTTAGGTTATGGGGAAGTTGATTAATATAGGAGAAATAGAAGACCACGCATACAGACCACGGTGAAATCAAATCGTAAAGACTTGTACAAACATTGAAAGTTTCGACCAATTTACGATTGGTGGGTACGATATTCCAGAGTTACGATACGCAGATGACACAGTGCTACTATCAAGAAGTGCAGAAGGGCTAGGGGAGCTAATTTCAGCCGTTAATGGAAATAGTAAAGATCAAAACCTGTTCATAAACATAAATAAAACAAAGATAATGACCACCGATAAAACACGATGTCAGCATAAATTTACAGTGGGTGGTGAGGAAATAGATCAGGTCACACATTTTGAATATCTGGGCTCCAGAACACACAAAAATGGCGACTGCTCGAAAAAAATCAGAAGAAGACTAGATATGGCAATGCAGAGACTGAACAGCCTGAAGAAATTATGGCAAAGCACCAACAAAATGATAAAAGTAAAAGTCTTGAGAGCCTGTGTTTTTCCGGTGGCAGCGTAAGGCTGCGAATCATGGACGATTACCAAAACTTCTAGACAAAGAATCGAATACCTCGAGTCAAAATGTTACAGAAAGATCCTCAAAATACTCTGGACAGAGAAAAGGACAAATGTGGACATTCGGCAAAAGTTGAGCATAGAGGAGAACTGGTTTATCAATTCCATTTTGGCTAGAAAATGCAAATACAGAGACACAACGGTCTCGAAAGAACAGTGATGGAATGTATGGTGCCAGGCAAAAAAGTATGGGGTAGACCAAGAAGACGAAGGCACCAAGATATCCAGGAATGCCTGGTTATAAACTGTTGTGGAGGCTGGAGTTTTGGCTTAGGGAAAGAGTTTCTTTCAGACAGACTGTGATGGGAGCAACGTTCTATAAAGGACACGCTACATGATGATGATGTACAAAATAATCATGGAAACTAATCATGTAGTGAAAAAGTAACCAGAAATATTTTTTTGTTAACAGAATGCAACACTTGAGGCTACTTTTTGACTCGCCGCCGTAATTGATTTCAGGTGGACGTTACCAAAATAAAGTTAGTATTTTCTCCCAACCAAGTTCACAGATATTCTGGAGCACATCCCTGAACCTCGGCTCTAGACAGCTCAGAGTTCTGAGTTGCTGGGGAAATTAGGGGCGTATCCCTCGTATGAGCTGGAAGAAAGGCGACTGAGGTCTCAGGATTTCCGTGAACGAATCCAAACTCTGGGTGAAATCGAGCGAGGAACGGCGAGGGCTTAAGTGCAATCGAGATGAGCGATTAGAGACTCTCGATTGCAATCAGGGCCCATTGTCCACGCGACTTCCATTCGGTGAAGGGCTCATCTATTGATAGTTGTTTTTCCTGGCTGTCTCCGAGTGGATTGGTATCAATCAGGAAAACCACTCTTCGCACACAGGAGCTCTATTTTAACGCTTGTAATGATCTTTGGTTTCATGTCTGATTTGAGTTATGTGGCTGTTAGAAAAAAGCTACTTCGTCTGTCAAACATCTAGCAGTTTACTCCGAATGTAGCCATTTCCAGAGCTACGTGCTTTTCAGCACTGTTCAAGAGTTGGTTTCCGTGTGTAGCTAGAGCAGAGGGTGAATGTTTTCGAAACCGGCCTTCTGATCTAGGCGACACGGGTTCAAAAACTTGGAAATGCATATTTTTCATATTTCAAGAGCAAAATAAACAGCTAGTCTGCACATTTCGTGACAACTGCAGGAGCAAGCGGCTTTTATTCATGAGACCTGTTCAACCGCTGCTATATATAATTCGCTGGATACATTGACGGCGTGTTATGTCCATCTTATGTATAGGGGGCCGATGGGATTTGTGATTGATCAGGTCTTCTTCAAGTTATTCTTATTTAGCGGCTCTTTAGCATAGTGGTAGAGCAGCCGCTATTCACGGCAAAGGTAATGAGTTCTTCTCCCGCTCGTACGATCTAGTCAGTCAAGCTATACATATGACACGGCCATCTGTTATGGAAGGAAAGGCAGCTAGGAAGGGACTGTTCATCCCACCTCATAAATAAGTTGTGTAATCGTACAATAAAGTTCCTAATACTTCATTCCCGAAAGCAATATTTACTCTGCGACTACCTTTACTTTTGATGTATGTAGTCCGGAAAATAACGTTTGATTTATTTGGTACGTGACAATTAAGGGTCTCTCTCTTTCTGTGCAGCTATTGTCTGCCTTACATCTCCTTCCTTCAAACAGCCCATCTTTATCTCCCCTCAACCCACATACCTCCTTTCAATCGGAATTATCTTCCTCCTTAGACCAGGCCATCACCCCGCCCATTAACCCTGTCCATTATACTGTCCCTCTCCGCTAGAAGGTGCTAGATTTCAATGGAAGACATGGGATCAAGATGCTGATCAATGCATGAGCTGCAGTGGTCAGCGACCTAAAACTGCCTGCTAGCTTCAGGGCCAGCGAACCTGAGCTGACAAGACCTTTCTACACCTCCACGCGGTGATCATGGATAAGAGGCTGCAACAGAGCAGACTGGCTAAGGAGAAGGGATCGAAGAGGGAAGGCTAATTCAGTACTCAAAAATGTCTGCTGAAGTCCGTTGTGTCGAATAGAAAGGTGCAAATATCGCGGTCAAGCTGTAAACTACTACACAGCGTATTCCATTCTCCGGACTGCATCCTGCTACTTGCATAGTTCTTTCAGGGAGATTAAGAACGAAGAAGAAGAAGAAGAAGAAGAAAAAGAAGAAGAAGAAGAAGAAGAAGAAGAAGAAGAAGAAGAAAAAGAAGAAGAATGGAAGTCAGCATTTGTCTTGTCGCGAATTCTGTTCAATTTATTCGATAACGGACAACACATTTAAAAAAAACGGCTAAGAAAAATATGGATTGACGATGCTAAAGACATAATAAATTGTAAGAGCACATATATATCTATTCTTCAGACACCGCTGGGGAAACAACAACAAATAATCCCAAGTCACGATCAAAATCAGAAACCAGAAAAAATTACCTTCTACAAATGACAATAAGGAAATGCTTCGCGTTTATGATGAGAAGTCGTTGTCCCGTAAAGCGGTGCATAAATGGGTCATTAGAGGGATCAAGATGCTGAGCAGCGCATGAGCTGCAATGGTCAGCGACCCATAGCTGACTGCTAGCGTCATGGCCAGCGAACCAGAGTTGCCAAAACCCTTCTATGCCTCCACGCGGTGATCCTGGATAACAGGATGCAGCAGGGCAGACTGGCTAAGGAGAAGAGATAGAAGAGAGAATGCTCACTCTGTACTAAAAAAAATGATTGCTGAAGTCGGATGTGTTGGACCGAAAGGTGCAAATATCGCAGTCGAGCTATAAACTACGACATTCCGTTCTCTGGACTACATTCTGCTACTTAAGCCCTTTCATGGTTTGGTAGAGGGGATTGAGAACGAACAAAGCCAAGCCAAGCCAAATGGTTCATTATATTTTGTTAGGCGCCCTCAGAAATTGCTCACGAAGCTAGACCTGGTCGTCCTGTTCAGATTGCAACAGAAGCCCATATGTGGCGGATACAGGAGATGATTCGAGTTGGCTGTAGATAGACAGTGTAATAAGTGCAACAGGCCGTTCGCATGGTTTTCCTACAGCATTATGCATAATCCATCGCATTTCAGGAAAGTGTGTACTCACAGTGGACACCCAGCCAACTGACTTAGGAACACAACATGAACCGAATGGGCCTGCCCTTACACTGATAAAGCGATGTAATAAGTGTACCAATATTGATGGAAGCGGGGAACTGAGACGATAGTCCGGTCAGGCCCAACATGTTGATCAGGACGTCGCGTCATAGTCAGGCACAATATACTGACCAAGAACGCAATATCTTTTCCATGCAGTGTTCCCTGGAAACAGGCTGTTTTCAAGGCATCCTGGCTGACGAGATGTTGATCGTCGTGATCTCTGTTGTAGTGAGCTTCACGCAGATGAAGCCAAGCATAGCACAACCGCCTGGAGGACCACAGTCCACCTTCGTCAGCCCGCTTGGGATTTGAGGAAAGCTGCTACAACCCGCTACATAACGCACTTTTCAGGGCGCACAAAAAAGCAAACTTGCTCAGTGTAAACATTCAACAACAACAATAACAACAACATGTTGGTAGAAATTATATGGAAAATACAAGACAATATAAGCGAAATAAAAATGGTTTTCAATTACGTATTTGAATTTGTTAAAAGTCTTCTTCTTCCACTTTCGTTCAATGTAATATTGTTTCTTGTATTAACTTTACTGTCTTTTGTAGTTCCCATATAAGACCATCATCATCATGTTGCATGTCCTTTGTAGAACGTCGCTCCCATCACAGTCTGTCTGAAAGAAACTCGTTCCCTTGCCAAAACACCAGCCTCCGCCACAGTCATACTCAGGCATTCCTGGTGCCAACGTCTTCTTGGTCTACCCCTTCCTCTTTTACCTGGCACCATACCTTCCATCACCGTTCTCTCGAGACCGTTGTGTCTCTTGATGTGACCAAAGTATTTGCAGTTTCTACCCAAAATGGAATTGATAAACCAGTTCTCCTCTATGCTCAACTCTTGCCGAATGTCTACATTTGTATTTTTTTTCTCTTTCCAGGGTATTCTGAGGATCTTTTTGTAACATTTTGACTTGAGGGATTCGATTCTTTGTCTAAAAGTTTTGGTAATCGTCCATGATTCACAATCATAAGCTGCCACAGGAAAAACACAGGCTCTCAAGACTTTTACTTTTATCATTTTGTTGGTGCCCTGCCATAATTTTTCCAGGCTGTTCAGTCTCTGCATTGCCATAGCTTCTGATTTCTTTTGAGCAGTCGCCCTTTTTGTCAACTCTGGAGCCCAGATATTCAAAATGTGTGACCTGGTCTATTTCCTCACCACCCACTGTAAATTTATGCTGACATTGTGTTTTGTCGGTGGTCATTATCTTTGTTTTATTTATGAACAGGTTTTGATCTTTACTATGTCCATTAACGGCTGAAAGTAGCTGCTCTAGCCCTTCTGCACTTCTTGATAGTATCACTGTGTCATCTGCGTATCGTAACTCTGGAATCTCGTACCCCCAATCGTAAATGGGTCGAAACTTTCAATGTTCTCGTCTTCTCGAACATTTCTCATTATACATTCCGCATATATGTTGTACAGATAAGGTGAGAGGATACATCCCTGTCGGACTCCCTTTTTGTACTGCAAACCAATCTGATGTTTGCCCAGATACTCGGACAGCGGCTTGTTGATCTTGGTATGTTTCAATGAGATGGACTATTTGCAAAGGAAACCCCATTTCCTTCATGATTCTCCACATATTTTAATGTTTTACCGTGTCGAAGGCCTTAGTGTAATCAATGAAGACCATAGAGTTTCTAATCCAGTGTTGTTTCTATGGAACAGCGAGATTGTCTGTGACATGTGTGAGATATTTATTGACTATCCCTCGTATCAATGAGTAAAAAATGAATGAAGTATTTAGCACTTCATCAAATGCATCCCTGACGGCCGTATCTGAATAGGTTCTACTTTACCCAATTTTTTGCCCGTCAGGGACAGGTGAAACACACTGACACCCCCCCCCCCCCCCAGCTCACGTCAGGGTCAGACGAAATACACTGATCAAGTCCTCACGTCCTCCTTCCTGCTCATGTAAATAGGTTGTGTCACAGCAGTCTGGCCACCGAGGTGGGGATCTACACTGCAATCCCCATAGTGATCTCCTTACTGAGCAGCCTCGCATTGCACTACAGTAAGGAGGGACCCGATATTAGAAGAGGCACTGTACATTTCTACCACAGAAATATCGTCAGCATTAAACTCAACTGAGCTTGCGCCGCTTCGAACAAAACATCCACCCGTCGCACGCGGTCTAGGTTTGAGCCCCCAGGCTAGCACCGTCCTAATTCGCTGTCCAGGCGATTGGACCGTCTGGAGTTCTGGGCAATGATTATTGAAGCTGACGTGGTTCCAGCCTAGGACTTCTCACTCAATGCACGCATTATTCAATCATCGACCGCTAGCCAGTCTCCTGAATGTGTTGGGCTAATTGTGTGTCCACAGGTTCCTCAAATTACCAATCATCGCTGCCTGTTTGATCAAAATGGAAAGGCTAGGACAGTGCGAGAGGGGGTTCTGTGATCAGAAGTAAAGAGTGGGCGTCAGTAGGGCACTATGTTCGTTTTCCATACGAGTGGCTGGCTGAGGGATTTGAGTGTCGAGATCCTGATCAGGAGGACACGCGTTCATAAACCGCGTAACATAGGTGTCATTTTTTCCATCGGCGGTGAAACAAAAGCCTAATCTGTATAGTGCGTGGGGACTGTAGGTAGAAGCGGCCTTTATTCCTCAGTCGTATTATAATGAATAATCATAGTTACATACCAGACTTTTCTTCAGACCTACCTTTTGAGATCGCGTCTGAAGATGACGATGACTGACCTTTAGCAAAAGGCCGTTACATAGCAAGCGTTGCCGTCGGAGGTGAAGTGTTCCGAAAATTTATTGTGCTAGTTCTCAACTTTTGTTGTTGTTGTTGGTCGTAGACGGGTGTGACCAGGTTCTTCCTCGTCACCTTGTTGTTTTCCCCAACAATAAGTCGTGTATCCATTTACATCAGTGTTGACTAGAGCGTGTCGAAACTGGGTATTACATTTCCACTGCTTTGTCTAGAGATGGAACAACTCTAACCACTTTGAGGTCCTTCACTTATCACGCCAGGCTACAGAGAAAGGGGAGAAAGGGAGAGTTGTCCAGCAATACGTGATTAAGTTTAGTTTAGTTTAGTCGAAGAATCATTGAACACGGTTTAGCCCATAAGTGCTCTGCTCTTCTCCATATTTTTGGAGAACCTCAGCTACAATGGACGAACTCCGTAGCAGCGGCCAGGATCCCGTAATAGATTGGCTATATTTTAAACATCATTTTGAATTTGGCCCGGGCAGCGGCCGTTATGCCTACTCTTTTCGATTTCCAACTGCCGAGGGATTTTCAACGTGCGCGACACTGAACACGGGCGTCCGATCTCTAATACCCAAAGATCCTTGGAAAATATCAGAAAGCCCATATATGATCAAGTGTGAGGAAAGCTACTGCAAACCGCTAACTAATGCCCCTTTTATGACTCACAGTCAACTTACTAATTGTGGGTCTTAAACAAGTGGTGGTGGTGGTGGTGGAAGGGCGATCAATAAATGCGACAGACTGAGACGTCATCTTCATAATAAATTCAAGATTGGCACTACGGACCTTTCTGCCTGTGACACAGTCACCATGACAGCGGAACACAAATTGCTGTTCTACCCATCATTCGCTAGTGAAGGGAGTAGTCAGTGAAAACAACCAATGTCCTTCCTTAAATGCGATATTTGCACTTTTCGATCCAACACATCCGACTTCAGCAAGCATTTTTTGAGTACTGGGTTAGCATTCCCGCTTCGATCCCTTCTCCTTAGCCAGTCTGTCCTGCTGCAGCCTGTTATCCAGGATCACCGCGTGGAGGTGTAGAAGGGTCTTGGCAGCTCTGGTTCGCTGGCCCTGACGCTAGCAGTGAGCTATGGGTCGCTGAACACTGTAACTCATGCGCTGCCGGAGGGGTTAGAAGTGGATACATGTCCAGGTCAAGATGGTATTCATCCAAAATTGTTGTTTGAAATTATAGACCTGTTATTGTGCAAAACAATTGGCTATATTATGTTCTCAATCACTTGCAAAAGGGATTGTTCCATGGGATTGGATAGTTGTAGGAGTGATTCCCTTATTCAAAAAGGGCAACAATTCAGATCTAGCAAATTGTAGACCGTTGAGAACAATATTAGAAAGATAGGAAAGGAAAGGGACCTAGGGGTTATAATTAATCATACAGGTAAGATGAGTGAGCAAGTCCAGGTAGCAGTGAAAAAGGCAAATGCAAAATTAGGTATGATAAAAAGAAATATTAAACATAGGAGTATGGAAGTGATTGTCAAACTGTGTAAAGAATTAGTTAGACCTAGATTGGAGTACTGTGTATAGGTGTGGAGTCCTTAAGTTAGACCTAGATTGGAGTACTGTGTACAGGTGTGGAGTCCTTATCGTAGAGGAGATATAAACATGCTGGAAAAGATACATAGTAGAGTGATAAGGCTGATATTGGTATTCCAGAATTAAGTTACGAGGAAAGAGAAAGATCGGCCTACAGTGTCTAGAAAACAAAAGAATTTGAGGTGACTTAATAAAAGAGAAGAATTTGAGGTGACTTAATACAAGTTAATAAGATAATCAATGGAAAGGATAAATTAAACTATAACAATATTTTCATAATACAACCACCTACAAGAATAAGAGGGCATAGCTATAAATTAACCAAAGAAAGGTCCAGATTAGATATTAGGAAATATTTTTTTAGTCAGAGAGTGGTGAATGCTTGGAATGCATTGTCACAGGAAGTAGTGGAGGCAGGGACAGTTAATGCATTTAAGAATATATTGGATGCGCTTAGCGTTTAGAGCAAGGAAATGTAAATGAAACTGGTTGTATACATACTCTGCAGAGTCCTCTAAACCAGCGTAAAGACGCTAAGTTAAGTAATACCTTCTTCTTCGTACGCTGTCAGGCGTGAACTTCTTTTTGTTCGAGAAAGCAGCTGTCATCCTAAGGCTGTCGAGACTGCCATAGAGCTTGTCTAGTGTTGCCACTGGTGATGGCATCATGTGCTTTCTCTGGTCCTCGTATGTCGGGCAATTTTGCAACAGATGTTCAGTGGCCATTTTCCCTGTACCACAGGTGCATTCGTCAGTGCCACCTATGTTCAGTTTATTGAATAGATGATACCTCAGTCTGTTGTGGCCTGTGCGGAGTCTGAAGACCACGACCTGCTCTCTTCTGCTAAACTGGTAATAGGCATCATTTTTTGTGTAGCCAGTATGCTCTGTTTCCCATTTGGCCATGTATCTGGCCCTATTAAACCTTTTGGACTCTTCGTAGGTGACACTAGAATCTGGTTATGGTAATCTTGCATCTTCTTTTGTCAGTCTGTCTGCCTCCTCGTTGCCTTGAATGTTACAGTGGTATGGAACCCACTGTACGACTACTCTTTTTGGTACGAACTACTGGCATAGTTGACAGAGTACTACTCCTAAATCATTGAGTTCTGTATTTTTCTGGCTTTTTAGTGCTGTAACCACGGACAGGGCATCTGTAAACAGGACTATCTGGCTTTCATTGCTTTCGCCTGTCAGCACTGCTTCTACTGCAGCCTTCAGTGCCTGTGCCTCCGCTCTGAAATTGCTTGAGAATTTTCCAGTTGCCACTGGCAGTGTTATTTTTCTGCCATTTGTTAGGCTCTGGAATAACCCTCCCCCTCCATTCTGTGTTGTGTTTGTTACAGAACCGTCGGTGTATGCATGGGCCCAGTCCATGCTTGGGTAGTTTTTCGCTATGTAACTCAGGGTTATGTCTCTTCTTTCTTTTTCAGTCTGGCTGTTCTTGTTTCCAATACCTGGTATATTTTCTACCACCTACGGAATAATATGCTGCTTCCTGGTAGGTTTGCCTACAGTAGGGATGGGCTTTGGTATTGTTCTGGTGTTCATAGGGTCTTCGCTCATCTTTGCTTTGGCTATTTCTGCAAAGTTTCTTCGCTTTAGTTTCCCTTTTCCAAATCTATTTAGTCTCTGATGCATTGGATGGTCTGTCAGTCTTCTGAGTTTCTCTGCTTGCTGCTGGGGTCTGCTGTCTCTTCTTTCGGTCATGGATTGCAGATTTGTAATCTTTTCAAGTTCTACAATTGAGTAAAGTAATATGTACCTCATTCCTCTAATCTCATTAGTGTCAAGAAACAATCTCATTTCTCTAATCTCATTAGTGTCAAGAAACAATCTCATTCCTCTAATCTCATTAGTGTCAAGAAACAATCTCATTCCTCTAATCTCATTAGTGTCAAGAAACAATCTCATTCCTCTAATCATCACCATCTCTATTTTCAAGGTCGTGTTCTGATTTAGTTGTTCTTAGTGTATGATGAAGACCTTTTGGCTTAAAAGTACATGTTTTTGGCATTTGTGCCCTTGTGAAAACTGACTAAATTTTTTATTGTTTTATGTTTTTTTTTGGCGCTCAGCCTAACAAATGGCAGAAAAATAACACTGCGTTACACTGTGGTTTTTGTTTTGCACCTATTGGCCCAGTGCATCCAACTTCAGCATACATTTTATGTAAGGGTCTGCTTCCTCCTGCATTTTTTAAGGGTTTCCTTCCCCGGGGTAACGGCCGGTGCTGTGATGGAGATCGAACCCAGCACCTTCGGATTGTGAGCCATGTCACTTAACCACTAGCCCATGCCGTCCACATAGTTTTATGTTATTATCAACATTTAAAAAATGCTTAAGAAATCATTTGATAAGGCAGTATATGTTTCGCTTATGGAGTATACATATTTTAATGTCATGCTGTCCATATAAATGAATATTTGAATACAGCCATATACAAAAACAACATATATCATCAACTGAAACAATAAGGAAATCAGAAAGGAAGCAAAGCACATAGTAAATATTTGTAAATAGAAGGGAATGGTGGTTTTATAGCAGGCAATACTGTCACTGTGGATGCAGTAATAGAAACTTCAATGTATAAGTCTCAACATCTGTGTGATGAGATCACCAGTTCAGTTTTGCTTTGTTGAATCTCTAGCCACAACTTTTGTGTGGTGAGGTCACCAGTTCCTGTCTTTTATATGTAATCTATTGTCACAACTTTTGTGTGGTGAGATCACCAGTTCCTGTCTTTTATATTGAATCTAATGTCACAACTTTTGTGTGGTGAGATCACCAGTTCAGTTTTGCATTGCTGAATCTCTAGCCACAACTTTTTGTGTGGTGAGGTCACCAGTTTCCGTCTTCTATAATGAATCTATAGCCACAATTTTTGTGTTGAGATCACCAGTTTCTTTTATCCCTGGTTTGAATGCCATCACTCAAAATCCCATTTTCTTTTCACGTTTTCTATTATTACTATTACCATCACTACAATGTGTGTTTCCACTGCTGAGATTAACCTAAAGGATTTACAGGGGACAGGAATAAAGGCCACTTGCCTCAGTCACTGCAGACTAAGATTTATTTTCATATAAGATAGAAAAACCCAAAGTTATTCCTAGGATTTGAACACATATCTCTGCAGTTATAGACCAACATCCAAACCATTTGGTCAGCCGCTCCTCTATCTTCTGTTTGACACATCATCATCAATACCAGTCACTCCTTCCACAGCATTGTCCATTGACAACCCTTGTCTAGCAAGTCCGGTCTTGAGTTGCCCTTTCAGCCTCTCTCCAGTTGGGGTCTATGAACTGAAATTCATTTTCAGTCTTTCCTCCAGGTATTTCCTGGTCTAGCTCTCTTCCTTTTCATCTTTGGATTCCATGTCAGGGCCTGTCTGGCCACATTTGATGGTGATTTCTGTAGTGTGCATCCTATCCAACCCCATTTCCTAAATTTAATCTGTTGATCCTTTGGTTGTTAATGGCTCCTTATCCATAGATCTTCATTCCTCATCATGTCTTTCCATCTTATACCGATTATCCTCTATAGACATTTATTGACAAACTACTTGAGTTTTCTCTGTTTGGCTTTTGTCATTTTTCAAGTTTCTGCTCTGTGCAGACAACCTGACTTGACAATGGGATTCAACAAAATTAACTTGGTATTAGTAATTAATTACCAGGATTTCCATATATTATTCCATAGCAGGAATGCTTTCCTTGCCTTTTAAATGTGAAATTCTGGCTCTTACATCTCTGCCTCTGTGCCCCCTGAAGTGTCAATGGTATTACCTAAAAATGTGAAGGTGTCCACCACTTCCAGTATCCCATCTGTTATGACACACACAACATATAAGAAACGCCTCACTTAACCTCTCCATCTCTATCTACTTTCTGTTGTTGTTAGCTATGGCTTCAACATTAATTGGTGAATGTACGCTCATATCAACAAATGAGATAGTCTTTTTGGGTTTATCAGAGCATGTGAGCCATCGAAAAAAAGTAGACATCCATGATTGAGCTCTTGAGCAGTGCTGAAAAGCACTGCACTTTGAAGGAATTGCAGCCCTGCAACCAACCTGTTACATTTTGTGTTAAATATTTATTTGTTATATTTGCTATCTTTGATTATTGAAACACCATTATTGAAACTCCATTATTGAAACACCATTATTGAAACTTCATTATTGAAACACCATTATTGAAACACCCTAACATAAACATGCCCACAAAAAGAATGCTGATCAACAGTATATCCATGCCAACTCTCTGTTACCGGTGCCAAACATGGACTTTAACAAAAACTCTGGAGAGAAAGAGTGTGAGATAAGATGCTCACGGAACACAATCAACGTAAATTAGGAGAGACAGAATGCCCAATGAAGATGTGAGAAGAATAGTTGAAGCAAGACCCTGCTCTGAATATATTTATGAAGCGAGAAACAATTTGTTTGGCCACCTAATGAGAATCCATCCTGAGCAACTACCCCTGTGCGCCTATAACGCATTAAGTTCTGGTTTCCGTAACCGTGGCAGACCAAGAACTAGATGGATAGGAAATGTTGCGGATATTCTAAATCATCATAGGATGACGACTACTTCAGCGACACGTCTGGCCCTGGACAGAAAGCTACGGCTCCCCAGGAGCCTCATGGCACAAGTGGATAAGACAAGACAAGACAAGATAGCACAAGGAACTACAAACAGTACATTATTTAATATGTCCTGAGCCGACGACACAGCAGTGAATGAGCTGACAGCAGCCAGCAACTCAAAGCTGGCTGCTTGCTTCAGGGTCAGCAAATCAGAGCTGATCAAGACCCTATTCTGCCTCAAAGTGGGAGTCCTGGAACCTTGAAACAGACTGCTAAGAGAATGGGAATCGAAAAGGAGCCAAAAATGCTGTGCTGAAACTGGAGTGTTGGGCTGAAAGATGCATTACCGCAGCCTCGCTGTAAAATATGAGACAATGTCAGAAAGGAAGAAGAACATGTCTAATGATATCAGGATTATTCACTTCCAAGACTTTTTCACACCTTCCCAGTCTTTTTCACACCTTCCTACACCTTCCAAGTCTTTTCCACACCTTCCAAGACTTTTCCACACCTTCCCACTCTTTTCCACACCTTCCAAGACTTTTCCACACCTTCCCACTCTTTTCCACACCTTCCAAGACTTTTCCACACCTTCCCACACCTTCCGAGACTATTTCAAACCTTCCCACTCTTTTCCCACCTTTCCAAGACTTTTTCACACCTTCCCACACCTTCTAAGACTTTTCCACACCTTCCAAGACTTGTTCACACATTCCCAGTCTTTTCCACACCTTCCCACACCTTCCAAGACTTTTTCACACCTTCCCAGTCTTTTCCACACCTTTCAAGTCTTTTCCACACCTTCCCAGTCTTTTCCACACCTTCCCTGACTTTTTCACACCTTCCCTGACTTTTCCATACCTTCTCACTCTTTCCCACACCTTCCAAGTTTTTTCCACACCTTCCCAGTCTTTCCCACACCTTCCCAGCATTTCCCACACTTTTCCACACCTTCCAAGTCTTTTCCACACCTTCCCAGTCTTTCCCACATATTCCAAGGCTTTTCCACACCCATTTTCTCTCTCTCCCTCTATCTCTCTCTCTCTGTGTGGTTTAACCACTTCCATTTGCTACATCTCTATAATTCCCCTCACATTTTTGCTACCTCACTACATCAAACAAATTTCTGCAGGAAAACCCCACCACAAAAAAGGGATGTAATTCCTTTGACACAGGTTTAGTGGAGGCTCAATGCTTCAAATGTAATAAAAAAGACACCAACAAAAAATTAAATACAGGACAACAAGGAAAGAACATGTTGAACGCTAAAACATCATACCATGGACAATTGTCAAAAACAAAATTGATACAAAAAAACACATGAAACTGAAAGCTGTGGAGAGATGTGATCGTCTGTCGGTCCGCATAGCACAAGAAGAATATCTTTAAACTAAGAACATACACTATATCGAGTGTTGTGTTTCTATTGTTGAGACAAAAAATTACGCATTCATAAGTTTGAAATTACAAACAATATTTATTCATCCCAAAATACAAAAAATCTCCATATTAAAATAAATAGGCAAAATGAATAAAATACTTTTCTTCGGACAAGAAAAAGAATGAATAGCAACATTGCAACCTGCTAAGTATGTCACAAGGAGTAGCTAAGAAGGGTTAGGCATGGGGCCAGCTACATCATCTTGTAGAAATTTTAAACCCCTAAAATTTCAACATATATGGACAGGTCAATTAAAAATAAATATACAGCGGCATTTCAAAGGGTAACAGGATTTACAAAATTTCACAAAACGAATAACCCAGGCTTTTCAAACTCTCATGCAGGAAAGATGCATTCTTCGGAAAGGTTTTGACACTGCCCAATAGATGGTGCAGTATGCTTAAATAGGGGGGTAGAGAGGTCTAGGCTGGATGTCCCCCTCGTTAAGGAAAGTGAAGCGTCTGATTTAGCCTCCCCTTTCCAGGTGTAGAGATCGCCGCTGGATTCACTGTTCGGCTTGTTCAGGAGTTTCCATGCCAATGTCCTCTTCTACAGTATTGTGTCACCAGCAGCACCTTCATGAGGGACCCTGTTTCTTACAGAGCTTGATGTGAACGCGACCGAGTACCCGGCGGTATAACTGGGCAGGTAGATTGGCCTCATTTGCCTTGGTTGGCAGTAAATCTAAGAGAAGGTAAACTCTGACTATAAACCCAGGTAGACGAAGCGCATTAGCCTGTTCAGGCAGTTCGCCTAGCAGAGGAGGAACTCTGATTTTAAGCCCACAAGCCCCAGGGAGTGCTGTCTGGTCTTGGAACGATGAGCATATCATTGGATGTGTTAAGTAGCTAGCATCTGCGGGCAACGACTCCACTGCCTTGTGGAAACCTAAGGAGAGGGTAGGGCTACAAGAGTAAACCAGGACAGAAATTCCGAAGTGGTAGCACCTAAGGCGGATGGTTTCAAAACTGCGAACTCATTCCGACAGCTCGTGCAGATGACTGGTGCCAAATTGTTATGCTTTGCATTCTTTTGGATTACACCAGCGAGGCCGAGAGAGGGATCCTGCAGTTTGGGCAGTCCAGGGTCTCCATATCCAGCTCCCTGAGA
Organism: Ariolimax columbianus; assembly: GCA_036924085.1. NCBI lineage: Eukaryota > Metazoa > Mollusca > Gastropoda > Stylommatophora > Arionidae > Ariolimax > Ariolimax columbianus. The sequence continues at coordinate 40,117,642 of JAVGWX010000006.1, forward strand.
GGCTGCTCACAAGGTGCCACGCGCATGGTCTGCAATGACTGAGACGCCTATGAATGAATGAATGCTTAATTGGGAGAGAAGTTGTTGTGGTTGTTGTTATCGCATAGATGCTGAACAAGCCTGCTTTAGGCATCCCAATACCATTCTTATATAGATACAGGTCTTCTTCGGTTAACTTAACTTAACGTCTTTATACTGGTTTAGAAGACTCCACAGAGTCTGTGTACAACCAGTTTCATTTACATCACATTGCTCTAAAAGCTATGGGCATCCAATTTATTTTTAAATGCCTTAACTGTCCCTGCCTCCATTACCTCCCATGGCAATGCATTCCAAGCATTCACCACTCTCTGACCAAAAAAAATATTTCCTAATATCTAATCTAGACCTATCTTTAGTAAATTTGTAGCTATGCCCTCTTGTTCTTGTGGGTGGCTGTATTTTAAAAAACTTGTTAGTCTAATTTATCCATTTTTCTAATCATCTTATAAACCTGTATTAAGTCACCATGAATTCTTCTCTCTTCTAGACACCGTAACTGTAATTCTAGAATCCCACTATCAGCTTTGTCACTCTTTTTTGTATTCTTTCCAGCATGTTTATATCCTCTCTATGATAAGGACTCCACACCTGTACACAGTACTCCACTACTATTGTTTCACTGCTCCGTACAGTGTGTTGGCAATTGTAAGAATCTTTTCCTCATGTCCGCAAGTGCCTTGCACTCAATGAGAGAGAAGCATATACAAAATGGCAGTGCCCTTAGCCGTTTGCACAGTAGAGGAGCGGTGAGCAATCACTAGATTTTTGTGGCTGTAGGGTGTGAAACCTCATGAAATTCATAAAATAATGCTGAAACAGTATGGAGATGCCTGCATTGATAAGAGAAAAGTGTATGAGTGGGTAGATGCATTTGAAAAATGGAGGAATATCAATCCCTGGTGAGCCACACTCTGGTCGTCCCAGCATGGCTGTTCATATGAGAAGATGTGTTGCACTTGTGCCATTATTCGTGACAACAGGCATATTTCTTTAGAAGTTCTAGCAGGGAATTTGATGTCAGTATTGAATTCACAGATACTATTGTCAGGGAGGTTCACAAGTACCACAAGCTGTGTGCATGGTGCCTAGGATGCTAACAGATGAGCACAAGATGAATCATGTCCTCATGGCTTCTCAAAATGCTGACAACATTCAGAGATTTAGATTTCAGATCTTACTCGATCCTACATTAAGCCCTGACTTTGCTCCCTCTGACTATCATGTGTTTGGAACTTTGAAGGAAGCTCTGAGAAGATGAAGATTTGGGAATTATGGCGAGGTCAAAGTAACGGAGCATTCCTAGCTGAAGACACAATCAAAAACATTTTTTGTTCTGATGGAATTAAGAAGTTGGTGCAATGGTGTGAGAAGTGTATTGAAAAGGAGGAAGATTAGGTAGAAAGACGATGTATCATCTATATCACTAATTGGGGAAGGAAGACTAATGTCTGGTCAGGCAAAACATACTGATCAGACATGTTAGTCAGGGTCAGGCAAAACATTCTGGGCAAGACCCTCATCTTGGCTTCCTCGTAGCCCTTCCTTGAAACGGACTGTTTTCATGGCAGCCTGGCTAGCAAGGTGAGATATTAACGTGATCTTTGTAGTAGTGAGCAACATGCAGATGAAACCAAGCATAGCACAACTGCCTGGATTGGCATGCCTGGGAGGTAAGCTACGACAACCCACGACTTAGCGTCCTTTTTAGGACAAAAAGTAATCCTACTCATTGATCCTTCAACAATATCTCTAATTGAATTATACATCTAAAAAATATTTAATTTGCTGTAACTTTTTGAAACACCTGCATAAGACTCGAGCATCCAAGACAGAAGAACATCCTCTGTCAAGATAGCCAAAGCTACGATACAGAGAAAGCCACAAGAAGTCTGCATCATTGAAATTCCTGTTTTCTTCTATGAAAATCTCTAGATTTGGCAACTGGAACTTTCATACAAGGTTTGTCATCCCCAGTGGCAACACTAGACAAGCTCTATGGCAGTGTCGACAGCCTCAGGATGACCGCTGCTTTCTTCGAAAAAATTGAGGTTGACGTTTGACAGCATACGGAGAAGAAGAAGATACAAGGTTCAAACAGTGGAAAACTGCATATGTCAGGGCTGAGATGGGAAACTACAAAACTGATATCATATTAATGGCTGAAACAAAGTGGAAACAAGATGAGAGGATGGAACTGAGCACAGGGGAAATACTGCTGATATCAGGCCACAGTAAAGAGGAGATACTTTATAATGAACTTGTAGCCATAATGCTAGCAAATGAGGTGCAAAAGGCACATAAAATGGAAGGCTGCAGAACCCAGAATGATATTTGCTATTTTCAAAACTACTCAAAAGACAATACCGATCACAAGTGTTCAGCCTGCAATATTATCCCACGGGACTACATCAACCAATGAAAAAGAAGACTCAGTGATAGTAGAAAGTTAGTCTTCAAAATATCCTGATAAAAACAGAAGTACAAACATGATTTTGTGGGGGGACCAAAATACTAATCATGAGAATGATTATGTTGGTTTTGAAGAGATTATGAGGCAAACGTGGGATTAGGACTAAAATGGAGAGTTGATTATGGATGTATGTGTGCTATATTGACTGAGGAGGCAAATGTGGAATTAGGACTAAAATTAAAATGGAGAGTTGATTATGGATGTATGTGTGCTATATTGACTGATGAGGCAAAAGATGTAGCAGTGAATGAGCCAACAGCTACCAATAACTCATAGCTGGCGGCTTGCATCAGGTCAGTGAACCACAGCTGATCAAGACCCTATTCCACCTCAAGCAGCGACCCTTTTTTTCCGCAGCACGTTTGCCTTATTTCTCTATTACCAAAGGCAATGTGCGTTGCACTATATTTTGCATCTGTCGGCCCAGTGCATCTGACTTCGTCATCCATTTTATGTAAGGGTCTGCTTCCTCCTGCATTTTCTAAGGGTTTGCTTTCCTGAGGTAATGGCCGGTGCTGTGATTGGGGAACCATTCCAGCACCTTTGGGTTGTGAACTTAACCACTAGCCCACGGCATCCCCGGTTAAAAGAATAGGGATATCAGTGGCATGGCAGACCTGGCCCACAACAATGCGCATGATGACACCACTTCTGATTTAAACAGCACATACCAACCGTCAAGTTTGTAAAATTTAATTATCATCCGACTCATAGTTTCCTTAGCAGACCTTTGAAAACATGACAGGTCTGATATGGAATCCGTCAATAGTTGATCAGCGAGCGGTGATTCGGTTTTTAACAACTGAAGGATGCCGACCAGTTGACATTCACCGCAGAATGCAGGCAGTGTACGATGACAAAAAGTGTGTCGAAGAACTGGACAACGATGTTTAAAGAAGGACATGAGTTAACGAAAGATCTTCCGAGACCAGGTCAGGCGCATATTGTTGCATTAACTCTCGTCCTTCTTTAAACATCGTTGTCCAGTTCTGTTGCAGTTTGGTGCGGTTTCATTTGAACACGCCTAGTACATCAACTCTGTGCTACCAATGTCAAATGTGGTCCTAATTCAAGATAAAGGAGGGAACAATTTCCACATGTTAAATAAAATGTCCTCTAAAGGTCATCAGTCAGCAAGAGAGATCAAATGAGATATAAGGACATTAGAAATTTGGTAGGACCATGTCCTTGTGTTGGTTACATTATCAGACAGGAAATAAAATGGTTCGATCATTTCATGGGATTGTGGCCTAATAAATTGCCTCTGCTCGCAGGACAATATGGCAGATGGATATCTGATATCTGAAATACGAGTAATCCTATGATACATGCCTACAACAACAGACGCGACACACGAAGCCAAGGAAGGTCAACTTAAGCTCTCTGCAGGCTTAGCGGCACAAGTGGAAGAAAACTGAATGGAACTAAGCACTTGCTGAACCTTCTTCATCCCTTATCAGATGAATCTCCACACAAAGCTGTGTGGAAGCCTTGAAGAACTCTCCAACCTAGCAAACTTTATGCAGTGAACTGAATTTCAAGGGAAACAATAAATTAGACTATAACAAGTTTTACAAAGTACAGCAGCCTACAAGAACAAGAGGGGACAGCTACAAATTAATTAAAGAAAGGTCTAGATTAGATGTGAGGAAATAATTTTTTAGTCAGAGAGTGGTGAATGCTTGGAATGCATTGCCACAGGAAATAGTTAGGGTAGGCTCAGTTAACACATTCAAAAATAGATTGGATGCATAAAGTTATTTAAAAATCAAGTTGAGTATAAGAAACTGGTTGCAGGAGAGGACGGCTCCCCCTGGGGGCCACTCTTCCCCTTCTCTCTCTTCTCACCTCACTCTGTTTCATTTGACTCTGTCCCACAGTCACACCCTTGCACAACTTTCACACGCGCCCTCGTGGTAAAGCTCTTCCATTGCACTTTGGTTGGGCTAGCTTCTGAGGGCGCACAAACCTAGCATAGGTACATACAGATGCACACATGCATCCAAGCACTGGTTTATGCGTCCTGATATCGCCCAATTGACTACGGTCTGGGGTGGAAAATGGCGCGCCTCTGCAAGTAGAAACTAGTGAGACAAACATCTAAGCAAAAAAAAAAAAAAAAAAAGAAACTGGTTGCATGCTGATTCTGCAGAGACTTCTAAGCCAGTTTACAGAAGTTAAAAAGATGTAACAACAACAACAACAAACAGAGCGAATGAGAATAATAATAATAAACACCGATAGCACAGAAAGCAGAATTTCGACTTGTGAAATGAAGTGTTTGAGGAAGGTCATCAGTGTTACCAGAAGAGACACAACGCGGAACAACGACATTAGAAGTATGGTCGGCACTACTTCTTGGGTCGAATACATTTTCAGGCAGAAAATAAGTTGGTTTGGTCATCTCATGAGAATGCACCTTAATGTTGGTTTGGTCATCTCATGAGAATGCACCTTAATGTTGGTTTGGTCATCTCATGAGAATGCACCTTAATGTTGGTTTGGTCATCTCATGAGAATGCACCTTAATGTTGGTTTGGTCATCTCATGAGAATGCACCTTAATGTTGGTTTGGTCATCTCATGAGAATGCACCTTAATGTTGGTTTGGTCATCTCATGAGAATGCACCTTAATGTTGGTTTGGTCATCTCATGAGAATGCACCTTAATCAACTTCCACTGATGGCTTACAACGCTGGTAGATCTGGCTACAGAGCAAGGTGGTAGCCACAAACTAGGTGGATAGATGACTAAATTAATTTGGTGATTAGAGTGATAGTGCAGTGACAAGTGGTCAAATTGACCGACACAATGCACTTGGCGCAGGATAGACGACTTACGCTCCACACGACGCTGAATGGCACAAGTGGAAAGGAAACTAACTAACTAATAACACAGAAAATTGTGTGACTGTCCACATTTGGCATAGGTGCTGTGAATTTCAGACCCCTGCCCACAAATTGACTATAGGGTGTACCGACGAATGCCCGTGCAGTACTGGTAAAATGACCGCTGAACATCTGCTGCAGAACTGCCCGACATACGAGGACCAGAGAGAGCAGATGTGGCCATCACCAGTGGAACTGCAAGACAAGCTCTATGGCAGTGTCGAGAGCCTCAGGATGACCGCCGCTTTTTTCGAAAAAATAATGGTTACTGTCTGACTGCGTACGAAGAAGAAGAAGAAGAAGACCCCTGCCCGAGAGCTTGCCCAGGAATGGAACAGGCTATGATTGTACGTGAATTCTTCGTTCCTAATGTGTTTGACATTTGCAGCAGACGCAGACATTAAACAGTCATTCTATCAGTTTCAAAGATAAGCTCATTTAGTTCTTTACTAGTCTGTTGAAGTAGATGCTATTCCAGTCTGTTGTAATAGATGCTATTCCAGTCTGTTGTGGTCTATGCAAAGTTTAAAAATTACCACTGGTTCATTTATGATTAGTATAATGGTAGAGCTGTCACTTACACAGTACAAATACAGGGTTCAACTCAAATTTTTGGCACACTCTAGTTGACACAGCTGTAAATTGGTACCATCCTTACTGTTAGGAAAGGAAAGGCAGCGAAGAAGAGAACTGGCCACCCCATCTCATAAACAATCTGTGGTCTCGTACTATGAGGTCTCTAACACTTTATCCCTGACAGCAGTGTCTGCTATGGGACTACCTTTCCCTTGTAATCTCGATGCTCTGCTTCACACTTGTTTTTATATTCACTAATTATAAATTTCTTGGTTTTCGTCATAAGCTACATGTCTAGTAGATTCACATTAAATCAACATCTTGCCACATGAACTGACAAAAAAGCATCAACAAAAATACACCAACATTAAATAGCCGCGATGTTGTTGTAGCTAGTGTCACTCGTACTTGAGTTAGGCACTCTTGACAGCTTTCTTCGGTGGTAGGTTACAGTGGTTCTCCTCACATCCTCAGGCATAATTGAAAAGGTGGACTGGAGTCCTCCTGGTTGTGGTGTAATCTGAGGCTTCTCGGTGAGCTCCCTACTAATGTGATCAGCGTACCAATCCCCACCTTGTTAGCCAGGCTGCAGTTTAACAGCCTGTTTCCAGGAAGAACTGCTTGGAGGTGAGGTGTTGTCTTGATGAGTATGTTTCACCTGGCCCAGACTAACATAATCTGATCAGAATGTTTCATCTGACCTTGGATATTATAGTCTGATCAGTATCTTTCACCTGACCTTCACTAACATAATCTGATAAGTATGTTTCACCTGACCCTGGCTATCATAGTCTGATCAGTATGTTTCATCTGACATTCACTAACATAATCTGATCAGTATGTTTCACCTGACCCTGGCTATCATAGTCTGATCAGTATGTTTCATCTGACCTTCACTAACAGTCCGATCAGTATGTTTCACCTGACCCTGACTAACATAATCTGATCAGTATGTCTCACCTGACCCTGACTAACACAGTCAAATCATTTAGCCTAAGATGATCTACTTTCACTCGAAGTGAAGTTGACCGCAACTACTATGACTGACTCCTTCCCAGGAAGCCTGTATCCAAGCATTTGCAAAGGCGGTATCAAAAGCTATGGCATTACATGAGAATGTTGCTAGTCAAATACACAACCCTCTGTCATTTTTGCAAACATGTTTGGCAGATTACAGTTGTTCTATTCTTTCCACCCAGGTATGATTTGGATGTTAATACAACTGTACTGATATAAAAATGAAATGCACGCGAAACTGGCACAACTGCACTCCGGGTTAATACATAGGTACTCGCTCTCTTTCAGTAGATGATGGCAAATGGAGTGGATATTGGTGGTCCCTGGTACTGGACAGAACTAGCGACAATGGACATATTTACATATCACGTAACTCAGAAGAACAGTTACACCAGGTGGTTGAACAGGCAAAGACATCAAAAGCAGAATGAACAAAGTCAGAATAGCCTTTGCTCGAGTAATCAATGTTGAAAAATCTCTGAGGCACAGCACAAGCACTAAACTAAGAATTCGCAAGAGTTGTGTACTTTCTGTGCATATGCTGTCCATGAAGATGCCATCAGGCATGATGCTCACTGACAGCTTTATCAGTCACTCGGCAACGTATGCAAGAGGGACATGAAGTCATGTGACATCCCATCTGAAGGCTGGGAAACGATTGCTCAGGATCGAGCTATTTCAGTTGGAAGGGGCATAGTGGCTGCTGACGCTCGTAGAGGCCGTCTGCTGCAGAGAAAAGAGAAAGACACCTCGACCAGTCAGCCTCCTTAGCATAGTTGTACGATCTGTGGCAAAGACTGTCACTCGCGTTTCGGTCTTTACAGTCATAGAAGACAGTGTTGAAATACAGGAGAAGTAGCAGGAAAATTCACAGGCTGCCACACACATAGTCTACAGAGACTGAGACATCAATGATGAAACACAGGAGAGGTAGCAGGAAAATTCACCGGCTGCCACACACAGTCTACAGAGACTAAGACATCAATGATGATAATGGTGATGTATTGTGTGAAGCGGCAGTTTGAGAATGAAGAAGAAGAAGAAAACTGGTTCACACTTTAATTTTTTTTGTTTTTGCCTTTGCCATATTTCTTTATTCCCCAAGGCGGTGTAGATTGCACTAAGGTTTTTATTTTGCGCCTGTCGACCCAGTGCATTCAACTTTAGCATGCGTTTCATGTAAGGGTCTTCTTCCTCCTGGATTTTCTAAGGGTTTGCTTCCCTGGTGGAATCAAACCCAGCACCTTCAGATTATGAGCGGTGTCACTAAATCACTAGCCCACGCTGTCCCACACACTGGAATTGAATTGACAATGTCTTAGAAAGAGAATATGACACCATTACCCGATCCGCCATGGGGTAAATCCAGATGAAAATAGAAAGAAGGGCTGACTTAAGACACCTTGATAAAGAACCACAGAAGCCAAAATGGCGATCATAAATCAGAGCTGGGACACCTCACGAAAGATGGCTGCAGACTAAGTGAAGTGGAGGTAGTGTGCTGGTGCCCTTAAAGACGCCATCAGACATGATGGTCACTGACCGCTTTATCAGTTACTCACCAAGAATCTAAAAAGAAGACCATCCAAAAATGAAATGTAAGCCCCGAAAGTAGTAGCACTAAAATATGGCATCAGATAGTACAGGACCCAGAGCTTCAGGAGGAACCTGCTGACGGACATCACTTACCCTACTCACTTTGCTTCAGGAGGAACCTGTGACGGACATCACTTACCCTACTCACTTTGCTTCAGGAGGAACCTGCTGATGGACATCACTTAACCTACTCACTTTGCGTCAGGAGGAACCTGTGACGGACATCACTTACCCTACTCACTTTGCTTCAGGAGGAACCTGTGACGGACATCACTTACCCTACTCACTTTGCTTCAGGAGGAACCTGTGACGGACATCACTTACCCTACTCACTTTGCTTCAGGAGGAACCTGTGACGGACATCACTTACCCTACTCACTTTGTTTCAGGAGGAACCTGTGACGGACACCACTTACCCTACTCACTTTGCTTCAGGAGGAACCTGTGACGGACATCACTTACCCTACTCACTTTGGAAGACAATAAATAGTCTTCGAACTAAATAAATGGGGTCTCTCGGACAGCGATAGATGTGACTGCAATGCGGTAAAAGATGCAGGCCATCTGATGATTTGTCCCAACCTTCCAGATGCATGTGACTAGAGTGACATGCTGAAGGCGAGCAACAGGGCAATTCAATTCATTGAACACTGGATGAACGCTACATGACGTAGTGCTTGGATATGGAAAGTTAAGTAAGTAAGAACAACTAATATTACTGCAATCCAGGCAGGTACATAGGCATTCTTTCGCATAAAGCCACGGTAAAGGGAATGATATTGACGGCCCCCCAGTAAATCAATGAGTGCACAGATTTCAGGCATCCCTCTCTACATGATCAACATTAACCTTCCTGCAGTCTGTGGAAAGTCGATTCTTCAAATGCAATGTCGTCTAAACTTAAACTACGAGGATAAGTCAGTAAGTAGGTCATCCACTGATATGGCACTGCTGAAAAATGTAGTTGGTAGTTTCTAAACTTGACTTAACATCTTCATTCTGGTTTAGATGACTCTGCAGAGTCTGTATATAGCCAGTTTCTTTTACATTCACGCGATCTAAAAAATCCTAAGTGAATCCAATCTATTCTTATATGCATTAATTGGCTTTTTGTGACAATGCATTCCTAGCATTCACCACTCTCTGACTAAAAAAATTATAAAAATATTTCCTGGCGTCAATAGATGGCAAAACCACCAAGTTTTGTGATTACTGTAGGTAACAAACACTAGGTGTCACATGCACAGCTCACATACAAAGCTGCATCCATGCACACAGTGCACAATCAAAGAACAGTTTGCGTTTGTGCGTTTTTGTTTGTTTGCAAAAGGACTTTCTGCAAAGAACATTCATAAGGAAATATTTCCTGTATTTGGTGAGAATTTTCTGTAGCGCAAAGCAAAGCGTGCATAACTGGGTCAATACATTTTCTCAAAGATGCTAACATATTGCTGATGAAGTCCATCTCGGTTGCCCTATTCAGATTGCATTAGAAGCACCTGTGCGGCAAGTGGTGGATGATTCAAGTCAACAAGTGGGTAATGACAGACAGTGTAGCAACTGTAATAGGATGTTTGCATGGTTTATAGCCTTCAACATAATGCATCATTGATTAAATTCACAGAAAGTGTGCTCACATTGAGTACCCACAAAACTGACTAACAAACACAAAATGAACGAATGTGTCTGTCGCAGCATTGATAAAGAGATGGGATAAGTATATTATTGTTGGTGGAAATTATGTTGCAATTTATGGGACAATGTAAATGCAATAATAAATGGTTTTCAAGTTCATTTTTCACAGTTTTAAAAAAATAAGCCACTTTACTGACTTGCCCTAGTATCATTAAAAAATGTATTCCCATTGCTGAAGGTCCACTGATAGTATTTATGAGGCTGAGGAATAAAGGTTGCTTGCCCCTGCAGTAACCCGCATTGCACATGTTAGGTTGTTATTTTACCTCAGAAAGTACAAAAAAACCGATTCTGTACCAAGATTTTGAACAAATGTCCTCAAGGGCCAGGAAGTGCAGACATCCAAACCACTAGGCATGTCTTTCTGTGAAATGTCACCATCTTACAGAAAGTTGTTTGGACTTTCCTTTCATATCTGACCCACTTTCAGATCAAGGATGTACATTTTATCATTGCTGTTCTTCATCTTTGATCAACTGTTGGAATGCTTCTAGGCTGGTAAGTTCACGAAAGGAGACTGTGTTTCAGACCTTCTCTGGTCCCCCAAAGCATAGTCGCTCCCCCGAACCATACTGTGTCTCTTTGGTCTGTATAAGTGGGGCAGTCCTGCAGAATATGTTCTGATGTTTGAATGCGTGTTCCACAATTGTACGTGGCGGTGTCTTGGAGACTCATTCTGTGGAGGTGGGAATTGAGTCAGCAATGTCCCGTTCTGAGTCTGAAGATCTTTGTCTGCCCATCTCTGCCCAGTTTGTCTATGCTGTCATTTTCTGACTTGTATTCTTTGTGCGGGTCTCTCCATTCCATCCACATTGATTTTGATGAGTATCTTTGCTTCTTTATAGCACTGTAGATGGCAGCTCTGCATGCCGCCACTTTCGGCTTTTGCTAGCTCATCTATTTTCTCGTTTCCAAGGATCCACAGTGGGCCGGAATCTACTGTAGGATCAGATCTGTGTTTTGGGACAGCAATACGATGTAGTATTTTATTTCATTTGAGAGCTGATCTATTTGGAGCTTGAGATGGCTTGGAGTACGCTCCTGGAGTCTGTTAGAATGAATGTTTCCAGAAGTAATCATAATGTGAGTAAATTACATCTGGCTACATCCCCGAAGTGGTACTTGAGAAGGAAAGAATAAGACCACTGTAATCTGACAAGCATATCATAAATGGTGACTTCTTCTTCTTTATCCAGTCTTCAGAAATAAAAATATTTACTTTTCTATATAATGTATCATAGATGGGGCCTTGTTTCTAGATCTTTCTTTAAAACTCTGAAGACTGTGTCATACTCAATAGACTCTAAGCCTATGTGAAGAGTGAAATGTGCAACATCCAATGTGAATGAGATCACAGCAGTTAGCAACTCATAACTGACTCCTTGCATCAGTGAATCAGAGCTGTCCAAGAATCTATTCCGCCTTCAAGGACCAGACTTGGAAATATGCTTCATCTCCCAATTTGGCTAAGAGAATAAGGGTCAAAGAGGGAAGGCAAACCAGGCCCAAAAAATGTGCCTTATTGAAGCCTGATGTATCGGACCAAAATGTGAAGATATTGCAGCCTCGCTGTAAACTACTACACAATGTAACAAAATGCCATTTTCATAAATCAACAAAGAAGAAGATGAAGAAGAAAAAATGTGGAATGTGAAATCTGCAATGTGAAATTTAGAAAGCCATGAGTTTGATATTCTTCTGTTATAAAGCGGTTGGTAAAAGTCAACTAAGGAGATTTGTGCATGGTACAACCAACCTCATCATGTAAAAACAAATTTCTACAGAAACCACCACTAGAAGAGCACATGTACAATAAAATCTTGCGTATAATACACACAAATTTGTACTCATTTTGTCCAGCTAAAACTCAGGTGCATATTATACAAAAATTTAAAAAATACATAATTTTCTGTGACAAAAGTAACCTACATTGGAATGTTTGTCACAATTTGACAGTGAAAGTGGCCGAAATTAAATGTGCCATGTATTTTCTTATATGACATTTAAAAAAAACGAATTTCCCACTCTTGGTCCTTAATCTGTTTTGATTTTTAGCTTGGTTGTGAAGTTCGTCATTCTATTTTTTTGAGCACTAAAAATGAAATTGAGAAAACGTTATACCACAGCAGAAAAGCTCTTAATGGTCAATTATTCAAAATCTAATGGCAGTCGGTCGGCTGGTTGATATTTTCCCATTTACAATTAGCGAACATACGGCATCTGTGACCTTGCACAAATTGGAAACACCAATCAAACGACTATGGCTTTCGATATGACCTACATCAGGTCCGTAGACATGAAAGGCATAAAAACTGTGTCTATACTGTACGTTCAATATGATACGAGAAGTCCCATTTCACCGTTATGTTAGTGTGTACTGCAGATGGAGGAAAATTATCACCTTTCACAATTTTTAAGAGAATGAGAACAAATTTTTGAAAGGTCAAAGTTGTTATCTGTTGTAAATGAAATGCATGGTTAAGTGATGGTAATCACACATATACTACTGGTGGCAGTATGGGTCAATTGACTCTCACAGATGTTTTAGAGTGGGTACTTGCTGTCTCGAAGGAATTAGATACGACTATAACTCAACAAGGCGTCCTCAAATGTTATATTTTGAATAAACTTGAGCGAGGACAATATTTTATGGGAGAAAGATTTTAAAATCTTTATATTATAGACAAAATTTCATTTTACCATAACATTTTGGGCCAAAACAAGTACACATATTATACGCGAGTGCATATTATACGCAAGATGTTACGGCGGGTGCTTTGATACAGACTTCCTGCAAGACAATCAATGTACAAGACAAAACTTTGACTTCCAATGTAACATATATTTACCAAATTCAAAAGCATAATTTATATATGGTTAAAGAGATACAAGACTATGGCGATATTAACAGGAAATAAAGCACAAATGGAACATTCTTCAATCGACAAATTGCTTTTACAAATCAGTATATTAAATTGCCCATTAAACTGATTCACTCCATTGAGTTAACATATTAGATCTTGATGTTTGCTAGAAAGATTAGGATTTGAAAAGATTATTTTTGGTTCAAGCCACACATACTTGATTCACTAAGTTCAGAGACAGATTTTTTTCTCGCAAAACCTTAGTACGTAGCAAGGTGATATTCAACTAGTTCATGTGACAGCTATGTGTCAAACCGGAAGTTGGTATCTTCACGTATATGCTGTATGGAAGCCTATAAATGAAGGTGACCTTATAGTGCTTGTCGCATATTAAAAATGGATGGTAACATTCAACAACGTGTGTGCATTGATTTTTGTTTTCATTTTGTAAAAACTGGTTCTGAAACTTTCAAAATGCTGAAATCAGGTTTAGGAGAGTCCTGTTGTCCTGTCTAAGTAAATCTAAAACATTTGAGTGGTATTTCCATTTCAAAAGTGGACACCAATACTTTGAAGATGACCCCCGTCAAGACAGACCATCCACCTTCCTCACTGATGAGATTGTGTGCAAGAAATCATATGAGCTGACCGACATTTGATTATCAGAAAAGTTGCTGATGATATTGAAATATCAATTGGTACGTGCCATATAATCGTAACTGAAGATTTGTACATGAAACGGGTGACATCAAAACTCATGCCACGCTTCCTGACTGAAGATCAGAAGTACGATCAGGTGTCCATTTGCACTGACCTTTGTGAGCAAGCAAAAAAAACTTCGCAAATTTCATGCCCTCGATAATCACTGGTGATGAAAGCTTGGTGTACGAATACAGCCCTGAAACAAAGCAAATGTCATCATCTCCTTGGCCAAAGATGGCGTGACAGGTCATCCAATGCCACGACCATCTTGATTGCACTCTTCGACATTGATGGGCTGGTTCATCATTAAGAGGTCCCTAGAAGACAAAGACAAAGTGTCAATGTTTAATTCTTAAAAACAGTACTACAATGGCTCCGCGACGAAGCCCTGAGAAGTGGTGCACAGGCAGTTGGATTTTGCGTCATAGGTCTGTTACCACAAATGCATTTTTGATGAAACATAACGTTTCATTGCTCCCACAACCTCCATACCCATCTGATCTTGCTCCATCTGACTTTTCTTGTTCTCGTAAGTTAAAAAAAGCAACGAAAGGTCACCAATTAGATTCTTCTTCTTTCGTTTGCTTGGAGTATGTTGACATCTGCAAAGTTGTCTCTTGTATGAACCTCACTGTCTTCTGCCACTTGGAGTATGTCTATATCTGTAAATTTGTCTCTTGTATGAACCTCACTGTCTTCTGCCACTTGGAGTATGTCTACATCTGTAAAGTTGTCTCTTGTATGAACCGCACTGTCTTCTGCAGCTCACACATAGGTCCAAATAGTTTCCCTTCCAGTGTTGTTTCTCTTGGCCAGTATGTCCACCTCAGTATCTCATACTCTGGACAGTCCTGAAGTATATGCTCCGCAATCTGGGGTGCCTATCCACATGTACACATACTTGAGCTGCCAATCGTACATTTTGTATACATGTGGCTGCGGAGTCGGTTGTGTCCCGTTCTGAGGCGCAGTATGACAATCTGCTCTTGCCTACTTATATTATGATAGTCATCTTGTATTTATGTTGGAAGCTCTCTCATTGATTTAATCATCTTTTTCTTTTGATGGTATTTAACTGGTACATCTAGTTGCTTATCTGCGGCACCTTCCCTCGCCAGTGTGTCAGCTCTCTCATTTCCTCGTATTCCGCAGTGAGACGGTATCCACTGCACCGTGATTCTGTGCTGGTTGCTCAATGCTGTCAATAAAACTTGTAGATCTGACAGCTTCCCGAATGATAGTGCTTGGAGTACTAATTTTGGATCTGTCAGAAATACCACAGGATATAGGCCAAGGTTGGTGTTCAGCAATTTTTCCGTCACCAATCTCATCGCTTGTATCTCTGCATCATAATGCTGTTGGTGCTGCAACTGTTTCCATAGTGTTATTTTGGTTTTCTATATACACTCCTGCTCCTCCACTCTTGACTGCATTCTGTGCTGACCCATCTGTGTATACTCGGACCCAAAGATCCTGTGGATATTCTCCATCCAAGAAACTGAGAGCAATTGTCTTATGTTGCACACTGCTCTGTTCCTCCTTGCCTAGTATTCCCTGAATGGTTGTTTAGACTCGTACTGATAGTCTATACTGCTCTCTCCAGGGTGTTTGTTCTAGCACAGTTGTTAAAGGAATGTCAATTTCAGGCAGTTCCGTGGCGTGTCTACGAAGTCGTTTGGCTTGGTGTACAAAACTACATCTTTTCAATTGTCCCATTGCTAAGTCCTCAAATCTATCCTTCATTGGGTGACTCGGCATACAATTGAACTTTTCTGCCTGTGTTAGCACCTTTCTGTCTCTACATTCCCCTGTACTTGCATCCTCCCAAGTTTCTCCATCTCCACTGTAGGTGCTGATTTCATTGCCCCTGTAATAAGCCTTAACGTCTGATTTTGTTTCTGATTCGATGACATTGCGAGATTCAAGACAACGCGACAAGATAAATGGGGGCTATTACAAATAGTGCTTACCAGAGATGCTTCCTTCAGTGGCAGGAACGTTGTATACAATCACAAGGGAACTACTGTGAAGAAGATAGAGCCATCAAGTCTGTAGGTCTACTTATTCACTCCCCCAAAAATGTGTTGTGGAACTTATAGAACAGATATATAATTCTATATAAATGCTATATAATCTTGCTAATCTGAACTTTTCTCTACACAAAGTTTCATGAAGTTTAGACATGGTCTTTCTACCAGATGTCTGGATACATTTTTTCATTTTCAGAATTTTAATTGATAGCTTGTATTTTCATAAACTGTTTGAGGGATGACAATTTTGAAATGAATTTTACTACTTTACCTGTCTTCAGTAAAACTGCAGGTATGTAAAACTCAAAACGGTATCTAGATACACATTGTAAGGATATTTAGATTAATTAATAAAAAAGGTGAATCAAGGGAGTTAAACTTTGTCAATGTTTAAAATACAAATGTCCCAATTATTCCCCTTATGCACATATTCATCCCCTGTATCTGAAAAGTCTATACTTCCTAGTATTCCATTTGCAACTGTGAACAGTTTGGGATATAATGTTTAATACCTCAGTGAGACTTTATAGAAAATAAGCATGGCATCAAATTTGTGGTATCGTGCTGGAGTTAACCATCACGAGAAAAAATGTGTCCTGAGGTATCCCAAAATGTTCAGGAGTGAATAGAGTTATATTACAGATAAATATCTTCAGTTGAAAACTTGAGAGTAGATAAGGTTTGACACTCTTTCATCATGAAGCAGAGTATCTGTGGAGAAGCTTTGACTCGCAGTTGTCACAAACTCTAACTGGCTTAGAAGATGAAGGAAGCGGCATTTTGTTGTCTGAGCATTCAGCGCAAAATATGTCACCACAGCTTCGGCAGTGGTGCTGATGGAAGGAACAAAAAATGGTTAATTTACATGTTAAATATAATATATCTAATAATATTATAATATATCTAGTTATTTTATGAAATATAATATATTTATAGGTCTTGACAAATTTTAAGGTGGCTTACTAGTCAGTCAAAAATGTCACCAGTCAGCGTGGTCGGACTACAGTTCTGCAATTTATGTTAACAAATTTAAACTAGGCACTAATTCACCTTTACTTCTTCACAATAATGTGTACCAAACTAAAATATATTACTTACACAGTATTAGTCTATTTGTTCTTAAAAAAAATGCACTGCTGGCCAAGGCATGAACATTCTTGGTAGTTTTAGCACTGTAGTACCATTTATCGATGGCTTTAGTAAGTTTCAATTGTGGCAGCGGAGGTCCATTTAGATCCACCATCATGAAGTAGGTTTTGTACAATCTATTCGAACCGTAATATCACTAATAATCATGCGAGAGTTATGTAGTAACTATTTAATATGTAATTAACCATTAAAAACAGATTTTTTCCACCCGTCAAGCAAACAATTTTACTAGTCACAGATGAGCAGACAAGCGCTTTTGTCAAGCCCTATATATTTAGTTATATTATAAAATATATAAAAACGCATGTATAAATGATATATAAGTTATGGCCACACGTCCTTCATCAAGGACAAAGAATGAATAAAAAATAATAAACAAATAACAACCGGCCATGATGTAAAATGAGCGGTTTAAGTTTGCTGCCATAACAAGATGTGCCAGGAAAGTGTGAGACACAGTATGCCAGTTATGAAACAGAGTGGACAAACAAGAAATGCTCAATATGAATGCATTGGCAAAAATGGAAGAAACAAGAACAAATCACAGAAAACAACAAAAAAACCACAATAAACATAACAAATATCAAGAGACACGCATATTCAAAGAAATGAGCACACAAATGAATGAATAAACAATAATAAGTGAGAGATATGAAGAAAGAAAAAAGGAAGGGAAAAGAGGACGACATGAAGAGGAAAGCCTATGAAAACATTTTGAAATGTATTCAAACCTTGAGGAAAATAAAATGATTCTGAACTTTAATCTATTTATTATATAAAATAAAATATATCTAGCTATATTATGAATATAATACATTTACTTACATTATGAAATATACAATATCTAATTATATTAGTAAAATTGGGTAAGATGGAGAACATGGAGTAAAATTGGGTAAGATGGAGAACATGGAGTAAACAAATTGGGTAAGATGGAAAACATGGAGAAAACAAATTGGGTAAGATGGAAAACATGGAGTAAACAAATTGAGTAAAATAGAGAACATTGAGTAAAATTGGGTAAGAACAACATGTAACAAAAATTGGGTATGAAGGACAACATGGAGCAAAATGTGGATAAGAAGGAGAACAAGAAGCAAAGGTAGGGGCAAGAAAAATTAAAAAAACAGGAACGAACTGATACACCAAACTACTCACTTTCCGTCTAGCCAGAGAGAACTCCTTAGAACAATGTTTACAATGGGTGGCTGTTTTGTCAGTGGCCCAATGAGCTTCTCTTTGCATGGCACTGGCTTCCCGCATGTCTTCAACCTTGAGCTTGGATCTAACAGTCAAATACGGCATCGTTATTTTGGTCACATTTCTGTGGCAATATATTATTGACAAGCTCCAATTGACCCAGTTGTAAATGGAAATATTCCTCCAGGCCTAGTAAGCCGCAGGAAGTCTAAAATACCTACTACGGATAGCCGTTAGCCTTTGGCTACCTGGCAACAGACATTAACATGCCCGTTTGAATACCAGGATTCCAAGTATTCCAAGTAAGTAAATAGAAACCTGGCTTATTGTCAGGAAAGGAAAAGCAACAGGAAATGGAAGTGGTCAACTCACCTAATAAACACTCTGTAGCCTAGTAAAATGAAGTTTCTATCTTTAAAAAAAGTTGTTAGTTACCCATCGCAAGCGAAGATGGCGACATCATCGGATGGTTGTCTTGAAGATGTAACTTGCGCTGTATTTGGATTATAGTGAGAAAGAAGCTGTTCTGGTCATCAACCTCACTCTCTAGTCCCGAACTACCTTGGGCCAGTGGCAAGACATAAGTCAAGACGACTGGAGGTAATTTAGGATACAGGCACTCTGGTCTCACCTCTCTTGAAACCTGTGGGACTAGAACCCACGCCGTTTCTGTTAATCGCTTTGAGAGGCAAGTGCCTTACCTCTCAACCACAAGTCTCTGTCAGTTCATCCCTGACAGCGTCTGCTTTTGGAGGTGGAGGTGGGGAGTGGACCCACTCTTTACTTTTTACAGTAACAACGAGAGTATCCTTCTTGGCTTTCAATTCTCTTCGCTCAATATGAAATCCAGCAACATTCTCCATTGAAAATGAGTATAGGCTGTTCAACACTAATGTAAAGTCAATTCTGTGATATGGCTTGGAAACATGGCATGTGACAAAAGTATCACATTCAGACAGCAGACCTTCATCAACAGATGTCTTCAATACCTATAGATCCAGATTTAGGCATTAGCTACAGTTTAAGGCCTCACAATCTGCAGAGGCCTAACAAAATTGAAGAATATAACGCAAAAGCAGTATTACAACTGGTCTGATGGTATTAAATTGTTCACGAGAAAGGTTATTTTCACAGCTAAAGAAAATAAAAAATGAACTGAGAGCAATCAGGTCTCAAGAAAAACTATCTGCACTAAGCATCATGTGCATAGAAAGCGATAAACTGCTTAGCATATGGCTTGGCTTGGCTTCGTTCGTTCTCAATCTCCCGCTACCAAACCCTGAAAGGGCTTAAGTAGCAGAATGTAGTCCAGAGAAAGGAATGCGCTGTGTCGTAGTTTACAGCTTGACTGCGATATTTGCACCTTTTGGTCCAACACATCCGACTTCAGCAAGCATTTTTTGAGAAGTGGTTAGCATTCCCTCTTCGATCCCTTCTCCTTAGCCAGTCTGCCCTGCTGCAGCCTGTTATCCAGGATCACTGCGTGGAGGTGTAGAAGGGTCTTGGCAGCTCTGGTTTGCTGGCCCTGATACTAGCAGTCAGCTATGAGTCGCTGACCACTGCAGCTCATGCGCTGTTCAGCATCTTGATCGCCTTAGCATATCATTTAAGGACTAAATTCACAATTTTGATTGGGAAATCAAGAGAGAAAATGTTTTGAGCCCAACTGATATCATTCCCTAGTGGTCTGTTGGAGTCTTTGTGTATGACAAAGACAAGAAAAGAACCACTGCCCCACAGGGAGAATGCCGTAACACTAAATGTGTGACAATGCATAACACCGGCCATGGTTAGGTTGTTTCTTAAGAGCAGCATAGTTGGCGCCTAACTGGCTGCGGGTCTACTTGCTCTATTGAGTCTATTAAGATGGAGTCCCACATCGGTTAACCACCCTCCGTGGCCCTTGTCCCAACTCAGCAAAGTAATAAGCTGCTCAAGCCTAGCCCGCAAAGCAGGAAATCCTCCTCGTGGCTACATCCAGCTCACGCCAGAGGTGGGACCTGCATAGGGGCATCTGCCACTGTAGAAGTACAGGTCGACTAAGACTAATATTATTTCTCTGATTATACAAACAAGATCATCATTACTTAATGTAATAAAAGGACTATTAATACTTATTTTGACAGCTTTTTGTATATATATTAATATATGTTAAAACTATTTTAATAATTAATCTAAGTATTGTTCCAAGTTGGTATACTCTATTATAATATAGGATAGAGATCAAGGCAACCAAATAATAAATTTGTAATCAGCAAATATATTTATTAGAAATTAATTTGTAATATGTCTTGCTATTAAATTCTTCTTCTTTGATCAACTGGTGGCATGCTTCTACCCTGGTGAGGTTCATCAAGGAGACTGCGTTTCAGGTCTTTTTTAGCATCGTTACTTCCATGGGCCAGACAGCCTCTCTTTGGTCTGCATAAGTGGGGTAGTTTTGCAGGATATGTTCTGGTGTTTTCTTGGATGCTCCGCAGTCACACGTGGCAGTGTCTCTTAGACCCATTCAGTAGAAGTAAGTCTTGAGTCTGCAATGTCCCTTCCTGAGTCTAAAGATCTTTGTCTGCCTATTTCTGCCAAGTTTGCCTATGCTGTCATTTTCTGGATTGTATTCTTTGAGCTGGTCTCTCCATTCCATCCTCATGGATCGTTTGATGAGTGTGTTTGCTTCTCTATAGCTCTGTGGATGGTGAGTATGCATTCTGCCACTTCCAGCTGTTCTGAGTTCATCTGCTTTCTTGTTTCCAAGGATCCCACAGTGGGGCGGAATCTACTGTAGGACTAGATCTGTTTTTTGGGACAGCAACTAAATGTTATATTTTATTTCATGTAAGCTTGCTATTAAATAATTAAAGGGCAGAGCTATTTTAAAGTTTTGTGAGACCTTCTGTGTAATTTTTTAAACAAAGGGCCTCCAAGGTTTATATAGTGTAAGACCTCAACAAGCCTAAATCCAGCACTGGTTGCATATAATTAATATTAGATGGCCAGTGATAATAGGAAACATAGATCTGTGCCAAAGAACATGATCACTACAGACAGTACATGCCCTAAAAAAGATGCCTGACAATATAACCAGACATGAGGGTAGGAGGAAAGTGGGGGAAACTGGGAGCACCTAGCAAAGAATGGTAGAAGAGCAGGCCAGTGCAGTTGAGGGTCTTGTGGGCAGATCTCAAGAACACAGCATCAGAGTAGGAATAGATGGACAGCATCAGGCAACAATGGAAGGTTGTGCATAGAGTTGGCAACCTCACCATCTCTTTTTCTTCTTCTTTGTTTGTCTTCAGATGTCTACTTCAATGACTCTAACAAAGGCAGCAGTCAATTCAAGTGCACTTCCATACAGTACCCCATCATGGAAGGACACTGGTTGTTATCACTAATGTATGATGGGCACGATTGAAACAGGTGTTCTTCTGTCAAGGGGGCTGTGCCACAGGTACAAGGGTCCGTATTGCCAATAATGAATTTATTATAAAGATGACATCTCAGTCTGTTATGTCCTGTGCGCAGTCGGACAATGAACTAATGAATGTCGACAAAATAATTGTGCATGTAGATCTCTGGACGCTCATACACACCTGGCAATGACAAGGCAGACAGACTAGCAAAGAAGGGATCAAGACAAGAACAGCCACAACTCTATAAATAGCCAAACAGCTCATAAGAACAGCAAACAAAAAAACTTGGCTAAATAGATAGGTCATGGGAAACACAGGGAGGGATATGTCATCTGACATATGGCAATCCCCAATACAAATGATAGTATCATTCAACTCACAAGGAAGGATCAGAGCACCATTTTCCAGCTGAAAAACCAAACACATCCCACTTAACAAGCACCTAAAAAAATCCAAGCACAACACACTCCTGAGTGTCAGCTGTGTACATACCCATATGAAACCATTGATCATCATCTATTTGAGTGCTCCGCGCTCATCGATGCTAGGAAAATCCTTCTTCCTCCAAGACCAGATAAATGGAACACTTTGTAATGATACTAAACAAAAAACTAACACGTGCAAATATCATTACATGACATTGGGTTTAAGGGCGCTCATCGATGCTAGGAAAATCCTTCTTCCTCCAAGACCAGATAAATGGAACACTTTGTAATGATACTAAAACAAAAAACTAACACGTGCAAATATCATTACATGACATTGGGTTTAAGGGCATGAGCTCGGATGTTGTTGAATTCTTTATAACATCAAAAAGAAATAATAAGATCAATAATAAGCAGTATTTCAACCAACTCTGTTAGCAGAGTCAAATATGGACATTGACTAATACACGAATGACAAATATAAATCAACATGTGAAGTGAGGACAGGAAATAAACAGACATAAATTGGAAACAAAATCATTTATAGACAACAGAAACGTGCATAACAAGAAGGCTTCAAAATGTGACTGTAGCAAGAGCCTACAACACCAGACAGCAGGACTTCAGGAAGACCTTGAAAAGGATGGAACAACATTGTAAAATAATATCTACAAAGACATTGATTAAAATAACGGACACACATATAGCCCACAAAAGAAGATTGCATCTCCCCATGTTGCCTAATGACATTGCGGACACATGAGATGAGTTGATTATGAAATGACAAGATTACATGCTGGCAACAAAACAGAAAACATACTCGCTGAGATGTGATCCTAGTTCAGCTAGAGCCCTTTCTTGTTCTTGACATTGTGTCCGCAGCTCCTCATGTCTGGCTATCATCTCAGAGTAGTCCTGGAGAAAGTCACACAAAATACAAGTGCAGATAAATGTAAATACTAGTTCAACAGACATTATGTGGACTAGTTTGATCAAAATATGAGAACCATTGAGAGAGGAAGAGAGCTTGCACAAACAGAAATACGAGAACAACTGTGAGCAGAAAACTAGTGTGATAAATGTATGAGAACTAGTGTGAAGAAAATATGAGAGATAGTGTGAAGAAAGTATGAGAAATAGTGTAAAGAAAATATTATAAATAGTGTGAAGGAAGTATGAGAATTAATATGAACAACCAATATTTAGCATTTCTGAAATAGACTTTAAACAGCCTATAATTAGAAAATGACAACAAGAGTGAAAGAAATGAACATAAATTACAATGACATAAATGAGCACAGCTTGGTCAGAAAAATATGCACAACCCTAAAAAATTTAAATGAATCCAGAAAATTCACATGAGAAATGAACAAAAAAACATGTGACCAACACTGAACAAAATATAAAAATATTCCTTGTAAACAAATGTATAAGATGCACTAAAAATAAATTTCACCAGACCAACTCTAAAAAAAAGTCATAAGACCCACTAAGTAAAAATTCATAAGACCCACCCAATTAAAAATCACCATAAGACTAACTCTAAAACAATCATAAGACCCAGCAAACTAAAAAGTACATAGAAAACACCTAAATAAATATTCATAAGGCACCTCCCCCCCCCCCCCCCCCCCCCCCAATATATATCATCAAACCACCAAAGATTAATTAAACAATCATAAAAATCACTCAAAAATAAATCAGAAGGCTCAGAAAAAACTCATAAATCCCACCAAAATATTAAATCACAATATTAGCACCCCCTCCCCCCTCCCAAGGAACACAAAATCATAAAACCCACTCTAAAAGAAATAAGAAGAATAGCCATAAAAAAATCATATGACACACCAAACTAAAAATACACAAGACCCACCAAACTAAAAATACACAAGACCCACCAAAACTAAAATACACAAGACCCACCAAACTAAAAATACACAAGACCCACCAAAACTAAAATACACAAGACCCACCAAACTAAAAATGCACAAGACCTGCCAAACTAAAAATACACAAGACCCACCAAAACTAAAAATACACAAGACCCACCAAAACTAAAATACACAAGACCCACCAAAACTAAAAATACACAAGACCCACCAAAACTAAAATACACAAGACCCACCAAACTAAAAATGCACAAGACCTGCCAAACTAAAAATACACAAGACCCACCAAAACTAAAAATACACAAGACCCACCAAAACTAAAATACACAAGACCCACCAAAACTAAAAATACACAAGACCCACCAAAACTAAAATACACAAGACCCACCAAAACTAAAATACACAAGACCCACCAAACTAAAAATGCACAAGACCTGCCAAACTAAAAATACACAAGACCCACCAAAACTAAAATACACAAGACCCACCAAAACTAAAATACACAAGACCCACCAAAACTAAAAATACACAAGACCCACCAAAACTAAAATACACAAGACCCACCAAACTAAAAATACACAAGACCTGCCAAACTAAAAATACACAAGACCCACCAAAACTAAAAATACACAAGACCCACCAAAACTAAAATACACAAGACCCACCAAAACTAAAATACACAAGACCCACCAAAACTAAAAATACACAAGACCCACCAAAACTAAAATACACAAGACCCACCAAAACTAAAATACACAAGACCCACCAAACTAAAAATGCACAAGACCTGCCAAACTAAAAATACACAAGACCCACCAAAACTAAAATACACAAGACCCACCAAAACTAAAATACACAAGACCCACCAAAACTAAAAATACACAAGACCCACCAAAACTAAAATACACAAGACCCACCAAACTAAAAATACACAAGACCTGCCAAACTAAAAATACACAAGACCCACCAAAACTAAAATACACAAGACCCACCAAAACTAAAAATACACAAGACCCACCAAAACTAAAATACACAAGACCCACCAAAACTAAAATACACAAGACCCACCAAACTAAAAATGCACAAGACCTGCCAAACTAAAAATACACAAGACCCACCAAAACTAAAATACACAAGACCCACCAAAACTAAAAATACACAAGACCCACCAAAACTAAAATACACAAGACCCACCAAACTAAAAATGCACAAGACCTGCCAAACTTAAAATACACAAGACCCACCAAAACTAAAAATACACAAGAGCCACCAAACTAAAAATACACAAGAGCCACCAAACTAAAAATACACAAGACCTGCCAAACTAAAAATACACAAGGGCCACCAAATTAAAAATACACAAGACCCGCCAAACTAAAAATACACAAAAGCCACCAAACTTAAAATACACAAGAGCCACCAAACTAAAAATACACAAGACCCACCAAACTAAAAATACACAAGAGCCACCAAACTAAAAATACACAAGAGCCACCAAACTAAAAATTCACAAGACCCACCAAACTAAAAATACACAAGAGCCACCAAACTAAAAATACACAAGAGCCACCAAACTAAAAGTTCATAAGACACATACACATAAAAAAACAAAAGACCAACTCTACAAATTCATAATAAGACACACCCAAATATAAATCAGAAGACTATCCCCCCAACCCAATAAACAAATATCATAAGGCACACAGAAATAAAAATGATAAGATCCAACCAAAAAAAATCAGAAGCACCATTTTGTTGTCAGTAATTCAGCAGACTCAATGGTAGACAAGATTGGAAACGCCCATCACACATCTTCACCCTCAAGCGTGTATCCACGTTCAGGTAGCCAAGTCTGAAAACGCCCATCACATAATTTCACCCTCAGACGTGTGTCCACTATCAGGTAGCCAAGTCTAGACATGCCCATCACACAATTTCACCCTCAGACGTGTGTCCACTATCAGATAGCCAAGTCTAGACACGCCCATCACCCTCAGACGTGTGTCTACTATCAGATAGCCAAGTCTAGACACGCCCATCACCCTCAGACGTGTGTCCACTATCAGGTAGCCAAGTCTAGACACGCCCATCACCCTCAGACGTGTGTCCACTATCAGGTAGCCAAGTCTAGACACGCCCATCACACAACTTCACCCTCAGACGTGTGTCCACTATCAGGTAGCCAAGTCTAGACACGCCCATCACCCTCAGACGTGTGTCCACTATCAGGTAGCCAAGTCTAGACATGCCCATCACACAATTTCACCCTCAGACGTGTCCACTTTCAGGTAGCCAAGTCTAGACACGCCCATCACCCTCAGACGTGTGTCCACTATCAGGTAGCCAAGTCTAGACACGCCCATCATCCTCAGACGTGTGTCCACTATCAGGTTGCCAAGTCTAGACACGACCATCCCACAACTTCACCCTCAGACGTGTGTCCACTATCAGGTAGCCAAGTCTAGACACGCCCATCACCCTCAGACGTGTGTCTACTATCAGATAGCCAAGTCTAGACACGCCCATCACCCTCAGACGTGTGTCCACTATCAGGTAGCCAAGTCTAGACACGCCCATCACCCTCAGACGTGTGTCCACTATCAGGTAGCCAAGTCTAGACACGCCCATCACCCTCAGACGTGTGTCCACTATCAGGTAGCCAAGTCTAGACACGCTCATCACCCTCAGACGTGTGTCCACTATCAGGTTGCCAAGTCTAGACACGCCCATCACACAACTTCACACTCAGACGTGTGTCCACTATCAGGTAGCCAAGTCTGAAAACGCCCATCACATAATTTCACCCTCAGACGTGCGTCCACTATCAGGTAGCCAAGTCTGAAAACGCCCATCACATAATTTCACCCTCAGACGTGTGTCCACTATCAGATAGCCAAGTCTAGACATGCCCATCACACAATTTCACCCTCAGACGTGTCCACTATCAGGTAGCCAAGTCTAGACACGCCCATCACCCTCAGACGTGTGTCCACTATCAGGTTGCCAAGTCTAGACACGCCCATCACACAACTTTACCCTCAGACGTGTGTCCACTATCAGGTAGCCAAGTCTGAAAACGCCCATCACATAATTTCACCCTCAGACGTGTGCCCACTATCAGGTAGCCAAGTCTGAAAACGCCTATCACATAATTTCACCCTCAGACGTGTGTCCACTATCAGGTAGCCAAGTCTAGACATGCCCATCACACAATTTCACCCTCAGACGTGTGTCCACTATCAGGTAGCCAAATCTGGACACGCCCAAAACACAACTCCACCCTCAGGCGTGTGTCCACGATCAGATATCCAAGTCTTAACACGCCCATCACAGCAATAAATGATTGGTGTAGTGGTAGAGCACTCACTTTTCCCTACTATGACACGGGTTCAACACCTACAACCGCCATGCTCCAGTCAACCCAGATGTAAATTGGAAAAGGCAGCGAGGAAGGGAACTGGTCACCCCACCTCACACACACTGTAACTTGGTATACTGAAGTCACTAACACTTCATTTTTTACCAGCAGTTAAGTCTGCTGAATGGTCCACTTTACCTTATAACCGTGGCAAACTGAGACGTTAGTTGAATCAGTCACAACATACTGACCAGGACGTCGCGTCAGGGTATTGCACATTATACTGACCAACACCACTATCTCTCGTCCATGTAGTGTTCCCCGAAAACAGGCTGTTGTCAAGGCAGCCTGGCTGACGAGATGTGGATTGACGTGATCCCCGTAGCTGTAAGTGTCACGCGGATGAAGGAAAGCACAGCACAAAAACGCCTTGAGTACTGCGATCCATCTCCATCAGCACGCTCGGGATGTGAAGTAAGCTACTACAACCCGCCACTTAACAACCTTTTCAGGGCTATTAAATGAGTAAATATACTCATCATTGTAGGCATTAAATAACAACAATAACAACAACAACAAACTGCTACCCTTGTAGGAAAGGCTTGATATAAATGAATGGGATAAATTTTGTCATACGAAAAGCATAAAAGTTCAGGAGAAATTGAAACGAAAAGAAAATTAATGAATGAAATGAGAGACGGAATGTTACAATATTGTAGCCATGTCAAAAGACATAAGATCTCACTGAATACCATTTTAGAGGGTTCCTATTGGTCTGTCGGGATCTTTGTGTAGGACAAGGACGAGAATAGCACCCTTGTCCCATAGAGAGCATGTCATAAGAGGCGACATGGCATAGCACCAGTCATGGCTAGATGGTTTGCTAAGAACAGCATAGTTGGCGCCTAACAGGATGCGGGTCTACTTTTCTCTAGTATTTGAGTCAATTAGTCTGGCTGGCTGGCTTGGCTTCGTTCTCAATCTCCCGCTACCAAGCCCTGAAAGGGCTTAAGTAGCAGAATGTAGTGCAGAGAACGGAATTTGTTGTGTCGCAGTTTACAGCTTGACTGCGATATTTGCACCTTTCGGTCCAACACATCCGACTTCAGCAAGAATTTTTTGAGTACCGGGTTAGCCTTCCCTCTTCGATCCCTTCTCCTTAGCCAGTCTGCCCTGCTGCAGCCTGTTATCCAGGATCACCGCGTGGAGGTGTAGAAGGGTCTTGGCAGCACTGGTTCGCTGGCCCTGACGCTAGCAGTCAGCTATGGGTCTCTGACCACTGCACCTCATGCGCTGCTCAGCATCTTGATGCCCTATTAGTCTATTAAGATGGACTCGCACATCGGTTAACCACCCTCCGCTGCACTTGTCTCAACGCAGTGGAGTAATAAGCTGCTCGAATCTAGCCCGCTAAGCAGGAAATCTTCCTCTCGGCTCCCTCCAGAGCACAGGGGAATCTGCTCCTGTAGAAGTACAGGTCAACTAGCACTAAGTAGAGGAATACATACATGAGAAAGTCAATGCCAGAAGTCAGAGGATTCACACAAAGAAATGGATAGACAAAAGCCTGTCAGGTTGTACCAATAAGGCAAAGGAGATAGGGCATTGGGAATTCGGTGTTGCCAACCTGTGATGTGGAAATAGCAATGTTTGCAGTCCTTGTACAGATTGACTCATTCTTGTTCAAGATATTATCATTCGAACATTTCACCCCAATTACATTTCCTTGTAACTAACCCTCTTAAGATCTTTGAGTTGAGCAATTTCCATCTGAGTCTGTGCCAGTTTCTCTTTTTCCTGTTCATAGTTGGCCTGCAAGGCTGTTCTCCACTCTTTTTCTATCTGCAGGCTTGTCTCTAAGGCAGATCTGTGAGGTAATAAAAAAAAGGAAAGTAAAAACAAATAGGAAAGTGATAAAAAAACTAAACAATAATGAATTGGAAAGTAATTAAAAATAGAACAAATAGGAAATAAAAGAAAATTAGAAAGTAATAACACATATGAAAGTAATAAAAAATATAACAAATAGGAAATAAAACAAAATTAGAAAGTAATGACAAATACGAAAGTAATAGAAAAGGAAAGTAATAGAAAAGGAAAGTAATAACAAATAGGAAAGTAATAACAAATAGGAAAGAAATGACAAATATGAAAGAAATGACAAATAGGAAACAAGAACGAATTGAAAAGTAATAACAAATAGAAAAGTAATAACAAATAATATTGCATCGATTGACCACTACCATGTCCAACCGCTGAGGCTGTGTCCATGCGAAGCGTGTCGACCGAAATCCCCATAGACTCCTAGAGCCGAGAGGAGTGTGTTAGACCAATGTTTGTGTCAAGCTTTTCGTGTCTGACCGTGTCATAATCTCTGTTTCCACGTGTCCCGCCGCCGAGACTTCTGACTGTATCCAGCTGTTGTTCAGCGTGACCTTGCTGTGCTGAGACTACGAGGTTGGGAGAGGTATCGTGTACTTCCGGTGGAGGGAGGGACGGACAGGAGGAAGTCTGGTGGGCAGTTAAGCGGAACGTTGAACGCCGTCATGGACTTGTTTCCTATGGCTTGAGCCAGGCATGCAATGCAGCAAAACAAACAGAAAAATCGATCGAAAGCACATCAAATCCACAGAATAAAGTCCCTGATACCACATGGTGAAGCAGTTGTGGAATATAATCCCGACAGTAACCCCCAAACATCAGAAAACTCGACACAAACACAGGAGAGTCGAGACCGCAGACACTAAGCGCGGAAAGTATAAAAGAAAGAAATTAATAACAAATAGGAAAGTAATATCGGACGAAGAAGGAGACAGGCTTTGAATCTTTGTATATCTAAAACAAAGGGGAACTGAGATGCAAGTCCGGCCAGGCACAACATACTGACCAAGACTTCGCGACAGGGTCAGGCACAACATACTGACTAAGACTTCACGACAGGGTCAGGCGCAATATACTGACCAAGACCACTTTCTCTCTTCCATGTAACGTTCCCAGACTGACGAGATATTGATCGACGTGATCCTCGTAGTAGTGAACGACACGCAATAACATTGAACAATAACAAAACAACAACATATATACAAAAAGAAAATCAATCTTGTAATTAATCAACGCTAAAGTTAAATAATTAACGTACTCCCTGCTCCAGCCTTGCATATCAGCTTTATCTCTCTTATTGCCAGCGGTGAATTCTACAATAGAACAAATCTGTATGCCAGTTACCTGCCCCATGCCCTATTTCAAACATGAGCAGTTGGCATTTACCACTAACACCTAGAGGACGTTATAAAACGGCGAATGGAGAGATAGAGATACAATAATAGTAACAATAGTTGCCCATCGAAATCGAGGATTGCGACATCATCAGACATGTGCTGCGAAATGGGTTCTCTTATGACTGTAAAGACCAATCCTGGAACGGCATCCCCTGCCACTTGCATGGCACACATGTGGGGACCCGGCGGTGAAGTCGTCGTGCGTTTTTTTTTTTTTTTTTTCAGTCAGCACGCTCTCTCTGAGCCTCTTGAGATGGATTTTCTCTCTGAGCAAGTTCGGTGATACTAGCGCGTCAGGTTGTTTGGTTTTGTGCAAGCAACTCCCAGGAGATTTTTTTTTTTTTGGCGTTCGCCTTATTTCTCTAATCCTCAAGGCGGTGTGCGTTGCACTGTGGTTTTTATTTTGCGCCTGTCGGCCCAGTGTATTTGACTTCAGCGTGCATTTTATGTAAGGGTCTGCTTCCTCCTGCATTTTCTAAGGGTTTGCTTCCCGGGGTAACTGCCGGTGATGGGGATCAAACCCAGCACCTCTGGGCTGTGAGCCGTGTCACTTAACCTCTAGACCACGCCGTCCCCTAATCCCAGCAGATAACATCAATGTTGAAGCTTTTCAGAGACACTTTCAAGGAGTCTCTGTAGTGTTTCTATCTGATTCTGAGCAGCAAATGCAGACAGTTCAAGTGAAAATGATTTTCTGTTCCGGCATGTCTGCTATACACTGTCCATGTTTCCCATGCATGTAGCAGAGTGGCAGCGAAACACGGACTCTGTATGCCTCACATGAAAAAAGGGCTAAATACGATTCATATGTGCTGCGTGGCGGGCGGTCCGGCTCGCGCCGGTTCACTGCCCGTTGTCTCCTGCCCTACCGTCTGCCGGTTCTCTCCCACGGGTGCTCTTCGCTGAGCGTCCTGGGTGGCCGGCGAAAAAATTAGAGTGTTCAAAGCAGGCCTCGGCTGCCTGAATAATGGTGCATGGAATAATGGAATAGGACCTCGGTTCTATTTTGTTGGTTTTCGGAACTGGAGGTAATGATTAACAGGGACAAACGGGGGCATTCGTATTGCGGCGTTAGAGGTGAAATTCTTGGATCGCCGCAAGACGAGCTACTGCGAAAGCATTTGTCAAGAATGTTTTCATTAATCAAGAACGAAAGTCAGAGGCGCGAAGACGATCAGATACCGTCGTAGTTCTGGCCATAAACGATGCCGACTAGCGATCCGCAGGAGTTGCTTCGATGACTCTGCGGGCAGCGTCCGGGAAACCAAAGTGTTTGGGTTCCGGGGGAAGTATGGTTGCAAAGCTGAAACTTAAAGGAATTGACGGAAGGGCACCACCAGGAGTGGAGCCTGCGGCTTAATTTGACTCAACACGGCCAACACTGAAATGATTGACATGCCGAGACCACTCTTCTGGGGTTTAATATGGAACTGGTGCTGGATTTAGACCCCCAGAAATCTGGGGTTATGCCCCCTGTGGCCCGGTTTGGTCTGTATCCAGTGTTCTGAAAAAGGAATTGGCGGAACAGCACTATCAGGAGTGGAGCCTGAGGCTTAAATTAACTTAACACGCCAATACTGCAGAATGACTATCAAAAAGTACACCTTCGTGGGGTCTAATAGAGAACATGTGCTGGAATTAGACCCTCGAAAATCTGGGGCTACCCCCTAAGAAACTTGATTGTCTCGATAAGGGAATTGACGGAAGGGCACCACCAGGTGTGGAACCTGCGGCTTAATTTGACTGAACACGCCAATACTGTAGAACAACTGACAAATCGAGAACACTACCGTTTGGGTCTAATAATGAACGTACGCTGGTATTAGACTCACGGATGACAAGTCAGCTCTCAAACACTCAAATGAAAGAACGCTACGGAAATCGTGTTTAACTCCGCAGAAACCGCAGATTTCAAATACCTGGTCATTGACAAACAAAAGCCCTCAATAAATTCGTCTGACCAAATAGTGAACGGGTGCTGGAAATAGATCATCTGAAGACAGGTCAGTTTTACCCTACTAATGACAGGGCGTTGCTACGGAAAACCAGCTCAAATCGAGAGGAGCCGCAGACACTTTGGTCCACGTACCAGGCTGATAAGCCAAGGGCGCAAGGCTACCATGTGGGGGATTGCGGCCGAACCCTTGTAAGCCGCAATCCCGCCCAAAATCTCAGCACCACTGCAATGGGAGGCTCCTACATGCTCGGGACCTGGGGCTTGCGCCCCAGCCCTATCAGGTAGAGCCACAGTAAGAGGTCCTTGCCGTCCGCCAATCAAAGCGGGCGGACAACTGCCTGATACTCACCTTATACGGCGATGGGGTGCGAAACCACCAACCAAAGACTTAGTACCTGGTCGGGGTGTCGAAAACAGTAGAGCAGCCACCTCACTGTGAACTGTCGAGACTCAACCACTGACCATGAGAGTTGTCCGCACACCAGGCGAACAACATCTCTGTGACATTACCAGGCTTGTCCTCTGGCTAAATGCACCCCGGCTACAATATCTACCTCTGTACGTTATCAGCCATATAACTATCATGCTGGACGCAGAAGAGATGCAGACCAGCGGACATTGCACACCTGCCCCACTGTGTCAACACCCCAGGTGGCGGGGAATGCTAGGCGTACCCTCCCTGCATAGAAGCCAAGAAAATAAAGGGAAAAAGAGATACCCCACTCACATGCAAATGCTACGTTTCTGGCAGGACGTGACGATCCTGGGATACAGACACACTGGACTGCCTCTCTTCCGGGTAAACCAGCCCATCTCATATATCATCACATATCATCATTGCACCCTATAGACACGAGTAGCGAAGACTCGATAGTCTGGTAAGACAACTTCCATAAGAGAGACAACTCTGATCATAAACAACTGCTGCCGTGCAGATAGGCTGGGGACAGCTAAAGGCTAAGGAGGGCATCCCTACAGAAACGCCTGTTGAAATCGGATGCACGGGGCCGCAAGCTTAACAAAACAGTGCAACGTAAATCGCAGTATGATGGCAGTACAACCTATTAGAAAAACGCATGGCGCTCATCCTGCGGAGTCCCGCCAGGCAGCGATAGCGCCGGGCCTCACGCCTCGAAGGGGCCCACCCTTGACTACTGGTGGTCACCCACCCATGTGTCGTGGAGTCAAGGCACATGGCTATGGGGCAACTTCTATTGGCCAAAACCTCAAGACCCTCAAAATACTACAGTGGAATGCGGAGGGAGTCATTAACAAAAAACTTTCCCTAACACACCACCTGCATGAAGGTAAGATTGACGTGGCATTTATCCAGGAAACGCACCTCAACAATAACCATAAATTCTCAATCAGAGGATATCAGACCTTCCGTCTAGATAGAGAAGGCCACAAAGGAGGGGTCCTGATACTGACCAGAAACTGCATACCGAGTAGCGCGGTATCTGTCAATCACACCGGAAAAGCAGAAATTGTAGGAGTTGACATAATGGCTCAAGAGACGAAGCTCCGCATTTTCAATCTGTACGGACCACCAAACAGAGACCTATCGCTCTCGAGTATGGAGGTCAGAGACTCCAACTGCATAGTAGTTGGAGATTTCAACAGCCACTCGGAGAGATGGGGATACTCTGACACAGACAGCAGAGGTGACGAAGTGGAAGATTGAGAGATAGATGCAAATCTCTCCCTAATAAAATAGGCCGGAGGATAGCCCTAGCTTCTATTCAAGAACATGGCATACCACCTCGACTCCAGATTTGGCCTTCTCCACACAGGACATACACCATAAAATAGACCCCCAGGTGCTAAACCAACTGGCAGGTAGCGACCACAGGCCGATCAGGCTAACCATCGACATGGAAGTAGGCCCACAGGAAACAAAACCGCTCCCACGTTGGAATTACAAACGAGCCGACTGGGACAGATTTGCAATCCTGACAGATGGGCTGTGTGAAACCATCAACACACGAAACACCAAAATGAAGCTCATGGTAGAGAGCCTAAGCAAGGCAATAATGCAAGCCACCACTGAAACCATCCCAAGAGGAGCTAGGAAAAACTATAAGCCCTACTGGAATGATGAGTTGCAGAAAGTGGAAGATGCAGTAACAAATGCTAGGAACATGGCAGAGCGAGAAAAATCCATGGAGGCAAACATCGCCCTCAAAGCCGCCGCGGCGAAGTACAAACACACTCTCAAGCAAACAGCAAGAGAAAGCTGGAAAAATAAAACGGAAAGTCTAAACCTGGACAAAGACGGGAACAAGCTATGGAAGCTAGTCAGAGCCATGAACGACGAAACCCCGTCAAATAAACAAATTACTATCAAGCAGGGCGAGAACTTGATCACAGGTAAGAAAGCCGCAAACGCCTTTGTCGATCACTATGCCAGAGCAAACCACATCGAGGTCCCTGCAGATAAGCATACAGACATTAGCGAAGAGCTAAAGGGACACGAAAACATAAATACGGCTCCCGAAGAGCACATGATGGCCAAACTAACAATGCGCGAAATGGAAGAGGCTATGAGAACACTAAAGAAAAAGAAATCTCCCGGAAAAGACGGGATAACAAACGAAATGCTGATGGGGCTGGGCCAAACAGCGAAGAGGAAATTACTATCAGTCCTGAACCAAAGCTGGAAAAGGGGTATTGTACCCCAGGCATGGAAAGACGCAATACTGGTACCAGTACCAAAAACAGGAAAGGATAAAACAGATCCAAATGGATACAGGCCCATCAGCCTACTGAGCTGTGTCGGCAAGCTGATGGAACGGATGATAAACACCAGACTGATGTGGCATCTGGAAGAAAAACGAATACTAATTCCACAGCAAGCCGGCTTTAGACAGCACAGATCCACTGAGGACCAGGTCATCCTCATAGCCCAGGAGATAGAAGATGCCTACCAGGCACAGAAACACACAGTAGCTGTTTGGGTGGATCTGGAAAAGGCATTTGACAAAGTCTGGAAAGACGGACTTAGAGTCAAGCTAAGAAGAAGTGATGTCTGTGGGAAGATGTACAAGTGGATCAACCACTACCTCAAACAAAGAACGGCCAGAGTCCAAGTACAAGGGCAGATGAGCAAAAAGGTGACACTCGAGCAGGGAGTACCCCAAGGGGGAGTATTGTCACCCACACTCTTCCTGGTATATATAAACGATATCACAGAGAATATACCAAGAAGAGTCCATAGCTCAATGTTTGCAGACGATCTGGCTATGTGGACCTCTGAAAAGAATCTCACCATAGCAAGAAATCGGATGCAGACGGCCCTAACATCGCTGGAAGAGTGGGCGAACTCATGGCTGGTCAAAATAAACGAGGAGAAAACCACATGCACAATATTCTCGCTTTCATTAAAACCCCGAAGTACCAAATTAAGTCTAAATGGCAAAATCCTGCAGCCAAACGCCAACCCAACCTATCTGGGAGTCACATTTGATCGGCGCATGACATGGAAAAGTCAGATTGAGAGAAACCGAATGAAAGCCAGAGAAAGAATGGCAATCATGAGGAAACTTGCTGGCACAAGCTGGGGAGCAGACAAAGGTATACTAAAGAAACTGTACACTGGAAGAGTGAGACCAGTTCTCGAGTATGGCATTGCGGCATGGACAACAGCAGCGAAGGCAAACTTCGATAAAGTTAACAAACTTCAAAACCAAGCCATGAGAATTATAACAGGTGGCATGAAGTCAACGCCAATTGTAGAACTTGAAAAGATTACAAAACTGCAATCCATGACCGATAGAAGAGACTGCAGAGCCCAGCTGCAGTCAGAGAAACTCCGAAGACTGACTGACCATCCAATGCACCAGAGACTAAGCAATTTGGGAAATGGGAAACTAAAGCGGAGAAACTTTGCAGAAATAGCCAAAGCAAAGATGCACGAAGATCCCATAAACGCACTAACAACACCAAAACCCATCACTACTGTACGAAAACCTACCTGGAGGCAGGATATATTTCCAGAGGTGGTAGAAAATATACCAGGTATTGCAAACAAAAACTGCCAGACTGAAAAAGAAAGGAGAGATACTACCCTAAGCTTCATAAAGAAAAGCTACCCAAGCATGGACTGGACCCATGCATACACCGACGGTTCTGTAACAAACACTACACAGAACGGAGGGGCAGGAGCATTCCTGAACCTACCAAATGGCAGAAAAATAACACTGTCATTCGCTACTGGTAAGTACACAAGCAATTTCAGAGCGGAGGCAGAGGCACTGAGGGCGGCAGTGGAAGAAATGGTGACACACAGTGAAAATGAGAGCCATATAGTCCTGCTGACAGATGCTCTCACCGTAGTCACAGCGCTAAAAAGCCAGAAAAACACTGAGCTCAATGACTTAAGAGCAGCACTCTGCAAACTGTGCCAGCAGTCCGCACCAAAAAGGGTAGTGGTACAGTGGGTTCCGTCACACTGCAACATCCAAGGCAACGAGGAGGCAGACAGACTGGCAAAAGAAGGTGCAAGACTACCACAAACAGATACCAATATGACGTACGAAGAGTCAAAACGGTTTATCAAAGCCAGATACATGACCAAATGGGAAACCGAACATACTGGTTACACCAAAAACGATGCCTATTACCAGTTGAACCGAAGAGAGCAGGTCGTTGTCTTCAGACTTCGCACTGGCCACAACAGACTGAGGTACCACCTATTCAACAAATTGAAGATAGGGTGTACCGACGAATGCCCGTGCGGTACTGGTAAAATGACCGCTGAACATCTGCTGCAGAACTGCCCGACATACGAGGATCAGAGAGAGCAGATGTGGCCATTACCAGTGGAACTGCAAGACAAGCTCTATGGCAGTGGCGACAGCCTCAGGATGACCGCCGCTTTTTTCGAAAAAATAATGGTTACTGTCTGACTGCGTACGAAGAAGAAGAAGAAGAAGATATGTGCTGCGTGAGACGCATACTTGGAATTTCATGGAGTGACAGGGTGACTAACAACTAAGTGTTGGACCGTGCAAAGATTGTCAGCTTAGTTACGATCCTCCGCTAGCGCCGCTTGCGGTGGCCTGGTCACGTGTGCAGCATGGAGGATGGGCGAATACCAAAAGATATCATTTACGGAGAGCTGACCACGGCACGCGTAAAAATGGTATACCCTTCTTCCGCTACAAAGATGTTTGCAAGCGTGACCTGAAGGTGTTGGATATGAACACCAGCAACTGGGAGGAACTTGCCAAACACAGACCCGGCTGGAGGCAGGCTTTGTGTGTTGGTCTTCATGCAGGGGAGGGCATGATGCGTCAAGATGCAGACTCCAGACGTCTGCGGCGAAAACTAGGGTAACAACTGCCTGTCCCCTCTCTAGAGTGAAGTCAATTGTCTCTCGAGACTGACAGGATGCCAATCCGATGCTAGTAGAGTGGATATATATCATGATATATATTTACCTCGGTGGCGACACTGATGCCGTGTCGGTTACAGAAGTATGCTTGGAGCCTCCCAAACGCAGAGCTCGCCTTAGCAAACCTGTTGTTGACATCACAGTCGATATTCGCCTCTCTGGTGAGAGTGCTACCCCGGTATGTAAAGCTATCGACTGCCTCCCCACAGGTAGGCTGGAATAGTACCTCCGTTTTCCTAGTGTTGATCGTGAGATCAAAATTACTGCATTTCGTCGAAAACTTCGTCTGCCTCCCCACAGGTAGGCTGGAATAGTACCTCCGTTTTCCTAGTGTTGATCGTGAGATCAAAATTACTGCATTTCGTCGAGAACTTCGTCATGGTCGACTGTATACCTTTTTCTGAGCACGTGTTGCGACATGGAGACGTGTAACAGTACTTCGCCATTAGCGAGCAACAAAAGAGTTTGACAGGAAGTGAGTGTACGAGGGGTTATGTTAGAATACGATAAAAACATTGGGTAATGGCTCAGAAAAACCACTCCATACCAGCAGAACAGACTTGTATCAATTTCAAAGCTGAAGCAACAATTGTTCATGCATCAAATCAGACTCTTACCAGCCGAAACACAAGTACAAGAAATATGGCCATTCTAACAGACTCCAGGAGCATCAAATCAGATTCTTACCAGCCGAAACACAAGTACAAGAAATATGGCCATTCTAACAGACTCCAGGAGCATCAAATCAATCTCAGATGGGCTCGCAAAAGCCAGAAGTGGCAGTACACAGACTCGCCATCCACAAAGATATAAAGAAGCAAAGACACTCATTTAAGCGATCCACGAGGACGGAATGGAGAGACTAGCACAAATAATACAAAACAGAAAATGACAGCAGAGACAAACATGGCTGAGATGGGCAGGCAAAGATTTTCCGACTCAGAACGGGACATTGTAGACT
Organism: Ariolimax columbianus; assembly: GCA_036924085.1. NCBI lineage: Eukaryota > Metazoa > Mollusca > Gastropoda > Stylommatophora > Arionidae > Ariolimax > Ariolimax columbianus. Next base: position 40,156,541 of record JAVGWX010000006.1, read on the forward strand.
CAAAGTCGACCTCCACAGAATGGGTCACAGAGACACCGCTACGTGCGATTGTGAAGCACACTAACAAACACCAGAACATAACCTGCAGGACTACCCTACCTATGTAGACTAAAGAGAGGCAGTCTGGCCTGGGGGTTCGATCATGATTGAAAAGTTGTGGGGGACCGGCGAAGACCTGAAACGTAGTCTCCTACGTGAACATTACCGGACTAGAACCATAGCATCAGTTGATCGAAGAAGAGGATAAATATAATGGCTCAGTGATCGTGCCAGGGTAAAAACAAAACGATGCCTACATTAAGGCCACAGGAACACACCAAAAAAAAAAAAAATTTGTTTCTACACACTCTTGTTTAATTTTACTCTCTCTAACAATCACACTCTTGCACAACTTTTACACACGCCTTCAGGGTGAGCCCTTCCATTGCACTTTGGCTAGGCTGGCTTCTGAGAGCTCACAAACCTAGCATAGGTACATACAGATGCACACATACATCCAAGCACTGGTTTATGCGTCTTAATATCGCCCATCGACTACGGTCTGGGGTGGAATAGGCGCACCACCGCCAGTAGAAATTAATTAGGCAAACAAGTTAGAAAAAAAACAACAAATAAATAAAACATCTTACCACCCCCCAAAAAAACCCAAAACAAAAACAAACAAAACAAACAACCTAAACTGAGTGGTTTAAATTCTCCGCAAAACCAGGATGTGGCTGGAAAGTGTGAGACATGGCATGCCAGTTAAGAAACAAGAAATGGTCATACGATTGCACACAGGCAAAAACAGACAAAACATGAACAAATCATGAAAACAACAAAACACAAATAGACAAAAATAACAAATATCAAGAGACCACATACAAAGATGTGGGCGCACAATTGAATAAATAAACAATACTAATAATAAAAGAGATAAATATATACAAAGAAATGGAAAAGAACAGAGAGCGATATGAGAAATGAAGCCTATGCAAAAATATGAAATATATTCAAACGATGAGGCATAGGGAAAATAAAACGATCCTCAAGCTTAAACCGGTGTCGATTGTCGGAGGATTAGGAGTCGATGCAAGTAACTCTGTAGTTAATCCTGTTCTGTTTTCCAAGACTATTGAAGTGGATATCGACAGGAGAGCAGAAGTTATTGGAAATGTCAGGTAGTTATTGTGGTTAGGTTAACTGCCACTGTCTGCAATTGCTGGTTCGAAAACTTGTAACATTTAGGAATTTATTATTTTTAAATCGGAGGTGGTGCCCCAAGATGAAGCAGCGACTCATAGATACTAGCTTCCGTCAGGGTCAGTGACACATAATTGACCAAGACACTTGTTGGGCCGAAAGTCAGACATCGCAGCCTAGCTGTAAACTACGACACGACGTAACAAACGCGATTTTCAGGACGAATATTGGAGTTGAAGCAGATGAAGGTAAAATAATCCATCAAAAAATCTTTTATTTAAAAAAAAAATAATCAGAGTATAAATAATAATCGATCCTGCAAACTGATCGGCGACTGCATATATAAACAACTTTTATCCCCACGGGTGGACTAGCAAAAACGGTAATAACTCTGTAATGAGATATAACAAGATATGCATGGTCAAAGTTGTTGTTGCTTAGATGTTTGCCTCACTAGTTTCTACTGGCGGAGGCACGCCATTGTCCACCCCAGATCGTAGTCCATTGGGCGATATCAGGACGCATAAACCAGTGCTTGGATGAATGTGTGCATCTGTATGTACCTATGCTAGGTTTGTGCGCCCTCAGAAGCTAGCCCAACCAAAGTGCAATGGAAGGGCCTCACCATGAGGGCGCGTGTGAAAGTTGTGCAAGAGTGTGACTGTAGGACAGAGTTAAATGAAACAAGAGTGAGAGGAGAAGAGAGAGAAGGGGAAGAGTTGCCCCCAGGGTGAGCCCCTGCTCGTCCATGGTCAAAGTTTCCATATTTCTATAAATAAATACTTGTTGGTATGACAACCGCAGAAGTTGGAGCTCTCCTGGACAAGAAGAAAACGTGTAAGCAAATAAGTTGAGCGATTTCTTGGCAACTTGAAGCGATTCGATTTTTTTATTTTCAATTCAATGTAAAATGTGCAGCCAGGATAACGATTTTTAGGATAACTACCAGATTTGACGACACCAAATCCGCAATGGGAAGGGGTTAAAAAACATACCTCCAACTAAATCATGAAACCTTCCAAATCAAACTGTAACGGGGATTCTCAAAGTCTTTGACTCTGGATCAGACTTTCGGAATTAAAACGTCATCGCATTACATGCCATTAACAAAAAAATAATAAACATTACTTAAAAAAAAACACACGAAAAAAGAGTTAATTCCTTATTCTTCCTTTTAAATTCTTGATCAATAACTGACAATACGGTCAGTGGTCCTGGTGTGTGAGAGTATCTTTAAAAACAACAAGAGGGAGAGATGATTAACGTGCGGTCAGTCAAAACGTACTGACCAGACTATGTTAGGGTCAGGTCAAACATACTGACCAGACTATGTTAGGGCGAGGTCAAACATACTGACCAGACTATGTTAGGGCGAGGTCAAACATACTGACCAAACTATGTTAGGGTCAGGTCAAACATACTGACCAGACTATGTTAGGGTGAGGTCAAACATACTGACCAGACTATGTTAGGGCGAGGTCAAACATACTGACCAGACTATGTTAGGGCGAGGTCAAACATACTGACCAGACTATGTTAGGGTGAGGTCAAACATACTGACCAGACTATGTTAGGACGAGGTCAAACATACTGACCAGACTATGTTAGGGCGAGGTCAAACATACTGATCAGACTATGTTAGGGCGAGGTCAAACATACTGACCAGACTATGTTAGGGCGAGGTCAAACGTACTGACCAGACTATGTTAGTCAGGGTCAGGAGAAACATATTGATCAGACTATGTTAGTCAGGGTCAGGAGAAACATACTGATCAGACTATGTTAGTCAGGGTCAGGAGAAACATATTGATCAGACTATGTTAGGGCGAGGTGAAACATACTGACCAGACTATGTTGGTCAGGGTCAGGAGAAACATATTGATCAGACTATGTTAGTCAGGGTCAGGAGAAACATATTGATCAGACTATGTTAGTCAGGGTCAGGAGAAACATACTGGTCAGATTAAGGTTAGCCAAGGTCAAGCAAAACATACTGATCAGACTATGCTAGTCAGGGTCATGTGAAACATACTGATCAGACTATGCTAGTCGGGGTCATGTGAAATATACTGATCAAATCTTCACTTCACTTCCAAACAGTTCTCCCTGGAAACATGCCGTTTCTTGGCAGACTGACTAACGTGGTGGGGATGGACATTGTAATCCCCATAGCGGCAAACTTACCATGAAGCTACACATTGTACTAGAACCTGGAAGATCCCCGGTAAATTATCTCAAGAATGCATAGGAATGTAGAAAGATCCACCGTAACCTGCTATCAGAGAAATGTTGTCGAGAATGAACTCAACACGAGTAGCTTCGAACAACACAAGAACATATTTTACTTTTTACATAGAGCCCGAACCTGGAGGACGGGGATGCAAACTTTTACTTCACTCCGACTCGCATAGACATATCCAGCTCGGTAAAACCTGCCAGGATTGAATCTTCCGCCGGCATAGCTCTGATGTTTTCAGGGTACCCAAGCTAGCAAACCACGACACAGGCACCAGTTATGATAAAATCAATCAATCAATTCTCTTCTTCTACGTTCGTTCTTAATCTCCGGCTACCAAGCCCTGAGCAGGGCTTTGCAAGTAGCAGGATGTAGTCCAGAGAACGGAATGCGTTGTGTCGCTAGTTTACAGTTTGACTGCGATATTTAAACCTTTCTGTCCGACACATCCGTCTTCGACAGAAATACATTAATCAATCAATCAATTAAAGTCCGTCACTTTCGCAAAGCATACACAGACCAATATTCTCTTTCTGTGTCTGTCCAGATGTAATAATTTAATATTAGTTCTCATCCCATTCTCTTCTCCGTGTTTTTGTTTTGTTTTTTGTTGTGGTCCATTCCTTAGCGCAAATTCTTATTGTTTCCAAAGGCCCTTCCTTTCCCAATGCCATTTGTCTTTGTTGTGTAGCCAACGTTTTCATAACAGACTTTGATGTTGCAGATCTGGGTAGTCGGCCCTAAGCTAATCATTATACTCTAGGTGAAGTGTCTGTGTTTAGTCTATTACCTCCCCTATGAGCTGTTCAGCCTGGGTGACCCTTTTGGAAGCTTTCGGTTTTCAAGGTAATGGACTCTATGGAGAATCAACATCTAGAAGTGTTTAATTCATAACGTATAACACGATTACTTTGTAATTTGACAAGGAGACACATAGAATGTATATTCCAGTCTGCGGGGATGGCGGCGTGCGCTAGTGGTTAAGTGACAGGACTCATAAGCCGAAGGTGCTGGGTTCAATCCCCATCACAGCACCGGCCTTTAACCCGGGTAAGCAAAACCTTAGAAAATGCAGGAGGAAGCTGACCCTTACATAAAATGCATGCTGAAAACGGATGCACTGGGCCGACAGGCGCAAAATAAAAACCACAGTGCAACGCACACTGCCTTGAGCATTAGAGAAATAAGGCGAACACAAAAAATAAAAAAATATTCCAGTCTTCTGTATTCAGTTTCGTTCCCACTGTAACACAGGACCGCCATGCTATTGGAATGAAGATTGTGTCAACTGACTTTGTGTGATCTTGAAGTGGTGGTTTATGTAGCAATTTGTCTACATCATGAGATTGCTAGTCCTAAGCACACCCCTACTTGTGAAGAAGAGACTAACATCTGGTCAGGCATAACATACCTATCAGACAATAAAAGGGTCAGGTGAAACTTACTGAACAAGACCCCCGCTCCCCTTCCACACAGTTCTTCCGGGAAACAAAGCTTTTTCATGACAGTCTGGCCAACAAAGCGGGGAACGACGTGGCCCCGTAGTTGTGAGCTCTATGCAGATGATGCAAATCATAGGGGGGGGTGGGGGGGGGGGGGGAAAGGACTCAGTGGTCTCGAGGTAAGGTGTCCGCCTCGGGTGCCAGAGGTCGCGGGTTCAAATAACGGTGGAGAACGGGAATTTTCCAAGTGGATCTTCTGGTCAAAAATTCCCCTGATCTCTGGGTAGTGAGATCGGACTCCCGTGTTCAGTGTCGAGCACGTTAACAATTCCTTGGCAGTTAGAAATCGAAAACGCTAGGCTTAAAGGGCCGCTGCTCGGAAAAAATTCAAAATCAACCCTATTATTTGTATCTTCCCCCAGGCCTAGTAAGCCGCTGGAAGTTTTTAAATAACTACTACGGATAGCCTTCGGCTAGCTGGCAACATAAATTAACATGTATGTTTGAATACCAGGATTCCAAGTAAGTAAGTAGCCAAGTATAGTACAACAACCTCGAGTATCGTGGTGCATCTTCATCAGCACGCTCGGGTTGTGAGGAAAGCTACTGCAAACCGCTACTTAAGTCCGTTTTCGGGGTGTACGACAGGTCATCGGGAGCATTACACAATATCAACACGCTTTTATAGTCAGATATAGCGATATGGTTACAGCCGCTCTATTCTTACCTCCCCGAGTCTCCTAACTACAGCCACTCTATTCTTACCTCCCCGTGTCCTTTAACTACATCCACTCCATTCTTACCTCCCAGTGTCCTATAACTACAGCCACTCTATTCTTACACTCCCAAGTCCTATAACTGCAGCCACTCTATTCTTACCTCCCCGTGTCCTATAACTACAGCCACTCTATTCTTACACTCCCAAGTCCTATAACTATAGCCACTCTATTCTTACCTCCCCGTGTCCTATAACTACAGCCACTCTATTCTTACCTCCCCGTGTCCTATAACTACAGCCACTCTATTCTTACCTCCCCGTGTCCTATAACTACAGCCACTCTATTCTTACCTCCCCGTGTCCTATAACTACAGGCACTCTATTCTTACCTCCCCGTGTCCTATAACTACAGCCACTCTATTCTTACCTCCCCGTGTCCTATAACTACAGCCACTCTATTCTTACCTCCCCGTGTCCTATAACTACAGGCACTCTATTCTTACACTGCCAAGTCCTATAACTACAGCCACTCTATTCTTACCTCCCCGTGTCCTATAACTACCACCCATCTATTCTTACACTTCCTTGTCCTATAATTACAGCCACTCTATTCTTACCTCCCCGTGTCCTATAACTACCACCACTCTATTCTTACCTCCCAGTGTCCTATAAGTACATCCACTCTATTCTTACACTCCCAAGTCCTATAACTACAGCCACTCTATTCTTGCATCCCCGTGTCCTATAACTACAGCCACTCTATTCTTACACTCCCAAGTCCTATAACTATAGCCACTCTATTCTTACCTCCCCGTGTCCTATAACTACAGCCACTCTATTCTTACCTCCCCGTGTCCTATAACTACAGCCACTCTATTCTTACCTCCCCGTGTCCTATAACTACAGCCACTCTATTCTTACCTCCTCGTGTCCTATAACTACAGCCACTCTATTCTTACCTCCCCGTGTCCTATAACTACAGCCACTCTATTCTTACCTCCCAGTGTCCTATAACTACAGCCACTCTATTCTTACACTCCCAAGTCCTATAACTATAGCCACTCTATTCTTACCTCCCCGTGTCCTATAACTACAGCCACTCTATTCTTACCTCCCCGTGTCCTATAACTACAGCCACTCTATTCTTACCTCCCCGTGTCCTATAACTACAGCCACTCTATTCTTTCCTCCCCGTGTCCTATAACTACAGCCACTCTATTCTTACCTCCCCGTGTCCTATAACTACAGCCACTCTATTCTTACCTCCCCGTGTCCTATAACTACAGCCACTCTATTCTTACCTCCCCGTGTCCTATGACTACAGCCACTCTATTCTTACACTTCCTTGTCCTATAACTACAGCCACTCTATTCTTACCTCCCCGTGTCCTATAACTACCACCACTCTATTCTTACACTTCCTTGTCCTATAACTACAGCCACTCTATTCTTACCTCCCCGTGTCCTATAACTACAGGCACTCTATTCTTACACTGCCAAGTCCTATAACTACAGCCACTCTATTCTTACCTCCCAGTGTCCTATAAGTACAGCCACTCTATTCTTACACTTCCTTGTCCTATAACTACAGCCACTCTATTCTTACCTCCCCGTGTCCTATAACTACAGCCACTCTATTCTTACACTTCCTTGTCCTATAACTACAGCAGCTCTATTCTTAACTCCTCGTGTCATATAACTACAGCCACTCTATTCTTACCTCCCAGTGTCCTATAACTACAGCCACTCTATTCTTACACTTCCTTGTCCTATAACTACAGCCACTCTATTCTTACCTCCTCGTGTCCTATAACTACAGCCACTCTATTCTTACCTCCCCGTGTCCTATAACTAGAGCCACTCTATTCTTACACTTCCTTGTCCTATAACTACAGCAGCTCTATTCTTAACTCCTCGTGTCTTATAACTACAGCCGCTCTATTCTTACCTCCGCGTGTCCTATAACTACAGCCACTCTATTCTTACCTCCTCGTGTCCTATAACTACAGCCACTTTATTCTTACCTCCCAGTGTCCTATAACTACAGCCACTCTATTCTTACCTCCTCGTGTCCTATAACTACAGCCACTCCATTCTTACCTCCCCGTGTCCTATAACTACAGCCACTCTATTCTTACCTCCCAGTGTCCTATAACTACAGCCACTCTATTCTTACCTCCTCGTGTCCTATAACTACAGCCACTCTATTCTTACCTCCCCGTGTCCTATAACTACAGCCACTCTATTCTTACCTCCCCGTGTCCTATAACTACAGCCACTCTATTCTTACCTCCTCGTGTCCTATAACTACAGCCACTCTATTCTTGCATCCCCGTGTCCTATAACTACAGCCACTCTATTCTTACACTCCCAAGTCCTATAACTATAGCCACTCTATTCTTACCTCCCCGTGTCCTATAACTACAGCCACTCTATTCTTACCTCCCCGTGTCCTATAACTACAGCCACTCTATTCTTACCTCCCCGTGTCCTATAACTACAGCCACTCTATTCTTACCTCCTCGTGTCCTATAACTACAGCCACTCTATTCTTACCTCCCCGTGTCCTATAACTACAGCCACTCTATTCTTACCTCCCAGTGTCCTATAACTACAGCCACTCTATTCTTACACTCCCAAGTCCTATAACTATAGCCACTCTATTCTTACCTCCCCGTGTCCTATAACTACAGCCACTCTATTCTTACCTCCCCGTGTCCTATAACTACAGCCACTCTATTCTTACCTCCCCGTGTCCTATAACTACAGCCACTCTATTCTTTCCTCCCCGTGTCCTATAACTACAGCCACTCTATTCTTACCTCCCCGTGTCCTATAACTACAGCCACTCTATTCTTACCTCCCCGTGTCCTATAACTACAGCCACTCTATTCTTACCTCCCCGTGTCCTATGACTACAGCCACTCTATTCTTACACTTCCTTGTCCTATAACTACAGCCACTCTATTCTTACCTCCCCGTGTCCTATAACTACCACCACTCTATTCTTACACTTCCTTGTCCTATAACTACAGCCACTCTATTCTTACCTCCCCGTGTCCTATAACTACAGGCACTCTATTCTTACACTGCCAAGTCCTATAACTACAGCCACTCTATTCTTACCTCCCAGTGTCCTATAAGTACAGCCACTCTATTCTTACACTTCCTTGTCCTATAACTACAGCCACTCTATTCTTACCTCCCCGTGTCCTATAACTACAGCCACTCTATTCTTACACTTCCTTGTCCTATAACTACAGCAGCTCTATTCTTAACTCCTCGTGTCATATAACTACAGCCACTCTATTCTTACCTCCCAGTGTCCTATAACTACAGCCACTCTATTCTTACACTTCCTTGTCCTATAACTACAGCCACTCTATTCTTACCTCCTCGTGTCCTATAACTACAGCCACTCTATTCTTACCTCCCCGTGTCCTATAACTAAAGCCACTCTATTCTTACACTTCCTTGTCCTATAACTACAGCAGCTCTATTCTTAACTTCTCGTGTCTTATAACTACAGCCGCTCTATTCTTACCTCCGCGTGTCCTATAACTACAGCCACTCTATTCTTACCTCCTCGTGTCCTATAACTACAGCCACTTTATTCTTACCTCCCAGTGTCCTATAACTACAGCCACTCTATTCTTACCTCCTCGTGTCCTATAACTACAGCCACTCCATTCTTACCTCCCCGTGTCCTATAACTACAGCCACTCTATTCTTACCTCCCAGTGTCCTATAACTACAGCCACTCTATTCTTACCTCCTCGTGTCCTATAACTACAGCCACTCTATTCTTACCTCCCCGTGTCCTATAACTACAGCCACTCTATTCTTACCTCCCCGTGTCCTATAACTACAGCCACTCTATTCTTACCTCCTCGTGTCCTATAACTACAGCCACTCTATTCTTACCTCCTCGTGTCCTATAACTACAGCCACTCTATTCTTACCTCCCCGTGTCCTATAACTACAGCCACTCTATTCTTACCTCCTCGTGTCCTATAACTACAGCCACTCTATTCTTACCTGCTCGTGTCCTATAACTACAGCCACTCTATTCTTACCTTCCTGTGTCCTATAACTACAGCCACTATATTCTTACCTCCTCGTGTCCTATAACTACAGCCACTCTATTCTTACCTCCTCGTGTACTATAACTACAGCCACTCTATTCTTACCTCCCCGTGTCCTATAACTACGGCTGCTCTATTCTTACCTCCCCGCTCTATTCGTACACCCCCAAGTCCTATAACTACAGCGGCTCTATGCGTGCACCCCCAAGTCCTATAACTACAGCCGCTCTATTCGTACCTCCCCGTGTCCTATAGCTACAGCGGCATATCAACAGAATCATCTAACATACTAGGCAATTCACAGTCAATCGGCGATTTTCCTTTATGAGGCGGTCAACGGGTGAAATCATCTCTAGGGTCATTACTCGGTGTGCTTGACCCGGTCGTGAACAGACTCTCACAGATCTCACGCCGTTTTGGAACTTCCTACTCCACTCATACACTTGCTGGAGTGAAAGGCATACATCACCGTACTGGATCTTCATTCACCAATGCATTTGTATAGGTTTCATCCCGTCATTGCTAAACAAACAGATAACAGAACGCTACTCATCTTTAGTATACGTCAATAGTGGGGCAGCCATCGTTTAACTACGTTTATGTTATGTTGTTCATCTACACCGTGATGCACGTGCACGACACTCTTGGCATCCTTAGCAACCATATTAACAAGTTTCAATACAAAGGCATGGTTTTTCTAATTTCTATCCCACTTTTAAGGTTTTCATACACATATATGTGTGTATGTGTGTGTGTGTGTGTTTGTATTATCACATATTGTATTATTTCGTAAATAACACATTACCAACACACAAACAAAGATGTTATATTATTTTATAGCATGTGCATTTTGGGGGGGGGGGGGGGAAATGTAGCGAAATCCTTGAATGTCTTCTAATCTTCATAACAATATACACCAATCTTTGGTCAGGGTTGTTCTGATTTGTTAGTCGCTGTCATTGATGGGATATTTGCTGCTGTCATTGATGGGATATTTGCTGATGTCTTGGATGGGATGTTTGCTGATGTCTTTGATGGGATATTTGCTGCTGTATTTGATGTGATGTTTGCTGATGTCTTCGATGGGATGTTTGCTGATGTCTTGGTGGGATGTTTGCTGATGTCTTGGTGGGATGTTTGCTGCTGTCTTTGATGGGATGTTTGCTGCTGTCTTTGATGGGATGTTTGCTGATGTCTTCGATGGGATGTTTGCTGATGTCTTGGTGGGATGTTTGCTGATGTCTTGGTGGGATGTTTGCTGCTGTCTTTGATGGGATGTTTGCTGCTGTCTTTGATGGGATGTTTGCTGATGTCTTTGATGGGATGTTTGCTGATGTCTTTGATGGGATATTTGCTGCTGTATTTGATGTGATGTTTGCTGATGTCTTCGATGGGATGTTTGCTGATGTCTTTAATGGGATGTTTGCTGATGTCTTTGATGGGATGTTTGCTCATGTCTTTGATGGGATGTTTGCTGCTGTCTTTAATGGGACGTTTGCTAATGTCTTTGATGGGATGTTTGCTGATGTCTTGGTGGGATGTTTGCTGCTGTCTTTGATGGGATGTTTGCTGCTGTCTTTGATGGGATGTTTGCTGATGTCTTTGATGGGATGTTTGCTGCTGTCATTGATGGGATATTTGCTGCTGTCTTTGATGGGATGTTTGCTGCTGTCATTGATGGGACGTTTGCTGCTGTCATTGATGGGACGTTTGCTGCTGTCTTTGGTGGGATGTTTGCTGATGTCTTTGATGGGATGTTTGCTGATGTCTTTGATGGGATGTTTGCTGCTGTCCTTGATGGGATATTTGCTGCTGTCTTTGATGGGATGTTTGCTGATGTCGTTGATGGGATGTTTGCTGCTGTCATTGATGGGATATTTGCTGCTGTCTTTGATGGGATGTTTGCTGCTGTCATTGATGGGACGTTTGCTGCTGTCATTGATGGGACGTTTGCTGCTGTCTTTGGTGGGATGTTTGGTGATGTCTTTGATGGGATGTTTGCTGATGTCTTTGATGGGATGTTTGCTGATGTCTTCGATGGGATGTTTGCTGATGTCTTTGATGGGATGTTTGCTGATGTCTTGGTGGGATGTTTGCTGCTGTCTTTGATGGGATGTTTGCTGATGTCTTTGATGGGATGTTTGCTGCTGTCATTGATGGGATATTTGCTGCTGTCTTTGATGGGATGTTTGCTGCTGTCATTGATGGGACGTTTGCTGCTGTCATTGACGGGACGTTTGCTGCTGTCTTTGGTGGGATGTTTGCTGATGTATTTGATGGGATGTTTGCTGATGTCTTTGATGGGATGTTTGCTGATGTCTTTGACGAATGTCGTGCTATAGCGGGCACAATTATGAGAATGACGTTTTGCACAGTTTAAAGTCTAACTCACAAAACACTCTTCCTAGACGCAAGTTATATTGAACGGGCAAGATCCTGATGTAGCAAGTCAGCGAAGACTGTGATGCCCAATTTCTGTTAAGTTTTAGGGGGTCGTAAGGAATGTAATCACGTCAGTTATGTACATCACAAGAACTAAATTAAAAATATACAAGGGTTGCACGCTTTCTTTCAAATCATCCTCATCTGGCGCACTACCGGTTTGTGTTGACGATCATGGACCTCCATCCGCTTCCATCACGTGTGTCGTTTACCAAATCTGTTGTTGATTGTCGCTCGTGCCATTCTCTCAGGCCGTCTAACATCTTCCCTCTCTGTATTCGTGTGTCTCTCTTTCTTGTTATATATCCTGCTGTCACAACGTGATGCAAGCCAACTCTTCTCATAACATACCCGAGAAAGGATGACTGCCGTGCTCTGATCTTTGCAATGAGTTGTTTTTGTGTTCGTGCCACTCCAAGTATTGTACCATTCGTCTTACTTGCAATCAATGGGATCCGCAGCATTCCTATGTAAAAGCACATCTCCGTTTCTTCCAAATAACTAAACTTGCTTGCTGATTGTCAATGATTCACTGCCATGTGTTAGTATTGGTTCCGTGTAGCAAATCGCTGGACCAAATAAAAGTTTCAAAAACAATTTTTTTTCCACATAAAAACAAAACAAAAATGACACACAGGAACACTGGTAAACTACCGACCGATTTATCCGTTACCATTCAGGTAAAATCTTTGAACTGGACGGATTATCAACAAACTAAAGAAACAATTGAGACAACCACATGGGCAGGCAGGTTTTAAAAAGAGATACTCAACCAAGGACTACATCCACACAATCGGTCAGTTTTTTGTAGAGGGCATGATAGATACATATACTTTTATGCCTTGCGTTTGGGGACTATGACAACACATTTAACAGTTCTGAGTTAAGCTGAGCTGACAGGAGAGATAAACGTGGACTTGCTCATCCGAGATCACATTATTTTATATGCCAATTAACACACCAATATAATATGGCGTTCAACAAGGTGGTACAATCTCCATAAAATTGTAGACAGCGGCCCTTTAGGAAGTCAAATTCATCAAAATAGACGGAGCAATGCTCACTTACCTAAGGATCACTGATAATATCGTCATCTTCAGTCACAGCGTCAGAAAACAATGTCAAAATGAGCTCATCAAAGAAAGAGAGGCAGCTACTGCTTCTTGCGTTCGGTTTCGTATGCTCGTTTTATGCCACCAGACGGGCTGGCTTCATGAAGTGACACGTCAGTCGCAGGTCATCAATGGCTCCCCACGGTTTCGTATGCTCATTGTATGCCACCAGACGGGCTGGCTCCATGAAGTGACACGCCAGTCGCAGGTCCTCAATGGTTCCCCATGGTTTCGTATGCTCGTTGTATGCCACCAAACGGGCTGGCTCCATGAAGTGACACGTCAGTCGCAGGTCCTCAATGGTTCCCCATAGTTTGGCTTGTATGTTTCTTTCCTCGGGTCAGGTCTTCTCATGGGAGTCTTGGTGAAGTGGGCATATTTGCAGGATGTGTTCTGGAGTCTGGGGTCCTCTCTGGCATGTATATTGGGCAGTTTGTGCGTTTCTCATTTTATACATGTTTGCATTTAGTCTGCAATGACCTGTTCTGAGGCGGAAAATTGCGGTATACTGTTTCCTATTCAGTATACTTCAGCGGGGCAGCTGAAATACACATTAATAAAAAGACAACCCAGTATAAGCTGAACACCTTTTTCCCCACAAGGAAAACCGTAACTGGTAAATGGTCCCGCTGACAATGTGAACTCATACCGACATTGTGAACACAATAATCGTGAGAATTCACGAGGATGTCGTAGCTTCGGTCACAATAAAACAATACGCCAGTAGACGAAAAAATATAATTTCAAGGACTCGAGTCTTCAATAGCATTGTTATTCCATGATAGATGGCTGCAAAGGCGTGAAATCTACAAAAAAGCAGATACAGAGAAGCTTTGAGCCGTTCAAGGCAAAGACAGTCTCTCTGCGGGGCCAAATTAACAACACCAAAATCAGGCGCCAAACGTCATTCTAGAATTTCGTGGAGACTGCGTCGATAAGGACATATATATGGACAGAGCACTTGGCACGCATGCCTGATACTATCGGCGCTACAACTTCAACCTTCCAATCGGTTGTCCGCCAATGAGACGGAGAAATGGCAAGAGTAAAGTCCTAAGTCCAACATGTTACTCCAAGGCAAATGATTGAAAAACGTAAACACATTTAGCTAACTGCATCAAACACATTATGTTTGATAAAATATTAGCATTCATCGACTTATGACTGCCTGCTTCCAACAGGGCTAGTGACACTTAACTGACCAATACCATGTGTTGCCTCGAAATGGCAGCTGTGGAACAAGACTGCAACCATGCCGTCTGGCTAAGAAGTTAGAGATCGAAGAGCGAAGACATACCTATACTTTGGAAATGCGGTTCTGAAATTAAATGTGTTGGGCCGAAAGGCCCATATATCGCAGCCTAGCTGTAAAACTACATCACGACGTAATTTTCTGGGAGAACGACGAAGTAGGAGGATCACATATTACATAGGCCTTGCTCAAGTTATTGTTCCTGTACTTGTCAATATTACCATCCGTGTAACTTCTTTGAATCTTCCCATCCCTACCTGACGGAGTAGCGGACTAGTAGGAGTAGCGGACTAGTAGAGTGCTTCTAATTCTCGGCATAGGTACATGGTTCAATCCGCGTTTTCAAAACATGCTGCAATCGACCCAGTTGTAAATAGGTGTCTGGCTTTCTGTTACTGCAGAAAATGCAGCTAAGAAAAAAGCTGACCACCCCATCAGAAGAAAAAAACGGAGGCATAGTACAATAAAGTCTCTGCTACAATGTTGTTGTTGTTGTTGTATTTGTTGTTGTTGAATGCCCACAACGAGTAAGTTTGCTCTTATTTGCGCACTGAAAAGAGCGTTAAGTGGAGGGTTGCAGTAGCTTTCTTCACATCACGAGCGTGCTGGCGAAGGTGTCCTCCAGGCTGTTGTGCTATGCTTTGCCTCATCTGAGCTACGCTTACTACTACGGTGATCACGACGATCCAGATTTCGTTAGCCCGACTGCCTTGAAAATCGCCAGTTGCTAGAGAAAGGTACATGGAAGAAAGGTGTCGTCTTGGTCAGTATACTACAACTGGCCCTGACGTCCTGGTCAGTATGTTGTGCATGGCCAGACTAGCGTCTCAGCTTACCTTTCCGCATTGTAATAAACGTATTATGCACAATCAAGTTTTGTATTACATTTACCTTCACACCACATACCATGTTCTCACGTCTCATATTTTGAGAACCCATGAACACTAATATCAAATTTCTGCCAATCGGCATTCGGGCTCTTGGACATGACCTTACGTTGAGCACTCGACTTTTCACTCAATCTCTGAGCCCTGACATGTGCTGTCTCTTCCTTGTAACGAGTACTCGCAAAGATTGCAGTACTGGAGGCTAAGAAAACAGTTCACAAACAGGATCGAGCAGGTGGTGCAAGTCTTGGAGTAATCGGTAAATAGGTCGATAAGGGCGTAGGCGATGCCGCGGAAGAATTAAGTACCGGGCAGAGGAGGAAGAGGGGATGAGAGAAGGATATGACAGAGGGGAGGAGGAGTAGGAGGAGGAGAAGAGAAGAGAAGACAACGGCGAGCAGTGGAAGAGAATTCATTCTGTCAATAAATATTTGGCAATAACAACAATTTTCTTGACCAGGGTTCTCAATCAGTGTTCCAAAAACTTCATAAGTTCCACAAAACTCACAAGTTCCACAAAACTCACAAGTTCCACAAAACTCACAAGTTCCACAAAACTCACAAGTTCCACAAAACTCACAAGTTCCACAAAACTCACAAGATCCACAAAACTCACAAGTTCCACAAAACTCACAAGTTCCCCGAATGATCTCTCGCGGTGACGCGTAATGGCTTCAGGGTTTCAGTGAAAAGTTTTCAGGGGTTCAGTGAAAAGTTTCAAGAGGTTCAGTGAATACTCTTTAGGGGCTAGGTGTAAGATATATACGGTTCCGCGAAAGGTCTCTGCTTATCACACAAAAGGTCTCCATGGGTTCAGCGAGAGGTCGATAGAGGTTACATGAACGATCTTTAGGGATTACGTGAAAGGTTTATACGAATTTCGTAGAATGTCTATATAGTTATGTATAAGGTATCTATGACTTAAGTGAAATGTCTCTAGATGGTATTAAAAGGTCTCTAGAGAATCAGTGAAAGGTCTCTAGAGGTTAAGGTCTCTATGTGTTACATGAAAGGTCTCTAGGAGTTCCATGAAAGGTCTCTAGTGGTTAAGTTAAAGGTCAAATACAAAAGAACACTAAACAAAATTACAAGAGACAGCTCGAAAAACAAAACAGAAAGCCTCAATTTAGATAAAGAAGGGAACAAACTATGGAAGTTAGTCAGAGCCATAAATGACGAAACACCATCAAATAAACAAATTACCACCAAGCAGGGCGACAACATGCTTACTGGAAAAAGCAGCAAACGCCTTTATAGAACATTATGCCAGAGCAAAACACATTGATGTCCCTACAGACAGGCATACAGACATAAATGAGGAACAAAAGAGCCACAACAACATCAATATGG